>CAJGYO010000012.1:61341011-61964312 GCA_904845875.1 Miscanthus lutarioriparius
TGAGGACATATACACAAATACCATTGAGTGATTAGAGAGAACCATATGAGCAGTAACATGAGCTATGATTTGTTTTGAAAAATATTGTCAAAAACTCCAATCTTACTTGAGAAGGAGAAGTGATCTATGTCTTCAAGTCAGAACTGTTCCATTTCTCAACCGCCCAAGCTGATGTTGTAGCCACTTCAAAATCCACAGGTATGAGTATATGACTTGGAATATCTATTATGCTTGCATCATATCTTGAGAAAGTTGTGTATCGAATCCACCTGAATCTTTGCTCAGTTCTCTTTCTTGCCCAGATCCTTTACTCTGGATGAGCAAAGGTTTGGTGTGGGGGAGCTTGTTGATGGCTCTTAACACCATCTTTTGCCATCAATATAAAGCCATAAAATACATAAAATCAATCGAAAAGCAACATTTTATGTTTAGATTTCAATTGGTTCTACTTGTACTTGGGAAATTGTGCTTGCAGGATCAAAATAGTAATAATAAAGCAAAAGCAGGCCTTCTAGAAGCAATCCACATGGCTAGGAGGGCCAGGGTCCACCAAGTGGTGTCGCCCGACGCCCTAGGTGCCCTGCTATGTCACTGATTCGTGTGACTTGCAATGTGGCAACCCAGGAGTGCTGAAAGGTCCTAAATGGCTAGAGGGGGTGAATAGCCTATAAAAAATCTCTACAAAAATACTAGAGCAAATGGTTAGTACCCTAAATGGCGAAATGCAATTTTGCTCTAGCTCTACAAAGGTTGCAAGCTACCTATATCACAATTCTAGTCCTTTACAATCTCTAGGCACACCCAAAGGCTATGTCACTATTCCTACTCTAGTTGAGCTAGCTAACAACAAACAAGAGGTTAAACAAGTTACTCAACTAACTAGCAAGAGAGCTACTCTACTCAAACTACAACAAGTATGAAACAATGTAGTACAAGGAAGATGAGTACGATGATTATACCACTCATGGCAAGAGAAGATCCATCACAATATGAATACCAAGAGATGACACCAAGATTTATCCCGAGGTTCACTTGCCTGCCGGCAAACTACATCCTCGTTGTGTCGACCAACACTTGGTGGTTTGGTGGCTAATAGGTATCACACACCTAGCCCAACACTTGGTCGCCACAAGAACCTACCCACAAGTGAGGTAGCTCAATGACATGAGCAATTTAATAGAGTTACAAGACCCCTCACAATCACCGGAGATGGCCACGAACAATCACTAACTCATGCCAATGCTCCTCCACTACTTCAAGCCATCTAGGTGTCGGTAAACACCAAGAGTAACAAGAAATCCACAGCCACAATGATCCCCAAGTTTCACTAGATGCAATCACTCAAGCAAATGCACTAGAAATCACTCCCAATCTTACTTTGATGATGAATCAATGGAGGCGATGAGTGGGAGGTGTTTGCTTTAGATCACAAGAATGTATCACTGATGAAAATGTGTAAGGGGGTGAGCCCAAGTCGTCCCAAGTTTATTTATAGAGCCCTCAAAAAGTTACAACTGTTATGCCCTCGGGGAGGTCCAAACCGAGGCTCTAGACCATGGTTTCGGACCATCTACAGTGAATGTCTAGACCCCCAGATGTCGCCATGTGTCAAGTGGTTCAATCGCATCCACTCGATCCCAACAGTCACTAAAAAACACGTCAAGCTGCATAGAACCAGATCCAGATCTGGACTATCTCAACTCAGGGTCCGGATGTACATAGAGAGGTTCCAGAGAGGGTTTTTCCCTCTGGACTGGTCCGAACCTGACAATCGGACCACGCCTAGGTCTGATCCCTTTCTCTGGCCAACCAGCAGCGCCCACATCACTCCTTCACTTGCTTGCACGCGCACGGTCGGACTTGGCACCCGCGGTCCAAAGCCCGACGCGCCTGGGTCCGGAATGGCTAGCTATGGTGCCACGCCCTACGCTCCTCTCGGTCTTTGCCCCGCAAGCCAACAGGACCCGCCAGAGATGGTCCAGGATGGCCCCATCGCTCGGTGCGAGCCAACAGATGCCGAGCTACACTCCAGCTGGACCCGTGCGCCTAAGGGTCCAGAACCCGTGACCCTGGGTCCGAAACCAGCAAGGCCGCGTCTGCTGTGCTCCTGTTGGCCGACCGGACTCACCCTTTTACCAGGGTCCGGTCCCAACGAGCACAGGGTCTGGTCCTATACTTCTTCCTCCTTTTCTTTTTCTACTAACTCAATCAATTCACCCTTGCTTCTAAATTGCCAACAACAAAGTGGCTCACTATAGTGCACGTGTTAGCATTTTTGCAAGTATTTTTCAAGGGTTAATTGTTAGCACACTAGGTGCCTAATGCATATGCAATTATGACTTCACCTAGTGGCACTTGATAACTGCTTAGCCAAAGATTTCCCCTATTTATAGTACAGCTATCGATCATAAATACACTCACATCCTCTATGGTGTCTTGAGTGCCAAAACAAAAAACCTATTTGATACCTTTGCCTTGATTAACACTTGGTTTTTGTTTTTCTCTTTCTTCTTTTTCAAGTTGGAGCACTTGATCATCTCTTTTGGTCTCCACCATCACCAAGACCATCATCTAGCTCCATCAATTGGTGTGTACAACCCTATCTCAATCGCAATACTTAATAACAAGGGTTAGTACACTTAGGTTTCATCAATTATCCAAAACCAAACTAGGGCTTTCAAGTGCCCCCACACCATTGATTCATGTTAGTTTCGTCCAAAGGTGGAGGTTGAGCTCCCTTGGACCCCTAGGCCCACTGTCATCCACTTGGAGGGCCAAACCGATCTACTTACCGACTTTCAGTCCAAGGAACCGCCTTACCTGCCATGCAACAGCCATCCAAGGCCGTAGGATGGTGAGGCGATGGATCGAAGCATCGCCCGACACCCAAGGAACTCCACTGAGCTCCCTTGGCTACCTATAAGTACCCCTACTCCTCTACACACTATAAAAGGAGGTTTGGAGCTCGGTGAAGAGCATCCCCCATCAATTCCATCACTCCAAGTGAGAATAGTAGCAAAGTGAAGCTCTATAGCTCTACTACTTAGAAGTGGAAGATAGGGTGAGAGTGAGGAGAAGCTTGGGGAGGAGCCGGGGCTGTCGGCATCCTCTCCCACTTGTGCTTCGGTGGATGAAGCTTTTCTTCAAGTGAAGTCTGGCATCTTCTGTGGTAACTATGATCTTTTGCATTACTTAAGTATTTTTATATTCTTGTCGTTTATGAGTTTCACCGCTTGGTTATAGTGCTCTAATCTCATTTCATCATGTATAGGATTAGAGTAGTGAGTCTCTAGATTAAGCATGGTGCTTAGGTTATAGCTTGCATGTGTTTACGGCTAGGCCTCCGGATAGATTGTGGTAGGTGGCAGGTGATGATAGCCCTATCTATTCTCTGTATTGCATCACATTGGGTCTAGTTATTAAATCATAGAGCTCATGGTACCGTTGTGCCTAATCAACCCTCTAGGTGAGGTTAGTGCAGGTACGCGCTGAAGTAAACAACTGTGATATAGTCTTACTTAGTCTTGCCTTAGTTCATAGAAACCACAGATAAACTCTTTACCCATTATCACTACCCTTGCTCTATCTTTGGACACTCTTAGTTCTTACTCTAGTTCACTTCATGTTTCCTGTGGAAATTCAATACCTTGAAATACTCCCGGGTGAAGGCTACATTGGCATTTGTACACTTGCGGATTTATCTGTTAGCTATATCTAGTGTCAACAATGAACATGAGGATTCTCCCCAAATAGGTGGTCAGCTTCAAGTGGTCCAAACCGCGGCGGATTCAAGGTTAACTTGTTCTCTTAATTTGACAAAGGTGTTAGTTGCCACTGGATGGCATTTCATGATTATATGAATTTTCAGTTTTAGAATCATGCCAGACAAGTGCGATCTTTTGAAGGAGCCGTACAATAGCTGCAAGGTAAAAAGGGCACTGTACTTATCGTGCATTTTGGAGTATTTCATCCAAAATTGATTCAATCATACTTCGACAATGATAGTCTCATGTACCATCGGATAAATACTTATACTCTACTTTGCAGTTTTGATTATGTCTATTTTGAGTCCATATTCTAATCTGGGAGATGTTGGAGTTTCTGTGTGAGGTGCTTCAGTGTGTTTTTTTTATGAAGGAAGGATTTTATTAATTCACAATCATTCGAGTTGATACAATAAAAGTGAATTCACTTTTGGCTTCTGCCTAAACATAAAGCCTAAGAGAAAGAAACCTGACACTCTAATGACAATCAATTCTAAGACTAGATCGCCACTCATGTACTCGGGAAAAACGCCATAACTGCTTGGATCAATTATTGCAATGCCTACAACACCAAAGCATGTGCGTAGGGCTTTTGGAGGATAACCCATGTACGTAGCCAATGGATTACCGAATAAACCACCTACAAGGGAGAGTAAACAAGCTTTATTCAAATACCAAATCATTTTTGCATAACCAAAGCGACTAACAAGTAGTCGCCGCACCCAACAATATTATAGGTTTGAGATCCTTTTGAAACCCTCAAAGCCAACTCCCAAAAAGATGGGAAATGTTACGGGGCCGAGGGAAATTTAACGCAGGCTGTTAATTTAGGTCCGATCAAATCACGTCTCCATGATAAATGCAATGGCGATGAACTAAAAACCTCTGCTACAGTTTGTTTCTTATGTCTAGTGATGTTATAAGCATGGATACTGTTCGCTCAGAGGTGAATTTCTGAGCCATTTGTCCACCCAAAGCCGCACATGAAACCGTCTTTAATTACAAAGGAGCCAAAATGAAGGAAATCTTGTTTCACCTTCATGAGGCTTCCCTAGAAATGAGAGTCCCCACTTTTGCCACAAACTTGGGATAAAGGCTTTGAGCCTAAGTACTTATTTTTTTATTATCTGTTGCCATATGCCATCATATGTCAACCTTTGAACAACCATTTGCTTAGGAGTGCAATATTCTTTAGCTCGAAATCATGGATTCCTAACCCCGTTCCTTCTTTGGTTATCACTTTGCCAAAAAAAACCTAGATCTAAAATAATCTATCTTCTTAAGCAACCCTCTTGGGATTATAAAGAAAGACATCATATACATGGGTAGACTACTTAGAACTGAATTAATCAAGGTTAGTCTTTCCCCAGTCGACAGATGTTTTCCTTTCCAGCTGCTCAATTTCTTTTCCTCAAAAATTTCTTCTTCAAACGTTCTTCCACCTTATGCCGGTCTGCGTTCCGTAGCTTTTTGAAATGAATTAGAATTCCTAAATAAGACATAGGAAAGTTTCTAGATTTACACCCAAAAAGCTCAATGTATTTTTCCTCTTCTTCCTGGGCTTCTCCAAACTAGTATATCTCACTCTTATGTAAATTTATCTTAAGACTAGATGTCTTCTCAAAAGCATAAAGTAGTAGCTTCATATTTGGGCTTGGTCTAGATCAAGTTCCATAAAAAGTATAGTGTCGTCAGCATATTATAGTCCTGATAAACCACTATCCACTAGATGGGGCACCACACCACTAATTCTGACCCTCTTCTTTTGCTCTTTTAATAGGTATGGCCCACATATCAGCAACAATATTAAACAGAAGAGGTGATAAAGGGTCTCCATGTTGACGTTTACATTGATTGCTGCACTACCGCCCGAGATGAAGGTTTCTACCCATTGGATCCATGTGGGCGAAAAGCCTTTTATACGTAATGTTTGAATAAGGAAGGTCATCGAACCTTGTCATATGCTTTCTCGAAATCTATCTTGAAGATAACACCATTCAAATTCTTTCGATGAAGTATGTGAATCGTCTCATGGAGAATAACAACTCCTTCAAGGATGTTCCGTCCTGCCATGAAGGCCGATTGGGTCAGGATTATAACATGATCGGCCACAATATTGATTCGATTCTTAGCCACCTTGGTAAAGATTTTAAAGCTGACATTAAGGAGACAAATAGGTCTATATTGTTGTATCCGATTTGCTTCTAAAACCTTTGAAATGAGGGTTATTATTATACCAAAGTTTAAGCTAAACAAAGGTAGATCCCCTTTGTGAAGGTTGTGGAACATTAGCATGAGGTCTCCTTTAATGGTTTCCTAGAACTTTTGATAAAACTCAGCCAGGAAATCATCTGGGCTAGGTTAGGAAATCATTTTCTTCCATTTTAACTTGTGGTATATCTCCAAATCTTAAGCTATCTAGGGTGCACAGAGACTCCTCAGGTGGCCCAAAAAGCTCCTTATAAAAATTGGTAATGCAATTTTTAAGATTTTGCTGACCTTCTGTCTTTCCTTCATCTCTTGTCTTTTGTGAAGATGAATCATTTTCAAAAAATTTAAAGTGTAGGGGTAAATTTATTACCTTATATTTTGTAAATACTTTTATCAAGATTTTTGAAAAAAAATGACACACATCTTGAGTACTTGGATGTTCCGTCATGTCCTCAAGTTACAAGGGACAGCTGCGAGCAAGCTTAATGTGATCTCATCTACTGAGAATATGATCCATTCGTTGAGAGGTTCTTCTAGAATAGGCTGTGATCACGATAAAAAAAAAAGAATAGACTGCGATCTCAGTTGTAATTAAGCTTAATGTGAACTGCGAAATTAAGATTTGAAGAACTGTGTCATGTAAGCAACTGCTTGACATTGTTGTTTATATTTGCTTGCTATTAATCAGATCACTCACGCTGTCATATTTGCTTGCTATATAAGAGCTCTGTCATATTCAGTAATGAGAATTGGGAGACCGCAATGGATGCAAACCATGATCATATTCAGTAGCTATTCAAGATTTATGTCATATTTGCTTGCTATTACTCAGACCACTCACACTCTTCAGTTGATTGCAGGTTTGTTGTTCTTGTCACTATGAAGCCTGAGGGTGTGGTGGTGAGGCCAATTTGCCCGGAGAGATAGCTTGCGGTGTTTTGTTATAATCAGTCAAACATTTTACAAACTTTAGCAAGTCTATCGATGACCTAAAAAATGTAATCCATTTTGAGTGAATCAAGTTCGGATGAATCTGATAAGGCATATCTACTTTAGGCTGATTCGGTTGCAGCCTATTATAAACTCTTCTGATGCTGATAACTATGGGAAGAATAAAGTGTTGTGAGCAGCCTGGTGATACACAGTTTATCTACGAATGGAGAGCTTAGCAAAGATTATTTGAAATCCTACTAGGACTGAATGTTTGCATTTACTTGAGCCTGTGTACATTACATTTAGAAATGATACCTTTAGTTCATGCCATATAGGATTTTACAATCCCATGTTTGTATTAGCTTTAGGAGAACTTGCGGCGATTTGCAAAATATTTGTTTAGATATTCAGGTGGGAGAATTCTGATGTTTCCAGCTAAACATACTGAGACAGGTGTCTAGCTTGAGTTCAAGAATCTTATGGGAGATGTCATCTCAAGAACAATGTTCAGTAGGCGTAGACATGAGCACCTTATACAATCTATTCAAACAATATTTATTGTAGGATTATAGGATATTGGTTTGCTCCCTCTAAATAAAAGAAACATTTAATTCATGAGAAGTTGCATACTCCCTCTGATTTCCTGAAGAACGTTGTTTTAGACAGCAACACGATCTTAAAACAACAACTTTAACTGTTACTTTTTACTATAAAATATTTATAAAATATAGTCAATATATACTTTTATAAAACTACATTTCAAGATAAATCTACTTACATCACTTTCATGTTTTCAAACTTAACCCAAAAGAATTTATTTATAATCAAAGTTAAAAATATTTGACTTAAGACAACTTCAAAACACATTCTTTAGAAAACTAGAGCAAGTAGCATAGAAGGATGGATAGAGGAGGTGTATGCTAAAAATAGTGATCTACTGATCTCAATGATTAATCCTTCGTACAAAAAAGTTTAACTCCCGTTACTACACACAGGCACAAATCTAGTAGTAAATACCTCAAGCATCCGTTAGCGAATTAACATTTTAGTAATAATAAGTGGTCGATTAGGCTATTACTAATAAGAACTATACGATGGCACACCCTCAGACCCGTAACAATGCATATGAATCAATACAAATTCACTATGTCTATCTTTTACTACTCTCTCCGTTCTAAATTATAATTCGTTTAACTTTTTTAACCTTTTTGACCACTCATCTTATTCAAAGAATTTGTGCAAACATAATTAAATTTAAGTCATTCTTAAAGAACTTTTGTTAATAAAGCAAGTCACAACAAAAGATGTGATATTTAGCATAAATTTTTAAAGACAAGTGAAAACTTGAGATCAAAAAGTCAAACGAACTATAATTTAAAACAGATTTAGTAGTATGCTACCATTACTCTCAACAAGGAAACCAAATGATTCCATGGTTTTGTCACAACTTCCTCGACTGAGCTTTAAATGTAACTCGTTCTGATTGCGTCTAATAATCTTCCACCAGGGAAGAAATGAAAAAAAAAAAGCTTTAATGACAATAGCACGGCATTCTAGCAACCAGCGCCTGTAGACGTCTCGTGGAAACCATATGCTTAAGTCGCAACAGGCTTTTGTGGTGGTATTTCATGTAAAAATACAGTTAAAATAGAAACTCCAAACGTTAAATCATTACACTCACACCAGACGAGAACAGAAAAAAAATACACGGTTTTCACAAGTGTAAAAGCAAATCCAGACAATTCCATTCCCCTGTGTAACTTCTTGCATCATCGACCGCTTGTAAGGATAGGTAAAGTATACAACAAAAAGTAACTTTGACTTTAAAAGGATTAGCACCGTCAACTTTCTGAAATTCAACAGCAAACGAGTTAAGCTGATCGGAATATACATGTGCAAAGGTATAATTACAGCATCGTGATGGCAGCCACGACGATGGCCATGTACATTTACATCTCCTACCGCCTCTGCACAGACCTAAATCAAGTTGCAAATAGCAAGGCATTAGAATAATTCTTCTGCCAAAAAATATATATTCTTTTTTAACAAAAGAAAATATATTCTAGAGGCTATGATAAAACATTCTTTTGCTGGATTCTGTTTACACCTGTAGATCAAATGTAATTTTAGTGTCCATGCAACATGCACTAAATGCAGAACATTTTATGAAGCAAGGCACTAGAATCATTTCCCCAAGGTTAGAAAAACAATTTTCCATTAGAAATGCACACAAGATTATGTCCATATCCATTTTTACAAAAAAAAAAAAAAAAAAAAAAAAAAAAAAATCAATCTAGACAGGCTTAACCATAAATAGTACGGTTAGCACAAAAAAATGCAAGAAACTCTGGTATAGAACCATAACCCCTAAGTTGAAATCAAATTTAGCCCATGAAGTCCATAAAGAGCTGAGAAACATGGTATACTGCATAAAAGGTCAATTAAAAGTTTAGAACCCAGGACTAAAACAGCAAGGCAACAATTATTATTATTATTATTATTTTTTGGGTGTGGGGGCCGGGGGTGGGGGTGAGGAGGTGGGGGATCATTTGACATGACGCCAACATAAACTAAAAAACGTAAGGCAGGCAAGGATGCTCAAAGGTTGCAAAGGCGGTCCAAAGGATTGAACAAAAAACAAAGCAAAACTGGACTAAATATTCAAGGCTCCTGAACCAAGAAGAAATTTGAAGAGCAGCTTGCTCAAGCAAGTTGTTAAAATAACCCAATACTTTTCGTAAGTGCTTTTCAGAGGTGCACAGAAACCAGGAAGAGGATTAAGAAAGTGAAATTGATCGCCACTTTGAGTAAGAGCATACAGTGCTTGTAAAGACAGGTTTGCAATCAGTAAATTGGATATCAATGTTTCCTACAGCATTAATTACTTGGATTATCCTACTGTATATAAAAACGGCTTAAGATACTCACATCCGTTGTAGCTAGAAGCTGACAAAAAGGATATTACATCCATACCAGGAATATTAGTTAATCCTAAAATGCAGTCACATACCAATCCCCAAGGCACTTGAAATAAACTCATTGAGAATTATCTGTCATAATCTAGTTGGAGATGGATTGTTTTCCCTTGGACGGATCACACAGATGAAGCCTGCAGTGAAAACTTCCTGTAATGGCAAACAATCATGCTTTCAGATCAACAACCAAGTCCATTACTTTCCACTATAAGTTTAATTTATAGAAATCATTGAGCTTCTTGCTAACAAAAGTAATGAACAGCTAATGACAAATCCAACCGAATGTTTGAGGCCAACAATGCAGCCATGACAGCATAAAAGATAATAGAGATTAAAAATTTAGGGCTCAGTAATTACCATGGAAGTAAGCCTAAAAATCACATGATGTGGTCAAGCTTCTTCAGCATTCCAATGCATACCTCTGGATCTGAAAACAAACATAAGAAACATATTACATACTTCCATATCACATTTGCAAAAGTGGATATGAACGTGCTTAAATGCATCCCTGGTGATTGAAACTGAACCAGGTAAGGAGAAAAAAAGAAGAGAATATTTCCAGAAACGAAGTTAAACAACAACAGCAGCAAAGCCATTATCCACAACCCAGAATCAGAGGCAGACTAGAGATGAAACACAGCAAGAGGCAGATAAACCCAAGAGCAGCAAGGCCATTAGTCAACTCCCAAGCAGAGGCAGGCCAGAGATGAATCCCAACAAGAGGCAGGCTATAGAGAGAGTATAAATACAGTAAAAATATAAATATATACTGGTAATAAATTAGTAGTAATGGTACTGCTAATAATGTAGTTGAAGAAACAGAATTACATGGCATTGTTCTTGCTCATGTGCTTCTATCCAATGGCATTTCTTGGGATAAGATCTCTAAATCTAATTTGACAACTGCCTCACATGTCAATTTTGGCCAATCCCTCTCATCACAGGTCTAATCACCATTATAGGAAGGTGTGGATGATAAGCCCAAGACTGAAACAAGAGTAGTTGTATCTAGCATTTGCTTCGCTTGAGTCAACAGAAGGTAGAACTATAATTCTTAGGGTTTGTCAAAACCATTAGTATAAGGTTGTTAAAAGCTTGAACATGAAAGCATAAGTCTTGTGTTTATCTATCTAGGATGTATCTTAGGAGTAGTTGGTGCATATGTCAGCACCTTATCTTCTTATCTTGCCTTAGCATCAATTTAGCACCTACTTTGCAATATGCTGTAATCCTTTCTTAAGGACCAAGTATGCTATTCTATATCTACCCCAACCAGCCATAGTTTGTGGTAAGGCTAATGAAATCTGAATCTAGCCCCAAACCTGTGCTTTGGTTCCAACAAATGGTATCTAGAGCCTAAGTTCATATGGGTACTAACCCTACCCCTACCCCACACTACCCCTACGCATCCGAATCCCGTCGCCCCCCCCCTCCCAATCCACTGCCGTCTACACCCGGTGTGGCCGGTCGGCTGGCGCAGGCGACGCTGCAGCTGCTGAGCCTTCACAGGCAGCGGACGAGCATGCAGCAGCCCAGGCAGCGGCAGATCAGCGAGAGGAGGCGGCGGTGCGGGCCTAGGTGGCTGCTCAGGCAGCGCGGCTGGCGGCGGCTGAGGCAGTGACAGCAGAAGCTGCTGCCTTGCGCGGCGAGGACGCGCAGGGCTTGGGCAGCGAGGACACGCGGGAGCTTTGGGGCACGGACCACACGGCTACGACGCACGCGGCGCGGGCGGCTTCGAAGCGGACGCGCGAGCAGAAGCAGGCGCGTGGACCGCACGGGAGCCGCGGAAAGCAGGTGTGCGGTACGACGCGGACGCTGGCGCACGGGCCGCACGAGCGGATGAGGCGGATGGGACACAGGCCACCTGGAAGGGCTCGACGGACGCGACCACTGGCGGGATCCACGAGTCGACCGTGCACTTGAGGCGCAGGGACTGCGGGAGCAGGCGGCGCGGTTAGAGGTGGAGGTGGACGGGACGCTGGTGCGCAGAGAACTCGCAGGCGGTGCGCCTCCCCTCCTAGGACCAGCGTCGCGGCCGCCATGGCCGGCGCGGTTCTCCTCCCATCGTCCAGACCGCCTTCAAGGACGCTGGCAGCGGATGGCCCATGCTCCATGGTGAAGGTGAAGATGCAGGCGCGGCAGATGTGGGAGGCGGTACGGTACGGTGACGTCGACTACACCGAGGATCGGCGGGCGCTGGAGGCCCTTCTTGCTGTTGTTCCACAGGAGATGCAGTCCTCCCTCACGGACAAGGAGACCGTCAAGGACGCCTGGGATTCCATCGCCGACTCACGCATCGGCAGCGCCCGCGCCTGCAGAGCCACGCTGTCGAAGCTGTGTCAGGAGTGGGAACACCGGGCTTTCAAGATGGGAGAGGACGTCGACGACTTCGCTCCGTCTCACCACCCTGATGCAGCAGTTGACGCGGTACGACGACGACGAGGAGAGAGCCGTCGAGAAGTTCCTCCGCGTCGTCCCCAAGAAATACACGTAGCTGGCTGTGTCGATCGAGACGCTGCTGGACTTCTCCGAGCTGAAGATCCAGGAGGTGATGGGCCGCCTCAAGGCCGTCGACCACCACGAGCAGCTAACCTTAGAGCTGATCACCATCGGTGGCAAGCTTCTCTTCACCGAGGAGCAGTGGCTCGCCCACCAGCG
Source organism: Miscanthus lutarioriparius (assembly GCA_904845875.1). NCBI lineage: Eukaryota > Viridiplantae > Streptophyta > Magnoliopsida > Poales > Poaceae > Miscanthus > Miscanthus lutarioriparius. Next base: position 61,353,553 of record CAJGYO010000012.1, read on the forward strand.
GGAGCAGAAGAAGGGGGAGGTTTTGTGTTCGTCGAGCAGCCGCAAGCGTTGGCCGCACAACCGGGACAAGGCGCGTGGTGGCGCTCCCGACGGCGCCAACGGCGAGCACAAGGCTACCTGCGACGACACCTGCAAGAACTGCGGCAGGCCCGGCCACTGGGCCAAGGACTACTGACAGGCGAAGCATGGCGGTCAGGCACACGTCGCGGAAGCGCAGGAGGGTGACGAGCCGGCTCTATTCCTCGTACACGGGATCGAGCTACACTCCTCTCCCGCGCCGACCGCCACCGCACTCCACCTCGATGAGCCGCGCGCCCACGTCTTCCTTGGCAACAGGTCCAGCAACGACAAGATCGACGGCTGCTACCTCGACACCGGCGCCACCCACCACATGACTGGGTGGCGAGAGTACTCAGACTTGGACTCTGACGTGCGAGGCTCCGTCAAGTTCAGGGACGCCTCCGCCATGGTGATCAATGGCATCAGCTCCGTCAAGACCGGAGAGCACCGGCTGCTCACCAGCGTCTACTACGAGCCTGTTTGGCAGAGCTCCACGCAGCTCTAGATCCAAAAAAAAACAGCTCTGCTCACAGTTTTTCCAGCCAAAGGGTCTAGCTCCGCGAACTCCAAATCCGCAAAAAACATGGATCTAGCTCCCAGATCCACCAAATCCATGGAACACCTCACGGGGTGCTCTGAAAACGCTGGTCTTGAAACTCCTCGTGGAGTTGGTGGAAATTACCCACCAATGCCACCAATTACACACCCCTGGATACCGATTCGATTTGTTTTCTTTTTCCTCGACGCACGCGAAAGGTCGCTCTATTTCATTGGACCCCCGCGAGCTTTTCTTCTCCGCACGAACGTGCGCCGCCGCCCACACCATAGCGCCATCCGTCACCATCCTAGTGGCCGGCAAGCCGCCAGTATGAGGAGATCCACTCCTCCTCTACCTCCTCCACCCCCTTCCTCTTCCAATCCGGCGTCCAAACGGGCACCTAGGGTTGGCCTTCCGCATCCCGGCATTGGAGCCACTCCGACTGTTGGTGGCAGCGCTCCTCTCCCTCGCTGGACGGCGCAGCCGCGGTTGCCTCTGTCCCAGGCGCGGACGGCTTGGGTGCGCCCGACGCTAGGCTGGTGGGCGCGGCCGGCCTGGGTGCTCCCAGCGCTAGGCTGGTGGGCGTGGCCGGCGGAGGCCTGGGCGTTGGCCTTGACGCGGCTGCTGCGTCTCCATCGGCAGCGCCAGCACCTACTTCGGAGATCGGTGATGAGTTCATGATGGTGGCGCAGGCATTTGCTTCGTCGGGTGCGCAGGCTAGGAGACGTGCTGCATCAACCAAGAAAAGGGCAAGGGATGATGAGGTATATATTTCTCTTCCATTCTAGTGGTAGATATGCGATCTTTCAGTTGGAATTTGAACAATGTTTTGGAGAAATCATTATTAGGGTGATCAAATGGATTGGAATGTTAGTCGCTGAATTATTACTCTTGATAGTAGCAGAATAATTAGTCTCATCGAGAGAGGATGACACTAGGAGTTGGGACAATTTTCTGGTTTATTTCTCAATGCCATGCCAACCTGAGGGGTTGGCGATATATATTTATAGGCTGCTAGCCAGCCAAGCATATGCCAAAATGCTAGTCTAAGATGCTAATATGCTATCCTCTAAGATGCTGTCCTAGCTAAGATGCTGCTGCAGCCAGCCCCACAAAGACCAGCTGACAGAGACTTATCCCATCATTCTCCCCCTAAGTCTTGTGCGTCGTCTTGTGAGAAAGTTGAACCATTCCGGTCTTGGAGCAGAGCTCAAGGAACTTGATCCTCCCAAGGGGCTTGGTGAGCAGGTCCGCAAGCTGGTCCTTGGTGTTGATGTAGCTCGCCTTGATGCTCCCTTCCTCCAAACAGCCTCGGATGAAGTGGTACCTCACCCGGATGTGCTTGCTGCGTTCATGGAAAACGGGGTTCTTTGCTAGGGCTAGAGCGGACTTGCTGTCCACCCTGAGCTCCACCACTCTAGTGTCTCTGCCGAGGAGATCACCAAGTAGTCGAGCGAGCCAGGCGCTGAAGTTGAAGCAAAGGAGGCCGCTATGTACTCGGCCTCGCAAATGACAGGGGCCACCACTGGCCGCTTGACCGATCGCCACGCCTAACGAGGCACTTGCCGAGGAAGAAGAGGATCCCGCTTCGTGCTCTTCTTTGGTGTCGATATCGCCGCTGCGTGGTCGCCAGCATGCCGACGGCGTGTGCCGCCTGTGGGCACCTAGGATAGTAGAGGCCGTGGTCGAGTCCCCGCAACGTGGCGGATGATCCTCTTCACACTTCTTTGGTGCTCCGCTTGTCGGTCGCCAGCATGAACCGACTAACGAGGCCGACGGAGAATGCCAACTCCGGCCGTGTGGGGCGAGGTAGCGAAGGCTCCCCAAAGACGCCGGTATCGCTGTAAGGCCCACCCTCCTCCGTCGGTCAGTCCACTCGACTTCATCCTCTCCTCCATCGGAGTGAGAGTCGGGTTGCGATCGGTGAGCCCAAATAGCTCAACGACGCACTTGGCATAGGTGGTCCATCAAAGCGTGATCCCGAGTCATCCCGGTGCACCTCGATTCCCTGTGTAGAAGGAGAGAGGCCCTGTGTCACTCATCCGGAAGGTGGCCTTCATCTCTTCCTTGAATGCCGCCACCTCCGCATCCTTGGTGTCGATGATCTCCAAGTCGTCGACGAGACACCCACCACCCAGAGCATTTCCTCTATTGCCCGTCAAGAGATGGTCGCCTCGTCGGGGCTTTGCTCAAAGCCCATCCCCTTTAGCGTGGAATCCAACTTGGCATTCCACGCCTCGTTGCTGCCGCAGCCATAGAGGCCTTGCGCAGCGGAGCACCTTGCCCTCCTTGTCGTGGATCGCAAATCCCGGAGGCTAGTGCACGAGATAAGGCCGTGATCGCCGACTTGGTGACCATGAGGAAGGTCAAGTCACACAGCTCCATCCGGTGCGGTTCTTCTCAACCGCATCCATCTCCTCGTGCACCACCAAGCGCAGCCTTGTGCTTGACGATGGCGCCGCAGCATCCTCTCTCACTTGTACACCCACTTAAGGGTGATCGCAAGCTCATGAGGAAGGTCACACACTCCCAGTGTGCAATTCTCAACCGCATCCATCTCCACTGCATCGCGCCTCATGCCATGCGGTCTCTCGGCCTCTCCACACACACAAGGTGCAACTGCGCCTCCAGGTCGTGAGGCACTGGTCCTGGCACCGGCTGGTCGCCGAGAAGGTTCTCTAGCATATGGTACCGCAACGGCTCACCGTCGTGGTACGCGTCGATGCGCTCCTCGTCGTGAGAGAGCGGAGTAGCGAGCTCAACCGGGCTGTGCTCGACACGAGCTGGTGGTGGAGTAGATGTGCCCGGAGCGGTGCCTGTCGGTGCTGGAGTGCATGGCGTTGCCGGCTGTGGTGGGGCCGGCGAAGAACTCATCGCAGCCGAGGTCCTAGCTGGAGAGCGTGGTACTATTGGAGTAGCAGGCGCCGAGGTCGATGGAGGCTCGGGGACTGGGGTAGACGCGCTCGTCGAAGAAGAGTTGCCTACTCCCCCAGCTCCCTCGAAGTGGACGTACTCGACAGTGAAGTCGTCGTACGTCGGAGCCGAGCCGTCGTCCACCGCCTTGTCCCACGCCCATCCTTGCCCTTCATTGAACACAACGTCACGCGCCGTGCGCACACGCTGTGTCTTCGGGTCGAGGATGCGGTAGGCCTTCGAGCATAGCCGATGAACACTCCCGGAGTGCTCATGTCGTCGAGCTTGCTGATGTGGCCAAGCTCCTTGGCAAACGCGAGGCAGCCAAGACCCGCAAGTGAGAGACCGCCGGCTTGCGCCCATGCCAAACATCGTACGGCGTCCTACCGTCGAGCGCCTTGGTAGGCGAGCGGTTGAGGATGTAAACGGCCGTCACCACCGCCTCTCCCCAGAAGACAACCGGCATCCCCCTCTGCTTGAGAAGGGCCTGAGCCATCCCCACAACCGTCTGGTTGCGCCGCTCGACGACGCCGTTCTGCTGCGGGTTGTACGGCGCGGAGTAGTGGCGCTGAATGCCCTTATCAGCGCAGTACGACGCGAATTCAGCCGCCGTGAATTCGCCGCCGTTGTTCGGTCTGCGCAAAGACGCTGCAGCTTGACCGCGCGACTCGCCTCCGCAGCTGCTTGCGCTACCGATGGCGCCCGCAGCCTCTCTCCTTGTCGCCGAGGACCATCACCCACATGTAGCGGGAGAGGTCGCCAACGAGCAAAGAAGAAGTAGCGTCGTCCTCCCCGGTGTGGCCGGTGTCATGGCCACACAAGTCCTCGTGCACAATCTCGAGCCTCTCCTTGGCTCGAAAGCTTGCCCATTGGGAAAAGGGAGTCGCCTCTACTTCGCCAACACGCAGACATCGCAGAAGTCGCTTCCACATGGTCGAGGCACGGCAGGGCCTCGCACCATCTCCGTGGGCAACCGAGCCGCCTGTGGCCTCGAAGTGAAGGTGCTCAAACGCCGTGTTATAGCCACGCCTCGTCCCGACGAGCAATGAGACAGAGGAGTTGTGCACCGCACGTTGAGGAGGACGAGTCGATTTGGCGCTCGTTTACCTTGGCAAGAAGGCGACGCCGGCGATCCCAAATCCTCATGACTCCATCCTCAACCACCACGCTGCTGAATCGTTTTCATCCAAATGTCCCAAGTCGATGATAGAGTTCCTCAACGCGTGATGATGTAGTAGACTCCGGTGAGCGGCTGACTGCTCACCGTGACACGGCGGTGAAGATGACGGAGCCGACGCCCATGATCTCCACGCCGGAGGCATCCCCAAACTTGACGGAGCTCGGACGCTAGAGTCAAGCTCGGTGAAGAACTCCCGTCGACCGGTCATGTGATGGGTGGCGCCGGTGTCGAGGCACCACCCGTCAGTCTTGTCGTTGCTGGAGCTGTCGCCGAGAGGGCGTGTGCTTTTGGCTCGTCAAGGTGGAGGAGAGCAGCTGCGGCGGTCTTGCGGCCGAGGTAGCTCGATGCTTGCATGTGCCATGAACAGAGCCGGCTCCTCACTTTGTCGCGCGACGTGGGCTCGCCACGCCGTGGTGTCGGATCGATCCCCTGACCCAATGGCCAAGCTTAGCCGCAGCTTCTGCGGCAGTGTCGCCTCGTGCCGGCTTTGTAGCTGCCGCCGTGGCGCCGCCGTCGCCTCCGCGGGCATCACCCTCGGCACGTCCTCGGCCAAGTCGCGGATGAAGGCTCCCCCTTCTTCCGATCACCTTGGCTGGCAAGCCACTGCTCCCGAGTGAGAACCTTCCCGCCAGTGGTGATGGGCCCCGAGAGAGGCTATGGCTCATCGCTGTCGACGACCTTGAGGCGACCTATCGCCTCCTCGATCGACATCGTGGAGAGATCCAGCAGAGACTCGATCGAGCGAGCCATCTGCTTGTACTTCTCGAGGACACAGCGGAAGAGCTTTTCGACAGCTCTCTCCTCGCTGTAGGTGTCATCGCCGAACTACACCATCTTCTGCAACAGTGTTGAGACGGAGAGCAAAGTCATCAACGCCTTCACCGGCTTGAAGGCCGTGTTCTCCCACTCCTTGCGGCGTGCTGCAGTGTGGACTTGCAAGGTGCGGTCGCCGCGATCGTCTGCCGCAATGATGGCGCCCCAAGCCTCCTTGGCGATCCGATTGTTGGTAAGCGAGAATCGCATCTCGGACGGGATCAGCAGCGATGAGGGCATCCAAATACCGTCGATCCCGGTCATAGTCGACGTCGCCGTACCGGATCGCTCTCCCACATGTGCCGCACTGAGCTTTACCTCATCACCGCACCCGCTCACTCGTAAGTTGGTCTTGGTGAGGGTAGGCCACCCACCGCCGGGGGCGACGTACCGCATAACGACACGAAACCGTGGTAACCATGGTACCGATCCGAGGAGAAGAGCCACGCCGCTGTGAAGGTCGCGCTCTCCATCGACCCGCCCGCCACCACTGTTGTGAGCGCCTCCTCCAGAGCGCCACCGCCGCGCGCCTCCTCGCGGCGCCACCGCGCCGCGCCGCTGCCGCCGGCGCCGCGCCGCTGCTCGTGGGCGTCGCGCGCCTCCTCGAGAGCGCCACCGCCATGCGCGCCTCAAGAGCGCCGCCAGGCGTGTCGCTTTGTCTAGGCTCCGCCACGCTTCGTGGGCGTCTTGTTGCCCTGAGCGCCACCGCCGTGCGCGCGCCTCCTCCAGAACGCCGCCAAGCCGCGTCACGACTGTCTCGCTGCCGCCACGCTGCGTGGCGTCGCGGCTGCCCATCGCGCCGCTTTCGCCAAGGCCTCCCTCTCTAGCAGCTCGAGGTCCGCGTCGACGGTGTCGCCGCCGAAATGGAGCCGCCGATGTTGCCGCCAGAGCCTCGACCTCCGCTATCACGCGACGCTGCCGCATCCGCCGCCGCTGCTGCCTTCCTGCTTCTGCCTGCCGCCATCATTACGTACCGCCACCTCGACGCTTTTGCCGCCCATGCCAGCTGGTCTTTTTTGCCTTCATGCGCTTCTCTCACGCATGGCAAGTTCGCTCCTCACGACGCCGAGTGCTCGAGGCGACGAAGGCCGAGATCGCCTGCGGACATGACGCTCTACCGGGATAACTGCGTGGGGAGAGGGCTGCCAGAACGAGCTACGCGGGAGGGAGAGGAGGAGCGAGCGAGCGGCCGGGCTGCTCTTTGCTCCTAGCTCAAAGCATTGCGGTCAGAAAGAAGATGAGCGAGGAGATGCTCAAAGCTGAGATAATACTGCTCGATAATAGCTTGTTAGTCGCTGAATTCTCACTCTTGGTAGTAGCAGAATTCTTACTCTCATCGAGAGAGGATGACACTAGGAGTTAGGACAATTTTCTGGTTTATTTCTCAATGCCATGCCAACCTAAGGGGTTGGAGATCCATATTTATAGGCTGCTAGCCAGCCAAGCATATGCCAAGATGCTAGTCTAAGATGCTAATATGCTATCCTAATATGCTGTCCTCTAAGATGCTGTCCTAAGATGCTGTACTAGCTAAGATGCTGCTGCAGCCAATTTACACAAAGACCAGCTGACAGAGACTTATCCAATCATGGAATAATGGCTATACCGCCATTGTTTGCAAGTTGTTCGCTGAACAAGTTAGAAAAGGAAATCGACCAAACACTCATTTGAACAATGTGGGATATACCGAGGTGAAAGAAAGGTTTTTTCAGAGCACCGGTATCATGTTGAAAAAAGCTCAACTTAAGAACAAGTGGGATAAGTTGAGGGCTGATTTGAGTGCATGGAAAAAATTAATGAGAAAGCAAACTAGTACTAGTTGGAACTGGGACAAGGGAACTATCAACATGGACCCCGAGTGGTGGAAAAAAAACCAAACAAGTGAGCACTTCTGTCATGGTATTTTGTTCATTTGTAGATTTTATTAGTCTTGTATACTTTCAATTTCTTACCTTTGTCAAAACATTTTAGGAAATTCCTAGCGTGGGGAAATTTAAGAATAGGCCTCTCCAAAATGAAGATGACTTGAAGGCGATGTTTGGGAACATCATTAATGAAGAGCAAGATCATTGGAATCCTATGAGTTCCAACCCCATAATACCCCCAGCCAAGAAGCACCCAATCCTATGAGTTCCAACTTCATTGATGCTGAGGATGAGAATGAGACGGGTGGTAACAATGACTTAGACAATGGTGATGAGGTGCAGGAGGTTTCTCCTGCCGTTGCCCATGCTAAGAAAAAAGCCCATGTGATCCTTGAAAAACCTAACAAGAAACCTAAGGCAAGCACAGCATTAGTTATACAAGAACACATCTCCAAGATATCAGAGAATGCTTCCTCTTTTGTGGCAAGTAAGCAAGCTGGGATCACTATTGATCAAGTAATGGGCCATGTTGTCGCATATGGGGCTGCATATGGCAGTGATGAGCATTTTGTGGCAACTGAGCTTTTTGTCAAGAAAGAGCATAGGGAAATGTTCATGACTATGTCCAACAATGAGGCTAGGTTGAGTTGGCTTAAGAGGAAGTAGGATGTGATGTTTGGAAAGTGATGGCCAAGTAATCTTATGTCATGTGGACAAGTTATATTTGTCATCTTTTTTATTTAGACATATCATTTTTATTTGTCTTAATGTCATGTGGACATATGTCATGGTCAACTTTTGTATTTGGACATGTCATTTTTTATTCATGTTAATGTCGTGCGGACAATTTGTGGTGGTCAATTTGTTATCATTTTTATGTTGTCATTTTTTCGTCTCATTTCGACATGTCATATTTAATCTTGCAGCTGTCTAGTGATGATTCTAGTGACGAGAATGAGGAATTTTTCAAAACTATCTTAGGAGGTGCTATGCTTGCTCAAATATATGTTGATATGTTCCTTACTAAAAACCCTACAAGGACGTCTACCACCAGTGGAATGGGTTTTATGTTGGAGACTTTGCGCACTCCAGGCGAATGCCATAGCCAGCTGCGTATGAGCACAGAAATCTTCTTTGACCTTCATGGTTTATTGGTACAGAAAGTATGGGCTAGAACCATCCTTGCACATGTCAACCGAAGAGAGCCTAGGAATTTTCTTATTTATCTGTGCGGGAAATGAGTCTAATAGAAAAGGTCAAAATCGATTCAAGCACTCTGGTGAAACTATTAGTCAGAAATTCGAGGATGTTCTGAACTGTTTGATGGCCATGGCAAAGGATTTCATTAGGCCAAAAGATCCCAATTTTCATACTGTTCATAGGAGAATAAGGGATGATAAGCGAGCATATCCACAATTCAAAGATTGCATTGGAGCACTTGATGGCACTCATATTCGTGTTTTCCTTCCACCGGGCGAGCAAGTGAGGTATATTGGGAAGACGGAAATAGCCACCCAAAATGTTTTAGCAGTTTGTGATTTCGACATGCGGTTCACATATATGTCAACAGGCCATCTGGGAGCTATGCATGACACAAGTCGGAGTGCCTAATCGAGTGCTGGGTACCGATCAGGACGATTAATTGCGATTCAGACGACCTGATAACACTGCATGGGGGTAGGACTGCGAAGGTAAAGGGGGCGAGGGTGCAGGCCTGCAGAGTTTGTAGACGGAAGATACGCTTGAGGCCCCACTCAACTGAAGTGTCTCAAAAATCGGCTTAATAAACATGGAAATGTCTTGACGTAACAAAGAAAGCAGGTTGAATAATAAATGGCAATGAATAAACAAGGAAAAAACTCGCTACCTCAACCATATTTTCCTCAATGAAGCAACCCATTCCCATGTTTGTCATGTCTGCGCCATTGTGCTGAAGGATCCTGAGCTTCCCTTCCTATATAGTTCACCACAATGAAAGCATTAGCAATCTGCCATACCTTTTTTGTTTATTGAATAATTTTCTACCCACCTTAGTCCCATAAACAAGGCCACCTCCTGGTGAAGGATGAAAGCATGCAACATTGACTTCATCTTCAGCGCTAGGAAGCACTCTCACAAGCTCCATATCTGAAACTCTATATACCTAAAGTAATAAATGAAAAAAAAGATTGATAATTTGGCTTACATTGTACACAAAGTATGAGCAATATTAGTAGTTGTGGAGGATAATAAGCAAGTCATTTTGAATCCCAAGTATCAGAGAGTAAGTATCATGCAACTGCAGAACCAGCACTGTCACCATCCCCCATACAATAATTAATATGATATCAGTTACCAATCAAACTATGATTTGGAAATTGGAATATGATTGTCATATCTACCTCCAAAATAGTATATACAGGAATCCCATTTTCTCCTTCCATGACTATGCTCCTAAGGAGCGAGCTATGACGACGACCATATGCCAAAAGTATGTGTTCGGATGTAGGTGAGAACTGCATCAAAAGAGAGAAACAGGATCCAATTCAACGATGAGAACTGCAGAAATGTAAGATCCATCTTTCATCAGACTCAGGTCCAAAATGCTTTTTGCAACAAAAACAAACTGTTACAGAGTGAGTCCCAAACAAGTGACAGGTTATAAAACATGATAAAAGGTTGCTATCGACATATAAAAATGCAAAGAAACACAAATAACTGAAGAAAACCTGAATGGAAGTTAAGCAATGTGCTGCCCTTATTGCTCTGGAAGCAAGAATATCCCCATATCTGCAAAGGTATAACCAGTTTTGAGATATGTGGGCCATTCACAAACAGTAACCTAGTATATAAAAAATAGTAAAAAGACAATCAAGAGAAAAAGTACGTCTCCTCCTCAAGCGAATAAACCCGAAGCTCATAAATAACTCGGTGAGAGGGAAGCGGGTGACGAGTTGGTGATGATCCAGCTCCTTCATAAGGCACAGGCAATTGGCTACCATGGTCGCCTTCTGTTTGAGGCAACAAACATGCAACGCAGGCTACCAGAAATCGTCCACATGGGGAAAAATGGGCACCCATTTCACTGTAAAATTGGTAAGTTCAGAGTAAGTAATGAAGTCACAATTCCCTGCTGAAGCTCAAGATGCAACAAATGTACAGGTACAATTCACATATGACAAAACATATACGCAAACGCAACAGAGCAATTTATTCACAATTGTTTTACAGTGTAAACAGGCCTGGAGCTTGTACTTATTACGATTGGTTACATTGCAATATTAGCAAAACAGTAAACTAATATTACTAATAGAAATAACAGTTTTGATATTACCAAAATGGAATTAAGAAGAAATGATATAACAGTGAAGCACCTGCAAAGAACGGCATGAGAAATCGTCAGACGGCATGCCTCAGGTTCTAAAGGAACACATGGTTCCTTGATATCATGCCGCCATATTCTGAGCTTCACTGTACAAGGCAATTCAGTACCAGGAGCAAGCATTGACGCAGTGATTTCTGAACCAGCACCTAGTGAAGCAGCATGAGCTTCAGCTTCGTCAATTTGAGGACCTAGGAGCAAACTCCCAACCCCAGGTACAGAGCGTGAGGCATAGCGTCGATTTGGTCCCCTAGAACTGCCAGCAGTAAGGGGAATCGATGATGAAGCACCTGGACATCCAAAGTAATGCATGTGTGGTGATTCCCTAGTCAAGTAGTCCCTGCAGTACCAGCAATAGATAGGTCTACAAGGACATTATTGTTCACAAGTGCAGGGTGCAAACCTGTATGGTTTTGGGCCATCAAAAAACCCTGCACAAATGGCACCTCCCAGTTATGTGAGTCGCCGAAGAGAGAATGATCCTGTTGTCCACTTCCTATATTTCTTAGGAACATTTGAACATCTAATCCACCAGTGAGGAGCATATTCAGTGGCAAAGCACGGCGTAAAACAGATCCTGAAGGCCCAGCTGTTGATGGGATTGGCTCAGTGCTGCTCAGGGAAGACATTTGCAAATCATCTCTAGCACTGAACCTCTCAAGATTACTAATAGAGCTGCCGCCCTGCAGTCTTGAGTTAGACTGGCTGCCAGCACCATGCATTTCAATTCCATTGGAAGTAGGCACAGTGACTGCATCTAATATGTCATTAGATGAAGTTGGCTCTCCAGGACATACATCCATAGGGGTAGCAAACTGTTCAAGCTGTACATTTGCAGTATCTGATATGGAAGGTTGAACTAATGATGATCTCTGCTGCACAATGGTTGAACTACTGTCATTGCCAAGCACATGCAAAATTCCATCATCTCTGAGGTACGCAGGCCACAGTAAGCAAGGTGACATCACATTGGACTCAGGAAGTGGACAGAACCTAGAATTAGTGTTTGTCACCAGCAGGGCTGAAGGGTAATTTGAATATCCAGAGGATCTTGCCAGAGTCAGGGGTGAGTCTGCAGACTCTATATTATTAACCTGAAATTGAAGTTATGCGTAAGTTCATACAGCAAACATGAAAAATTGAAGGAAAAGCATAAGTGCAGACCTCAGGGTATTCTATATTTCTACCTCTGCTGTCAGAAGATATGGAGCCCCATGTGGGTGAAAATGCACAGCTCTCAACGAACGGCGAGTTTTTAGTATGATGGCAGGGAAAGAAGCGTCATCTCTCTTATTGTAGTTCCATATGTACAACTGACACAGAAACATATAAATTGATTTGGGCATTAGTGTATGGTATGTTAACTGACTCTATTAAACAGTACAGAAAAACTTTGTTTTTCTTCTTGTTTTTCAAGGTCAACACAGCAAGTCTCACTTTGTGACCTGATGCAACTGCCAGAATCTCCCCTCTTCCATGAAATGCAATGGACGCAATTGGCCGATCTGCCAGAGGAACATCAAATATAAGTTATGTTGTTCTCCAAATTGGTTATGAATAGAATGCAAGGAGTCTTCTGAGAGAAATTACGGAAGTCTTGTGATCCAATACAATCTGATGTATTAGCATCCCATAGACGAACTTCATGATCCAAACTTCCGCTAGCCAGGATGTCAGAATGTAATGGATGGTACCTGACCTGAAATAAGTTAGCAGCTTAAATTTCTGATGTAATATTGGGATGCAAAGAAAGTTCAAAAAGATCATTTCGTCTATTCTTGATTTCTTGAAATAAAAAAAAAGCTGTCAGCTAGCAAGATTGTCACCAAGTAACAAATATAATATGGAAAGAGAAATTATAAAATTAATGTTCTAGACAGACCATTATTGAAAAATCAAAAAACACACTATAACTAGATTCCTTTCTTTGCAAGAGCTTGAAGCACATGGTGCTAATCTAAATACACTAGAAAAAATATATGCCGGTATGATAGACATACCACCCAAGGAGTGCGTCGATGTCCACTCAAAACCTTCAAACATTTCCCTGTATGGCAGTCAATTATTTTCACAGTATGGTCACCACTGAGAAAACAGATTTAGTTAGTTGGCATGTCTTTCAGTTCAGTTTGTTATACAGTGAGTCAATAAACTTACTGTGTGGACGCAAGTGTTTTTCCATCTGGACTGAAAGCAGCTGCAATAGTTGACCTAGGAGGTGGCAAAAGAGGGCAATACTTGGCAGTCCAGCGATGCAGGGACTTTGATTCTGCCCTGTACACAGCAAGGTTTAAACGAATCAGCCAATAAAAAAACAGATGTGAACAGACTCACATGTGACTCAGTAGTTGATATATTATGGACTTGTTCTTAAACATCAATAAACAAACTTTCCTTACCAAGAAAAAATATCAAGTTTAGCATCTGCATCGGCAAACCTTAACTCAATTAAATCAGGATCATATTTTGGAGACTTATTCCATATTCTTTTGGCGTGGTGTTTCGTTCGAGGTGAGACCTCTCGTTGAGTTAATAGATGAAAGATGTTCCTGATCAAGCCAAAAAAAAGACAGAAGTTAATTTTAACAAATGAACATATTTGAAACAATACAGCTATCAATATTAATTAACTGTTTTTTTTTTCTCTACGCACAAGAGAATTGTGCATCATTTCATTAAGAGGAACAGTGTTATCAATTCATCTGACTACTCGCAATTAATCGCGACTAGTCGTCCTAATCGGTAGCCCGAACTCAACTAGGGGGTACGACTTAGGCGACTAGTTTTCTGGTTGCCCGATTAGTCGTTGACTAATCACAATTAGTCAGACGACTAGGTGCTGGACGACCAGAAACTGAATTGAATTACTGGGCAGCTAAGACATGGGTTGTATCTCGAATAGCTTGGGCCGCTTTGGCTTAAGTTTTTCAACCGACTTACTTGTGTTTGATTGTGTTCCAAGCTTATTCACTTCTTTAATCAGTCATAAAGCACGAAGTATTGTTTCATAGCCTAGAAGAAAAAAAAACTAGAGGCAAGGATCTTTACATAAGGTCTCTCTGTTCTGACTAAACCTTATATACACATAAAAGCTCTCTGAAACTGCACAGCTCAATGTCTATGTCCATTACTCCTCCTTGTGACTGGATGGACTAATTTAACTGGTAAGTGTTGGACATAAAAGCTGAGCTCTGAAATTGATTTATGCATGTTCATTCTTCTTCTCAAAGCATTTATGCACGGGTTACAGTTATAGGATATGGAGATGGTTAACATATATAGTTGAGACGCAATACACAGTAGTATCATCATTTTCATATATTTGAATTTGGACAGATCCAGTATAAGTGAAGTATATAAATGGAAGAAAGCACATATATATTATCCTGATACCAAAAACGATGCTTGTGCTAAAAACATGTATTATTCAGGAGCTCATTAATGGCAGGCACTTGCTGAACAACATATGTTTAGTTTCTGGTATGTGGGAGAAGTTTTTGGAAAAAAGGATATCAGCCAACAGTATTAATGAACCAAGGCATTGCAGGGTGTTCTATGCTTTGCTTGTGCCAAGCTACAGAGAGAGACGATTGAGAAGCATGACATGTCTTATCTAAAGAGGATGTTGAGTTGATCTTTAAATTTCATGCTTAAGGGCTTAAGGCTACAGACGGAGAGGAACGAATGGAGTTTTTAGAGACATACTAGATTGTCAAAACATTATATTTCTGACATATATCACCATTTGGTCAACTGTTTTAAAAAAAGGGAAGATATATATGTGGCTAATGATAGCAAGTTATATATATAAGCAGTCTCACTCTAGCTAGCTAGGGTTATAGAAATGGTTTGTCGGCTACTTGACAACGCTGGTCTGAAACTTGGCTGAAAAACACTGTTCCGGCTGGTTTGTTGGGAGAGAGAAACACTGTTTGGCTGGTTTGATGAACAGTAAATTGTGAGGGGGAGCAGCCGGCTGGCTGGTCTTTCCAGACCAGCGAACGGCCCCAAAGCACAGAATAGTCATCAAACCAAAACAGAGAAATTAGCTGAGCTAGGTCGGCCTTTTAAAAAAAAAAAAAAAAAAATCTGATGGCTAGCTAGGAATCAAAGAATGCAGCCACGACTCCATGTCCTGAGCCAATGGATTCAGTTTGGGTAATTAAAGAGGATGACGATGGCATCACATGCATGTATATATGTTGATAGGAGTAATTAACCCTGGATATCCCAATCTGTAGAAGCAAATTAACCTATGAACACTCATCAGCAGCCATTCAAGACTTCCTTTCAGATGTTCAGTTACCGAGATTTCTTTGAGCGAGTAATTGAAATGTGCAGAAAGCTAGTAAAATGATGAAAGCACCTATGAAATGGAGGCTCGCATTCAAACCTGAAAGATATCACAAATCTAGGTACAGGACGCAAGAAGCAAAGAAATCCTCTCTATCCCAAGGACAATTCGAGGAGGTTGGTGCCTCCGACGGGATCTGAATGGACTAGCAGAACATCGACATGGACATACTAGATCTATCGATGCGCTAGAAGAACAACTGCAGAAAAAATAAAGAACAAAATTCAAGGACATAGAGATAGAAGAAGGTGAGTGGAGGATACCTGAATGGATTCGACCTCTGTAGCTGAGGCTCTAGGATTCGCGGATCGAGGACGTGGATTCGCTCGCCCTCCTGTCGATGCCTTCTCGCGGCCCTCAGCTCGGGGCCTCCGTCGCCGCAAGGAACCGTCGGCTCCATCGGGTCTAGCCAGCGAAGGGAGATCGAGTTGTCCCCGCCTTCTCGCTGCCCTCAGCTCGAGGTCGCCGCCGTCGCTAGGAACCGTCGGGTCTAGCAGAACGAGATCCTCTAACTTCACCTCAGCGATGGCAGAGAGCAGTCGAAGACAGATCGCCATCCGCTACGGATCCTACGTCCGCACGTTACCTGGCAGTTTCCAACATTGTTCCATGCCCCCCAACCCTCCATGCTGGCGCTTGCTTTTTTCTGTTGCGCCCCTGCCGTAAAGATGGCAATGGGGCGGGTTCGGGATGGACGAAGCGTTCATGGACCCACACCCAAAACCCGACAACGAAACCCAAACCAGCCCCGAACCTGGTTTTGGGGGAAGATCTGCCCCCGCCCCTGAACCCTTTGGGTCCCCGAAACACCACGGGTTCCTGAAACCCGGGACGGGATCGAGCTTCGACCTGCAACTGCTCTCTCCAACTCCGTAGCGGAGGGTCGTGTGCCCATGCTGCGCGCCTGGTCGTATGCCACGAGCCGTGCCGCGTGCTTGGCCACCACCCGCCCGCCTACGACGGCAGCGCCGCATAGCTGTGTGCCTGGCTGCCACCACCGCCACCTACGACGCACAGGCCTGGCCGCCTACTGCACCACGCGCGAGTACCCTGGCCGCCTGTGTCCTGCTACGGTGCCGCGTGCGCGGTGGCTGGATGCCAGAGGCGGGGAAGGGAGCACAACGGCTGGGATGGGGTCACGGGGCTAGGCTCTAGTTCCTCAGTTCCTGGTGCTGCCGTGCTGGCGGCTGGGATGGGGTCGAGGCTGGTGTGAACGGGAATGGTGGGAGTGGGATGGCTACTTATATACCTAGGGTTACAGGTTACATGGGCCAGGTATGGTGGGCTTTTTTACTTGATTGCTTAATTTCGGGTCGCCGACAGACACCTGCGGGGGGGGATTTAAAGCCCGTACCCGCCTCGCCCCGTTTTGGGTCCCCGAACCCACAAACCCGCGGGGCCAAAACTGGACCCGCCCGCTCCCCCGACGGGTCTGAAACCCGCTGGTTTTGAGTACAGACCCGCCCCGCTACCATCCTTACCCTGCTGTTTTTTTGGGCGTGAGGACGGCGAGGCAGCCGCCATCACTGGTTGTCGGGTATCGATATTAGGGATACCCAAAGCAAGAAAGTTAGCGCCCACGCTGACTTTCCCGGATGGCTCAAGATGTATTAAAATGTCTCGCCCGACCCTAAGGCCGCGGGCTCCATCTCGCCCGACCCCTTGGGTGTGGGCTTCGTCTCACCCGACCCCGACCTCGAGGCCGCGGGCTCCGTCTCGCCCGATCTCAAAGCTGTTGTCGGGGACCTAATACCGGGGTACCCAATGAGGTGAAATTAATAACCATCGAACGTTGACGCTTCTGGTCAGACAAGAACGCAACTACACTTCTTGCCCGAACGACGAGAGATTGGTTCCGCCTCGCCCAACCCCCGAGGGCTAAGCTCCGCCTCACTCGACGGCTGAGGGCAGGCTCCCCCTCGCCTAACACCTGAGGGCTGGCTCCGCCTCGCCTGACGGACGAGGGCTGGCTCCGCCTCGCCCGACGACCACACCCTGTTCCTTCATAAATACGAGCACAGGGTACGACAAGACATTCGAGTCAACCGCAGTACCGAGGGCCATACCCTGCATGCCTGCAGGAAGGTACTATCCGGATGCGACGGGATGGGCGCTTTAGGCCCTTTCCATCCTTACAGAGCCCGAACAGTGTTGTAGGCGCCGAGTTTTGTCCCACAGTGTTGTAGGCGCTACCATCAGCCCTCGGACGCGGATACAAACACGAGCATACGACAACCACTACGATCCAAGATAGAACTCACATCATCTATAGTGATGGACGTATGGTCATTTCCCCGACTACTCTCCGAAGGGGCACGGCTCGGCTCTCTAGCACGCCGCACCGTCCACCGGTGTAGGATGGGATGCACCCACTTGCTGCAAGAGGCCAGGGCATGGCCCTATAAGGATCAATGAACATGCCATTCCTGACACGGTCTGCCATGTTAGTAGGGCAGCATAGGGGAAAAGGAAGATCCGGTTCCCTCGAAGGACCTTCTCGACCTTTGGTTTTTTCCTCTTTCTCGTGTCTATAACCCCTGTTCCCCCCTTGGTCTATAAAAAGGAGGGCAGGGCACCCCACTAAGATGACGGATCGATTTTAGACAGAAGACGATGGATCGTTTTGGACACACAACACGTAGTCAAGAAGCAACCGAGCTCTTAGCGTCCTTTCGACCCTTCCATCAGAGACTTGGGACATGTCCTTCTCTCGACCATTTATACCCCCTACTATGAACCTTTTTCGGTACTAATAACACGAGCAGCAGTAGACTGGACGTAGGTTCATTCTACCCGAACCAGTATAAACCTTGTGTCCTTTAGTACACCATCCGAGCCTAACGCACAACAATTATAAATTTACTAGCCGGTGTTTGTTTGAAACACCGATAGTTGGCGCGCCAGGTAGGGGCCTTTGCGCGTTCCAAATCAGGCCTTGGATGGCTAACCACGCAATCAGTGGGTCTCGGGCGCACACGTGCGTTTCGGTGACCTGGACTTCATCGTCACGGTGGGAGGAGAGTTGGTGTTGGCTCATGTCGCCATCCAGTCTCTCCCCTGCATCGGCTCCAGCTACGGGAGGCTTGAGCGCCAGCCCGGCGTCTCCCTCAGACCCCAGCCATCCAAGGAGGACCCACGCCACCTCACCCTCTCTCCGGAACACTCCGCACGGAGCGTCCCGACGGTGCTTCCGTTCGGTCTCCGCAATGCCACGGGGACCGTTAGCCACCTTGTGGCACAGCGCAAGATCCCGTCCCCCGCAACCAATGAGTTTGTGGGGATGATCGAAAATGTCACGGAATCCCTCCATGGCCTCCTAGCGGAAGGTCCAGGGTCGAACTCTAGCTCTGACTTCAGCAGGGGGAGCCATCACCCCTTCCGGGAATGTTTCATGGCGGAAACCCCCGAGGGACACGTCGAAAGCGTCTCCGCGGAGGAGACTACCCCGGCAGGCAACCTCGGCGGTGGAGCCAAAGGGGGGACAACGGCCCCACCTCACGTAGGGGTGGAGCAGCTGAGAGCCCGAAAACAGGAAATAGACAAGGCCAGACAATAGCTTGTTCGGGAGTACGCGACAGTCGATCAAGAGATTGAACACCGCGGAGATGGTGGGCGCGCACGCGCCGTGGCCCGTGACATGAACCGAAGGATCATCGTCGATGATGAAACCCTTCCTCACTTCGTTTGGGCAAGCCAGAACATCGCCGCCACAACGGCCTTGCTCCATGGCCTTCTAGAGGCCGCAACGCCCGAGGATCGTCGGGTCCACCGTGAAATAAGCACGCTGCTCGAGCGTGCGGCGGCGCAGCAGGCGAAAAGCTTGTTGTCCCGACGACGCAAGCTCGACACCAGCCAGCGCACGCCCTCGGTGCATCCTGCCAGGGACGCATTAGTCCACCAGGCGCCACAAGGCGGCAAGCAGCGCGATGCGGCCCTGATACATCAGCATTTCGGCCATAACCACGACGCACGCAGCACCATCGACGCCCGTAGACGCACCTACAGCGACCAAAGAGAAGGAGCCCGCCGTGGCTATCATCCTCGATGCGGCGGACGCTACGACAGCGGTGTGGACCGAAGCCCGAGCCCTAGCCTGCTAGGGCCTCAGGCCTTCAGCCGGCACATCCTCAATGCTGCATTCCTACCAAGGTATCGACCACCTACCAATATCCCTAAGTACTCTAGGGAGACAAACCCCAGACTTTGGCTTGAAGACTATTGGCTTGCTTGTCAAGCCGGTGGTGTGGATAATGACGACTTCATTATTCGCAAACTCTCATTGTTCTTGGCCGATTCGGCGCGAGCATGGTTGGAGCACCTGTCGTCCAACGCGATCCAGAGTTGGGTGGATTTGAAGGAGATCTTTGTGGGAATCTTCCGGGGCACATACAAGCGCCCTAGGAACCCATGGGACCTCAAGAACTGCTGTCAGAAGGCCGGTGAGACCCTATGTGGGTACATCCGATGCTTCTCCCGACAGTGCAATGAGCTCCCTAACGTCACCGATGTTGACGTGATAGGAGCCTTCCTGTCCGAGACGACCTACGAATCCTTGGTCCATAAGCTGGGACGTAAGGGCCCACAAACCACCAAGGAACTCTTGGACATCGCCACCAGCCACACCTCAGGAGTGGAGGTGGTCGGTGCGATCTTCGATCATCTCGATGGCAAGGCAAGGCGGGACGAGGGTGCCGGCGAAGGCACCTCTAATCGTTCTGCCAAAAGGAAAAACAAGAAGCAACAACACGAGGACTCGCTCGTGGCCGCTGCTGACTGCAAGGGTGGTCAGAAGCCCACAGAGGGCACTCCGAACCACTTTGAAAAATTACTCGAGGGGTCATGCCCGAACCACGCCTTCCCCGTAAAGCATCTGCTCAAGGACTGCAGCCTCATGCGGAAGTTCTTGTCTAAAAGCTCCAACAAAGGGGGGTAGGGGAAGGACCCTCCCCCCACTACGGACGACACCGAGGAGAAGGACGATGGCTTTCCAATGCCAGATGGCTGCCTTATGATCTTTGGAGGATCGGCAGCCTATGGCTCCAAACACCGTCAGAAGGTTGCACGCCGCGAAGTCTACACGGCCCAACCAGCCACACCTCCCTTCCTCCGATGGTCGGAGTTCGCCATAACCTTCGACCAAACCGACCATCCAGATACCATCCTGCACCCGGGGAGATATCTGCTTATAGTCGACCCGATCGTTGGCCCAAAGCGACTCACCAAAGTACTGATGGATGGAGGCAGCAGCCTCAACATCATGTACGCCAAGACACTCGACGAGATGGGCGTCGACCGAACGAACCTCCGCCCAACCTGAGCGCCTTTCCATGGCATTGTGCCCAGGAAACAGGCCATGCCACCAGGGCAGATCGATCTACCCATCACCTTCAGGGATCAGTTCAATTATAGGACTGAGACTCTCACCTTCGAGGTGGTTGGGTTCCCCAGAACCTTCCATGCCATCCTGGGACGGCCATGCTACGTGAAGTTCATGGCCGTCCCCAACTATACATACCTTAAGCTGAAAATGCCGGGCCCTCATGGGGTCATCACCATTGGCACCTCCTTCCAGCGGGCCTACGAGTGCGAGGTCGAGTGCTGCGGCCACGCCACGGCAATCATCGCCTCTGGGGAACTCGTGGCCCTCAAGGAAGTGGTCTCCGAAGAAACGCCCGACGTAAAGAAATCAACCAGGTCATTCGAATCGGTAGAGGGCTTCAGGAAAGTTCTCATAGATCCCAGCAGCTCCAAGGGTAAAACGGTATGCATTGGTACCACATTTTCCTCTGAATAGGAAAGCGCGCTCATCGACTTCCTCCGTGGCAACAAAGACATCTTTGCTTGGAAACCCTCGGATATGCCAAGCATTCCGAGGGAGGTCGCCGAGCATACCTTGAAGATCCATCTAGGCTCTAGGCCGGTGAAGCAACGCCTGCAGCACTTCGATGAGGAGAAACGCAGGGCCATCGACGAAGAAATAGCCAAACTCTCGGCCGCCGGATTCATCAAGGAAGTTCACCACCCAGAGTGGTTAGCTAATCCCGTTCTTGTGCGAAAGAAGAGTGGAAAATGGAGGATGTGTGTAGACTATACAGGTCTCAACAAAGCATGTCCAAAGGATCCATTTCCTTTGCCGCGCATAGACCAAATAGTCGACTCTACCTCAGGGTGTGAAACCCTCTACTTCCTTGATGCCTACTCCGGCTACCATCAAATCGCGATGAAAGAGTCCGACCAGCTCGCGACATCTTTCATCACCCCCTTTGGATCGTTCTGCTACGTCTCAATGCCGTTCGAACTGAAGAACGCTGGAGCTACATACCAGCGTGCATGCTCAGATGCTTCGGGGACCTCATCGGGCGAACCGTTGAGGCCTACGTCGATGACATCGTAGTTAAGTCCAAACGGGCTGACCACCTTGTTGCCGATCTTGAGCAGACCTTCGCAAAACTCCGAGCAAATGGCATCAAACTCAACCCTGAGAAGTGTGTTTTTAGAGTCCCGAGGGGCATGCTGCTTAGCTTCATCGTCTCCGAGCGTGGCATCGAAGTCAACCCAGAGAAAATCTCAGCCATCACAAGGATGGGCCCAATTCAGAACATAAAGGGGGTTCAGCGAATCACAGGGTGCCTCACCGCCCTCATCCGTTTCATCTCGCGCCTCGGCGAATGAGGTCTCCCCCTTTATCGACTCCTGAAGAAAGTCGACCGCTTTGAGTAGACATCCGAGGCCTAAGAGGTGCTTGACATGGTCAAACTACTTCTGACAAGGCCCCCGATCCTAGTTCCTCCGAGCGACGGAGAATCCCTGCTGCTATACATAGCGGCCACCACGCAAGTGGTCAGTGCCGCCCTGGTAGTAGAGCGGGAGGAAGAGGGGCACGCACTCAAGGTGCAGTGCCATGTGTACTTCATTAGCGAGGTACTATCCAACTCCAAAACCCGCTACTCCCAAATCCAGAAGCTCCTTTACACTGTCCTCATCACCAAGAGGAAGCTGCACCACTACTTTAAGTCACATCTCGTGACGGTTGTGATGTCATTCCCCCATGGCGAGGTCGTCCAGAGCCAGGACGCCATGGGAAGAACTGCAAAATGGGCACTTGAGTTGATGGATCAAGGCATCACATATGCCTCCCGAATGGCGATCAAGTCCCAGGTATTGGTTGACTTCATTGCGGAATGGACCGAGGTCCGGACACCACCGGCGGTCGTCGATCAAGAGTACTAGATGATATACTTTGATGGATCGCTAATGAAGAAGGGCGCTGGCACAAGGCTAGTCTTCGTATCACCCCTCAGGTCTGCATGAGGTACATGGTTCATCTCCATTTTCCCTCATCAAATAATGTGGCCGAGTATGAAGCACTCATCAACGACCTACGCATCGCCATTGAGTTGGGCATCCGACGCCTCAACATTTGGGGCGACTCTCAGCTGGTCGTCAACCAAGTCATGAAGGAGTCAAGCTACCATGACACCAAGATGGCTGCGTACTGCCAAGAAGTCCAACGGCTAGAGGACAAGTTCGACGGCCTCGAACTCAATCACATCCCGAGGCGCCTCAATAAGGTGGCCGATGCGCATGCAAAAGCGGCATCCGATCGAGAGCCGGTGCCAACGGGCATCTTCGCCAGTGACCAACACAAACCCTCGGTGTGCTACGAAGGGTCAGAGTGGGCCGATGAGGGCCCGTCTGATCCAGCCCCGGGGGCTGACCAACCGATGGCTCTGTCCAGCCTCGAGGTCATGGAGCTTGAAGAGGATCCAGTGACAGAGCTCGACCCTCTAGACGACTGGAGAATGCTCTACCTCGAATACTTCCTCTGTGATGCGCTACCGACGGACAAAACAGAAGCTTGATGGCTCACACATCGCGCCAAGTCCTTCATTCTTGTAGAGGGCGAACTCTACAAACGAAGCCAACACCGAGATCCTATAGCTCTGCATCCCCGTCGAACAGGGGAAGCTTCTGCTACGCAATATCAACGGTGGGGTTTGCGGTCACCACACCGTGCCTAGAACCTTGGTAGGGAACGCATTCCGATAGGGCCTCTACTGGCCCACTGCAGTAGTCGACGCTGAACAAATCGTACGCACCTACGAAGGGTGCCAGTACTACGCTCGACAAACTCACCTCCCGACCCAGGCACTCCAGATGATCCCCATCACATGGCCCTTCGTGGTCTGGGGGCTCGATCTGGTTGGTCCTCTCAAAAAGGCACCCGGGGGCTACACCCACTTGCTTGTCACCATAGTCAAGTTCACAAAATGGATCGAAGCTTGGCCGATCTTCGTGATCAAGTTCGAGCAAGCTGTGCTATTCTTCCTCAACATCCTCCATCGTTTTGGAGTACCAAACTCCATCATCACCGACAACAGCACATAGTTCACTGACAAGAAATTCATTCGATTCTATGATGAACAAAACATCCGAGTTGATTGGGCCACCGTCATGCACCCCCGGACGAATGGGCAGGTCGAGCGCGCAAATGGCATGCTCCTGTAGGGCCTCATGCCTAGGATCTTCAACCAATTGAAGAAATTCGGCGCACACTGGGTCATAGAGCTCCCTGCGGTGCTCTGGAGCCTAAGGACAACTCCCAGTCAGGCCACCGGCTACACACCTTTCTTCATGGTATACGGTTCTAAGGCCGTCCTCTTGATGGACCTCGACTATGGAGCGCTAAGAATCATAGCATACGACGAATAGGGAGTCAAGGCATCCCACAAAGATGCCATGACCAGCTAGATGAAGCCCGTGACATTGCCCTCCTCTGTTCGGCCAAGTACCAGCAGGCATTGCGACGGTACCACATCCGACGGGTGCGGGACTGAGCCTTCAACGTCGGGGACCTAGTTCTCCGCCTCGTGTAGAGCAACAAGTACTGCCACAAGCTCTCCCCACCCTAGGAGGGACCGTACGTCATCGCGGAAGTACTCCGGCTAGGCGCCTACAAGTTGAAAACCATCGACGGCGAGGTCTTCACCAACGCCTGGAACATTGAGCAGCTATGTCATTTTTACCCTTAAATAAACACATACTTTTTCTTATCAGTTTTTGTCTTCAGAAATCCCTGATCTTTAAGTGACATCTGACCCCTGCAAATTGTGAGGGGTCGGACCTCACTCGAGGGCTGATATAAGTACGTTTATCTAGCAAACACTCTCTGTGTTATCTTTGCAAACATTCTCTGAGTCTTCCCTCTTTTCTCATGGCAAGTCCTAAAGGCTAGGATTTCGGGAACAAAATCTGAGTGTAACTGGTAGGACTGTGGGAATCCCACGCCCCAGCAGCTACGGCCTCCTTGCTCACCAGCATAATCAAAATTGGCTCGCCCGCATTCCTAGTTTTTTGCGACCTTAACTATGGGAAGGGTCGGAAGGCACCAAAACTCTTTTACAAAAAGAGGGAGAAGAGCTAAAAAACTGTTTGCCGTAATGAAAGTTGAAAACTTGTTCATTTTTTGCACAAATTCATCGCTTACAAAGTGATTTCATCATGAAAAAGACTAATGTATTCATAAATACAAAAGACTGGTCACTCGGGGGCTCCCCCACAAACTTATTCGATTACAATTTTTGACCAGTTCTACTATGAGCACTACTACGGTCGCCACGCCACGCTCTCCATTGGTGATGTCCTACATCTCCGCGGGATCCTCGAGGACGTCATCATCTGCAATGTCGAGCATCGCGTCGGTGACTATGGTGCCCCTGCCGGGGCGTCCAAGGATTACGCCATCATGACCAGACGCAACCCTGACAACGTCACCTCCACCGGGGTGTCCAGGGACTGCCTTATCACGACCAGCCGCAACCCTGACAACGGCACCTCCGCCGGGGCATCCAGGGACTGCGCCATCGTGACCAGCCGCAACCCTGACAATGACACCTTCGTCGGGGCGTCT
The DNA here is from genome assembly GCA_904845875.1 of Miscanthus lutarioriparius. NCBI lineage: Eukaryota > Viridiplantae > Streptophyta > Magnoliopsida > Poales > Poaceae > Miscanthus > Miscanthus lutarioriparius. The sequence goes on from CAJGYO010000012.1 coordinate 61,378,547, forward strand.
AGGGGCTGTGCCATAGCGACCAGCCGCAACCCTGACAACGGCACCTCCACCGGGGCATCCAGGGACTGCGCCATCGTGACCAGTCGCAACCCTGACAATGACACCTCCACCGGGGCGTCCAGGGACTACGCCACCATGATCAGCCACAAGCTTGACAACGGCGTCTGCGCGGGGGGCATTTCCCGCCGAAGAAAGGCCACCACGAACGATGACAAAACCGACGACGCTCAGCACCCTCCAGTGCACCTCCTCCTTTGGTGGAGGCGGCCCCTTCTCGGCGAAGGCGGATAGCACCATCTCATCTATGTTGGATGACCTCTAGCTCGACATCACACTCTAGATTCGTGAACAGATCTATGAGTTCTTCTCCCCCTCACATTACCCTCTCTCACTCAGGAATCACCGTGACATATGAATGCACTCGGCGAGAAGGAGAAAGGAGGAGAGGTAGCGGCTCAGGAACAGGTGAAGGAATGGGACGAGAACTTCCCTCCCCCTCCCTATTTAAGGAAGAGGCATGGTGGCTGAGGAAAGGTGAAAGGTTGGGACGGAAAACTCTCTCCCTTCCCCTATTCCATGCAGATAGGAAATCGATGCCGACTAGAATCCAAGGGGACGCGCCTGAACCGACGGGACACACTCTGGTCGATGAGATGTCACCTGGTCAAACAGGACGTTGCCTGGGCATGGCCCGCCACTAATACGAGCTAGGCGCAAGAATCAGGGCACACCTGCATGCAGGCGACTCTCCGCTTCCCCAGGAAGGACCATGGAATGACCCGACAATGGAACCCCCATCCAAGGGGGCCCAACGGCCCTCCTGGGTCGATTGGACGGCCCAAGTAAAATGACGAACAAACGACCGCTAAAAGATAAGCATCTCTATTTACTCACTTTGCGTGTTAATTTAATTACCGAGCTTCCGACCCCAGCAATGGTAGGGGCACGGACATCGCTTGAGGGCTATCGAGAGTGTCTACTTGTTTAGACATCCTCATCCCCTAACCCCTCCTTACGTTTAAAAACCAAAGACACGGGGTGCGGGTGTAAAACTTTGAGTAGAACTGGACGGACCGCTAGACTCTATGCCCCGGTGGCTATGGTGTTTTTGTTCACCAGCATTATCGAATTCACAGTTCCTCGCGCCCCAATCTTAAATATATTTGTATGCAGGACTTTTGGCCAAAATGGACACTGATGGCATTTCTAAACGTAATCACCAAGCATGGAGATAGAATCCATCCCCGGCAATGGCGCTAGAAATGCTTGTTGCTATTTGTTAGCATCATCACAAATGATTAGCAATGCCACTAAGTAATAGCCTTGATAGTTCCTTAACAATTTTAGATATTTATCCGCAAGTGCACAGAGCTATCATTGTAGCATTTCACCCGGAAGTATTCAGGGTATCGTTATTTATATTTTTCCCAAAGCAAGGCATTTGATTAAGAGTCTAGTATGGATATGAACTTGAAAAATAATGCTTGTAAGTACACCAATGTTTATAACAGGGGTAAGAATGGTGATTTCGAGATAGTGGACACACATTTGACATTCCTCAAAGGATAAAATAGAGAAGAAAGAGTAAAAGAATAATCCTAGTCGAGCAGGCATTGGTCTAGTATAGTCATACAAAGATTAGTTAATGATCATACAAGTTACATAATTAGTCTTAGGGCTAAGTGTGAAGCAAGTCGGGTGGCCACTGAGTACAGGTCTGCCAGCAACCTCATGTAACAATTTAGACTCCTACACCCCAGTCAAATGTGGGGGGTTACAAGGGACGGACAAGGCTGTCACCGCCTACTGCCTACCCCTCAACCGTGGAAAGGGACAATGCATTCACCTATCTCTCCATACCCAAGCACCATGCTTGTGTATACAGAAACTATCCAAATCCCCCTGGGTCCCCGATCCTACGGATCGATAGGTAAAGAACTTGGGCACACCTAACGGCACGATGAACCGCAACCTCAACTTTGCTCTAATTCTGATTATATAAGTTATATGAGTGTTTAAGCATAAAGTTAAGTGTGCTACTTTCATGACACATAAACTATAGACTAGTTCATATATCAAGATTATAACACAATAACTATACTCTAGTTCATAAGCATGACTATAAATATCATATGAGAGCATAACTTTGGAAGAACTGATATCTCTAATCATACCCAAAGGTCTCTTCTTCCAAGGAGCCATGCTCTCCTAGGTAGCTTTGCTTTGCTATAAAGCTACTAAAAAGTAAAGCTACTACTACTAGAGAGTGAGTTATGTGAGGTGATGCTCAAGTGAAGTGTGTTGAGAGAGGGAGGGGTACCCCTCTATTTATACAAGAGCAAGGTGGTGCTTCTATCTATCTTTGGGGCGAAAGCATGGGATTTATCGCCTTAGCATGGGGGCATGCCACCGCTAGAGCGAGGCATGACTGAGAAGTGCCGGTAGGGGGTCACCCGCCCCTAGGGGTCTGCCGCCCCATGACCGTGGCCACTCACCACCACCTTCGCCTGGCAGGCCATGGGCTAGACATGGATCCCTGCTCTGTGGTGTTTTGCCTGGTTTGCACTAAGTTAATGGGCATCTCTGTGATAGAACCACCCAATTAATACAAGCTCAAGCACAGTTTCCCCCGCTCAACATGTTGGCACGCACACACTTGCACTTATATAAACCTGGTAGTCCGTCGAGTGTCGTGAAGGACCTCGGTAAATCAACATCACAACCAAGATCGCACGATTTAGCAAATACACGTCACATACACGGAGTTGTAGAAGAATAATATTACAATTGGGTTCACTAATAATAATATGTTACCAAGTTTACAAATACGAGGGCTAAAACAACATAGCCTTAAAATGATTACAATAACATAAGTTTCAAATACACTGCTAGCATAAGTAACATCCTCCAACAATAGCACATAGATGAGAAATAAATATAGAGTCACCGAGCCCACCGGCGGTTAACCACCATCCTCAGCAGGCCGTGAACTTCACCTGCAACATGGTGGGATATACCCGGAGTACTCAAATGTACTCAGCTAGACTTACCCGATAGGAGATAAATAAAAAGACTCTCAAGGGTATGCGAGGCTTAATTAGTGGAGCTGGTTGGATAGCATGACTTTGTAAAAAGAGCATTACTACCATAAGTCCTTACTTTCAATCTTTTAGTCAATATTTTAGCACCAAGTTTAGTGAAGCTTATTATGGCTAACTTTGCACCTATTCTAGAGCAATCACTTGATTAAGCTAAAGCAAACATTAGTAACCATATCCGAGTTATCGTATAATCATCATAACTATCATGTTCCATCCAATGTTACTATGAATGAAGGAAGCTCGGTCAAGTTTCTCATTATCCAGGAGAGACGGTGATTCGAATCGATTGTAACCAGCTAGGCAGATATTCCTAACACAAACCCAGACATACCTGCGCTAAGGTAATCTTAGATCACCTTTGGTACAACTTAGGTACACATTTCATGGGTTCCATCAACGCCGCACAACCAGGGACAACCAGCTGCTAGGACGATTAGGACTACCCAACCCTTGGGCTTACGTCTGGCTCCCCGCACATCCGTACTACCATCCAGAGTGCGCACTTTGATAAAATGAGGCCCGACCTAAGTTGAGTCACTCGGCTTTGCGGTCGAAATGAGTTATCCGGCTAGCTAAGTGAGAGGCATGCGCTCAAAATGACCGAGGACCAACAACGATGTGGTCCTTAATCAATACAGATAGGATAAAACATGCACACAAGACCTCCATGTCCTGCTGCCTCTCAATCACCAGATCTCATCTGATCACTATTTATTCATCATCACATGGTTATTTTCCACGATAACAAATATAGCCAACTGTGACCAGGTATCCACCTGTATTGCAGGTGACAGGAAATCATCCACTTCTACCGGTCTAAGCATGGCTAAGCATAGAATGTCCTACTCATACTAGTAAGGGTTCAGGTATTTATATATAGTGGACAAGGTAGGAATTATGCACCAACGGTTTCATTCAACTCCTATCACCTAATGCAGCATACAAAAGTTATACTTACGTGGATTTGTAAAAAGAGAGGGTAAGAGACTTATAATGCTCTGGGGCTTGCCTAGAATCCAACACTAGGTTAGTGTTTGTTAGATGACACTCATTTGGCGAGCATCTCTAGTTCAGGCATGAACTCTCAAAGTCCTTCTATCTTCTGGATAGGTCCACCAAACACCGTCTTCGGGTTTGTCTCCAACATCACGTCCTTCTACTATTCACGTGGTTCATCTAGCGTACCTAAATGAGATGCACCATGTAGACATATGAATGCAAAGAATAGCCACAAGGGATGCATCACATAAAAGTATTCAAAACAAGCTCAAGGTTACACAAGAAGGCATAGCACCTAGAGTTGTTTAACTAAACATTACACAATCTATTATAAAAAGATAGTAAGAACATCAAGCATGGCACCCAGTTAACTTAAGTTTAGCTATTCCAAGCATTCATCAGTCAAGAATTAACTAAACATGTTTAGCCAAACAAGAGTAAGCTAATGCAATCAACCTAGTACATGCACAGAATCTGGGCAGCAGCACAGAAGTCACTTGTTTCAACCATAACTAGAGCTGTAGGCATCAAACAAAAGCTGATCCTAGATTTTTTGGAAAGCTTAGGAAATTGTCTACAACTTTTTTATTTACACCTAGAGCTTATTCAATGGTTAACAAGGGTGAAAAACACTAACAAGCCGATCTGCTCAAACTAGGACATAAAACTGATATGAATTTCAAAAATGCATAACTAGAGTTCTAATCATCCAAAAAATATGATCCTTAAATTTATGGAAATATTATTAAGTTGTTTATAACTTTCTTATTATCAACATAAGATGGTTTTATAGATAACAAGGTTAAACAATACCAAGAAGGCATCTCTGTCCAAATTTGGACAGAAATCTACCATTCCACTTTGAACAGCTATAACCAGAGTTCTAGACCACCAAAAGGGGTTCTCTTAGACATTTTGGAAATCTTAACAAAAGAACTATAACTCTTATATTATCAGCAATATATGATTCCATGTTTAAATAAGCCAAACAATATAATCATTCAGATCTATTTAGAAGACCTGGAAAACCTGACAGCAAACTTCTAAAATCTATAACTCCTAAACCATCAGGCCCAAAATCATGAAAATTTAGGACAAGCAATACAAGGAAGTTATCTACAACTTTTGTATTGACCATATTCACAGAAAACATCATTTGTATCACAAAAATATCACCACCACAGAACTGTACATGCAACCATTTTTAGCACATAAGCAAAGTGGTGCTTCACTTCATTCTTTAACAAGGCCATACATGTACCACTAATCACATGGATCATAAACTACTATTAACATGGTCACTCAACACTAGTTATGGTTAGCATAAAAAGCATCTTAACACATCTCCAAAACATAGAGGTTACATATTGATGTTCCTTTCTCATTTTTATTCTATGGGCACTTGTTTACTAATTAGCAAACATAGACAAACCTATAAAGGAAAGCAACCTGCCCCTAGGTAATTCAGGGGCTGGCCTTAACAACACACAAACATACACTAACATACACATAGCACACATTAGAGTAAGTGCTAAAGCAAGGACTTGAAATATGCATAGGTAACATATTGCTAGTTATTATATTAACAAGAGAGCAAGCACATAAGACATTGAACTAGCTTTAAACCATTATTGCTCCTAGCTCAGCAACATTCAACTTAGGGTAAGCAAGGGAGCATCATATGACTTAACTACATGCATCTACTAGCAACTTTTACTCTCCTATTTATATATATAAAGCTATATATTGATTTTTAGGTGATGTGGCAAACATCTAGCATGGACCTGAGATTTTTATGGATGGAAGATGATAACAAAACATAGCTACTATTAGAAGATGACATGCTCAAGTGGTATAAATTAATTATGGCAAGCAAATCAAGTTTTAATCACAATTAAACATGTGAGAGCAAGATAAATCTAAAACACAATATTTTCTGCAAACACATAGCCATATTATAGACCAACATGACATAACAACTTCATGCCAAGGTAGAGGAACAACATTTTCCATTTTTACACCTTCTAAAAAATTATAACTCTTTTAAAACCATTTATTAAGCACTAAGCAAGTTAAATCCATAACTCAGTCATACATGCCACAATAAACCTGAAATTTTTACCACAATACACATATGGCATCAGTAGCCTACCATAAAAAATTCACATCATTTGGAGCACCACAACTTTAGATATGAATTTATTCCTCAAAAACCCTAATTTACAAAGATAAATAAAAACAACAAAAACTTTCTACTAACATATATCATAACATGACTCTACTGCATAGATCTACTCTTAAGGATTCTAAAAAATCTTGATTTGCTATTTTACAATTTTTCTATGATTTATTATGATTTTCCAAAATTTCAACTAAATTAAAAGCAATAAAGGAGAAACACATTTGCATCGGATACCCTGAACTTTCCTCAAATACTGATTCTAGCGAACATGTCCTTCTAGGCACTATTCATACAAGTCACAGGTGTGTAGATAGGCCCTTCCCTTTCCTCTAATTTGAGCGCGAGGTCCCTATCAAGATTTTGGAGTAGGGGACACAAGGGAGCTCACCGATTCTAGCCAGAGGAGGCTTGTCGGCGGCAGCGGAGTGGCGATAGAGCACCAAGGGGTCCACACACATCCATGGGACAGCTCGGCTTGGCCTAAGGCAACCCTATGTGGTGCGGCCATGGCAGCAGGTGGTGGTCTCTTGCTCGGTCAAGGCGCGTCGGTCAGAGAGGAGGAGGAGGCGGAGGCGATGGTGCACGCGGCCGTGGCTGTGGTGGGGAGTAGAGGCGGGAACGACAGCGGCGGCCAGAGCTCAAGGCATCCATGGTGGCCGCGACAAAGGAGAGCAAGCCAGAGAGCGAGAGCCAGATAGAAAGAGGGAGAGAGTGAGCGCGTGAGGGAGACGGAGCGCCTGGAGTCCGCATCAGGGAGGCAGGGGCGCAGGGACGCACGGGATCTATGGTAGGGGCGCACTGCCCTGCATGGTCGCCACTGGGCATTTCATCGAGCACATGGAGGGCGACGGTGTTGTCGCCGTGGGAAGCATTTTTGGGCTAGTTATGCGCCGAATTGGACATTGGGCCCAAAAGTAAAGTTGAAGCCGACGAACTGCTCTACAACTTTCATTAAGGGTGCTGAACCATTAGAGCTATGGATTAGGAGATAATTATGTCCTAAGTTGACACTGTCAAAGCAAAATGAGGATTAAGGTAGAGCTCGGTTTTCGTTAGTTTTGGGAGGTCAAACTGATCTGAACCTTTGGTATGTCCTTCTCCAAGAGGTAAACTCCAACTTTTATATTTGGCTCAACATAAGTTGCTTTTGGAGAACGCGGGATGCCAATCATCATTGCCATTGAAATTCCAGACTTAGTCGATTCTTGGACCCTAAAAACAGCACTGGATTCGATCTTGGGGTCCCTAATTAGCTAGGTTAGAGGCTGAACCAGGTCTTGATACTTGAACAAAAATTGTTCTACTTAATTTAAACTACAACTTTGCTTAAAGGATCTAGGATTGGTTCAGCTTGGTTAGAAAGATACAAATCTCCAAAGATAGGAAGATGAAACTGAAATTCGAATTTCAGAGTTTCAGCAAAGTGTGACCGAATTCAGTGAACTTGCCATTTTGGAGAGAACCTTTGAATGACCAAATGAGCTCCAAATCTGCTGAGACTTATTTTGTTGTTTCCTTCACAAAGTGTACTTCAACTCATATTAAGGAATCCAGTTGAGTTACCATATGAATTTGGAAGATAAAAATGTCACAACATGTCAACTCGTTGCCGATCAGGGACTTAGATTTCTAAGAGCCCAAAGGAGCACTTGATCAATATGAACCCTTCATAACTTTTGTTGTAGAGTTCAATTAGTGTCATTTGGTCAAGGTAGCAAGGTTTGGTCGACATCCCATGTTCCCATTCACTTGATGGAGCAATTCAAGAAAGGACATAACTTGTCATTTCATGTGACTTCTTGATTCCAAACTTCATGAAAATTTTCTAAAGTTCACTATGGATGCATGTGGATGTAATGTACATGAAATAAGCATGTTTAACATTACTCATGCATAATCTTAAAAAGGGTTCACATGTAAGCAAAGTGTATTGTTTAAGTTCAAGTTGGGGCTCATTTTCATAGGTTTGACCTCAACAATTCCATCACCACTTTCAAGATTATGAGCTAGAGATCATGATTATTGCTTGACAAATCCTACTTAAGCCCAATTTCACTGCTTAATTCATGACTAACACCAAGGGTGTTACAGTCTCCCTTATTCCTTTACACAAATCAGCGTCAGAAAGCGCCTGTCGGTGAATTATTGCATGTATTTGTGTTTGTCACCTGCAAAATAACGTTCTCCAAATACATGTGAAACTTGGTTAGTAGTAAATGCATATGTGATCAAGATTGCTTTTTTCTCCTCTTTTTGTGTCATAATTGGAGGTTGGATTTGATCAGTAATGACCACCAACAGTCACAAATACACACATAGGAGGCAGGTGGACATGACAGGGGGCCAAAGGACCCAAATGCCATGCTAGCCGATGCCCCACTTGCCCCTTCCATGTCACTGATCCGTGGGAGAGGTCCTCCAAGCCTTCTCCAGCATTGATCTTAAGTTGTTTTGCACCGATGGTCATGATGGAGTGGTCATGGATCCATGGGTCCACTCTCATGGACTTGGAGCCCTCCAACCGACCTTGGAACCGCCTTACCGGCCAAATCTTCGCACGTGCGGCCTTCACAACCACCTTTGGGAGCCAACCAAGGCCCTACGATCGAAAGGCAGTGGAATCATACATTGGTCGGCGTCCCTACCACACCTCTTGGTGCCCAAGTTTGCTCCACCAACTTCCTATGCTACCTTAAGTACCCCCACTGCCTCTAGACACTATAAAAGGGGCTGTGGTGCTCAGTGGAGAAGGGCACCATCTCATTCCATCACTCTAAGTGAGAGTAGTAGCTAGGAAAAACTCTATAGCTCTACTACTTAGAAGTAGAAGATAGGGAGAGAGTGAGGAGAAGCTTAGAGAAGGGCCAGGGTTGTTGGCATCCACTCCACTTGTGCTTTGGCGAATGAAGCTCTTCTTCGAGTGGAGTCCAGCATCTTCTGTGTGGTAACTTTGCCCTTTTGAATTACTTAAGTATTATTTATATTATTGTGTTTACTGGTTTCACCACTTGGTTAGAGTGCTCTAGTCTCATTTCATCATGTACAGGATTAGAGTAGTGAGTCTAAAGATTAAGCGTGGTGCTTAGTCTATAACTTGCCTGTGTTTATGGCTAGGCCTCCGGATAGATTGTGGCAGGTGGCAAGTGGTGACAGCCCTATCCATCCTCTGTATTCCACCATGATAGGTCTAGTTGTTAAATCATAGGGCTCATGGCAGATCTTGTCTAGTTATCCCTCCTGGTTTCTAGGCAGGCTGTGCCCCAAAGGAAACTTCCGTGATATAGGTTTCCTTAGACTTACATTAGTTCATAGAAAACATAGATATCCTTTCTACCCATTATATTTACCCTTGTGCTATCCTTGGACAACTTAGTTCTTACACTAGATCACTTCGCGTTCCTTGTGGAAATTCGATGCCCTAGAATACCCCCGGGTGAAAGCTACATTGAAATTCGTGCGCTTGCGGATTTATCTCTTTGTCATATCTAGTGTCAAAAAGATTTCTAGCACCATTGCTGGGGAATGGTAGCTATTCTAGTTTAGAACCGAGTCATCCAAGTATCTTTTATCCTTTATGTTTCATACCATGCATTGCATTCCTATCATTCAATTTGCTGCTCCAAAGGGAGCTAATTTGGAGCCACCTCCATCATTAAAACCTATCCTCCCCAATAGTTATGAACTTTGCCCTTGTTTCATAACTAAAGTTCAGGAACAATTTTTTTCTAGGGAAAAAGATGACAACCCATATGCTCATCTACAAGAGTTCGAGCAAGTGTGTTCATGCCTTCACATTTCGGGCATGTCACACAAAACCCATAAGTGGAAGCTATTTTCGTTCTCTTTGATGGGATTAGCCAAACTGTGGTATACTCGAACCATAGAGAGTGCACAAGGAGAGTGGGAATTTCTTTGAGCCAAGTTTTTCTTAACCTTCATCCCCATCACCCAAGTTGGTAGTCTTCGAGGAGAGGTCCTAACCTTCAAGCAAAAAGAGAAGGAATCCCTAGGTGCCACATGGGCACGCTTGATGGATCTCTATTCATCTAGCCCTAATCTTGGTATACCCAGTCGTATCCTGCTACAACACTTCTATCTAGGTCTTAGTGAGGAATCTACACAATTCCTTGACATCGCTTCAGGAGGAGCCTTCTTACATCTTTCTGATAGTGAGGGGAGAGTTATCCTTGACACAATCCTTGAAAACTCTCCCTACACCGATGTCCATGATGCTTCCCCTAAAGAAAAGGACATTCTAACCCCCAAGCAAGAAGAAGTTTCGATAGCTAAATCATTGCCAATTCCATCTCTTAAGCTTTAGCTGTCGACCCAATTCCTAGACCATTCTTAGGGACACTAATGGAAGAAGAAATTCATTCTTTGGAGCTTCCTTTTGAATTCGAGGAGGATCTCTCTCCTGATGTTGAGAAACCTTCAATCATTCAATCCAACAAAGATCTTTGGCATCATTGACCCCAAATCATCATCTTCCCTAATCATCTCATGATTTGGTTGTCCAAGAGCCCCTCGAATCAACATCATCTTCCACCTCAGACTTCAATCTCCCCTATGTCCCTCCTTGTTTCTTTGGTGATAATCCAAACCAAGGAGGCATTTTGAACCTTTTGTTGATGTCAAAAGGGAGCATAAATTGTCTAAGGTGAAGATTACCATCCCAATGGAGGACGAGGATGGAAATGCACTCGTACAATGCCATAAACAAGAGATAATGGATGAATATGTTTGGTCTATGGACATTCTCAAGGGGTCAACTTTGGAGTCCAAGAAGGAGGATCATGTGGACGAACATCAAAGCTACATTCTGGAAGAGCCACAAGATCCATGCCTTCATGAGAAATATCTAGAGTCAATGTTTCCTTGCGCTACCTACAACCATGAGAGTTACACCCATCCTATGCTTCTCTTTTATCAAATCCTCAAGAGGATGGTTGTGGATGCTTTTGTTTACCATAAGTATTCCAAAGCTCATAGTTGCCTTGGTGCAAGTTCTTGTAGTTAAAACTACAAAGGTCGAGCTTATGACTTAAAACAAACACTCCCAGGAGATAACCCGTTTGCTTGCTATTTCCAATTCAATAAAGTTTGTTTAATTTCTATCATCATAAGTAGTAGTAATAATAAATAAAAATAGTTTACCTTTATGCTTTTCCCTTCAAATAAAATAGAATGAACCCAAGGAAGATTGAGCTTGATTGTTGCATCGGCCAATGTGCCCACACATCGGTCGGGTTTGTAGTATCACCTTGTACTAGTCTTTGTTGCAGATATCAAAATCATGAATCAAGACTTTTGAGCAAGATCAGGAGTGACATCAAGAAGAAGGAATTCAAGTCAAGGACAAGGTACAAATGTGCAATTCAAGATGAGGCTAATCGGACATGGAGAGCTTGGAAGCGAATGTGATGGTCAATTCAAAGTCATCATCACATCATCACGCTTCAAAACAAAAAAGGTAACATCTGTAAGGTATGTGGTTAATGTTTAAATCATTACCTTTGACCCAATAAGCATGAATATTTGATATGATTGAACTTGTTTAGTTTTGCTAACACAATGTTCAAGCTTAGCTTTTCAATCATGCCTTCTTTCTGTTCATAATCATAGCCAACTTTTTTAAACTCTTATCACACTAAGTAGTAGAAGTATGCCCAAAATGATTGTGCATTTGTTCTTCTATGTTGTCTTGTCTGAATCCAACATAGGAAAAGCATAGATTGAGATGTTAAATTTGAATGATCTTGTTCTATTTTTACATCCTCAACTCTACAACAAATGCTTAAATATGAACCTCTTCTTATGCAACCTGTTATCATGTTGAGTTTAGATAAATTTTGTGACCTTATGAACTAGTGGCACTTCAAAGATTTGAACTATCTCCTTCATAAATACCCATTTTTTGCCTTTTTGTGAAGAGAGACATGGAGCTACCAAAAAATATTGGGCACATGAAGGTCCAAGGAAAATAAAATAAAAAACAAAAAAAATATGGGCACATGAAGGTCCAAGTATATTCAAAGTATTTTATATATAGAGAAATAATAGCTGCATGATCTCAAATGTTATCTTCTAGGGGTTAATCATGAGGATATCCTCTCACCACTTTGGGTTGCTTTAGAAATGCCACAACTTTCACTGTTTAACTTGACAATATACATGACATAGGTATGTTTCTCCTTCACCTTGATCTCTCCTTTGGCATTATAAATGTTTAGGCGCTTTTGTTTCCAATCATGCTATGTGCCTCTGTTTGCTTTTCAACAAGAGGAATAAAGTTTTTGGTTCACTAGTACATTTGTACTAGTAGAACCCTATTGCTTTCACTCTTTGTGTCTTTGAATAAGCATAGATGCCGAAGGAACAGGTGTAGGGGTTGGGCAACCCAACACCACCTTAAGCAATTTCTCCTCTGATGAAAAAAATACCAAGGCTACACATAGAAGCACTTCACACATCAACATCAACTCTCTAGACTTCATCTCATTATGAGACACTGGTTTGTATCTCGGTACCCCTTTCCTATATTTATCTCCTTGAAAATAAATGCATAAAAAAGTCAATTTCTTCATGTTATTAAAACTTGATGAATTCTAAAACATGACCCCAAGATTTGATCATGACTAGTCTTATGTGATTGGCTTGCATAATCTTTATTTGCCATCTTTCAATTACTGTTTGTGGGAACCTTACTCAATTAGGATAACACTACCTAAGTTGTTGTGAAGTCTGATATTGTGATGACAAGACAAGTCCTTTCTAATCAAGTGTTTTGGAGACTTTTGTTTTGAACAAAATTTGAAACCATGGCTACATAACTCCTCTATGGTATAAATGTCCTACTAGAGCCATATGCAATATCTTGACAAACCCATAGATTCTTGCTACTTAGATTTGTTTTGAGTTTTGTCAAATTGTGTGGCCCTAGTGAGTGATATACCATGCTTACATGATAAAGATCACGTACACTCCACCATATATGCTTTACTCTTACATTGAGAGTAAGCAAAAACATGTTTTCCACACATGCTACGCTCTTACATTGAGAGCTAGCACAAACATTCCTTTCCACCTCTCCACAAACATGGCTTTCCACCTTTCCACAAAATAAAGACTCCATGTATCTAGGATCTCTCTCCATTCTCTGTACAAGTATGAAAAAGAGACATGGGCTATATGTTATGAAAAAAGAGAAAAGTGAAAAAAAAGAGCCAGAAAAGACGATGAAAAAAGTGAGAGATGAGTGAAAAAATGTTGAGAAAAAAAGAGATAGGATGAGCATTAAAGATAGCCCATGATCTCAATCATCTAGATTTGGAGAGAGCTTTTTGAGGAGTCGAGCTTCCACTCATATCCACACACTTGCACTCTTGATCATGTTTGTATGTTGTTTTGCTTTGACTTTACAATATAAACATTCTAAGTATATGCTTAGTGAGTGACCCTAGTGAGTGATACACCATGCTTACATGATTAAGATCATGTACACTCCACCATATATGCTTTACTCTTATACTGAGAGTAAGCAAAAACATGTTTTGCACACTTATGCTATGCTCTTACACTGAGAGCTAGCACAAACATTCCTTTCCACCTCTCCACAAACATGCCTTTCCACCTTTCCACAAAACAAGGACTCCATGTATCTAGGATCTCTCTCCATTCTCCGTACAAGTCTAAAAAAGAGACATGGGCTATATGTTATGAAAAAAGAGACAGAGAAAGTTGAAAAAAGAGAGCTGAAAAGATGATGAAAAAAGAGTGAGAGATGAGTGAAAAAATGTTGAGCAAAAAAAAGAGATAGGATGAGCATTAAAGATAGCCCATGATCTCAATCATCTAGATTTGGAGAGAGCATTTTTGAGGAGTCGACCTTGCACTCATATCCACAAACTTGCACTCTTGATAATGTTTGTATGTTGTTTTCCTCCAAGGATCCATGCTTTGACTTTACAATATAAACATTCTAAGTATGCCTTTCAAGTTCTCCTACCCCAAAACTCCACATAAGCTATAGTTGTAGGGCCTTGAGGCAAAGTAAGATCTTGGTGAGGACACATACACAAATACCATTGAGTGATTTGAGAGAACCATATGAGGTGTAACATGAGCTATGTTTTGTTTTCAAAAAAAATATTGTCAAAAACTTCAATCTCACTTGAGAAGGAGAAGTGATCTATGTCTTCAAGTCAGAACTATTCCATTTCTCCACTGCCCAAGGTGATGTTCTAGCCACTTTAAAACCCATAGGTATGAACATGTGTCTTGGAATATCTTTTATGCTCGCATAATATCCTGAGGAAGTTGTGTATCAAATCCTCTTGAATCTTAGCTTGGTCCTCTTTCTTGTTTGAATCCTTTACTCGGGAAGAGCAAAGGTTCAGTGTGGGGGAGCTTGTTGACGGTCACTAACACATTTTGACCATCAACATTTCACCCAAAACCAAGATAAAGTTAGGAAAATCATCATCACATGTGTAGGTTTTGATTTTTAATACACCTAGTTCCACTTGTACATGGAAATATATTTGTATGCAGGAATTTTGGCCAAAATGGTGATAAATACACACATAGGAGGCAAGTGGACATGGTAGGGGGACAAGGGGCCCATATGCCATGACAGCCGATGCCACATAGGCACCGCCCAGTGCCCCACTTGCCCCTTCCACATCACCGATCTGTGGGAGAGGTCCTCCAAGCCTTCTCCAGCGTTGATCTTAAGTCGGTTTGCACCGATGGTCACGATGGATTGGTCTTAGATCCATGGGTCCACTGTCATAGACTTGGAGCCCTCTAACCAACCTTTGAACCACCTTACCAACCAAATCTTCACTCGTGCTGCCTTCACAACAACATTTGGGAGCCAACCAAGGCCCTACAATCGAAAGGTGGTGGAATCATACACTGGCCGGTGCCCCTACCATGTCGCCTAGCATCCATGTTTGCTCCACCAACTTCCTACGCTGCCTATAAGTACCTCCACTACCTCTAGACACTATAAAAGGGCAGTGGTGCTCGGAGGAGAAGGGCACCATCTCATTCCATCACTCCAAGTGAGAGTAGTAGCTAGGCAAAGCTCTGTAGCTCTACTACTTAAAAGTAGAAGATAGGGAGAGAGTGAGGAGAAGCTTGGAGAAGGGCTGGGGTTGTCGGCATCCTCTCCACTTGTGCATCGGCAGATGAAGTTCTTCTTCTAGTGAAGTCTGGCATCTTCTGTGTGGTAACTCTGCTCTTTTGCATTACTTAAATATTATTTATAATATTGTGTTTACTTGTTTCACCGCATGGTTAGATTGCTCTAGTCTCATTTCATCATGTATAGGATTAGAGTAGTGAGTCTATAGATTAAGCGTGGTGCTTAGGCTATAACTTGCCTATGTTTATGGCTAGGCCTCTGGATAGATTGTGGTAGGTGGCAAGTGATGATGGCCCTATCTGTCCTCCGTATGCCACCATGATAGGTCTAGTTATTAAATCATAGGGCTCGTGGCAGACCTTGTTGTTGGTATTTATTAACGCAAATAGAATATAAAGGATTCCGCAAGCGCACATAATACCATTATAGCATTTTACTGGGAGTATTCCAGGTATCGTTATTTATTTTTTACCACAGGGAAACAATGGAGTAAAGATTTAGTGGATAACAAAGGAATGTCTACTAATCAACATACTAGCATAGCTAAAGCAGAGGTGAATGTAATGATAGGAATAAAACATAATGGCACTCAGGGGATAGATCACTAAGATAATATAAACTAGTCAACTCGGGAGAACAATGGGTGAGGTAGATTCCTATAATATTCCTATTACATGGTCAAAGTATATATACATCCAACTATAGCTAAGACTAACTCTACTCTTATGCACTTTGGGATGCCGCTTAGAAGATAGAGCACCCACAATAGATAACTCTACTAACATGACTATGGTCCTACAATTTAAGATCCTGCTCAATTCAGAGTGGACTACAAAGGATAGACGGGGCTGTCACCTCCCACTGCTACTACCCATTGAGAGAATAGGGTGCACTCATAAGCAGAGTATTGTATAAGCACCATGCTTCAATGAGACTCAGCTACTTAGCCTAACCAGTAAACTAGCAGGCTAAGCGCTCTATGAACCCGCACACAAAAGTAATGATAACAATAACTAAACAAGATATATATTCAAAGTAAGCATATCCATGTAGATAAGAATATGATAAATTAATATTAAGTCTTACAAGATGTAGAAGTAAAGATACAAGGCTTTTCCTAGCCTCCAAGACTACATCTGGAACTTGAGCATGAGCCCAACTCGACCCTCACTCCTGAGCTACTAATCTACTACATTGGAGAGCTCTAGACCTAATCCTCCTGGTCTGTGTTGATCTGAACGAGGGATATGAATTAGGGTTTCAGTGATCTGCTGAGGGAGGGGGATACCTCTAAATAGCCTCATTGGTACTAAACTTTCCACCATATCTTATAAAAATCCCGCAACTCATAATGTGGAGTTTTTCTTTTATTTGCACAATTTATATCTTTTCATTTCGAGCTCCAAATATAGCAAATAATATATCCATTTTGATCAGCTCAATGAGCTATTCGCAATGGTGCACTCCAATTCATCATTTGAGATAGTTTTGTTCTGTGAAAAATTAAATATCCTGTGAGACAAGTGATAGCAACAAAACTCGTGGAACTTATTAGAATCAAACCATATAACTATGTTTGGTGATGGAATTATGCATATATGCAGGTTATGTTGATGGTTTATAATTGGCATTAACAACCATCAACACTTGCATAGTTATCCCTCCTGGTTGATAGGCGGGCTGTGCCCCAAAGTAAACAATCATGATATAGGTTTCCTTAGTCTTGCATTAGTTCATAGAAACCACATATATCCTTTCTATCCATTATCTTTACCCTTGTGCTATCCTTGACAACTTAGTTCTTACACTAGATCACTTTGAGTTCCCTTTGGAAATTCGATACCCTGGAATACTCCCAGGTGAAAGCTACATTGACATCCTTGGGCTTACGGATTTATTTGTTTGCCATATCTAGTGTCAACAACGCCCCTTCTCAGCCATCTCCCGAGCAGCGTCGGCTAAGATGAGCTCTGTTTTTTGGACAGCCATCATGTCCTTGAGGCTAGTCATCTAGGACATCAGAGCCTTGATCTAGGACCAAGCTAGCGCTTCCCGGTGGGTCAGATCCTCCCTCGACCTCTGGAAGGCCTCTAACTCCTTGTGCAAGCGCTGCACCTTGACCTACGCCACTTCCAAATGGCCATGGTCGGCAGCACCTTCTACTTGCGCCTGATAAGCCAGACGCAAGAACCAAGACTTCCCCTCTAAAATCTTCATCAACCCCTACAGAAAGGAAGAACGATCAAATGAACGCAACCAAAACAAAATAGGTACGGTGGAGTCAGAAGGCCAGAAAATGCACCTGCGTCTGGACCACCATTTCATCGATCATATGATGCTAGGCCTCTATGCCTAGCTAGGCGACGACAGCGATTACATCGCCCATCTTGGCCAAGGTCGTTCGGACCACCTCATAGCCTTGGGAGGTAGCCTCCCTCATGACTCGCTCAGCCGCGTTATCCACTACGAACAATGCCTCATCACAGTGCATGGGATGGGGCCATATGAAGGAGTCCTCGCCCAGGTCAAGCTCCTCCTCGAGGGGTGAACGTAGGGCCACAATGGAAGGGAACCTGGCCATCATCCCCGCAACAACGCTATTGCCCAACAACTCTGGCCGCACCGGAGGGTGCACACCGCTTCTCGAGGGCCTCAGAACTGTGAGCCCTGTAACGACCCAAATTCGCTACAACCTAGGCTATCAACTTCGATCATTGACGAAGCTCGTACATGAGCTCTGCAAGCTTTTGGATATAACAGAAACTGTGAATATATTGCTTCATACCCAGTGAGGTGACTCGCAATCTAAAAAGGTGTAACATAGTGGTTTAGATTGTTAGAGATCAGGTTGTTGACCATTGTAATAAAGTTAATTGGCCTCATTGCCAAATCCCAAGTGATTGGACCCATCTCTCAACCAACAGAGAATACCGGATAGTCCGACGTAATACTGGACCATCCACCAGTGTCTGAACTACATGTAGTGAGTGGGGGATGGGCTATCCTCAACTCAACCATTGACCCCACATGTCATATGCACAAAATTGGATGAACCATACCTCAACTGAAAGCAGCACCAACTCAACCCATTCTCCCATTTCTCACCTCCCTCTCTCTCTAAAAGAGCAAGAACAAGGAAGAACTAGAGAGAGAAAATGGAGATTGGAGATGAAGGTGGAAGATGGAGTGAAGGCATGCCACCAAAGATCATTAGTTCCTCAAGCTCAACTCATCTTCACCTCATGATCATGGTTAGCTCATGAGCTCTCATCTTGAATTGTTGGAAATCCCTCCCAAACCCTAATCTCAATCTTTGATGCATGTATGGATCATGGAGTATGGTGACATCTCATTCATAACAAAGGTAAGATCAAGGCCCTATGCATGACCAATCTCAAGAAATCCCTCTCAATGTCACTCTCATGCTTTTCTATGGACTCTTGCAAGGATGTTGATATTTCTCTTCAAGAATGGAAAGCAAGGTGTGCACAACCTCTTATCAAGGATCCTAGCCTCCCATGATTATCAACCTTGGAGTTAAGATCCTTTTGCTCAATCTCAAGCCTTAGTCCCAAATGGTTCATGGCAAGGAATAGGACCCAAATCACTAGGTGCACTAGTTAGCCATAACCCAAGACCCACCTAGCTCTAGCCTAGCATATTCCTAGAGTTATCCCAGAAGTTTGGTGCACATGCATATATGTCTACTACCCCAAATTAGGATCTAACCAACCCAAAACATAGAACATAGGTTCTGTCGCCCAACTCGCAGAGTATCCATCAAATTCCGTGGAGCATCAGATAAACCTTCCTAATTTAGTAAACCACCCTACAGAAGCACCTATACCCTTGTGGAGTAGGAACAACATAGTGTCGGATAGGTTGTCGGAGTGTCTGTTGAGTTATAAAACCTTATAGCTAGTGAACCCGAGAGCGACCAGTCTGTACCGAAGCATCCGTCACTCACGGTGAAGCATCCATTGAATTATAAGGAATAGCCACCCAGTAACTTGAGAGTACCTAGTTCATACCGGAGTGTCCTGATCCTACTAGAGTATCCGTGACCTCCATGTATTGTTCATCAACCTGAACAGAACCAACCCAGGAATAGCCTACTTCGGTACCTAGTATAGCGGAGTGTCCGTCATTCAGAATGGAGTGTCCGCCAGCCCACAGAGAGTGTGAGATTGTTTAGCAAGCTTACCCATGAGGTCAACCGCACTAGTTTAGACCCTTTACCAAATAGCATAATAGTAGATGTCCCTTCCCAAGTTACTAGTAATAACCTATGCACCCATGTCCTTTCCCATTATCTCGGATCACCGATGTATCTCCTAAGTCATGTCTCCCTGTTCTTTCAGGAACACTTAAAGTAAGAATTGTGTAATTGTACAAGTCATCATCGTCAACTTCGAGAGTTAGGACGGCAACACAATCAGGCAGGCACCCTACTACTATAAACCCTATTTTGGATACTTATTTAGTCTCATTATGAGTTATGCATTACTTGAAGTTTAGGATATTAATCTTGTTCACTATACACTTAAAGTCACTCTTTAATCTATTAGAAGCCTCTAATCTAAACAGTGGGAATGGAAACGCTTAATTGCTTATTGCTTAGTTACCTAGCAATGGTAGAAGTTGAGTATGAGAAGAGAACTCATTCTCGCGCATGTAGGATGCTACACCGGGATAACTAATCACTAAAAGCAATGAGGGTACAACTTGATTCACTTCACTAATCTGGATAAGGAATAATATCACTAAAAGGTCATAAACTTGGATACTACTTTGGTAACTATCACTCATGTGAGGTGGTAGGTCGTTGTGAGTGTGGGATCTCAAATGACATAGCTCGTGGAGTAGCTAAGGACTGTTTATTAGGATACATGAGTCCGAGTAACCACCCGTACGGACCACATATCGCGTATGGGGTTGACAAGCCAAGTAACTAATTATGACCGGTTTATCCGTGAAACTGGCAAGGGGGTGGTGTCGGTCGAGAATGTTCGAGACATTCACCGGGCACTAGCCGAACCTTTCATCGGACACTCGAGCCAGATTAGGGAAAGGTTGGAGAATGTGAGGCAACCCTTACTACCAGACCCAATGTATGGTGGTTAGTCCCGTTTTTCATGTGGGTATAGTTGTACACCTCTGCAGAGTTTGAAAGCCTAGAGTCCTTCGGGATGAAACCATTCGGTTGTTCCTACTTTCTATACCCATGTTAGCGAAATGATAAAATGTGAGGATATGGCGTACATATATGTTTAACATCTCTATGGATATCTTATGTCATTCGTAATTATACTAACTCTTTAAATGGATCATAGCATGTCATCTAAGAAATGCCATGTGCTTTTCTGCAAATATACAAATGCCTACTAAATTACTTGTGCCACCAAATATCTATGTGATAGAATTTAGTCCTACGAGTAAGAAATGTAATCACGGTGTTGCCGTTAAGTTGTTTTGTAGGTTGTTGAGGTTTCCCTCCGAGATTATCTACGATGAGTGCGACGGTTAGTAGACTTGGAAGTCCTCCAAGATGAGTTGCGTGTTTCCAATATGTAGAAGAGTGAAATGAGGTGTAACATGAATAGATGGCAGTAGATAGATAGTAAGGTAATGTTAGTAGTATTTTCTAGTCTTAACCATATGTTATCTGTAACAGAACCGCCCAATTTATACAAGATCAAGTACGGCTGTCCCTGCTAACACGTTGACACGCGCATACTTTCACTCATATAAACCCGGTAGTCCGCTGAGTGTCCCGAAAGACCTCGGTAAATCAACATCACAACCAAGATCACGTGATTAAGCAAATACACATCACATACGCAGGGTTGCAGCGGAAAATAATATTACAAATGGATTCACAAATAACAGTACAAGTTTGGGTTTCAAAATCGATTAGTGAAAACAACATAGCTTTCAAAAAATTACATTAATATATGTTCCAAATACATTGCTAGAATAAGTGACATCATCCGACAAAAGCATATAGATGAGAAGTAACTATAGAATCACCAAGCCCATCGGCGGTTAGCCACCATCTTCAACAGGCCAAGAACTCCTCCTGCAACATGGTGGGATAAACCCTGAGTACGAGAAGGTACTCAGCTAGACTTACCCGACAAAACCTGAAATAAAGGACACCAAGGGTCATGCAAGGCTTATGAGGTGGGCTAGCTGGACACAGTTGCATAAAAGATCTTATGAATATAGTGACCAATTTAAACTTCGCATCAAGTTTATCATCATTTACCTGTCCACTAGATTTGCACCTGTACTAGAGCACTCACTTATTAGAAGCAATCAATATTAACCATAGCAGGTATAATAAGGCTGTCATCATCATATCATCATTCCAGAACCATTATGTTATTTAGTATATCTACTTTGGAGATAAGCCCGTCAAGTTCTCACTAACCAGGAGAGACGGCGACTCGAATCGAATTATAACTCAGCTGAGGGGGTATTCCTAACTCTCACCCTGGCATACTTTGCAAGGGTAGCCATGGGTCACCTTTGGGATAACTCAGGAACCAAATTCGCGGGTTCGATCAGCGCTAGCACTCTTAGGGATTACCCTTCTGCCAGGACGATCAGGACTTTTAAATCACCTGCCCTTGGACTCATGCCAATGGCTCCCTTCCGAGGCGCACTTTATACTTATCGACTCCCAGCCTGAGGTGAGCTACTCGGCTTCGTGGTCGATCTTCAGACACGGCCAACTAAGAGAGAGGCATGCATTCAACATGTACAGGAAAGGCTCCAAGATTTAGTCCTTAAGCGACACAGACGGAGTCACTACAAATCGGCAAGCCTCCGCCCGGTCTTCATTTCAAATTAAGACAGGTTCTTTTCCACGATAGCAAATATAGCCAACCATGCCATATGTATATTCCTATATCTCGCAGGTGATAGGAAATCACCTGACTTCTACCGCGTTTAAGCAGGGCTAAGCACTACACGAGCCTGAACTACATAGGATTCAGGGTATCAATATCTGGACAAGGATTGGATAACCAATGCAGCAAGAGTTTGCATCCAACACCTAAACTTAATGCAACAATATATATGTAACAATAATACTTTAATTGCATTTCAGAAATTAAGAGGCTTAATATGCTCCGGGGCTTGCTTGGGATCCGACACAAGTCAGTTCAGTTAGCTTGCACCGTCCTGGTGACATCTCAGGTCCTAGCACTTGCTTAGTCCTTCCATCTTTGGGATAGATCCATCAAACGTTGTCTTCGGGTTTGGCTCCAACATCTCATCCTTCATGTGGTGCATCTAGCGTACCTAGATGAGATGCAATATGCAAGTGCATAAATATGATGAATAGTACCATGAGACGCATCACAAATAGCAAGCAAGACAAGCATAGTTTACACTAACACACTTAAGTACTTTACGATGCTTAACTTAAACATCACACAATCTATCATGCTAAGATGGCAAAGAAGACGACAACACCAAGCATGACACAAGTTTCCCAAGATCTCAAGTGCTCTAACTCAGTCATCATTCAAGGCATAAGTCACACTTAACAATATACAAGCAAACACTATAATTGGAATCTGCCAATTTCTGGACATGCAAACAGTAGCTACAAGATTTAGCTATAACTGGAGTTACACAAATCCAAATGACTTGAAAGAAGACATTTTGGAAAGGTTATGAAATTATCTACATTTAATCTATAACCATCACAGCATGATTCTCAAGTTAAGTAGGTCGAAATTATACCTTTACAGAAAGTGGTTCATACAAAACAGAGAGCAACAAATCCTGTATTCTAATTTAAATAGTTGTAACTCAAACACTACCTAGCCAAATGATACCAAATTTTAACAGCAGCTAGATACATAAATTATCTACAACTTTTGTATAAACAAGTTTCACAACAAAGCACATTATCATGAAGAACTTTACTAAGTTCCTAAATCTGTCCATAAACCACATTTTCAAGAAAATAAATATTACTTATGTTGCAAACACATAATTGGGCAAAACCAACTTTACCAAAATGTCACACATGACTAAAGAACACCAGAAAACATAGTGTCCATGACCAAATAAATTCTTTTAATGCATTTCTTAATTTATTTTAGATAACAAGGTGACTTAATGAACATATACCAAAAGTATACAATAAATTCTACAAAAATTACAGTGGCTCACATATCCTCTCAATAGTCTACTGTACAAATTTCACTCCATTTGAATATGTATAGCAACCTCTAAGAAAAAGACAAGTTGCTAAAGCAAGAAATCATGTGAGAGCGAGATAAACCAATAACTCACTCATACTTCATCCAATACTTATGAAATTTTTACCACACATCAAATATCACATGAGTAGCATGCCACAAAAATTTCACTTCATTTGGAGCCCTAGATCTACAGTTATGGAAAATAACAAATTCAACTAGCATTACAACCTTACTGCACAAATATATTTTTACCGTAAAATATTGAAACTAAAACATGCTATATTATAGATCTAATGCATATAGAATTTCACAAGGATTCCAAAAAGTCCTCATTTGCTATTTTACGAATTTCCTATGAATTACTATGAATTTCAAAAGATTCAGCAAATTACTGCAAATAGGTCCTTATCGACACTATTCATTTGAGTCTACGGTTCTGTAGAAAACCCCCTGGACTTGTTTCTCTTCTCGCGTGAGGTCCTCCTCTCCTTCTCTAGCCGAGCAGAGCAGAGGAGCTCACCGGAGCTCACGATTCCGGCCATAGCGGTGCTCGTCGGCGGCAAAGGAGGGGTGCTACGGCTGCACCGGGCTCGCACGCGCCCGCGGGAGTCCTATGCACGGCCGGAGGTGGCTTGTGGCTGCCTGGCCACGGTGATCGGTGGCTCGAGCCCGCCTGAACAGGCGGCGACAGTGCTCCGGTGGCCTAAAGAGACGGCGGAGAGGTGAGGGAGGATGTACAGTCCCGCGTGCCTCCGATGGAGAGCTCTGTGCAGGCGCAGGAGGGTTGTAAGAGAGGGAGCAGTGGCGGCACGGGAGCTCGGCCGGCCCGGCCATGGCAGACGCGTCTCTGGCGTGGAGTGGAGCGAGGAGGAGTGAGAGGAAGCGAGCGCGGAGTGGATCTCTGGCCGGGACAGCGTGTGGCAGCGCTGTTGAACAAGCAGGGGCGCGACAGAGAGGCAGGGCACGCGGCAACAATGGCGGGCGCGCTCTATGCATGGCGGCCACGCCCTGGACACGCGCCGGCCATTGGGGCGTTTTACCGAGCACGTGGCGGGTAGCAAAGCGATCAGCGTGGGGCACGATTCTGGGCCATTTGTAGGCCAAATTTGGACATGGGCCCAAAAGCAAAGTTGTAGCCCACATAATGCTCTACAATTTCTATTTAAGGTGCACTACCATAAGGGCTATGGATTAGCGATTAACTGTGCTCCAAAGTGATAGTGTCAGCGCATTGATAGCGATGAACAAAAGTCCAAAAATTGATGGTCAAAACGAAGTCCAACGAGTGCCATATTTTTATATGCTCTTCTCCATGAACTTAGCTCCAACCTTTATTTTGGGGTCAAGTCGAGTTGCTTAACGAATTTTGGAGAACGCGGAATGCCAACGTCATTGCTTAGCGAAATTCCAGACTTAGAATAATTCTAAGTGCTGAAGACTCCAGCCGAATCAATCTGGTGACCTTTGTTTGTCAAGCTTAGATATAGATTTAGATTTGGGTCCTTAAATAAAGTTTGTAGTACACAAACTATACTACAACTTTTATTTAAGGTCAAACCTTGTATCTTGAATATAAACCATTCTTTTACTTTGGTCAAAGCAGCATCTCGTTAACCCTAGAATTAGAGTTTTCGACCAATTGAGGCCTTTTCTTGACATGTGCTCAACACAAACCCTTCATGACTTTTGTTGTAGAGTTCAATTAGAGTTGTTCAAGCAAGGTTGCAAGATTTGGTTGACTTCATAGGTTTCCATCCACTTGATAAAGCAATTCATGAAAAGATATGACTTTCATTTCATGTGACTTTTTGATTCCAAACTTCATGAAACTTTTCCAGTGATCCATATAGATGGGTATTGATGTGAGAGACATGAAGATATTCTAATAACACTAGCCAATCATATATCTTGAAAAGGGCCTATATATAAAGTAGGGGTGCAATATCTGAGTTTAGGTTGGGGCTTATTTCCATAGGTTTGACCTTGACATCTCCATAGTCACTTAATCTGTCCTGTTTGAGCTTAAACCCATTGCTTAACTGGTGACAAACACCTAGGGTGTTACATTATCATGAATATTGTTTTAGCTTAAGTGTTGGAGAATTAAGTGTGTAATAGATCGAGTTGTTCAGTATGCCCTGCATTGGGAATGTGTGTGTGACTCAGCACAAAGATCCTGAGGAGGAGTTGCTATGTGCTCTCTTGGGCTCATAGTGGCCAATTAGCAACAACCCCCCTGGCCTCACAGGGGGTGGATGGGGTATCAGATCAGTTGAATGACTTACACCTATAGTCCTCATACAAGGCATCATTCAACCTACTCGATATGCACTTGAGTTTTCGACTTTGAAATTTTGCTCTATGCTCTAGGCAAACCCTAAGTTATCTTAACTCTCTTCACTAATTGAATCTAGCCCCTGTTCCCTCAATACTATATGATACAAGGAAAAAGTCCAAAGGATTTTGTTTTTAAAGGAAAATTTGGACTCGATTAGTGTTCAGTATAGGGTTGGAAAGGATAGTTATAGCTACCCAAGTGAGGAATACTAGGATGCGGTAAAGCACCCTTCTAAACTAAGCGTGTCATGCGGCAAGTGTAGAGAATGTTAGAATGATCCCAACATCCTTATCTAGAACCTCTAAAGCTCCTAATCAGGTTCCCTTCACTTACCATTACTAGATTGGTGGAAGTTTCGGCAAAACCTCCTCTGTATTTAGGCCTTATCTCCCACATACAGACAATCATATATGCAAGAATTCAAACCAGAGCAACAACCATCAAGCATCAACAGGAGAACAAGATATCAAACAAGTTCAGGCGTCCAACTAAAGGAATTCAAATGGCATGTCAAATTCGTCACCTCGATGGATGACCTACTGAACAAATTATAGTATCAAGTACATCACAAATTAGGTACGCCCAACACAACTGGGCTGTGAAGCAAATCAAGTTCAAAGTATCTAATAAATGCTTCCATGATGGACCAGAGCGAAACCAACTCTGGAGCATGACAGCAGCAAGGCATGAAGGCAATCACTAGTCGGACAGAGTTTGACTCAACTACTGAGGCGACGACGCCTGCAAGTATGGCGGCGGATGGAAGGCTCCTAGAGATATCATCTGTGGCTATCCACTAACATGAAGACATGACATGAGTAGTGGTTAGAAACCATGGTAGCTAGAAGGTAAAAGTATCAAAAGGAGTAACCATAGGAAGTACGAGAATACCTAAAGAACCTGCAGGACAAATAGCAACTCCCTAAGTGGTCGGAAGCAAAGGACGCATCTTGAGTGGAGTGGGCTCTGCATGATCAGCAGAAATGAGAACAGTCTTATAAGAGAATGAAAATGCTATGAATGGAGTACAAGTAAGTGAAAAGGAGAAAGGAACATGCCAATCACATTGCCAGTAGATGGCTTCGGGTAGCAGTAGTACACATGGTGGTACAGAGTGTCAAAGGATTGCTTGAGCTGCTCGGTAGCCTAAACCTATGAAGTAATTTTAGAGCGGCACTGACCCATTTCTTCCTTGTTGGCCATCCTCCCCACCTGATCAGCCCAACTGTTCACCGTGTCAGTCATTGGATCAACAAAACTATCCTTGAGGAATTGCTCCTGCTTGGCGAACCTCACATCCAACCCCTAGCAGAGTGGAGCAATCGACTCCTGGAACTGACGGTTAAGGCACTCAAAGTATTTGACAAAGTAATCCTCTGGTGGTCTCCACACACTAGCACCCTCTTCGACTGCAACTGCAAGAGGCGGTGGTGGAACCTTGAGCGAAGGTGAATCCTCTCATTCCAAAGCCTCCTTTTTGTTCTTGAACTGGTGGAAATGCCTATGCACCACGCCATCAACACCCAAGAAGCTAGTCTTGTGATGGATCAGTGCCATAATGTATGGTTGGAAGACCAAGGCACCTCTCCTTTCAAGCCTGCACACTAGCACCCTAGTGGCCATCCACTCAACAATGTTCAGCTTGTATCCCCGGACATGATAGCTAGGATCGCTTCATAATAAGGAATGAGAACAACATCAAAATTTTGAACCTTGGGCATGATGGTATGCCTCAACATGCTAAAGATTAGGGAAGGATACGTCCTGAAGTCCTTGCTACCCCCATGATGATGTTTTCCATCTGCATAGAAGATATAGGTCTCATGCTATTGCATTGGCGGAGGATCCTCCATAGTGGTTATGTGCGCTCCTAGGGGCCTTGCGATGGCAAATTAGCGACAACCCCCTAGGCTTCACAAGCCTTGGGGGCCCTCTCATCATTTAGATGGACAAGATCACACAACCGAAGTATCGTCAATGAGCACAATAAGGGAGAAATCAAAGAACGGTGTACCTAGTAGAGCGTTCCATGAAGGATAGGACGATCTACCTTTCCACATGAAGTTTAGGAGAGGGGGTCATGGCAGGAGCTATAGCCATCAGCGCCACCAGGCAAAAGGCCAGCGAGGCACTCCTAGCAGCGTTGGCAACTCTAGTCTCTTCCTTGTCACGATCCCTAGCGACCAAAGCATCCCCGAGCTCCGATACCCATACAAAAAGCATCAGGGACATAGGGTGCTCATCCGCTGCATTGGCAAGAAGTCCTAGAGGAGGTCTTGGTCTTCTCCCCCAGGCGTCTCCAAGGAAGGGCAGCAAACCTCATCGTCCACCCTGGTCACGGCGCCCATCTCTGCCGCGCTCTCGACATTTTCTCCATGGATGGGAGCTTCAAGCCCCATCAAGGAGGGGGTGATAGAAGCCATGCAGAAAGAATCCTAGCTGCCATCGATGGTGGTGCAAGGACGCTTCGGGCTCAAACCCCTTGGCGGCGATGAAGCTGCCCGCTTCTAAGCAATACAATCCTTAGTTGTGACACCTGCCAGGTGGTCTACATCGCTCGGCCCGGCGCTATCGCCAGATCTATACAAGACATTAAGGGCGCTCTGAAGAGCCGCCAGGTCCTCATCTTCTCCCTCAAAGCCCTTGTCACCGTCATCATCATCATCGTATGACAATGAAGCTCCACGCTTCTAACGCTCCATGTGCTTAATTGCCTTTTCCTGCCTGAGGTGCTTCCTCTCCTTAGTAGCCACCTGTTCCTGGGTGACATGCTCGACGCCTCTAGGACAAGGCAGATGGAAATGGGAGCTAAACGAGGGCATAGGCTGTAGAAATGAAACGAATCAGCCAACAACTTTCAACAAAGAAAGGAGAATGAATCGAGGCGACCTACAAGAATAGGCCAAAAGTGTCACGACCTAGTCCTGACACCCTTGTGAACATCAGCATCATGAGCATCTTTGCATTTGAAATCAAATAGTTAAAAACTGAATGTTGCATTCAAACTGCTCACTGTTGAGTTGATGGAGAATTCACCAGCACAACCAGAATATCTGCCAGCTCGCTAGCACGCTATCAGTCAATAATCTAGCACCACCGGAGAGTCCGCCATCATGACGGATTTTCTGATAGGATCATCCTATGTAGAAATGTGGGGTGTCACTTTGTGAATCACTAGGTCCCACACTTCACCACAGCTGTCCATCTCATGGAAGCACCAAGGCAGAGAGTCCACTAGCTCACTCACTCTCACACTCCCACTCTCTCTCTAGTTCATCTCTATACTCTCTCCCACACTCAAACAAGGAAGAGGAGGAATAAAGGAGGAGAAAGGAGAAGGGATTGGAGCTTGGAAGCAGCAGGAGATCACCATGGAGATCACCTAGAGGAAATCGTCCACAAGAGGTAGGGGTTAGAAGGGGGAGAAGCCCTCTCACCCTTGCCATAAGGATCTACGAGGAGAAGGAGCCAAGAAGAAGGTTTTGAGTCACCAAGGAGGAGATCCAGCTGCTCCATCATCTTTGAGAGCTTAGTAGCTTGTGTTTGCGACCCTTGGTAAGGATCTAACCAAGCCAAACCTAGGAAATATCAAGATGTGGTCTGGAGTTGGTTTGCACCCAATGTAGTTAGAACCAACCAGCTAGATATGTTCTATACAACCCTAGTAGTCTACCCTGAAGATGGTTTACACATGCAAGCACCATGGGTGAAGATTTGGATCTCGAGTTGGTATGAAGTGTTCACTGTCAGTATCGACGGAGGGTCCAACATCACCGTGGAGTGTCTGTCAGTACTAAATGTCTCATTGTTCACCTACATAGAACACGTCCATAACCCACTGGAGCGTCCAATGAGTTATACACCCGAGATAGAGGAGTGTCTAGAGAACTTAGATCATAGTTTTGGGTATAGCGGAGTGTCCGTTGATATTTTAGAGTGTCCGCTGAATTATAGACTAGAAATCCGAGAGCAGCCAGTTCCTACGGATGACCCATCACTCACGAGGACTATCCAATGGAGCCTAAACACTTAGTAGCCCACAACACCCTACAGACCTGACTGACGGATGGTCTACCATAGTTGACAAAACTTTCTAATGGGATCACCTCTTACACAAAGAGATTCTCGAGAACACAGACTTCGTGCTGGAGGGTCCGATCCTAGTTTGAAAAGTCCGATGGACCTAGAGAGCCAATATCCCACTAAGTCCTAGTAACCACCAGACCATCCAACATCCACGTTGGACTATCCGATAGTTACCATTCAGCAGACCCCTAGTGTCTAACTACACACTTACTCATGTGTCACTAAAGCATAAACAACTAAGAATCTTTGCATAGCATGAGCATGTACTTTATGCAGTTCACTCATCAAGCATCATGCATGTATAGGTGACCCAATTCCCAAAGAACCTGCTGAGGAGGAGCCTTAGGAGGAAGAAGCCATTGAGCCTAGTAATGATGTTCAAGGCAGACCCCTATGCATCCCTATGCTTTATAAATGCATAATGAACTATGTTTATCTACTACATTGCTATGTTACTATATGACTAGTGAACCAGGAGGGGATTACCTATGTCAGGCCTTATCCATATATTGCCAGACCAATCAACCATACATGTCTTGTTTAACAACCATGCTTAGTATGCCTAGATCTTAGAAGTCAAGCTAATGATGGGTTTCTCATTACTCACGTGGTGGTAGGTTGATAATCCACTAAGAAACACCTTGGGAAGGGATCAACACTTGTTCCACTTGGTTATGGTATGAGCTTTGGTTGGCAAGGGGTATGATCATGGCAAGATGGGTATTCTTGGGTGGAATAGCTTGCTTACCGGTTAATGTAGCACCCGATTTTAAAAACAAAACCAGATACACAGGGACAAATAAGGGTAATATCAAAAGACAATACTTAAATACATAGCGTATTAGTATAAAGATTATAACCTCAGAGTATAGATAGCGGAAAGACAACTCCAATCTTCAAGCGAGTACTCCAAATCCACAGGGACAACTTATTGGTTGATCACAAGCCTAATTCCTTCAAACTAGCAATCTGGTACCCATCCAGGTTTTTTATCCAAATATGTGAAAAATAAAGCAAGCGTAAGTACATGTTGTACTCAACAAATATAACATGGGGTTCATGAGGCTCAAAAGGCTGACACTGGTTTAACTGCGATAAGCTTTTAATGGTCACAATTTTAGCATAGGAGTAGCAACAAGTTTATCACAAGCCCATAGACACATGATCAGGTAAACATGAATAATGAATAGCATAAATAGTAATCATTAGTGAGCATCTTTATCATCAGTATCATCGGTGTTCATCATCTATTCCGCAAGGGTTCTAAGGTCGCTCGTGACCGTGAGCACGACTGATGTACCAGTTTTACACTCTGCAGAGGTTGTACACTTTCACTATGAGTCGTGATTTACCCTTTCGCCTGAGGTGATCAGCCTCTTGACCCACTACCAAGGAAGGTTGGTAGGGTTCACTATGAAGCCTTTCGAAAGTTCATCTAACAAGTTAGAGCCATTAGATTCACTCGGTAAACAGATATAGGAACCCCCCTGTCGAATGGCACAATTCCATCACGGCTATACACATAAGAGTAGAGGCTGTCCTATACCCGATTCATCAAGCCATTCTTATGCCAATAAAGGTAACCTCTAACAAGCTAGAAAAGGTCCTCATACTGAGCTAAAGCCAGAGCCATGTAGCCCTCACAGTTATACTGTAAGTCCCGGATGATCACTTACAGATAAGTCCTTAGGGAGAGGAATCTAGAGCACCATAAAAATAGCCCAATGCTCTAGCCCCCTTGTTCCATGTTGCTAAAAAATATCTTTTAGTGTGTATTGCATATACCATTAGTCAAGTTACAAGATCATGGTTGTAGTTGAGCACTAGCATCATACTACCCAATGCAATACCCCATAGGTTTCAAGGTACAAGATATCAAATATCTAGGATATCCTTATTGGCAACAAGGTAGACACATGCAATATGAATTAAGTGATTAAAGGTGAATAGGTAACAAGGATGGTCCCATGCTATACTTGCCTTAAACTTAGATCCTTCTTCAAGTCTAAAACTTCAAAGATCTGCTTCTTGATTCACCACGTATAACTCACCAACTGGACATGATCATAAAGCACCACACAAGCATCCAGGCAATCATATATGAAGCAAACAATAGATCTAGATTAGAATAGTACACCAATCATAAAATCAAGATAAAAAGTTTATAAAACAAATCTACGTCTCACTACGAACACACAGACGCAAAAAGCACGCTAATCGGAGCTTCGGTGAAAAAGATACATCTACCAATAGATCTGCTTTATGCGTGGAAAAGAAAACTATAGGCTTCATTTATTTTAACTATATAAAAGCTTATATAAATTGAATTAAGTCAAATTTAGATTTGAATTATAAAACTAAAGTAAAACAAATCATATTTTATTTATAAAATCCAGTTGCAAAATTATTATTAAAATTAGAGTTTAAACCATGAAATTCTAGAAATAGTGACATGGTAACCACTGTTACTAACGTGTAGATCTCGTTGCTATGAATCTAGCACAACTTGAACGGGTCAATTCGGAGCTAAAATGTAGAAGATATGAAATAAACAAGATTTCCTTTATTAAAATAATAGATTAAATCTAACCTCGAATTTTAAAATTTGAAAACATATCTAATAGTAGTATGAACATGTAAATTATGAAATTACGAACCTAACGCAATTTGAACGGGTCAAATCAGAGTTAAAACGGAGAAGTTATGGCTAAAACAAAATCAGTGGCAAATCTGTAAATAAGTGAAACGTATTTTAGATCTAAACCGACGAAACTATGCTTTCCAAAGAAGAAGACGTAATCTGTTAAATACACAATGGACTACGGGTTCTATTTTAGAAAACTAGAGGGGCTCTTTAGCAAGATGGCCACATGAAGGGGTATCAAGCCATACCGGCCGTAGGATCTAGATCGAACGGCGGGGATTAGAGGAGGGAGGGAAGAAGGGGCACGGCTGGCCGAAATAGTAATGCCGGCGTGGTGGCACGCCATGGCCGGCGATGGAACACATCAGTGAGGCTCGGAACACTGCCTATGGTGCACGATTTTCAACGAGAAAGGCACAGGGTGAAAGAGGAGGTTGAGGCGAGCTCACCTAGCTGCTTCCCACAGAAGAAAGCAGGTCCGTGGCGGCGTGGAGAGGACGGGGCAGTGTGCGACTTGGTGGCGCTAGGGCTTGGTGGCATTGCAGTGACTTGGCGAAGATAGCTTTGATGCTGGAGGGTGGAGTAAGGAGGCGGCGCGGGCTTGACCGACTATTTATGAGCTGGCGCGGCGTGGGGCACACGCCATCGAGCGGGACATGAACGGGCAGACACGGCCTCCATTGGTAGTGGAGGAGTCCGGTATGATGACAGCATGTGGTAGGGGACGACACCGATGGTTGGGCCTGGGCTATTAGCCAGAGGGAGATGGAGGAGCGTGAGGTTGCGTGGCTTGCTGCTGCTAGGCCAGACGTGGGAAGGAAGAGCTAGGCCAGCACGCTGGCGTGTGCCGAAGCCAAGGCGGGATGAATGGGCCGCTAGAAGCGAGAGCAGGAGCGGCTGGCTATTGGGCTGCATGGGAGAGAAGGAGCAACTGGGCCAGGAGAGAGAGAAGCCCAGGCGGTGGGAGAAGTGAGAATTGAGGGAAGCGCTGGGCTGCCAGCCCACACGGGTGACAGGGAGAGAGCCGGGCTGGGCCAGCAAGCCTTAGGCCAAATAGAGAGCAAGAGAGAGAGAGAGGTTTTCTTTTTCTTTTATTAATTCAAAACAAATTCAAATATGAACCGAATCAAGTATAAATATGATTTAAAATACACTTTTCACTTCAATTCAAAATGAGCAAATTTTGGTAGGTTTTCAAAAATAGATTTTACAACATTTTAAAATCTTTTATTTTCAAATTTTCTTTTGTTTTATTTCAAAGTCAATTTTAATTTCATTTGCAAAAGCAATTTAACCATTTTGAATTTTCAATCAAAACCACTCAGCCAAATAAATCAAATGCAAGGGCATGTATGCTCAAACATGTTGCTACCTTATGAAGAATTTTAATTTAATGAAAAATTTTATTTTCCTATATCTCATGAGCACAAAATTTAGAAATAAATCATTTTAAAACCTATTTTCAAAAGAGGCAAATTTTAGGGTGTTACAGTTAAAGACCATGTATTCGTGGTAGTGAGTACGAACATAAAACTGTATTGACCACTTATCGCTAATGGGGGAGACAAGCCAAGTAACTGATTACGACCGTCTTATCCATGAAACTAGCAACGAGGTGGCATCAGTAGGGAATGTTCAGACATTGACTGGGCATCCAGTCGAACCTTTCATCAGACATCATGGCTGGGTTGGGGAAAGGCAAAGGCATCGAGATATCCCTTCTGTACCGACGGGTATTATGGGCGATATCCCTTGTTTTGAGTGGGGTTAACTTATACCCCTCTGCATAGTATAAAAGATTGAAAGCAATAAGTTCTACTTCTAGATACAGACTAGAGATGGGTTTGGAATTTAGGACTCGTGGAAGATTGAGTTCCCACTTGTTAATGCTTAACTTGATTACCTATGCTTAGCTAATAACTTCTACATCATAGATCACCTTTACTTTACAGTATAAATGCTTTTATGCAAAGTTACGCATTCCTTGCTACTACCTAAATGCATAATCCTTGTTTACTATATTGGGTAAGTCCTGTCGAGTACACTCGAGTACTCACCCTATGTGATCTTAAGTTTTACAGGTATCATAGCCCCTGTGCATGGATTCTTCTATGCTCCCGACCCCTCGCTTGATCAGGAGTGGTGAAGGATCTTGTGTTCCATAGATACATGGATGTGGCACACCCATGTATCTATTATCATGAACTGTGTTATGATGAAAGACTTCCGCTAGACTTCGATGTAGACTATAATGTGTGATCATGTGATAAACTAAGTGTGTGAACTAAGTCTTATAAACTTTAATGCTTTGAACTTGTAATGTGATCTAAGCACTGTTGTGATGTATTGTCTCTCTCGAACTGATCCTGAAGAGGAGTTGCTACGTGCGCTCCTAGGGACTTTGTTGTTGGTTTGCTTAAATTGAGGGGTCAAGTGGTCGACACTCGATTTAGGTGGATTAATGCGGCGGTCACCCACAGCCCGAGGTATCAGAGCATAGTTTGAGATGATCAAGAATCATTATAGTTTTCCTAGATCAGGGATCGTAAACAACTAAAACTTTGCTTCATTAAACAAGAAAAGTTTTGGAATAAAACCTAACTTGAGTGCTAAGGTTGCTACTTTATTATGGTTACTTAATTGTTTTCTATCTTAGAGCTAATCCAACCCTTCTCTACACGAGTTGAGTTTTACAAATCAATTGTTCTAACTTCTCCTATTCTATAATGGCTAGATGGAGTTGGGAGGTTTGGTGATGGCTACCCGTGGGCAGAACATCAAAGGTTTTCCGGCCTTGCTCAATGAGGTGATGTGGAGAGCCAACTACTCATATCGCCTAGAGTACGCAGGGTATGCCCTAGGAGTTGGCCATGGACTGATCAACTACACCTGCAAGGTCCACATACCAAGTCACCTTTGTGACCTGGGACAAGAGTTTGATCGCCTTGCTTTGGGAAAGGGCACTTCAATCGACATGGCAATTCAAGTTGTGGCCTACCATGCCATTGCTATGTTGAGGGAGGCACTCATTACCCTAAGTGAGCTGCCGTTCCAACACTTCCAAAAAAGGACTGAGATGAATGGAGTTTTCAAGTTCTCTATGCAGATTGAACCCAATACTCTATATGAGAAGAGGATGATGGAATTGGTAATGTGCCAGGCACACATGATCCGTTGTTTGGAAGCTAAGCTTTGGACCACTCGTTCAAGGTTTGTCAACTTGCAGCGCCGAGTGGAACCATATGTGAGGATGACTAGTGCTATATTATCCAAAAGGTGATGATGCCATGGTATTTGAAGGGACTAAATATCCTTACCACTACCCAGAAGCTCAAGGAGTTAGGGTCCCTCAAAGCTTAATGCGACCCTCAAGGATATCTGTGGGATTGCTAGTCAGGCGTATGTCCTACACCACCAGTACACCAGCAAATTTGCTTGGAGATACCCTAGTGCATCTTCTTCATCCCGAAACCCCAGGATGTGATGGTGACCCAGCGACATACCTGCTCTTGACCAACCGCTTTTCATTAGACTTCTAGAGGCCGCCATATGACTCATCCGTTCCATCAATGAACCTGTCACATTCTGAAGATCTAAGTGGCGTTTGATCCAAGCGATGATGAGTTGTCATGAGCTAGACTCACCCTATCTTCAAAACTTTTATGTACTGTTAGTTTGTTGTAATTTTGTGAGACTTGAGAGTGCATTTTTGTAAGAACTAAAAACAACATGTGTGCTTTGGTCGCTTGTTCCTAGTGCACGTAGAAGTAAATGGAAGTGCACTCATGTCATGTGTCCATGTGGTCTAGGTGTAAGTTGAGGCCTAGATGGTAATCTTAAGTTGGTGTTTAATTATGGACTATGTTACTCCTTGAAATGATGCATTACGTGTGGAATATGATGATCCATCTAAGCATGTTGAAGTTTTGTTCCTCCGTGAATGCATTATTCCTATCCAACCCTTTTTGTCTCATCTTGTCTAAAACATATCTAACGATGTGTCTTGGACAGGATGGTTGACACCTGAGGTTCTGCATCTTGGCAAGCAGCAGGAGGGGGTGGAGACAACCAACACAATCCACTGCCACCACCACCACTAGGAGGGCTTGTACCAACATGGGCGGACATACTTCAGAGGGATGAAGCCCATCGTCAGGCAACTCAGCAAGTGATAGGAAGAATGGCACAGCTCAAGGAGAACATGCAAGCCAATCAGCATGGTGCTCAACCGCACTGCTTCATGGGTATCACAGTTTTGTGCAAACCAACCCACTCATCTTTTCTAGAGTTAAGGACCCGATGGCAGCTGATCAATGGCTGAAGTCCATGGAGCAGAAGTTCACTCTTATCTAGTGCGATGATAATGAGAAGGTCCACTTTGCCACGCACCAGGTTTAGGAGGCAGCTGGCAATTGGTTGCATGACTATCGAGCTCGTTTGTAGCCAAAGGTGCATCTTACTTGGCAGCAGTTCAAGGATGTGTTCCATGGGTTCTTCATACCCGAGGGATCCATGCTCATAAAGGTTGTCGAGTTTTGTAACTTGGTTCAAGGAGAGATGTAGGTAGCGGTGTATAATCATAAGTTCAATGAGCTAGCCCAATATGCTCCAAACGAGGTTGCTACTGACGAGGCTAAGAAAGTGAGGTATGGCCATGGTCTTAGCCCAATGATGTAGGACAAGTTATGCAATGTACTGACCCCACTTTCAATAAGATGGTGAATGCTGCTATCAAGGCAAAGACCAAGAAGAAGGCGATGGACAAAGATAGCCGCAAGAGAGGACCATACAACACCGGCTATGGACAGGGTTTGTCCATTAGGCAAAAAACTGGTCGAATCCCACCAAGCGTTCCAGGCTACGTAGCCCCACGTCCTGTGTGGATACAACCACATCCACCTTAGCAGTGCCAACAGCAGCAGCCCATCAAGCAAGTATCCATAGCACCCGGAGCGTGTTTCGAGTGTGGTACTTTTGGCCACTTCGCTCATGAATGCTTGGCCAAGCAGCAGCCGCAAGCCATACCTTGAGCCACAACTCCCAAGCGCACCGGCAATGTGCCCAAGAAGAGTGTGCGGCTACACTTTGTGACCGCAAAAGATGCTCAAGTGGATGATGGTGTGATCATTGGTATGTTAGCCATCAACTCCATTTCAGCTAGACTGTTGTTTTATTCCAGTGCATCTCATTCATTCATTCAAATAAGTTTCAAACTATGGAGTTTGGGAGGGGATTTCAGATTAGTGCCCCTGGAATCATGCATGAGTCTAACCACATAGTTAGACAAGACTAAATTGAAATAGCAGGTTTAGAGTTCCTAGCCAACCTAATTGTTATCAAGCTAGGGAATGATGTGGATGTTATCTTGGGAATGAAGTGGATGGTTAAGCATCAGTGTGTCATTAGATGTGTACCCAGATCCATAGAGATCCACCACCCTTCAGGAAGGTCAGTTACCCTTTATGCTTCTTAGAGTCAGCAAGTTGCTCTGAATGGTTTGAGGACCAAGTCCAATGTTTCGAAAGGTGTTGAGCAAATATCAGTTGCATGTGAGTTTCCTGATGTGTTTTTAGAAGAATTAATGGGAATGCCCCCAAAGAGAGATGTAGAGTTCCTAATACAATTAGAACCTAGAACTGCGCTAGTGTCTAAACCTCCATAAAAATGGCACCCCCTGAGTTGGATGAGATAAAGAAACAATTGAAAAGTTTGTTGGAGAAGGGTTACATTAGATCTAGTTCTTCTCCGTGGGGATGTCCAACCTTGTTTGTGACCAAGAAAGACCACAATCTAAGAATGGTGATAGACTACTAGCCACTCAACGTGAGAACCATTAAGAACAAGTACCCACTCCCAATAATTGATATTTTGTTTGTCCAACTCAATGGAGCCAAATTCTTCTCTAAGATCGATTTGACGTTGGGGTACCATCAAATTCGAATCCAAGATGGGGATATACCTAAGACTATGTTTTCTACGCGGTATGGTTCCTTTGAGTACATAGTCATGTCCTTTGGATTGACTAATGCCCCAGCATACTTCATGTATCTCATGAATTCCATATTCTTTGAAGAATTGGATGTGTTTGTGATTATCTTCATCGATGATATCTTAGTATATTCAAAGACTGAAGAAGATCATGTGAAACACTTGAGAGTCGTGTTACAAATGTCGAGAGAGCACAAATTGTATGCTAAGGTTTTGGCTCACCGATGTTTCCTTTTCGGGATATATCTTATCTCATAACAGAATCTTTGTGGACCCAAGTAAGATCAAGGATGTAGTGGAATGTGCTACTCCCACTATGGTGAAGGAAGTTCGAGGCTTTCTTGGATTGGCGGGTTACTACTGTCGATTCGTGCCGGACTTCTCCAAGATTGCAAAGCCTTTGACTGAACTTACTAAGAAGGATGAACCATATGTTTGCAGGGAAGAAAGAGAGGAAGCTTTCTAGATTCTAAAGCAAAAGCAAGTTACAGCTCCCGAGTTAGTCCAACCCGACATTACTAAACCTTTTCAAGTATATTGTGATGCATCCAATGTTGGATTGGGTTGTGTGCTTATGCAGGAAGGGCATGTCATAGCCTATGCATCTAGACAATTGAAGCCTTCATAAATGAACTATCCTACCCATGATCTTGAGTTAAAATTTGGAGACATTACTTATTTTGTCAGCCCTACACCATTTATACTAACCACAAGACCTTGAGATATTTTCTCACCTAGTCAGAGCTCAATATGAGACAGAGGAGGTGGTAGGATTTGATCAAGGATTATGATTTGAATATCCAATACCACACGAGAAAGGTGAATGTAGTAGCCGATGCCTTAAGCAGAAAGGCCAATTATGGTTGTACCCTAATGGAAACAACAAGATGTATAGAGATGTGAGGAAAAGATTTTGGTGGAAGGGTTTGACATAGGATATTGCAAGGTTTGTAGCCAAGTGTCATGTTTGTTGTAGAGTGAAGGCCGAGCATCTCAAATCGGCCGGAACTCTCTAACCTTCGCCCATACTAGCTTGGAAATTGGAAGACATTACCATGATTTTATCTCTAGCTTACCAAAGACATCGAGTGGATATGATTCCATTTGGGTAATTGTTGACTGAGTCACAAAGTCAGCACACTTTTTGCCAGTCAAGGTCACATATCCAGTTTCCAAGTATGTAGAAATGTATCTAGCCCAGATTGTTTGTTTGCATGGAGTTCCCAAAACAATAGTTTTAGATAGAGGTCTGCAATTCACGTCTTAATTTTGGGATGAGTTGCATAAGGCAATGGGAACAACATTGTTGTTTAGTACAACATATCACCCACAGATCAGAGGTCAGATAGAGAGAGTTAACAGAATTTTGGAGGATATGTTGAGAGCTTGTACCCTAATATATAGCTCTAGTTGGGACACTTGTTTATTGTTTGCCCAATTTGCCTACAACAATAGCTATCAGGCCAGCATCAACATGAGTCCATACGAAGCCCTATATGGCAGAGATTGTAGGACACCACTCAATTGGTCCGAAGTTGGAGAAAGAAGGTTATATGGAAACAAGAAGCTGAATGAAGCCGAGGAAAAGGTTAAACAAATAAAGATCGCATTAGAAGCCACACAAGATAGGTACAAGGCTTATGCCGATGACCATAGAAGGCATGTGGAGTATAAAGTTGGAGAATATGTGTATTTGAAGGTCACACCATTTAAGGGCACCCAAAGGTTTCATGAGAAGGGAAAACTCGCCCCAAGATATAATGGCCCATTTTGGATCTATGATAGGAGAGGGAAGTTTGCTTATGCACTAGCCTTACCCGATTTACTTTTGGGAGTATATAATGTCTTCCATGTATCTCAACTAAAAAGATGTTTGAGGCACCCAAAGAAGTGGTTAATTTGCAAGACATTGACATCAACAAGGATTTGAGCTATAGAGAATATCCAATTGCTATATATCCTTGACTTTTCAAAAAGAAAGACTAGAACAAAAACCATCAAGAAGGTGAAGGTGCAATAGAGTCACCATTAAACCGAACAAACCACTTAGGAGGTTGAGGACAAGATGAGAATGGAGCATCCTCACCTATTTGAGCCAAGGTATTAGTTTTGGATGCGTTTTAGTTTGGGGATAAGTCCTGAGTCCTTGGTGTCACTAGAAGGGGATTAAAAACCTATTTTTCTTGAATTTTCTCCCTTGATTGCATAAAAAGTACTTTTGGAGAATCTCAGGATGCGATTCTTCTATGGGGGAGAGTTGTCATGACCTGGTCCTGACACCCTTATGAGCATCAGCATCATGAGCATCATTGCATTTGAAATCAAATAGTTAGAAACTGAATGTTGCATTCAAATTGCTCACTGTTGAGTTGACGGAGAATCCACCATCACCACTGGAATATCCGCCAGCATGCTAGCATGCTATCAGTCAGTAATCTAGCACCACCAGAGAGTCAACCGTCATGACGGATTGTCCGATAGGATCGTCCCATGCAGAAATGTGAGGTGTCACTTTGTGAATCACTAGGTCCCACACTTCACCACAGCTGTCCATCTCATGGAAGCACCAAGGTAGAGAGTCCACCAGCTCACTCACTCACTCCCACGCTCTCTCTAGTTCATCTCTCTACTCTCTCCCACACTCAAGCAAGGAAGTGGAGGAAGAAAGGAGAAAGGAGAAGGGATTGGAGCTTAGAAGCAGCAGGAGATGGCCGTGGAGATCACCTAGAGGACGTTGTCCACAAGAGGTAGGGGTTAGAAGGGGGAGAAGCCCTCTCACCCTTG
The DNA here is from genome assembly GCA_904845875.1 of Miscanthus lutarioriparius. Lineage (NCBI taxonomy): Eukaryota > Viridiplantae > Streptophyta > Magnoliopsida > Poales > Poaceae > Miscanthus > Miscanthus lutarioriparius. The sequence goes on from CAJGYO010000012.1 coordinate 61,420,042, forward strand.
CCATAAGGAGCTAGGAGGAGAAAAAGGCCAGAACAAGGTGGTTTCGAGTCACCTAGGAGGCGATCTAGCTGCTCCATCATCGTGGAGAGCTTCGTACCTTGTGTTTGCAGCCCTTGGTAAGGATCTAACCAAGCCAAACCTAGGAAATATCGATTTGTGGTCTAGAGTTGGTTTGCACCCAATGTAGTTAGAACCAACCAGCTAGATATGTTCTATAGAACCCTAGTAGTCTACCCAGAAGATGGTTTACACATGCGAGCACCATGGGTGAAGATTTTGATCTTGAGTTGTATGAAGTTTTCATTATCAGTATCGACAGAGGGTCCGACATCACCAGCGGAGTGTCCGTCAGTATTGAATGTGTCACTGCTTACCTGCACAGAACACGTCTAAAACCCACTAGAGTGTGCGTCACTACACCGGAGCGTCCAATGAGTTATACACCTGAGACAAAGGAGTGTCCAGAGAACTTAGATCATAGTTTTGGCTATAGCGCTGTGTCTGTTGATATTCTAGAGTGTCCGCTGAATTATAGACTTGAAACCCGAGAGTAACCAGTTCCTACAGATAACCCGTCACTCACATGGAGTATCCGATGGAGTCTGAACACTTAGTAGCCCACATCACCCTATAGACCTGATCTAACGGATGGTTCACCACAGTTGACACAACCTTCCGATGGGATCACCTCTTACACAGAGAGATTTCCGAGAGCACATACTTTGTACCGGAGGGTCCGATCCTAGTTCGGAGAGTCTAATGGACCCAGAGAGACAATATCCCACTAAGTCCTAGTAACCACCGGACCATCCGACATCCACGCCATACTATCCGATAGTTACCAGTTAGCAGACCCCTATTGTCTAACTCCACACTTACTCATGTGTCACTAAAGCATAAAGAACTAAGAATCATTGCATAGCATGAGCATGTACTTTGTGCAGTTCACTCATCAAGCATCATGCATGTATAGGTTACCCGATTCCTAAAGAACCTGTTGAGGAGGATCCTCAGGAGGAAGAAGCCATCGAGCCTAGCAATGACGTTCAATGTAGGCCCCTATGCATCCCTATGCTTTATAAATGCATAATGAACTATGTTTATCTACTGCATTGCTATGTTACTATATGACTAGTGAACCAGGAGGGGATTACCTATGTCAAGCCTTATCCTTATATTGCCACACCAATCAACCATACATGTCTTGTTTAACAACCATGCTTAGTATGCCTAGATCTTCTTGCGTGATGGTAGGTTGATAATCCACTAAGCAGCACCTTGGCAAGAGATCAACACATGTTCCACTTGGTTATGGTATGAGCTTTGGTCGGCAAGGGGTATGGTCATGGCAAGATGGGTATTCTTGGATGACATAGCTTGCTTACCGATTAAGGATCGTGTATCCGTGGTAGTGAGTACAAACATAAAACTATACAGACCACTTCACTACTAGAAATCTCCACTTCTATGACAAAAATCTTAATGATGAATCCAAAACCATCATAGAACATCACTTTTTATGATGAATAGTTCTGTTTCATCATAGATCAGTGGTGACGATCCTGTAACCCTCCTTTTCTATGATGAAATCAGGCATTGTCACAAAAAACATCATAGAAGAACATAGGGTTTCGTCACAAATCACTCGCATAACTCATCTGTGATGATCTCCTTTAAAACTATGACGAATAGGGATTCGTCATTGAACTAATTATGTATCTATGACGAACAATATTCGATCTATAACGAATGACTTCATCATAGATCTCCACAAGGTACTTTCTCCATCCAATGTGTACCTATGGAACCTGCAGTTACTCATCTGTGACGCTTGCAATTCATCATAAAAGTCTTCGCTCGATCCTTTCTCCATGTGACGTGTACTTGTGGGACCCATCTCCATCCAACGTGTACCTATGGGACCTGCAGTTACTCATCCATGATGCTTGCAATTCGTCATAAATGTCTCCGCTCAGTCCTTTCTCTGTCCGACATGTACCTGCAAGACCCTTTAGCATCCGACCTATGGGACTCGACGGCTTACATGTTACGTGTACCCATGGGACCGTTCTCCTTCTCCATCTGACCTGTGGGACCCGACGACTTGCATGTCACATGTACCTATGGGACCCGATGGCTCATGTGTCATGTGTACCTATGGGAGCTTTCTCCATCTCCATCTGACCTATGGGACCCGATGGCTTGCGTGTCACTTGTACCTTTTGTGCCACCGAGGTCTAATAAATTCAAAAAAACTTCAATGCCTAGGAGTCAAAGCCAAGACCTAGAGGAAGGAATGCACGATCTTTACCATTCGCTAGATGCCTAGTTGTATTGGCATATCTTTGGAGTCTTTATAGTATTATATTTTCTATGTGGATGCCCTTTAGGTTGACCGATATTGGATATTTTCCGTTGAAGTGAAAACAAATCTGTGCCCGTTAGACTAGTGGCGGTGGCGGAGGATCCCCGGTGTGCTGTGGTGGCTCCGGTGTCCTTTTGGAGGCTTGGCGGCTATGCTTGCCAGTGGAGCGCGGCGGCATTGTCGTTTGTGTCCATTGTGTGCCATGACAGAGGCGACAGATCCGATTAACATGTATCCTTTCTCGCCTTTTCCTATTCGCTTCACTATTTTGGTCCTTGCTTGAACATGAGGTATACAAGAAACATTCTAGTGTTGCAGATCTGGTTAGGCCAATGATATGATGATGAAAAGAACTAGGAGGTGGCACTAGTTGGTTTTCTGCTGATGTCTTGATTTTATACATATGTTCTGTTTTGTTACTGTAAATGCCTGTGTGCAACTAGGCCTATTAATTGTTAAGTGCTTGCTTGATCATACCTATCTGTCTAGGCAAACAATCAAGCCCATTACTTCTGCCTTCAAAACTATTATAATTGTTGTCCTCTTAATCTTTGTCTGTCTCCTATGGAAGAAGCTCTAAGCTCATGTACTGATTGTAAGTGTGATGGATAGACTTGATTTAGCTGGAATTGTAATGGTTACAGCTCCATTAACTACTACTCTAGTTTGAGTTATATATATCTATTTGGTGCTACTCTAAATTTGTTTGAGGTCATACCATGAAAATTGTTAATGGTTGTTAAAGTTGCACTTTGATATGAGTTGTGAACTTCACAGATGGATCTTTGTTGGATTATTTTCCTCTTCAATGATCTCATTACTGACCAAGTTCACATCCTACTACACACAGACAAAATGGAGGAGGCCCCCAATAAGAGGAACGCACTGGCCAGCCTCACAAATGATGTCATTGTTGAGATCCTCCATCGCCTCCCTGCCCGCTCCTTGTTCCACTGTGAATGTGTCTGTCACTCCTAGAACCGCCTCATCAAGGACTACAACAACCATAAGGTGCAGCCCCAGAATGTGGTAAGCTTCTTATATGACACCGACCAAGGCTATCGATGCTACACTAGAGTCCTCGGTGAACACCCCTCCTTGTCCTTCTTGCCCTTTTACCTTGGCCAATGTAGCTGTCTTAGATATCAGCAATGGCCTCATCCTATGCTCATGCCAAGGGGCTAATGGATCATACTGCTATGTCATCTACAATCCGGCAACCAACGAGTTCAAAGAACTGCCGCCTAGCATCCATTTTGTTGGTGAGGCTCGATTGGGGTTTGATCCAAAAGCCTCCTCGCACTTCTATGTGATTGAATATATACAGGAGTCACTGTTTGATTAGTGCAGGGGTGTGGACATCTACTCATCTAAAATTGCAACATGGATCTATAAGGAATCTAAATGGGGACGAATACTTGTGTGACAATTGAGACATCATAAGATATGAGATCATCAGAAACTGTGTATCTTAACGGTTGTCTACACATTATGGGGTACTCAGGGTTTTACCCTCAGATACTTGTTGTGGATATGGATGGAGAGACATGGAGGAAAATTCCTTGCTCGTGTCATTCTGAAGGTTCCATCCATCAAGCTTAGGGTCACTTGTGTGTATGTACTGTTCATGGTTGCGATATGCCCAAGCTTAACATCTGGATCCTTGAAGACTATGGTACTAATAAATGGACATTGAAGCATACTATCAGCACTCTAGACGTGTTTGCGGAGACTAACATTGAATTTGGTTACTGGGATGTTGATGAGTACTACTCAAAGGTTCACCTAGAATGGAATTTGCTTCTCTTTGTTGGGGTTGGGGATGAAGATGACATCGTCGCATATAACATGGACAACAGAAAAGTTCATGTCATCCCTACACATTACAGTGCATTTTTAGATGGGATGTCCTACCATAAAACATCTGTAGACCTTACTATCTTCCCTATGTTCCCTTGTTCTCAGAGTTAGATTTATTAGCAGAGGAGTAAATAAAGTTCCATGATGTATCTCTCTATCATGACATGTTTAAATCAATTAATGTTGTTTGATTGTCTATGGACATGCTAATTTTCTCTTGGATGGATGTTGTCATTATTTTGCAGCAACTTTAACTTTATAATGTAAGCTAAGGTATGTGCAGTGTGTCAGACATGTTCAAACCTATAGAGGTTGGACTTTCTTGCGTGTTAGTAACATTTCAACACCAATGGCTCCTCTTTGTTCCCAAATAATAAAAAACACCAATGTCTCCTCTATAGTAGTGATATATTAATCGCCGCAATCTCTTCCACAACTCCGCTTATTTTCCTTCCTTCCCTGAGCCCTCCTATTCCCACTGCAGATCTAAAATCACCAGGAACGTGCGGTTGCCTTCTCCAAACCTACTTCACTAGCCACCACCATGGTGAAGGGCGAGCCTTCTATGAAGCACGCACGGGGGGGATGGCACCATGACCGTGGTGAAGGAGGATAATGTTGTGCCCATGGTAAAGGAGGATGATGCCATGCCCATGGTGAATCAACATGAAGCTCTGGTGGATCCCTTTGGAGATAGAGACGATTGGGCCGTTGGCATCATGAGTAAGGCTTTCTTGAATATCAGGCATGTGCTACAGAACACCGGTCTGGGCACCCTCAACCTGCCTTGGGAGGAAAAGTGTAACACCCTAGTGTTAAGAATTGCATTTAGCACTTGCATTTCATGAGCACAAGCATCATCCAAGCATTCATGAACATGAGCATATGAAATTTCATCTCGTTCTTATACCTTATCACATGTGATGTTGATTATATATATGCATATGCTTGTAATCATATTTGACCAATGTATGAAATGGTTGTGAGGTCATGAAAACACCTTAGACACATCTAGGATGGTAAATGGAACATCTTTTGTATTCATGACATGAACCAATTTTGCTTCTAAGTGTTGGTGTACTTTGAAATGTCATTTTCATGATGCTACTTTGACTAAAGTTGAATAGTAGATTAGAGTGTTTGTATGGCTATGTGACCTAAATAAAATTTGTTGTTTACATCAAGGGTAACAAACTTTATTTAAGGGTCATGAGCTAAATCAGTGTCTAACATGGTGAAATGGAGCTCACAAGTTCCAACAAAATGTAGTACTCACATAGCTCTACACATTCTATTAATGAAGTTTGCACTGATTCACCATGGATTAGGAGTTATAGGTGCGTGAAGTCACGCTGTCAGTCAGCTTGATGGCCGAATTTGAACGGAGCGCCGTGCGCCGTCGTGGCCGACCGGCGCTATGCCATGTCCACCGCATGGTGGCCGTATACACTGGCGTCGGCCCCACCCATCAGGTCAGTGTGGGCAGATAAGTGCGCCCTCCCTCCTCACTCGCTCTCACTCGCCATGTTCTACCTCTCTCTCGCTCTCGCCGCGCCCGAGCAAAACCGCAGCGCCGCCATCGTTGTCGCCGAGCTCACACACCACTGCTGCTACGCCATTGTTCGATTCCACGCACCCACAGCTCCGTCGCACCCTGCGCCACCCAGCCTACTCACCCTTACCGCCATCTGAGCTCAGGTGAGGTCGTAGTTCGCATCGCCGTCGCCGAGGGCAACACCAAAGCACCGCCAAGCTTGGACTAGCCATGTTCATGCTCCACCGAGCCATCTCGCTCAAGCTTTTCTCTCGTTAGGGTTAATCTAGTGTCACGTCTAGCTCACACCACTGGCCATTGAGCCAACACTGGCACACCGGTGCCGGAACGCGGCTGCGCACCGCCGTACTCATGCCACGGCTCCACCTTGACCTAACCCACACCATAGAGCTTCGCTATGGTTTGTAGATGCCATAGCCGCACTCGCTTGGCCATACTGTCACCGGGGATGGCCAGAGCACCACCATGCACTACCGCCGAGCCACCATGCTCGTCGATGAGCTAGCTCTGGTGATCCTCCGAGCAAACCGAGGGTACCTGTAGGTGCCGAATAGGATGGGGAACACATTGGTGCCGACCTCAACGCTGGTGACCTCACTGACAGTAAGTTCTCGCCAGTCAAAGCTGGTGCTCTGCTCGGATTCACTAACATGTGGGGTCAGTTGACCCATGGGGCCCAGTCATCAGTGCCTCTGTGGTGTATAGATTAGGTGCACCTAGCAGTTAGTGTTTAGTTGTTTTTGAATTATTTTCATAGATTTGAATACAAACTTCAAAAATTCATATCTGGAGCTAGGAGTATCCAAATGAGGTAAACCAAATTTTTTTGCATTCATCTTGAACTGTTCTATTTGATAAAAATATGAAATCTACTGCTTCGAGTATTTTTCTAGTAGAATTAAATTGAGCAAGATAAGTGCTTTTAAAGTAGTTTATATCTTGTAAAATGCATAACTTGAGCTACGAAGGTGATAAAATTGTGATTCTAATTTTGCTGGTCTTGTGTTGACATGCTCTAGCATGGAAAAATACTAAAACTACAGTAGGCATACTTGAAATATGGTCTTCCTGTTTAATGTTGATTAATTGCTTGTTTCTAGTGAAATTAAATGGGGTAAAAATACATAACATATGATCATACAATTTTTTACATAGTATTCCTATGCTAGGAGAAAAGTAATAAAAATATTAAATCTGTTGCTTGACACTTTTCACTAGGCTAAACTATTTTTGCTAGAATAAGCATATGTAACTTGTCATTTTATTAGAGGTGGCTATACTTATCCAAATGGCATGAAATTTGTACAGTATACTATTGGGGTCATTTGTAGGCTACTATAAGTTTCTCAGAATATATTGAGCACTGGAAATATTTATCCTTTAAATCTCCTTATTATATGAGGAAATTAATAAATGGGTATAAATAAAAATTAGTTAGGCTTAACCATGATGTTTTCTATGGTTTGTGTGATGCATATAATCTATTGATACTGTTGGTTAGGCTTAGAAGTAATTGGCTATAGACAGCTAGTTAATTATTGCTCTATAATTCAACTAGATGGTTGTATGTATAGTTTTTGTTGTGGTGATAATTTCATGATCATAATGGTCTTTTATGTAAAACTTGTTAATAACAAAGTTGTAGATAACTTACTTATATACCTTGTGTTAAATTTTCATAGTCATAGGCCTAATGGTTTAAGAATTATAGCTGTTAGACGTCTGCTATCAGAAATGACTTGTTCTCTGGATAGATCTTAAAGATTGAATTGTTGGACCTAGATAACTGCTGAATCACATTAAGACGATTGAAAGAAAGTTGTAGGAAATTTTATAATCTTTCCAGAATGTCCACAACCATATTATTTTGCTGTATATAACTCCAGTTATGGTCAAAACAAGTGGCTGCTATCTTGTAGTCCAGAAAATGATTTACATAAGTGTTTGTTTAAGTTATTAGAGAAGAGATATGCACCTACTCCGTAAAAGAAAATGTAACTTGTTATCACCTTAATGCAATGTTGCTAAGAACACTTATTAGGATGCAATCATCACATCATATCATATTATACATGTCATTATATATGCATCCATGATATCTTATTTCCTGCTCATGCATATAGGATTGTTCGAGGGGATAACTCTATTATAATTCAACGAAGAAGAAGAGGAACAATAGGAGGCACCTTAGGCCATATCTCTAGAAGGAGGGGAGCAAACTCTTGAAGACTTACCCAAGTGCCCAGACCATAGGCCGACTTCTTTTATCAAAGGCAAGCCCCGGAGCATTTTAAGCCTCCCATGCTTTACAAAATATCACTTGAGTCATTTATGTTTGATGCAATAGGTTATAAGAGTTGAATGGAAACACTTCATGCATAGAACTACCTTGTCCAGATACATATACCTTTAACCCTGCATAGGTCCGAGATCGAATATATGCTTAGCCATGCTTAGACCGGTAGAAGTCAGGTGATTTCCTGTCACCTACGAGAATAGGTGGATACCGGAGCACGGTTGGCTATATTTGCTATCATGGAAAAGAACCATGGGATAATGTAACCAGAGGCCAGGCAGAGTCTATGTGTAGGTTGACTCATGTGATTTTGTCTATGCTAATTAAGGACCGTACCGTTGTTGGCACTTTTATTGAGATTGAACGCATGCCTCTCACTTAGCTGGCCAGATAACTCGTTCCAACCATAAAGCTGAGTAGCTCAACTCAGGCCGGGCCTCGTTCTATTAGAGTGTGCACTCTAGATGGTAGTAAGGATGTGTGGGGAGTCAGACATGAGCCCAAGGGTAGCGTAATCCTGATTGTCCTAGCAGCTGGTTGTCCCTGATTGTGCGGCGCTGGTCGAACCCACAAAATGTGTACCTGAGTTGTACCAAAGGTGACCTAAGGTGACCGTTGATCTAGTCTGCCTGGGTTTGTGTTAGGAATAAATTCTCAGCTGGTTGAAATCAATTCGAATCGCCATCTCTCTTGGATAGTGAGAAACTTGGCTAGCCCCAACATCGTAGTAATTGTATTATGGAATGATGGTTGTGAAGAACATGGAATTACTACACCTGTAATGGTTATTATTGTTATGCTACTAAATGATATACCACATGTTTGGCATAGGTTAGTTGCTAATCTAGAGATGAATAGTTATAATTGTCGTAGAACCGACCAATTTATAAGAGCACAAGTACAATGGCAGCCCGCAAGCGGTCGCACTGTTATACTTGAGCCCATATAAACCCGATAGTCTATCGAGTACCACGATGGGTCTCGATAAACGATCCGCATATAACCAAGATCATACATGATTCAACATACATGTCATATGTTACATAAAGTTCACAGATACATTTCATTCATCAGAGTACGGAATAGAGTTATTACAAACCAAGTTTGATAGATAGTAGCGAAAGCAAATTAAAGTTTCAAAGTAGTATTTGCCAACATGGTTCAAATACAGTGCCAACATATGATCACCATCCACAAAAGCATATAGAAGGATTATTAGAGATGCCTGCCCAATGCTCACTCCTCATCCACGATGGGATAGAAGAAATTCTTGCAATATCCGTGATAGATGGTACCATCTGCAACAATGGGAATAAAACCCTGAGTACGAGAAGGTAGTCAGCTAGACTTACCCATCATAAACCAGAAATAAATTAACTCCAAGGATTATGTAAGGCTTTATAAGTGGAGGTAGCTTAACAACATTTTGCATAAAAAGTGATTAACTCAGTTATACAATTATAATTCCGTCATCAAGTTCATTATAACTATCCATCTCTAGATTAGCAACTATCCTATGCCAAACATATGGTATATCTTTTAATAGCATACAATAATAACCATAGCAGGTGTAGTAATTCCATGTTTATCCGAACCATCATATTCCATAAAACAATTACTATGATGTTGGTACTAGCCAAGTTTCTCACTATCCGGGAGAGACGACGATTCGAATCGATTTCAACCAGCTGGGAATTTATTCCTAAGATAAACCCAGGCAGACCAGATCATTAGTCGCCTTAGGTCACCTTTGGTACAACTCAGGTACACATTTCATGGGTTCATACAGCGCCGCACAATCAGGGACTGACGGTAGCCAGGTCACTCAAGCCATGCCTGCCCACGGTCCTAGACTAGGTCGCTCAGGTCATGCTTGCCCATAGTCTATTGCTTCACTCCCCGTGGAGGGCACACAATAGAATGAGGCCCGGCCTGAGTTGAGCTACTCGGCTTCATGGTCGGAACGAGTTATCCGGCCAGCTAAGTGAGAGGCATGTGTTCAATCTTGTTAGAAGCGCCAACAATAGTACGATCCTTAATCGACATAGACGGAGATAGATCCACACCCAAGACCTCCATGTCTTGTTGCTTCTCTATTGACATCCCCCTCGGTCACCATTTACATTACCCCATGGTTCTTTTCCACGATAGCAAATATAGTCAACCGTGCTTCGGTATCCACCTATATCTCGCAGGTGACAGGAAATCACCCGACTTCTACCAGTCTAAGCATGGCTAAGCATATATTCGATCCTAGACCAATATAGGGTTAAAGGTGTATATATATCTGGACAAGGAAGTTCCATGCATCAAGTGTTTCCAGTCAACTCTTATAACCTAATGCATCAATCATAAAGAACTCGAGTAATATTTTGTAAAACACTGGGAGAATTAGAATGCTCCGGGGCTTGCCTTTGAGAAAAGAGGTGGGGCGGTGATCTAGGCACTTAGGAAGGTGATCAACTTTAGGCTCGCCTTCACCGGGATCCTCCTGGTGCTACACTTCCTGATTCTCCTCTTGCGGATCGACGTCGAGCTCTACTAACATGATCTCCTCGGTGGCACCTATTGCATGCATATGCATAAGTAAGTCGCATGAATGCATAAGAAGGATCATATATGATGTAATAGGGGAATGTACATGTTGTTACAATGAGGTTAAGTAGCACAATGATAACAATTGCTAATTCCATGCTAACTGAGTAGGTGTACATCTCTTCTCTATCTACTTACAAATTTCACACAAGGCAATGTCTAAGCTACGCATGGCAGTTACAAGTTTACATCATAACTGAAGTTCTACTTACCCACATGCTGTGATCTTGGACTTTCTGGAAAGCTTACAAAATTTCCTACAACTCTTATTTAATCACCAAAAGCTAATTCACAATCTATCCTAACCAAAATAGGCAATCTATCCAGTGCTGTCTAGAGATTCCAGAGAACAAGCATTTCCAGAAGACTCACTTTAAACAGCTATAACTCCTAAATACTTTGGCCTATTTCCCTGAAATTTTAACACAAGATATATGAAGAAGTTCCCTACAACTTTGTTATTAACCATTTCTACAGCAAACATCATTTTGACTAAGCAACATACCCAACCACAGAATCTGTCCGAAAACACTACTAAATCGAATTATAGAGCAACAATATTTTTACTGCATATAAGCATTCAAAATTTGACACCACCAAGTATACCAAGAGTTCAAGAATACCAAATACACTCAAGTAAACATAATGGTAAAGCCCAAACTATTTATTTAAATGCCTTTATTAATTTAATTAGATAATAAGGGTAAATAACAAACATATACAAATGTGCACAATAAATTATCATAAAATTACAGTGGCTTCCTAGTGCTCACAATAGGCTATTGTGAAAATTTAATACCATTTGCACCTATATAACATCCTATGCAAAAATGACAAGCTAGCAAGGCCTATTTTAGTGAAAATAGTAAACCCTATAGAAAAGTGTCAAACAATAGATGCTGTATTTTTCCTAGCTTCATATTAGTTCCATACTACTATACAAAAATTTGCATATCAATATGTTACATATTTTTATCCCTACAAATTTCCTCAGAAAATACCATTTATTAATAGATAATTAGAAAGATCATATTTCAATCAAGTTTACTACAAGCTTAATATTTTTCCTAGCTAGAGCATGTCAACAAAAGACTAACAAAATTGGAATCACAATTTTATCATTTTTCTAGCTCAAGATATCTAATTTACAAGTTTACTAACATTCAAAAAGCATTTATCTAAATACATTTTAATCACCAAGAAAAATATCAGAAAACTGTACATTTAATATTTTTACAAAACACTACACTTCATAAGGATCACAAAAAAATTTGGTTCACCAAAAATGGAAATCTAGAACTCCACTTATCATTTTTCAAAGTTTGCATCAAATCTAAAAATGAATGAACTATCCTTTCAACTTAGAGTCACTGACAACCGGGACCCAGAGGTCAGTCGGGCCTGCTTGTCATTGACAGCGAAACAGAGTAGCAGCGCTGCTCGACATGGGTCGCCCGGAGTTCACCGACGGAGACCCTCTCTGGCGATGGCATCGACACAACCGTGATCCCCATGACCTCCCACATCGATTGAGCTACCTAATTGAACCTATTGACAGAGCTAAGCACGACGTCGGTGGTCATGGCAGCACGGCAGAGCGGGACGATGGTGATACGCCGGAGGTGACCACAATGACTCGATCTAGGGCTCGACCAAGCATCTATAGGCTACGGTGAAGCTAACTCAATCACTCTCATGGCAAACAGAGGACAGAGGCATCCCAGCCATGGTGACAGAGCACGGCGGCGGAACACTGGCGAGGGCGAACACGACATGGAAGCCTTACCATGCGCGGCTAGCGAGAAATGCGGGCGCGGTGAGATGGTGGGATCATGGTGGAGTTGCTGCGGTGGTGGAGAAGCAATGCGGGGCAAGCTTGGTGGCCGGCAAGGCGACGGCAACGAGCTTGGTGCTACGGCGGCTGCTATGGACCGTGGCGGAAACGAAGGAGGCAGCAAGAAATGAAATGCGAGTGCAGGGAGCCACGGGCAGATGCTGGGGAGGGTGAAGGCGTGTTGCAGCTCGACGTGGCCCGATAGGGCAGAACAACGGCGACGCGTGGCCTCCACTGGCTGCACGCGGCGGTTGAAGCCTGAAGCCGGTCGACACTGTAGCGTGATTCAGTTAGGCCATCAGAGGTGAGTGATCTGGCCTGACAGCGTGAATTGACAGCATTCGATCTCCTAAACCATGAGGAATTAGCGCCAACAACACTACACCACAACACCATATCACCGTCAGACATCCGACGCTAAAACTTTTTTTTATCGATGGATGATCTGACGCTAAAGATAACTCACAGACAATGTGACACTAATTCTCCATTTAGAGATTAATTGTCTGTCGCTATAGGTAATCATCTTTAACGTCGAACTATCTGTCGTTGAAAACAGGTATAGCATCAATCCGTCTGTCGCTAAAAAAAAGGGCCCCACCTTGCTCACGTGCCCACTTACATTGAGCTCGCGCGCCCACTCGGCCCTGACACGCAAATTTTGGCCTGAACCATGAGTACATAAACCCTAGACCGTTCTCTTCCAAATCCCAAATCGTCTTCCACCTGCCTGGGTGCCGTTGCCCTCAAATCACGCCCGTGACCTCTTCCTCCCAAATCCCGCCTGCCCGCCCCAAATCTCCTGCCCGCCGTCGCCCTCTAGCTCGCTCCCAAATCCCGACCCCCAATCTATGTACGCTTGCAAATCTCCTGCCCGTCACCCCGCCCTGCCCCCAAACCCTTCCGCTTGCTCGCCTCACCACCCCCAAAGCTCGCCTCGCCACGATGGCCCAAGCAAGCGACGGTAGGAGATGGTGACGCCACCGCGGCACCCCTCGCCGGCGCACACGCGTAGCCGAAGCTGCACGCGGCACCGTCGAGCAGCACCGCCATGGCGCCCTTTGCTGGATGCGCGCACGCACGTGAGGTGCCTCACGGCGGTGGTGGTGGTTCCTGATGCACCGGCGGTGAGCTCTCGGACGAGCCCATCGACGCCGTCTTAGGTGAGCACTAGGCCCATTTCTTAATCTTAGGGTTGGGGATTTGGTACGGGATTTGGGGAATTATGATTTAGGGTTTGGATTTTTGGGATTTTGTTGAAGAAATGGGGCTTAGAAAATGTAAACAATCTAGATTTATGAAATCATGTGCACCTATGCCACTTCTCACACATGGCATGTCTGTACGATTGACATTGAAGCAAATAATCCTTGTTCTTTATAGGAGAATCATGTGCACCTACCAGGGATAACTCGTCTGGTACTCTAGCTAGTAACTTTGGAAGCAAGAGACACCCTTCTTGGTAAGTATGAGACTAATACTTTATATATAGTTTTGTGCTAATCATTGTTGGATCTGTCTCTACAGTTTATAAGCAGGAAATAGTACAAATATTTTAGTAGTGAATTATTTTTTTTTGTAATGGGAAAACTGAATTTAGAAAATTTATATGTCATAAATATTAGCAGGGACATAGAGAGGTCAATTGATAGCAAATACAAGTAATAGATCAGGAGTATTTTTTTTAAAGACAGCCAGGATTTGATGCCTAGAACGTTGCCATGACATGGCTTTTAATCTATACTCTGCTCCTAATTTGCCCTTCAGTGCAGGGAGTAAAGCTTGCAGATAGAATACATGTGCATGCTCAATATATACTCAATTTCTAGCTATTTGATTGAAGTTTTTTGTTTACGACTGACCTCAGCTTGATATTAGTTAAATATGTGTTCTAGTAGCACTGTTTAGATACTTTTCACATATCTCTCTTTATATAATAACATCTTTGCTACATCATATATACATAATGTCTGATTATGGACTTTATCATTGATGAATGTTCGGACTTTGTTACGATTGAACCTATTTGTATGACAAATGTGCAGTGGTGTTATAGTGGATCTTCTTGAGCTCACTGTCAACTGACATCGGACCTACTTAAGCTCGCCGCCCACCCGCTTCGGACCTGCAAGCTCGATCTTAGCATTCTAGAGATATTTGAGGTATGGCTTCTCCTTCTTGCCAAGTCGAGAAAAACTCTTCGATGTTGGAAATCTCATGTATAATAACAACATAAGCATGAATTTTTTTTTCATTTAATTTGGAGTGGACAAGAATAATTGGGAGCGGGCAACAAATTTTGCCAAGTATATGCACATGATTTAAAATGGTATTCTTCATGTGCTTTGCCCATTTGTATATTCTTCTAAATCTAAAACAAATTTTGCCAAGTATATGCGCTGGTATGTGTGATAATTCGCAGATTCTTGATTTGCTTAATGGGTAGCCATGAAATCAATTGTTCCATAATGTTTCATGTTTTTATAGCTATATAGTTGCAATAAAGAATTATGAAACCAATTGTTATTACCTTCCTTAAGAGTTGATGTGAACCATAAAGGAACTAGCAAATATCCAACAAGTGGCAATAAAATGTAGCTGTTAGTTGTTCTCATTTCTAATTGCCATCTGTTATGAAATACGGCAGTGTAAACATGGGCACCCTCAGGCCTTGGCTTTGAAGAATATAGCCACATATTCATCATATTCTCCATCCTCTTCTTTTGGCTACATAACACTATATTTTTGGTGGCTAGTGCTAATAAAGTATGACAGTAGTGGAGAAGTTGGGCACAAGCACAGACTTCCTTTATTTATGTTTATATGTGATAGCTGGATTTTGTTTG
This sequence comes from Miscanthus lutarioriparius, assembly GCA_904845875.1. Taxonomy (NCBI): domain Eukaryota; kingdom Viridiplantae; phylum Streptophyta; class Magnoliopsida; order Poales; family Poaceae; genus Miscanthus; species Miscanthus lutarioriparius. The sequence goes on from CAJGYO010000012.1 coordinate 61,435,393, forward strand.
GTATGCCAATAGTGATATGATAATACCTATAAAAGCTTGCTTCTTCGTTTCGGTTTACTAAATATTGATTTAATGGACGTGTATATTATTTCTTTTGCACAGCCTGGACCAAGGGATGCACCGCTGCACTGTTTTATCCGGAGGGACAAAAAGAACTCAACCTTTTCTCTCTATCTCAGCTTAACACAGGGTGAGTAAGCATGGGTATCTTCTTATTCCCCATGCGTTTGATTTCATGGTATCATGGATGTGGTTCACTTGGTAGATTGAAATAGGGGTTTTAGATATCTTCTTATTTGCCAAATAAACTGCAAATACAGCTGGCACCTCTGCTGAGGTTACTTCGCATATGACTTGTGATGTTGCACATCTGTACCTAGTCTTGTTTAGAAAATAGGAAAGTGAATATATAGTTTGTTTATTCTTATAATCAATTACGGCTTTCTTATACCATTTGATGAGGACCCGTACATCTACTTTGCCGTCTCACCTACAATTTTTAGAGGGTTGTCTAAATATAATCCTATTCATTTGGTAGGAAGATTTGACTTGTCATTGATTGTTGAAAAATTATTCAAAATACATTGCCAGTGATTCTTACTCGGCATCTATTTGATTTGATCTTAACGGCTAATATAAATTTTGGAGATCTACCTTGCTGGCATAATAATATATAGGACGTGCTTGGTTTCACTAGATGGCTTGCCTAGCCTGGCCTCACCTGGCTAGCACGAGGTAAGACAACTTTGCCTAGCCAGGAGAGCCAATTTGACTCTCTCAGATGGCAAGGCAAACCTTGCCTACACAAACTTCGAGGTAGTTAGGCAAGATAACCAAACAAGCAAGATTGTTCTATATCCTTGCTCAGCAAGGTCAAACGGTACCTGACCAAAAAACCAAGCAGCCTCATAGTAGAGCTTGTGAAGTAGATGATTTTGCAATGCTAATGGAGTTTTGGAAACTCTGCATGATCCATTTCCACTCACATAATCAGTTCAACTTATGATCTGCGAAAGCAAGAAAATGTTGAAATACTGGGCCCTGTCAAGTGTATGATTCGCTATTTCACTGTATAAATAAGGTTACAGTTTCTCACAAGTATGGTATGTAGAGGCATTATGGCTTGGGAACTAATCCACAATAGTCCAGTTGATCTCTTATTCCCTACCATATCGATCTGAATAAGCTTGTTCTAGAGATTGTAGCAATGAAGTTACACTTCGTCTAGAATTCTTGACTGCAATTTCATGTGATATTTAATTTATTTTGCTCTCTTGGCAGCGCTAACAGATAAAGGTAAGTTTCTTTTGGCTGCTCGAAGGTTCAGACAAGGAGCACATATAGAATATATCATCTCTTATAACTATGATGATCTGCACCCAAGAAGCAGTTCATATGTTGGAAAGTTGAGGTAAGGTCTAATCATTCTAGAACATTGATGGATTGTGGCAGCTTTTCCTTGTTTTTCAGTCACTTAGTCACCTGTTACATAGAGCTATTTGTATGAAAACAAAGAACCAATTCAATCTATTGGATAATCTACTCCAAATGATGTCCATGTTTACTATCTTAGTCCTCCAAAGTGACATGTAAATGTGTGCACATTTTCTTGTTTATTTGTGTTTTGCTTTAATCTTTGAGAAACATTTGATGGTAGTGTGGGTTGATTTGTCATGCATACATGTGAAACTTTTTTATTCTCCATATTTATGTCATTCTTGTTTCACTTGGCAAGAACAGGTTCCTGTACAAGTCCATAGAAGTCTTGCATACAGTGATGGCATCAGACCAGTCGAGCCAGCAAGAATGGCAGTAGTAGCTGGCTTATCCGATGGGTTGTTATTTACAGAGCTTGACAGGTATTCTAGAAGGTGAGTAAGAATTATACTGTACTTGTAGGATTTCTTTTTAATATTTTTTGTTGATCTGCCCCCAACTTTGCTTGGGTCTAAGAAGCTTTGTTGTTGTTTATCTACCCTGCAACTTATTGTTTCTACCTTGTTATCTGCCCTGCAACTTATTGCCCTCAATTGATGAATTGATGTGTTCCTTAGACCTTTCACTGATATATCTGACAAAGTGGTGTCTTATATTCGAGTATATTCTATGGATTTAAGATCCAGAATGCCAATCTATGAATCTGTATGCTAATTTTTCTTACACTTGAATGAAAACTGATGGATTGCAAACTTTGGCGATCAGAAACTTTGGCCATCAGGTCTAACACATGGCTGACCATAGATTTCTTGCATTTTTGTTAGACCTGATGCCACACCTACACCTGCACAATTGTGAGACGATGGCATGCTGCTGTTTCCTTTCCTCCTCCTCCTCCTCGTAACGTCTCACTAGCTAGCTAAAGATGAGGTGAAGTTATACAACCCCACTGTCATGATAAGCTATAACTGCCGCTTTGAAGACAAAGAATGACCCAACCCAATGAACTTAAAAACCCAAGCTAGGAGCAGTAAGGAAAGAGAGCCCCTTAGCTCATGCCGTGCACCAAAGCTGAGATTCCTCCCCAGCAAGACAAAGGGCTGTAACTAGGCTTGAAGAAATGCCATTGAACACATGGTCGTTTCTGTGTTTCCACAGCATGAAATTAGCAATTGGAAAAGTTATTTAGAAAATAAACATTATGCTCTAGCTCTTATATGTGCTTCTGTATTTTTTTATATACTATTCCTTTTAGTAGGTCAAAAATATTCAAACTCACCAGTCACCAGCTACCGAACTTTTTGAAGTACTGGTTTGGCCCATCTTCATCACGACCATAGATTTCTTGCTCAAAACTTGTGCCAGTGAATACATGCAAATCATTGTGCCCTTTTGTCCTCAACTGTAGCCAAATAGTCTTTTTTTTACCTAATGGATTGCAAACTTTGGCGATCAGAAATATTATTGGAGTGGGAATAACTTGTCCGGTGATACTAATCACTGGCAGGGGGTCACTGTGCCCTTTTTCTTACACTTGCATTTTTGTTAGACCTGATGGACAGCCATGTGTGGAGGCTCAACACTACACCACAATTGTGCTAGATAGTCTTTTTTCTACCTGATGGATTGCAAACTTTGTTAGACCTGATGGACAGCCATGTGTGGAGGCTCAAGAGTTTGGATTGGTAAGGAACATGCTCATTGCAGCCGTCGAAGAGAGATACAAGGATGCTGGTAATGATCCATTCGTCTTATGTATTCATTCAGTTCATCGAGGACTCCACATTGAGTGTCTGACAATGATTCCACCTAGTGTTGTCTTATCAAAACTGTCTAAATGCTGAACAAACATCACATCTCTTTTACTTTGCAACCATGTTTTGCAAAGGAACAAAACACATTGATCTTGAAGAAACACATTGATCTTGAAGAGTAATTATCATTAGTTTAAACCTAGATGTGGTACTTCTATGGAAGGTTCATTGATTTATCTGTTGACTTCAACAGCATCATGAAAGGACAAACTGATGCGGCTGAGGTCTAAGCGGAAGGAGTGGGCCTGACAGGTTAAAGTATAAACTTGTGTAGCTCTGTTTTTGTATCTTGGCAGTGAGTTGCATGTCTAGATGGTGTAAATAAAGATGATGCCCAGCTGAATTCCAGTATGCATTCCAGATAATTGATACTGGTCATGCTTCTATGTAACTAGCTGTACATATTATATGGACCTAAGAATGTTCTTCTATAAATTCAGACTAAGCTTTAAAGTAAAACACTAATCTTTTGAAAACTTGGTATCTTGGCCATGTTCATTTGTATGTCAGTCTGTTAGGTTGAATGTTTGGCATGAATTTTTAGCTGATCGACTTGCGGTGAGAATGTTTTGGACTTGTCATTGTTGCTTATAAACTATTTGTTTCATCTTATGTTTTAAAAGGAATGGCGACTGGGAAGATATTCTTGTCCCTTCTTATGATCATTATGTTTTGGAGGATGTTCTTGTTGTCTCTAGAGGAAATAGATGAGATGGTGAGCTTATCTATGTGAGCTGTTGTAAAGTTTTGGTCAAATTTGTGAAGATGCATGTATGTTTGTTGAAGTTGAATCTTAGTTGTGTAGTGACATTTGTATTATTATGGACAATTGTTGATGGATTAATTTTTATTTTTTTAACCATTTAAAATTGTCTCGTTGGACTGTCTGTCGCTAAAATCATATGTACCATCGCACACTCCGTCGCTAAAAAGTAGCAATGGACTATCTGTCTCTAAAAAGTAGCAGCAGACTATCTGTCGCTAAATAATTTCAGAGCAATGGACTATCTAACGCTAAAAGTATTGTCTAACGCTAAAGATTTTTAGCGACAAGACTTACAGCGTCTGCAGAAGTCTATCGCTATAACTTTTTAGCGTTAGATTGTCTATCGTTGTAGCCACTTTTAGCGTTAGACCGTCCATCGCTAATCTTGGTGTTGTGGTGTAGTGCAATCTAAACCAAAGTTGTAGCCCTATATACCAGCTACAATTCTTATTTAAGGATCAAGGTCTAATTCTAAACGGTTAGTGAGTAAAATCATCTCAAAGTCGAGCCTGTCGACACTGTCAGTTCAAGTGACTTAGCGAAATCTTTTGTGCTGAAAATAGTGAATTGTTGAATCTTGTGAGCCAAATTCAAGCATGTTAGGAGCTAAACTAGCCTATGACCCAAAAATAAAAGTCGTTGCTCTACTCAAATACTACAACTTTGCTTTAGTGAACACATCCATGCAAAGTCTATGACATAGTTCAAACTAGGTCAAACATGCCACTTTCAAATGATGACTTACACTTAAGCTATGACTTAGTGACCAAACTAGCCCTAGTCATGAATACCAAAGTTGTTCATAATGACATTCTAAACATGTTTAAGCTATTCCTAGGGTCACACAATCATTTCAAACATTGATTACATGTTTTACTTCCTAGGTTAACACGCATATCATTACTTAGGGGCCTAATTAGATAAAGTGATCTACATGAACAATGTTTCATTAGTCATCCTAAGTGTAACTAGGGTGTTTTAGTGACTAACATTACCCACTTGCACTCATTTACACATGATCATATGCATACACACAAGGAAACATAAAATAACAAGCATGTTTCATATGTTTCAATCATATGTTTCATATGTAAAAGCTTATATATGAATGCTTGATGCTCATGCTCATGCAATGCAAGTCAAATTATGCAAGCCTAACACCTAGGGTGTTACAATAATTAACTTGATGACCTAATTACAACTGTATACTTGAATTGGTAAGCTTTTTATGCAAAATATTATCAAGCTAGCTCCACTTATATAGCCTTGCATGATCCTTGGATTCACTTTATTTTTGGTTTATGACGGGTAAGTCTAGCTGAGTACCTTCTTGTACTCAGGGTTTATTTCCCATTGTTGCAGATAATACGATGTATCATGGCTACTGTAAGAACTGCTTCTGTCCCACCGTGGACGAGGAGTAGGGCCCTGGGCAAGGCATCTCTTGTTAATCCCTCTCCTATGCTTTTGTAGGATTGTGATCATGAGCTGGCATAGTATTTGAACAACGATGGAGATGTTGGTTTCAAACTTTAATTGCTTCTACTACTATTTTACCTGAACTTGGTTTGTAATAACTTTTAATCATACTATGATGTATGGAACTATATTTGTGAACTTTATGTAACATGTGACATGTATGTTGAATCATGTACGATCTTGGTTGTATGTTGGTTGAATTGATACCCTTTGTGGTACTCGATAGACTACCGGGTTTATATGGGCTCAAGTATGACAGTGCGACCACTTGCGGGCTGCTATTGTACTTGTGCTCTTATAAATTGGATGGTTCTGCTATATGTGAGCAGTTATGTCTTCATTTTTCACAAACTCACCGATGTCCTAGAAGAACTGCTAGCTTACCTAAACAAGAATCGTATGGACAACGCATAGTACATCATCATCTGCTACTGGAGCCGGATAGATGGCTTTGGCACTAGCATCATGACGCAAGGAATTAGCACCACCCAGAACATTGATGATGAGGACGACGATGACATTGATACCAACAAGGAGGACGTGGACCTAGTTCGTGCCGATGCTGAGCAGGTGGCCAACCGCATCACCGCTGATGAGGACGACGACGACATTGATAACAACAAGGAGGACAAGGACGAGGACAGTGATACCAATGACGAGTAGAGGAGTAAATAAAGTTCTATTTGATGTATCTCACATTGCATTTGATGTATCTACCTTATGTTGGGAGTATGGATGGAGTACATGTTGTTACTCTTTCCTTATGTTGTTACTCTTCCTTATGTATCTTCCCTTGCATTTTATGTCAGACGCATTCAAATGTACATAGGTTTTAATTTGTGCAGTCTTATTTTCATGTTTGTGTTTACTATATTGTTGAACTTTGTATTAATTAGGTGGGTTAACCTCTGTTGAGCATGGTGTAGATCAGGTCCTTTGGTCATTTGGTAGCCTGTTTCTAGCCGTTGTTGGTTGGTTTTGCCTGTAGGTTTCTTTCTAGTTCTCTTTCTGATATGTAGTTATGGTAAACATGCATAACGAAATTCATCTAATGAAGTCTTGCGTCGATGTAATGCCTAATGGAGGAGCCACATAGCTATTCAAATTTTACAGCACATGTAAGAAAGTCCAAGCATTGTAAATATGACCGGACCGGACACATCTCACGTTATACAAGGAAACCTGTTTCGTACGAATACATTCGTTGAATTCCTAAAGAAACAAATAAAATTTAGAATCTTTGAGGGAAGGGGACGCTCCTCCGATATAGACCTTACAGGGTTGCTGAGAGTGAAGTGAATGCGTAGGAAAGCTGGACACAAGAAGTGCATCTTAGATGAAGAGCTTTTGACCACCATGACACGCTTGAGACTCGAAAGCTTGGTGCGGCTATGAAGAGGACTCACAGCAGTTGAGGACCAGTAATGCAGTCAGTGAGCTAGAGATGACTATACAATGGGAGTGAGGCCAGACTTTGTACACATAGGGACGCCAGGGCTGGAATAGGCTTCTAACATGACCGCACGAGGTTCATCATTACTAGGATCAAAGTAGTGAATATGTTAAATGGTCGAACCTTTTGTCATCTGGCGAAGTATACAGTGCACTCCAATCCATGCAGTCATAGGCTCACAGCAGCCGAGGGGCAGCAGCTAGCTAGAGATGGCTACATGGTTTCATAGGTTCTGATCAACTACAGTCCCTGGGTTGTGGTTGACGCCACTGCTTTATTACACGGCCGTGAGGTTTAGAAAAAGTTTGTATTATTAGGCGTATCCTAGAAAGAATGCTGCAATTAACTCCCGATGGAAGCCGAGCTCATTTCTGGTTCGTTCCAATTAAAGGTTGCATGCATACATGCGTGGAAGCTAGCGACATGGCTCCAAAAGTGGCTTGGACATGATATTTGTAATTAATGTAATTTCATAGTCTTCCTCCATTCCTTGGTATCTAAAATTTCATCTTGTGCGCCTAACAAATAGGCCCACAGGTGGTATGAACAAATGCACTCAATTTGCTATGACTTTCAAATGTATAGAGGACACTATATACTATCCTATGAGATGAAATGTACAGCGGGCGGACATTCTTACGTGTGCAGTAAAAAATGTGAACAGAAAGAAATGTGCAGGTCTAAAACAGAATTAGAAAACTCCGCATTACTCAGTAATCTGACTGCCTTGTTCACCCGGTCGCCCACCCACACGGTAATCTAAACCGTGTCGTCGTTGGAAATCCCACGCCAGTTTGCAGAGGGTATTTAAAACTCCTACTGTAACCCTCGCTTGGCCGTCTCCGTAGCCACCTACTCGTTAGTCCACCACCACCACCCGCTACCATCGCCCGTGATTCTTCCTAACCCTCGACCCGTCTCATGTACTGCCTCACATTGTCATCATGACGGGCATCGCCATTGTGCCTATAGAGCAATATGGCAACCAGATAGGCCACCAGATTATACCCACCATCGGCAGCAAGGGTGAGATCATCGAGGCATGGCTGGGGCATGTGGGTTTCCTCGAATACCATTGGTATCCTGGTGAGGAAGGAAGCCTCCGGGTTGGAGAGTTGGGTCAGGCTGGAAAGAAGCGCGTAGTAGTTGCTGACATCATCCCACCCCGTCCCACGTCTACACTGGTCTAGTGGCATGCGCCGACCGATAGTGGGGTTGCCACAGATGCGGCGCTTGGACGAGCAGGTCGCCCATAGGCTGTGGAGGTTGTCCATGGGATGCTCCGAGGTCACAACGAGGTGGCCGGTGATCTTAATGAGGTGGGCCTGGGGCAAGTTGTCGCTGCCGCCACCAGCACAGCTACGTAGCAATCTTTTGTGCACAGAGGCGGTGCTTGCAGCGATGCACACAGATGGGAAGGAAGGGCTATGTATTATAGCGAGAACTATAGGCTTCGCCATGAATTTGAGTTGTTCACATGGGAACTTGGAATAAGAAACTGGTAGTTCATTCTTTACATGCAAGAGTGAATTACTGCCTCCGTCCTAAAATATATTATATTCTAGCTTCAGCAGTACTTTTCAGCGAACGCACAGTGTTTTCCTCTCACAACAAATCAGCATAAGCCAAATTTCAGCGAAACGAACAGGGGTGGAGAGGCAGGGTATCATGATGTGCGTTGATTGAGGGGGCGAGGGAGGCGGCCGAGTGGTGGTTACAGTAGTTCTCTAAATACCCTCTGTGAATGGGCGTGGGAACTCGCAACGATGACACGGTTCAGATTACTGGGTGGGCAGGTGACCGGGTGCATTGAGTGTACATGTTTCCAATCCCAGGAGTCAAAACGTGGATGCCAACCAACCGCGAATCCTCCATCGTCGCGTCCTGTGGGAGAGCAACCATTTAGCTCTCCTCTTTAACCATCATCACGTCTTGTGGGAGAGCAACCGTTCGGCTCTCCTCTTTAAAATGACCAGTAGGCTGTAGAGAGCACTACCGACTAGGGTATTCTCTCATACATATGTACCAGTACACATCACATCACCTCCTCTGATCCCTACTCACCGGTGGCGCGTAGAGCGAGCAATGGGGCACTGGTCATCCGTCAAGTTTTCCACTGACTACAAAGACGAGGATGAGGAGGAGGTGAATTAACCGACGCCAAGCCCCGAGCATGAGGAGAAGCCCACCAAGGATGATAGGAAGCCCGCCAACAATGAGGAGGAGGAGGCGCCGCAGGCGGTAGAGGATGAGGAGTTGGAGGAGGAGGAGGAGGAGGAGGCACCAGCGGAGGAGGCGGACAACATCACCAAGACCATTCCGCTAGGGTTTGGCCCCATGCCGTGCAACAAGGAGTGCAAGCTCAACCCTCCATCCCCAAACATGATCTTGGAGGATGAGGATGACTCCTCGTCCGAGTAGGATGACGATGAGGGCAGCGATAATGGCAACGGCGAGGGCAGCGGCATCGATTAGTAGGTTTAGTCAATTAGTACAGTAGTAGTAGGTCTAGTACTAACTAGTAGTAGTACAATGGCGGGTGCATTGTAGTGCACTTTTGGTCTATTTCGAATGGCCTCATGTACCCAAATAAATATTAGGAATTAGGAATCAATATAATAGCAGTTATAACTATTTTTGAGTGCTTTTCATGTATTTTGGAATGTGCTTTTGATGAGGGCGCACAGGTAATGGCTTTCTTTGAACAATGAACAAGATTGCGATGAAATGAACAAACTGATATAAATACTGAATAAACAAGTGCACTGCCAATTATAGATTGAGATACATCAGCATTATTGACATCTAGATACATACCACAATTAACTAAGTTCAAACCATCACCTAACTCATCTTGTTGCCCTTCTGATTCTGCACCATTTTTTGCATGTCCACCCTGTGGCAAAATGAGGAGGCGGACTATCCTTTGGTTGTTTATTTTGCATGTCCCAGATAAAAGAGCTGGCCAGACACCTTATATGGTTAGGCCTCGTCTAATACAACATGGCCGGACTATGCTTTGGTGGCATAAAAGATTAGGCACCTATTCCTAGGTTGGTTTGGCAAAGCTAGGCATGGCTACATGCATAATAAGAGGAGAGCAGTGCTACTAGGAAGATAACATAACATGAAACCAGACTTCATATATATATGTGGAGTCCAGCAACGATACGAGTTCAGACTACATAACCATGCCTTCATCGACCATAATAAGAGGAGAAACATGCCACACTAGTCATACAACTACTACATAAACATACTAGTTGTAACTACACATGATTAACATGACTTCGTAGTAGTAATGAGCACCAGGCAGCATACTTGTCCTAACTACAAATGTTTACATGACTTGATACTACTAATTAATTCAATGAGCGGTGCCATCCCACAGCTCTAAGCAACAAGGGTACCAATAGGCATGATCAAAATCCAACGCCTGCAAGCTAAACCTGCCTGGGTTGAAACCAACAAGCCTCTCCGCCATGTCGAACCGGAGGATCACTTCACCCACTCCCATCGTGGGGCGACAGGAGCTGATCTGGCGAAGGCGAGCTGGACCACGACGGGGCCACATCTGTAGAGCCCTTAGACATGTCCTCAGTGGATGGTGAGCGGGACCACAATGTTGTAGGAGACCCACTCCTACCTTGGGGCACCGGGAGTGGATCCAACGACAGCAAGCTCGACCATGACGGTGCCACCGATGATGGCAAGGCGGACCGCACCGGGAGCGGCGGTGGCGAGCGAACCACCGGTGCTGGTGGCGTCAACATCATCGCTGTGGTCGATGAGGAGACCAATGCCAACCTAGGGGATGGCATGTGGGACCATGATGGTGCCTACGATGACGGCGAGGTCGGCCGCACTAGGAGCTCCGGTGGCGAGCGAACCACTAGTGCCGGTGGCATCAATGTCGTCATCATGGGCGACTGGGAGACAAATGGAATTCTAGGAGATGGTATGTGGGAGCGTGACGGGCACCAGTATTCAATAAGGGTACAAACAGGCATCAAAGCGGGGTACGCCAGTGCATTGGAGGAAACGTGGACCGGAGCCTGGCCATAGTTCCTTGAGGACCTATAGCGCTTCATGGGGATAGCCTTCATGGGAATCGATGGAGAGGCGGATGTGGCGACTTTGTGAGGCAGTGCGAGGCTAGGGCTTTTGGCAATGCAAGGATGGAGTGAGGCCAGGCTTTGTACACATAGGGATGCCAGGGCTAGAACAGGCTTCTGATGTGACCGCATGACGTTCATCATTACTGGTACTATTCGAGTAGTGAATATCTTAGATGGTCGAACCTTCTTTCATCCCGTGAAGTATACAGTGGAGTCCATTCCAAGCAGTCATAGGCTTGCGGCAGCTAAGGGGCAGCAGCTACCTAGAGATGGCTACATGGTTTCATAGGTTATGATCATCTGCACACCCTCGGCTGTGTTTGAAGCTGTCGCTTCAGGAATCCAATACTGTACTACTTCATGCATGCAACCACAGACGGCGTAGCTCTTGTTTGTAGCATAGCCAATAAGGCAAAATTTCTACTTATAGCTGAGTACAAGAGTTACATGTCTAGCCCATTCAAATTTATGCTACTTGGACTATCAAGCGAACATACGGTCTACAAGAAATAGGTAAACATCATTTAGTCTAATATCATAGAGGGACGTGGTCGGGGGGAAAGTTGTGAGCGAGAAGGTTGGGAAAATGCAAATGGGTGAGGGAAAGGGGGAGCCAAAAGGTAGGTGATTGATGCAATGCTATTGGATGAGGGAAGGGGACGAGAGTGAAGCGAATGCGGCAGGAAAGCTAGACACAAGTAGTCATAGCAGTCAAGGGGTAGACTAATTGCTACTCCGTACGACACTTTATTTTGTCCTATGAGATCAAATACTCAGCAAGAGGACTTTCTTTCGTTCACAGTAAAAGTCAACAGCTATGGCTCCTCCGTTCTGCATTAGATCAAGGTGAGACTTGTTTAGATGATCTCCTTGCTCCATGGTTGTTTCAAGGTCAACAAATTTTATCGAAGACATGAGTTGGCCTCAACAGAGATCAAGGGCACTCATGAATGTTTAGCATATTATAGATGAGATCAAAGACAACTAGAAAGAATTTTGTAGCGAAAAGCAATCAATAGGGGCTACAAACTAGCTACAAAATGACCAAAGGACCTAAGCTACACCACGCTAATTAGAGTTTAACCCACTTAATACAAAGTTCAACAAAATTTAACACCAACACGCAAATAAGAGTTCACATATTTGTAGGGGCATCCCATAGATCAAAAATATTCATGACTTCTAATACTACTGATACGTACCACAGATACGATCGAGGCTGGCATGCAGGATCAACTCCATGTCCACCTTTGCTAAGACGGTGTTGGTGGCCAGCTCGAAGGTGGACTAACAAAGCTCGGAGGCACTCCACTGCGGTGATCAGATTGTCTGCTGTTTCCATAGGGAAGGCCGCGTCACAAGCGGCTTACGTGCAAAGCTGCAGGGTCTGGACCCATGTCCTCAGTTCCATAAGAAGGTTCATCATGTTATGGGCCTACTCCTTGACCATCGCCTAGTTGGGTCACATCTAGGAGGCCTCATTCTTAGAAACTTGAAGCGCATCGCGCGCGGTGTCTAGCTCACCGTGCAGCATCTTGGCGTTCAGCCTAGACGATGATAACAACACTTGGACCTTGCGATAATCCTTCAATAATTGACGTTAGTCTACGTCATCTGAGTATTCACGCTCTTCTGATCACCCACTTTGGGACCAGAGGGTTGTGCGGGGACACATGGGCTCAGCGGCGGCAAGCAGTGACGGGACGACTCGACGGCAACACTAGGGGGATGCCCCACGACCAAGGATGGCTCCCTCATAGAGAAAGCGCTGCACAATGCAAGCCAAGTTCAAGCCCATATAGGATTAGGGGGAGAGGGATCAGATTGAGAATGCAAACAACTTATACCGAACTGACCGACGTAGCATGGCACAAAATCACGGGTGCCTGCACCCATCAGTGGATGCCTCATGGGGATGCTTTCCGAGCATGGCCGTGGATGAAGAACTGGGCTCTAGGGCCAACGAGGCTCAGGATGCTATCACGCCCACGTTCACCTATTGAGAAAGTAGGCACAATCCAAAGCTAGTTAAATTAAATAGCATGAACACATACTAGCTAGTGTGAGCATTGCTCGCATATTCTAGTTAAATGAAGATAAATAACATGAACAGTGGTAAGGTGATGATCCATCTTCGAAGGGGGAACTGGTGGTGGGTCAGAGACCACACCAATGAGAGGTCCATCTGTCGGAGGAGGATTGCCATCGTGGAAGGCATCTAGGGCCTCCCCATCGCCACGATCCTACATGGACACTCCAATAGCTATAATCATCAGATCATCTACCTGCTCCAAGCGGATGGGGATGCTCGACTCGATTGTAGGGTCCATCATGCCCTAGAACTCCCACTGGGGCTGGCCCCTCATCTTCAAGGGGAGGACACGATGGCTGAAGAAGGTATGGATCACCCTCGGCGTTGTTAGTCCCCAATCCCTTAGATCCTCGATCGCATCTAGCAATAAAGCGCAAATGCTGCAGTTTTAATAGGGCTGGCGGCCTTGACCATGATTCTATCATGTCAGGATACAGCAGGTCATGAGAAAATGTCAGCAGTGGTGGCCGCTCATTGTTGGGGACGTAGAGCCACCTATGCTCCCAATACAGGTATGTTGTATAGTGGCAGTCAAGGCTCAGGTAGCGCTCCTCCAATCCGGGACGAACTTCGATCGAGGCGTCCCCCATCAGACAACGACGATGCCAAGAGGACGCTGATAGAACCACCCAAAAAATAAACCTCCATAGATCGTAATGGGTAGGTATTCCTAGGAAGCCCTTGCACAACATTATGAAGACTGAGAGGTGGAGGATCTCCTCTAGAGTTAAGTCATGGAGGTGGGCCGTAGTAGTAGAGCAACCACCTCATTAAAGGGTGCGCCGGCAGCCCAAACCCTGGAAGGTGGAAAGGGACAAAAGAGATGATCTCATTTTCCTTCGGTCTCAACTCCACTTTGATTCTCACCAGGACTCTCCACTTGAGCTCCTCGGTGGCCTTCAGGATCACCCCCTTTCTCACAACTGGTCGAACTCAACCTGGTCGATAGATGACCTAGTCCACTCCGCCATGGTCCTGGCAGGTGGCGTCGGCTGCACAGTAGGGTGGAAGGAAAAAGCTTTGGGATGGAATCAGGAGCTCTGGAGAGAGAATGCAGCATGGATGACCTCCCCTCTTGCGCCCTTGTCTCTGCTGCTATAGTTTGGGGCCATCGACCACCCCACGATCAAGACGTTTGTGTGGGTGGGCTGCGAAGCTTCGCCTTATCCCATCAATGTGACAGGCCAGGAGGTGACATCCCTTGTTGCAATAGGATGCTAATGCCACCCACGCACGTGTGCCTGTGGAGGAATGTAGGAGCATGTCATTCGGGTAGTCAAGATTTTAGACGGCCAGACCTTGTGTGATCCTATGAAGTATAGATAGTGCGGTCTAATCCAAGCAGTCACTACAGTTGACGGGCAGACTATGAGGACTTGCTTCACTTTCTCTTGGTTTGCAGAGGGACGCATCAGAATATAAAAACCAAATTCTAAATAAAATTATCTCTGATGCATGCTTCTTGCAAGTTCATCAAATCTTATCAAATACATGAAAATAAGACAAGTTGGGTTCAACACAAATCAAAGCCACTCATGACTACTACTACTACCGATACAAATGTTGTGACCGAGTGCACTCCGTTGGCAATAGTTTTACTCATAGCTCTGTACTGCATAGTGTCCTACGAGATCAAATGTGTTGTATCTAGACTTTCTTGCGAGTGTAGTAAAATATGAACAGCTATCTGGCTGCTCCATTTTGGTGGCTCGTTTCTCGATGCATATTTCTCGAAAGGCATGCTCCTCAGAGATTGTGAAGATGTGGCCTCGCCTTACCTCCTGCTATCACCTGGCATCTACTGGAATTTGGGTCCATCGGTCGTGCACGTCCCCTGCTATAAAAACAGAGGAAAAATAGGGGAGTCAGTTCAGTTGCCTTGTAACCTTGCAAACTCACCTTTCCTGCTCGTCGCCTCCTCCCTAGGACTTTGTTCTTCAAGCTTGAACCATGTTGGCGGAGAAGCGTCCAAGGGAAGAGATGATTGTGTGGGCCCTGGACGTGACCAGGTAGGCTCTCCGTGCGGAGAACCGGGAGGCGGAGCGGCAATGGTCGTGCCTCTCCATTGTGGAGATGGCACTCACCGTAGCCGATAGGGAGACGGCCACGGCTGAATCCACAGCGGGTTAAGCACAAGTGTAGCTCGCTGGTAAGGCATTGCCATTTCCATATCTTCTTGTTTTGTGTGGCACCGCACCTTATTAATTGGTACGGTTTTCTCGTTCTTGCTCTTTCAGTCGTCATGGAGCAGTTCAATGCCGTGTCCGTGCTCACGGTGGGGCCAAACTTCCATGAGCGCATCCATGCTTTGCCAGCGCGGATCCAGGAGGTAGTGACGCATGGCCTTCGCCACGGTGCTATGTTAGCCCTAGCCACCGCCCACATCTGTTCAGACGCAGACTTGCTTGCGGTGGAGCCGGGGTTCCCATCGGAGCTACCGGTCCAAAGGGCTTCATAGGATTTTTTTTTTCCTATAAGATTTGGATCCTACGAAATTCCTATTTCTCCTCCATTCCAAAGGAGCCATAAGTTTTTGAGTTTCTTTTGTCCATTTCTTGGGATTCCATTTTGCAGTGTTGGTGGGCCCCGAACAGATGAGGAGATCTACCCGCACAAAAATTTGATTTTCGGCAAAAATTTTGAACCGCGCCGAGCAGGTGCCGCCAACACGCACTGAAAATTAGATGTCTCTTTTTTGCCCTCCGCACGGAAATTAGGTTTACTATGCCATCGATTTTAGACCAGGGCAATTATGGTACTGTGATGGCCACATAAAACCGCAAGGTGTCGCTGTCTCTGCCTCCGCCTCCATCTCCATCCTCCAGCCACCACCGTCTCTCCTCTCGCTCCAAATCCTAGCCCATGGCCATCCTGTCCACTCTCTAGCTGCCCCCTCTGCAACCCCTCTTTGGACCCTAGGCACCATCGGCATAGCAACTCGACTCATCAATCTCCACTCTTTAGCCGCACCCTCTCTCATAGCATTCTTAACCCTAGCCGGAGCCAAATCACCTTTGATTCATCGATAGCAGGTTAGCTGATGGCAGAAGGACCGCCTCGATGATGGTATAGACCATATCTAGATCCCCTACTTTGGCACCTGTCACCACCAGCTGGATCCAAACCCTAGCTAGAGCCAGATATAGTACCCATTCGTCAACGCTGGTCGCACCAGTTCTGTGACCACGATGACAAGACGGTTGTGCCAATGACAAAGCATAACTAGGGTATGCGGAGGAAGAGGTACCCAAATTCCATTTATGATGTGTGATGTATTGTACTGGTTCAACCTAGGATATGTAGATAGCGATGGGGTTGCATATTTCCTATTGTTGAGTGTAGCTGACATGTGCTTTATTGGATTAATGACTTCTGTATAAGCTATAGTTACTAGTTAGGCACTGATTTGCATACTCTTGCTCTCTATTATGTTGACATTTGCTAGAAGCTTTAGTTAATAAATACCTTTGTAATCTAGATTAACAGTAACTAACTATTTTTGAACGAGAGTGGGAGGCACAAGTCAAAAATAATCATAAGAAGATGGAAGAACCAGGTGTGGTTGTTGAGGGATTTGGTGATACAGATGAAACATATTCAGATTTATAAGATGAGTCAGTGGCCCTTGTAGTTGAGGTGCTTGTTCTACCTTGTATTGAGTTCAGGCGGGAGGGGCCGGGGGTGGGGGTGCAGATAGCAATACAATGCTTTGCTATTTGGATAGCAATGCAATTTGTACATGCTTCCTGCTTAAATTTGTTTCTCCAATTTCAGTGTTCGATTTGAAGAAGCCACAGAGGAGGCTCTGCTAGCAGGACAAAAGGCAGTGTTGATATCAATCCTAGAGGAAGGCAGTCCAAGAGAGTGAAGTCAACACAACCTAGAGAGTTGACTCATTGATCTGAGAAGAAGAAGCAAAACCATGCAAACATGAAGTGCCACCAGGCTACAGGATCTCGCTCATATACTGTACAGCTGTAATCATTTGTCAGTGATGGTTGTGCTTTGTTGTTACTCTAGCCTTTGTATAAATAGAAACTCATATGCACTGTTAATAGAAGCAGGAGCCTAAGGCCCCCTTTGGAACGCAGGATCGAAAAAACGTAGGAACAGGAAAAATATAGGAATATGATTGGAATGCATGTGGAAAATAGAGGAATGAAAAATAGAGGAATTTTGTTAGAAGAGGTGTTTGGTTTTGAACCGAAAAAACATTGGAAACCAATACAATGAGGTTTCACTGGATGTTTTTTTCTTTGTTTTTCCTATGAAAGTTGAAGGATAGGAAACTTTACTATGGTTTTCCTTCCCCCATTTCTTCTTGTGAACCCAAGGCCTCTATGGTTTTGATTCCAAAGGATTACTGATTCCTACATTTTTTCTTTGGAAATCCTATGAACCATAGGGGCCCTAAATTAGGCATCATCATTTAATTTTGAAGTTGCAATACCTATGCATTGTCCTTATGTAATCCATATATGTAACCTATTATTTACTGCTTGAATTTCACAGTATGTAATCCATATCAGTACCTGTGCGTTGTGCTTATGTAGAGAGTGTTTGGTTGAGGACCACCGGCCGCCACGCCACAAATTGTGGCTCACCACGGGAACCAGAGCAGCTGTTTGGTTGCTGACTTAAATGAGGTTGCCATAGCTTTACTCAGTAGAGAATGAGCCACAAAAGTGTGGTAGATGAAAACCCCGCCACCGCCACAACTCACCACAGCGTGGCTATGTGTGGCCAAGATCCAAACAGCCCCATAATCCATATCAATATGAAACATGCGTAACTTGTTATGAACTAATCTCTTGGGTTTTCAATTAAAGTCTTCTTCCACTATCTATAACCTCATGTTTACTGCTTGAATTTCATAGGAAGCTATGGAAACTATGCGAGTAGAACCTGTTGCTGATGGGCATGAACTAATGACATGTGCTGATGTTGTTCCCATGGTCCTTTGCCTCTCCCATGGCCAGGTCCACTCTAAGGTCAACGACAACACCTTTTTTTAAAGAATGCTGGTATCCCGACAAGCTCCGCCAGAATAGAGACATCGGTGGAGAGAATGATTTAGGACTAGCTTGTTGCTGAACAAAAAAGTTTCGCTAACCTCATCGAACAAGTGGATGAACTAAAGAGGAAGACAGAAAAGACTGAAAGGGAGTTTGAGGAGTTCAGGATATAACAATAGGAGGAGTACAATAAGCTATGTGAGGATATCATGCGCTTTAGCTCTTCTTCTAGTAACTCTCAGTTGTCAACTCTATTGGCTTGATGTAGTGAACATTTGTGCTTTGATGTGTGTACTCATGTGCTGGTTTGATGTGGTGAAACTACCAGCGGGTTGCAGCTGATGTGTAAATAGTAATTTGTTGTATTTGATTGTCATGCTGAATAATTATGTAGACATCATCGAATAGTTATGTAGTCAATATATGCAGCAGTGACGACCTTGAATTACTTTTATGATGAATTAATTGTTGGGCACATTGTAGAACCTAGGCAGGCCACGTGATCAAATAAAAATGCAAGATGTGGACGACCCAGTGCATGACACGTGAAATAGCCATGGCACGACACGTGGGCTAATAAAAATCAGACATGTGGAAGGAAGCTATCAAGCCACATGGCCGAATAAAAAAACGAAACGTGGACGGATAGCACCATGACATGTGGTCGAATAGGAAATGACCACATGGACCAATAAAAATAAGACACATGGCCCAATGAAGAAATGACACGTGACCCAACCATAACACGACACGTGTGCTAATAGAAAATGGATGTGTGGAACAACAGGGGCCCGACTCGTGGTCCATTATGAACATGAAACGTGCAAAAACCAGTGATGGCCACGTTGTCCAATAACAAGGTGACATGTACCCGCACCATCTCCAATGCAACTGGCTATAGTAGGTACACATGGAAAGCATCTCCAATGGAAGCAACCACCAGCGTGGCTGCCGAATCGTCATAGAATTGCAAGAACGATGCGACTTCTATGACGAACTATTTTTCATCATAAATTCATCATAAAACTAAAATTATGACGAATTTGGGTCCTTCAGTGATGAAAACTAATCATCATAGAAGTGGATATTCCTAGTAGTGACTTGTCGCTAATGGGAGAGATAAGCCAAGTAACTGATTGCCACCGTCTTATCCATGAAAATGGCAAGGGGGATGGCGTCGGTCGGGACTGTCTAGGACATTGACCAGGCATCCAGTCGAACCTTTCATCAGACATCAAGATATCCCTTCTATACCGATGGGTCTTATGGGCGATATGCCTTGTTTCTAGTGGGGTTAACTTATACCCCTCTACAGAGTATAAAAGATTGAAAGCAATAAGTTCTACTTCTAGATACGTACTAGAGATGGGTTTGGAATTTAGGACTCGTGGAAGATTGAGTTCCCGCTTGTTAATGCTTAACTTGATTACCTATGCTAAGCTAATAACTGCTACATCATAGATCACCTTTACTTTATAGTATAAATGCCTTTATGCAAAGTTACGCATTCCTTGTTACTACCCAATTGCATAATCCTTGTTTACTATATTGGGTAAGTCATACAGAGTACACTCGAGTACTCACCCTATGTGATTTTAAGTTTTGCAGGTATCATAGCCCCTGTGCATGGATTCTTCTATGCTCCCAACCCCTCGCTGGATCAGGAGTGGTGAAGGATCTTGTGTTCCAGAGATACATGGATGTGGCACACACATGTAGCTGTTATCATGAACTGTGTTATGATAAAAGACTTCTGCTAGACTTTGATGTAGACGGTAATGTGTGATCATGTGATGAACTAAGTGTGTGAACCAAGTCTTGTAAACTTTAATGCTTTGAACTTGTAATGTGATCTAAGCACTGTTGTGATGTATTCTATCTTGAACTGATCGTGAAGAGGAGTTGCTACGTGTGCTTCTAGGGACTTCGTTGTTGGTTTGCTTAAATTGAGGGGTCAAGTGGTCGACACTAGATTTAGGTGGATTGACGTGGCGGTCACCCATAGAAAGTCCGCCAAAAATGCCTCCTTCACGCATTCAGCCATAACAACGGTCCCAGAAGAGACTAGCCCCCTAACCCGCTTCATGACCTCAGAGACCTCGAGCATCTCAATGGTCTCATGGGTTAGGTCTTCGACCCTAGAATAGTCACACAACAGGGTAGCCCGTCGCTTCAAAGGCTGAACCCACTGCTCCACCATGGTCCACCGAACCGTGACGCCATCCAAGTCTGCTGACACCCGGCCTTTGAGGATCTCTAGGATCTCCATCACCTTCGATAGCCATGTTATGTCGCACCCCCAACTCCATGAGGTCAACCTCACCGGCGCGACGCCGGAGAAGGGAGGGAGGGGGTGACAGCATCATCCTAAATGTAGAACCAGTGTCCATGCCAGCTAGAGTTTGAAGACTTCAGTGGCAAGCATGAATAACTACGAGGGACTCCATGGCACATTTGAAGGTTGATCCCACCCACAGGATCAAGCACACCACCGTCAGAACCATACACCTTGCGAGTTTTCACCTCGAAAACCCTCAGGAACAGGTCTTTGTTGGGCATTATCCCTAGGAAGGACTTGCACACGATGACAATGCCCACCAACTGCGACACCACATTGGGAGGAAGGCGTTGTAGCTGGACTCCATACTCATGAAGGAAGCCACGGAGGAAGTTAGATGCCGGGACCTCAAACCCATGCTTGTGGAAGTTGGTGAATGACACCACTTCCCCAGGTTACGGATGGGGCACCACCTCACTAATGGGAGCCCTCCATCTGGTGACCTCATTCAATGGAAGGAGACCCTTCGCCACAAGGCGCTACAACTTCGTCTCTGTCACCGATGAAGGTACCCACTCTCCCATCTTGCGACCTAGGCGAAAGAAGGGGCAGAGGCAGCAAAGCAAATGGTGACAGCAGCGACACACATGATCTAGAGGTAAACCTCATGAACTTGACCCCTTTCCTTGTGTCTCTCCTTCAGATTGTAGGAACGGCGGTAGAAGGCGAAAATGAGGTAAGGGATCGGCTTCGATGGAGGGAACTATTTATGTGGCGGTGATTAAGGAAGCGAAACACACCCACGTGGAGTCCGCCCTAATACGGGCCCCACAAGCCCTCAGGAAATGAGTCGACATGCCATAATGCGGAGAAACACCATTAAGACATAGAGAATCTAGGGAGGTCGACTACCCCCAGGATTCATGCGCAGAGCACCCCTTGGTTATCATGACCGCAAGGCACGTACGCGATCACACGATAGTGGATGCCGGTAAGTCACAACCGTAGCCGGGGAGGCCCGAAAGCCCCCAGGCCCTTGTGCAAGGCAACCAGCCATGACCATGACCCAATGTAGTGCTTAGGAAACCCACTCCTAGGCTAGTCCTTAGAAGGGCTCGAGGCCACAAAGGGATAGGGGCAGAGTGACATGGGACCCTACGGTTCTAATCGGTGGTGTAGAGCCACACGACCACCTCTCTCTCTGTGTTTGAGTCGTTCGCTTTGAAGTCACCCAGGGCAACCCCATCTAGGGGGAGGCATCTTGCCCTCTAACCACTGCAGAGGTGGTTGAGGACGAATGGGTTTGACGACTGACAATTTATGGGACGTCTCTCAATGAGGCACAACTGAACTCCACGTCGATTGGGGAGGATATCGGGTCCCACTCGAATTACCCATCGACCCCAATGAGGCACATTGCTCCGACCGCGTGGTTATGGTGGACATGCCTCTCTCGCATGGGGTAAAATCAAAATTTGCCTGTAATAAGGCGTCACGACCCCTCGGGTCAATAGGGGCATTAGGGAAAAAATGAGGTGGGCACCAATGATCCCATGTTGGTGTTTCTTAGCGTCACCACTAAGAATGGGGTTAGAATCCATCCTTAGTAATGGCGCCAGAAATACCGATTAGCAAATCTGAGCATCGCTACTAGGTTTGTATCCCCAACAATGATGTCAGAAGTGCCTTGTTGTTATTACTTAACAACATCACTAGTGCTCAGCAATATCACTAAGTAATAGCCTTGATAGTTCCTTAACAATTTTAGATATTTATCCGCAAACGCACGGAGCTATCATTGTAGTATTTCACTCGGAAGTATTTAGGGTATCATTATTTATATTTTCCTCAAGGAAGGCATTTGATTAAGAGTCTAGTATGGATATGAACTTGAATAATAATGCTTGCAAGTACACCAATGTTTATAACAGGGGTAAGAATGGTATTCTCAATAGTGGACACACACTTGGCATTCCTCAAAGGATAAAATAAAGGGGAAGAATAAAAGAATAATCCTAAGTCGAGCAGGCATTGGTTAATAATCATACAAGTTATATAATTAGTATTAGGGCTAAGTGTGAAGCAGGTCGGGAGGCCATCGACTACTGGTCTACCAGCAACCTCATGTGATAATTTAGACCCTAGTCGAACATGGGAGATTACAAGGGACCGATAGGGCTGTCACCACCTACCGCCAACCCCTCAACCATGGAAAGGGATAATGCATTCACCTATCTCTCCATACCCAAGCACCATGCTTGCGTATACAGTAACTATCCAAATCCCCCCGGGTCCCCGACCCTACGGATCGACAGGTAAAGGACATGGGCACACCCGAAAGCACGATGAACCGCCACCTCAACTTAGCTATAACCCTAATTATATAAGTTATATGAGTGGTTAAGCATAAAGTCATGTATGCTACTCTTAGGACACACAAACTATAGACTAGTTCATATATCAAGATTATAACATAACAACTATACTCTGGTTCATAAGTATGACTATAAATATAAGATGAGAGCATAGCTTTGGAAGAACTCATATTTCTATTTATACCCAGAGGTCTCTTCTTCCAAGGAGCCAAGCTCTCCAAGGTAGCTTTGCCTTGCTCTAAACTACTAAAAGAAAGTAAATCTACAAGTAGAGAGTGAGGTGAGAGAGTTGTTGCTCAATGTGGTGTGTGTTGTAGAGGGGGGTGTGATTTCTCTGTTGACTGCTATCATCCCTCACATTAGAAGGTTGTGTTTGTAATTGATGCCAAGATTAGCAACATGGTCAATATTTTGCCATTAGATAATCCTTTAGATGCCCTAGAGAAGACTCCTTGCACCCATTGTGCATTGCCTTGCCTCTTATCTCCGCAATTTTGTGAGCAGTCAGGGTTTTCTAAATAGTCAACTTATAGCAGTATGAGTTGAAGATAAAGTGGAAAGGTGCCAAATAATAGATTTTAGATTATGTTCTTGAGTTGCTGATTAATCCTAAAAAGAAAGCCTCAATGTCAAAAGTAGTTCAACAAGTAACCTTTGTTGGATTGTAATTGTACCACAAAGGAAAGTTGTACTCAAGCTACTTTGGTAGAGGACTGCTTTTTGAAATTTGTGAATGAATCTTCGACCACTGCTATCCTCCGAGCATCACTATTCTCCTTCTTTGTAACAATCATTAACATCGGCTCATCCTTTGGTACTTGATGTGTGTTTTTACCAAAGACATTGCATCAGATTCAACCTAGATAACTGTTGCCACTTGGATATGAGGATCCCCTTAACTACTAATCATTGAAACTGCTGAGCTGACAGAGTCAGCTATCATATTCACCGCTCTCTTAATAGACTCAGATAATACCATGTTATCATTAGAGAAAGAGAACTGCACACATGAAACATTATGTAGTTTTCCATCAGTTGGTATTTGAGTGATTGGACAGTTACGACTGGCATAGGCATGGCCTGTTGGATTAGTCAGTTTTTCACCGCCTCAGAAGATGTTTGCCCCGTCTATGATCTCATCCCTTATAGAAAGTTGTACATGCTATGCCCACTAGAGAGGCAGAGGATGCGAGTAGTAAATTATGATCTAAACCACCCTTCATACACCAAGAACAAGTACTCAGAATAGTGTTGTCCTAGATTCCTCTCAAAGTAACAATGCTTGACGGGAATCAATGAAGGAAATTCTACAGACAAAATTTTACTATGAAGAACAAGTATTAAAGAGTGTTTTGACCAAATTAGCCTCTCCAATGCTCAGAGCTAAGTAACCTAATGCTATCGTAGACGTTGAAAATTGAATGACATGCTTCCCTTCCCTTAAAAGTCTTTCGCACCGAATCTTGGGGCAAGATTCTCGTAAGGGGGGGGCTGTAACACCCCGGGTGTTAGCCACTTGCTAGGCAGTGGATTTGAGCTCAAACATGATAGATCAACAGGTAATCAGGAGCTTTAGTTCCTTATCTCTGAAATGGTGATGAAGGTGTTGAGGTCAAATCTATGAAAATGAGCACAACTTAAATTTGGACAACATCCCATTGCTTACATGTGGACCTTTGTTAAGATTATGCATGAGTAATGTTAAAACATGCTTATTTCATGTACATTACATCAACATACATCCATAGTGAACTTTGGAAAAGTTTCATGAAGTTTGGAATCAAAAAGTCACATGAAATGATAAGTTATAACATTTCTTGAATTGCTTCATCAGGTGAATGGGAATATGGGATGTCGACCAAACCATGCTACCTTGCCCAAATCACTCTAATTGAACTCTACAACAAAGGTAATGGAGGGTTCATGTTGAGCAAATGCCAACAAAATGCCTTAATCCGTCTAAAACTCTAATTTAGGGTTTATCATGATGCTGCTTTGACCAAGATGAAACAATGATCTCAGGACCAAATATGAAGTTTGACTTTAAATAAAAGTTGAAGTTTAAGTGGAGTACAACAAACTTTATTTTTGGACCAAGCCCTGATTCAACTCTTAAGTGGCTCAATTAGTGGCCTCCGGTTGGGATACAGTGCTGTTTTGGTCCCTCCAGGATTTTTCCTAAGTCCCTGATCGATAGCAGTGAGATGATATGTTTGTGAATTTTTATCTTCGAGAATTGTGTGACAACTCAATTGGATTCCTTAATAAGAGTTGAAGTACACTTCATGAAGAAAACAACAGAATAAGTCTCATCACTTTTGGAGCACGTTTGGACTTTAAAAAGTTATTGCAAAAACAGCAAAAAGTTTCTTGAATTCAGCCCTTAACTGAATTCAGTTTTTAGTTTCGTATACCCTACTTTGGAGGCTTGTATCTTCGTAACCATGACGAACCAGCCCAAGATCCTTTAAGAAAAGTTGTTGATCTCGTATAGCTCTACAACTTTGGTTACTAAAACTTGTGCCACCACTAAACAGATTAGGAGTTGGAAGAGGGAGAATAATGCCATTTATGTCGGCCTGAAACCAAAATTCAGAGTTCTGTTTTTGGGTATCCTCCTTTGAAGATCCATATCTCCAATTCTAGGCCGAGTTAGCTCTTGATCCTTAAATCAATGTTATTGACCTCATAAAGATCTACAACTTTGCCTCTTGCGCTGTGATTATAGGACAACAGGATCGGGAGATAGAAGATGGGGAAGTTGGCGGTTTCAGTCGATCCCTTGACTGTTTGGATCGGTAGGAAGCAGCGCCGTCGTCCGATCGCGCGTAGGCGCCACAGGCTACGTGGCTCCCACGTGCCCTCGCATGTGCGCCACCTCGTCCCCTCCCTTCTCTCGCTCACTGCCTCACTCTTCCTCTCTCCCATTCTCCCTCGCTCTCTCGCTCCATCTCTCTCTATCTCCTCCGCTCGTCCTCCATGAGACTGAGCAGAGCCCTTCCTCCCCGTCAGTCCCTCCTCTAGCCACGTTTTAACTCTCCTCTAGCTGCTCTAGTACCACGCGACCGTGTCCCAAGCCATCGCCTGGCCGTTGCCCCGCTAGAGCCGGCCCTCCCTCGTCGTCCTGCTTTGTTTTTGTGTAGAGTTGAAGAAGAGAGGGAGTGAAAATCAAAATAGAAACTCTTTCTTGGTTCCAGATGCAAAATGCCCAGAGACATCAGTTTACATATATGGGTTTAATTAATTAGAGGAAAGTCTAGTGTTCACTTTGCAAAAATGTTTTCTCTTTTCTTTTTTAGATTATTGCTTTTAATCAGTTGAAATTTTGGAAATTCATAGTAAATCATAGAAAATTCATAAAATAGCAAATGAAGATGTTTTGGAATCCTAGTGAGTAGATATACATAGTAGAGTCATAATATGATATGTGTTAGTAGAAGGTTTTTGCTATTTTTATTTATCTATGTTAATTAGGGTTTTCTAGGAATAAATTCATATCTAAAGTTTTGGTGCTCCAATTGCTATGAAATTTTTATGGTAGGCTATTGATGCTATGTGTGTACTATGGTAAAAATGTCATGGTCATTGGATGTAGTATGATTGAGTTATTGATTTAACTATTTTAATGCTTGATAAATGGTTTTAAATGGATTATAAATAATTTATATGTGCAAAAATGTGAAATGTGGTTCCTTTGCCCTTGAATGCTGATAATGTGGCCTGAGAAACCCTAATATGGCTATATGTTTATAGAAAATAATGATCTTTAGATTTATCTTGTTCTTGCATGTTTATTAATAATTAAGATTTGTCTTTTTCATAGCAATTAAATTATAAAACCTCTCGCATGTTTATTAATAATTTTTCATAGCAATCAACACATGAAATTTGTGCAGTAGCCATGTGTTGATAACATCTACCACTTATAAAAGTCTCAGCCCCAAACTATTTGTTCTCATATAGTACAAAAATAATACATATGTTGCATTATTAAAGTAGAGGATGAATGTTGTGAGCATATACATGTATTTATTGTCATGTGATGCTTCTAGTAGCTATTCCTACATGCTATTATTGTTTGAATATGATTCCAAGATATTTGGGGTAGCATATATGTCAAGAATATGTTAGTTTGTAGCAACTAAATGATAGATGAATGCAGTATGCCTCTGTTGTTTGGGCTGCATGTACAGTTTTGGTTAAGCAATTAATTTCATGGTGATAATGATGTTTTCTGTGGATGTTGTGAATACAAAAGTTGTAGATAACTCCCGTACCTTCCTTGTCCTAAAGTTTCATGACTTTAGGGCAACAGATCTAAGAGTTATAGATTTTACAAGTCCCCTATCAGGTTTTGCAAGAGATCTGTGCAGATCTCAAAGATTGCGTTGTTTGGATTCAATAAGTTTTGAATCATGTATTAGTGATAATATAAGAGTTGTTGAGATTTTGTTAAGGTCTCCAAATTGTCCAAGAACACCCTTTTTGGTGGTCTAGAACTCCAGTTATAGCTGTTCAAAGTGGAATGATAGGTTCTGTCTAAATCTGAACAGAGATGCCTTCTTGATGTTGTTTAACCTTGTTAGCTGTAGAATCATCTTAAGATGATAATAATAAAGTTGTAGATAACTTAATAATATTTCTATAAAGTTAAGGATCATGCTTGTTGGATGAATAGAACTCGAGATATGCATTTCTGATCAGCTTTCTACCCTTAATTGTATAGGCTCTGCTTCATGATGGATTTTGACCTTGTTAGTTGTTGAATCAGCTTTTGGTGTTAATAAAAAAGTTATAGATAATTTCCTAATCTTTCCATAAAGTAGGATCACACTTTTTGCATGCATAGAACTCTAGGTATGGTTGAAACAAGTGACTGTTGTGCTGCTGCCCAGAATCTAAGCATGTACCTAAAGTTGTTTGCTTCACTTTGCATTGCTTTGTATGCTTGTTAGTGTTAGCTCAGGACACTGCTAGAGTTAAATTGATCTACCTGAGGTATCTTATAAATGTGTTATATAATGTTGGTCAAGCACGTAACTAATAAATGGTCAAGTATGCATGTTGCCACAAAATGATCTTGATGCATGTTTTGCTAGAGCTTTAATTATGTTGGTGTTGTTCACCACAGCCCTAGTTCTTATGTGATACTGGCTTAATTAGTTCTTGATTGTTAAATGCTTGTAATAGTTTGACTTGAGTTAACTGGTGTGTCATGCTTGTTATGCTTGCTACCCCCATGCTAGACTTGAGTGATAGTTAGTTAAATGACTTGCTCTGTAAGTGCATATGTCTTGAGGTGTAACTTTATACTTGTCTTGAATGCTTTTATATGATGCATCTGATGTTACCATTCTTTGCATTCATGCACTTGCATTGTTGCATCTCATCTAGGTACGCTATATGCATCACGTGAAGGATGTGATGTTGGAGCCAAACCCGAAGGCGGTGTGTGGTTAACCTATCTTGAAGATGGAAGGACTAAGCAAGTGCTAGGACCGGAAATGTCACCGAGATGATGCAAGCTAACTGAATTGACTTTGTGTCGGATCCTAGGCAAGCACCGGAGCATTTTAAGCCTCCTATGTTTTACAAATATCAACTTGAGTCCTTTTATGTTTGATGCATTAGGTTATAGGAGTTGATTGGAAACTCTTGATGCATATAATTTCCTTGTCCAGACATATACCTTGAACCCTATGTAGGTCTAGGATCGAATATATGCTTAGCCATGCTTAGACTGGTAGAAGTCGGGTGATTTCCTATCACCTGTGAGATATAGGTGGATACTAGAGCACGGTTTGCTATATTTGCTATCGTGGAAAAATAACCATGGGATGTAATCTAAGTGGAGACCGGGCAGGATTTCATATCCAATGGTGTTGGGTTGGCTATGTTGATCCCGTCTGTGTCGATTAAAGACCGTACCATTCCTAGCACTTCTATCGAGATTGAACGCATGCCTCTCACTTAGCTGGCCGGATAACTCGTTCCGACCATGAAGCCGAGTAGCTCAGCTTAGGCCGGGCCTTGTTCTATTAGAGTGCACACTCTGAATGGTAGTAAGGAAGTGTGGAGAGCCAGACGTGAGAACAAGGGTAGGCCAGGCCTGAACGTCCTTGTGACAGAACCGCCCAATTCAAACAAGCGCAA
The DNA here is from genome assembly GCA_904845875.1 of Miscanthus lutarioriparius. Lineage (NCBI taxonomy): Eukaryota > Viridiplantae > Streptophyta > Magnoliopsida > Poales > Poaceae > Miscanthus > Miscanthus lutarioriparius. The sequence continues at coordinate 61,464,373 of CAJGYO010000012.1, forward strand.
GCATGGCTGCGCCTATTTAACACATTGACGCGCACATACTTTCACTTATATAAACCCGGTAGTTCGTCAAGTGTCACGAAGGACCTCGGTAAATCAACATCACAACCAAGATCGCACGATTAAGCAAATACACATCATATACATAGAGTTGCAGTGGAAATAATGTTTGCAATGAGTTCACAAATAATAATACAAGTTTGGGTTTCAAAACCGATTAGTGAAAACAACATAGCTTTCAACTGATTACAATAATATAAGTTCCAAATACATTACTAGCATATGTGACATCCTCTGATAAAAGCATATAGATAAGAACACTACATAGAGTCGTCGAGCCCACCGGCAGTTAGCCACCATCTTCAGCAGGCCGAGAACTTCACTTGCAATATGGTGGGATAAACCCTGAGTACTCAAATGTACTCAGCTAGACTTACCAGTCATAAACCAAAAATAAAGTGACACCAAGGATCATGCAAGGCTATATAAGTGGAGCTAGCTTGACACCATTTTGCATAAAAAGCCACTAATTAAGCTATACATTTTAAAATTCGGTCATCAAGTTACTTATAGCTATTCATCTCTAGATTAGCAACTAACATGTGCCAAACATGTGGTATATCATTTAGTAGCATAACAATAGTAACCATAGCCGGTGTAAGATTTTCGTATTCATCAGAACCATCATATTCCATAATCCAATTACTATGATGAAAAAGCTCCATCAAGTTTCTCACTATCCGAGAGAGACAACGATTTGAATCGATTGCAACTAGTTGTGCAGTTATTTCTAACACAAACCCAGACATACCTTCGCCAAGGTAGTCTTAGGTCACCTTTGGTACAACTCAAGTACACATTCCACGCGTTCGATCAGCGCCACACAACCAGGGACAACCAGCTGCAAGGACGATCAAGACTACCCTGCCCTTGGGCTCATGTCCAGCTCCCCGCACATCCTTACTACCATCTAGAGTGTGCACTTTGATAGAACGAGGCCCTGCCTGAGTTGAGCTACTAGGCTTTGTCGTCGTAACGAGTTATCCGGCCAGCTAAGTGAGAGGCATGCATTCAAAATGACAAGAGGGCCTCCAACGATGCCGTCCTTAATCGGCATAGATGGAATCACATGAGTCAACCAATACATAGACTCTACCCAGCCTCCAGTTACATTATCCCATGGTTCTTTTCCACGATAGCAAATATAGCCAACCGTGCTCCGGTATCCACCTATATCTTGCAGGTGACAGGAAATCACCCGACTTCTACCGAGCTAAGCATGGCTAAGCATATACTCGATCCTGGACCTACATAGGGTTTAAGGTATCTTTCTGGACAAGGTAGTTATATGCATCAAGTGTTTTCAATTAACTCCTATAACCTAATCTATCAAACATAAAGGACGCAAGTGATATTTGTAAAAACATAGGAGGCTTGGAATGCTCTAGGGTTTGCCTGAGATCCGACACAAAGTCAGTTTAGTTAGCTTGCATCATCGGGTTCGGCTCTAACATCACGTCCTTCACGTGGTTCATCTAGCGTACCAAGATGAGATGCACAATGTAGATGTATGAATGCATGAAAGTGCAATAGACGATGCATTACAAGAAAGCAAGCAAGACAAGCACAAGGTCAAGATAGCATGGCACACAAGTTTAACATAAGTCAAGCTATTGTAGGTATACAAGTAATATCAAGGTTAAGCAATCAACTCAAAGTACATGCACAGAATCTAGACAGCATCATAGAAGGCAATTGTTTTAGTCATAAACAGAGATCCTGATGTCCAATAAAGGCGATCCAAGGCTTTCTGGAAAGATAATGAAACTATCTACAACTCTTTTATTTACACTAAGAGCTTATTCTAAAGCTAACCAAGTCAAAACACACCAAGAAGCAGGTTTGCACAAACAATAGACAGAAAACTGATATGAACTTTAGAGATGTATATCCAGGGTTCTATCCATTCAACAAATGTGGTTATTAACTTTTTAGAAAGATTAATAAGTTAGCTACAACTTTGTTATTAACATCCAAGGGTGATTCAAATGTTATCTTAGTCAAAAAGGCGTAACATTGCAGCGCTGTCCAGAACATAAGCTAATCCTGATAGGGAAATTGTAAAATCTATAACTCTTAGACCTGTTGTCCTAAAATTATGAAATTTTTGGAAAAGCAATATAAGCAAGTTATCTACAATTTTTCTATTCACCACCTTCACATAAGACACCATTTGCATCACAAAACCATCACCAAAACAAACACTGCTCGAGCAGCATTTCAGCACACATGCCTAACCAAGTTCTTCACTTGGTTCACTAATAAAATCGCCTAGGGACAAATCCAACACTTACTTTGCAGCTAATATTAACATAGCTACTCATCATCAACCATAGATAACATCACATGACCTAATTACATGCATTTACTAGCAAACTTTCATTATCCAGCTATATAATTCAACATATATATTAATTAAAGGTGATGTTGCAATCACTTAGTTTGAGGCTAATATTTTTATAGATGATAGGTGATGACAAAACAAGACTACTGTAGAAATATTGCACGCTTAGGTTTTATAATTTAATTACTATAAAAACGACAAATTGCCATTGCAAGAAATCATGCAAGAGCAAGATAAATCTAAAGATCATCATTTTATATAAACACCTAGCCATGTTAGGGTTTCTCAGGCCACAATATCACCATGCAAAGGCAAAGGAACCACATTTCACATTTTTGCATATATAAATTATTTATAAACCATTTAAAACCATTTTTCAAGCATTAATCAAGTTAAATTCCTAACTCAGTCATAAAAGGACCAAAAATTATGGAATTTTAACCAGAGCTCACACATGCCATAAGTATACTAGCATTAAATTTTCAGGTCATTTGGAGCAGTACAACAGTAGATATGATGATAGCAAGCAGAGCAAGCTAAAATTCACCATTAGTCATGATTAAATCAAAACATCATAAAAACAGTGTACAAACAACATGTTTAATATTTTTCTTGGCTAACACATGCGAAAATAAGACTAACAAAACTGGAATCACATGTTTAGGGCATTCCTACTTCAATATATGAATCTAACAACTTAAAAGGATTTTTAAAAGCACTTTACAAGAATAAATTACACAGCACATAAACATTCATGAAACACCCCATTTTATGTTTCTATCATGTAGAGCATTTCATCATAGAGCTAACAAAATTAGTTTCACTATTTTTGGACTTCCCTAGCATGAGATATCGATTTTCAAAGCATGACACACGTTTTGGAAAAGAAAACATGAAAAAGAAAAACACATTTGCATAGAAGACCCTACACTTCCACGAAAACATATTCCAGCTAAAAGGTCCCTCTAGGCACTATTCACATGAGTCATAGTCTTTGCACTTAAGCCCTCCCCTTTCTTCATATTCCTGCGTGAGGTCCTCCTTCTTCAATAGGCAGAGAGCAGAGGAGGCGGCTCGAGCTCGCGGTTCTGGCCGAAGGAAGGGCACCGGTGGCGAGGGAGAGGCGCCACGGCTTGCTCACTATCGGGTGCACCCACCAGTGCCCATGGCATGGCCCGACATGGCCAGAGGAGACGGGGCCATGATTGCCGGTGGGCTACGACCGCGCCCAGTCGCGGCAGGTGAGCACTGGCGGTAGCTGGCCGTGGAGGACGAGCGCGGGAGGCAAGGCGTTGCAAGGGGAAGGAGGTGGTGGTGGCTGCTAGCCACAGGAGATGCGAGGGCATGAAGGCTAGCGACGGCCATGGGGCTTCCATGGCGGCCATGGTGGAACGCGCCTACGTTCCTACGGTGGTGAGTGAAGGAGCGGGCTGAGAGAGTGAGGGAGAGCGCTGGGTGAGTGAGGGGGTCCGAGGGAGGGCTCGGGCGTCCACTCATAGAGGAGTAGGGGCACGACCACACAGCAAGGAGGTGCAGCGTTGCTACCCTGCATGGTGGCCACGCGCCCATTTCAAAAAACAGGTGGCGGGCAACGAAGTGACCGGCTTGGGGCACGATTTTGGGCTGCTTACCGTCCAATCTAGGCCTCGGGCCTTAAAGCAAAATTGTTCCTTTCCTGATGCTCTCCAACTCATATTTAGGGTGCTTGGCCATTAGAGCAACAAATTAGAGGGTAATTAGTGCCCAACATGATAATGTCAACGCATTGACAACGATGAGCAAAAATCCAAATTGATGGTCAAAACGAAGTCAAACTGGTGCCATCTTTTTGCATGCTCTTCCCCAAAACATATAGTCCAACTTTTATATTTGTCTCAACTTGAGTTGCTTAACAAAAACATGACAATGTGGCATGTAAATTAAGTGGTTACTAATCCCAGACTTAGAATATTTCAAAGTCTGAAAACATCCGCAGATTCAATCTTCGCGCCTTTGTTTAACAAACTTCGAGGGTGATTTAGGATTGGGTCATTGAACAAAGTTTGTTGTACACATCTTGCTCTGCAACTTTGCTTAAAGGATGATGGACTGGTTTGGATTGGTTTGAAAGATATAAGGCTACAAAGTGGGGTACTCAAAACTGAACCCGAAATTCAAATAACTTTTAGGAAACAGTTAGCATTTTATGTTTTTGAAATCATTTTTGAATGTCCAAACGTGCTTCAAAAGTCATGAGACTTGCTCTATTGTTTCCATCCCAAAGTATACTTCAACTCATATTAAGGAATCCAATTGAGTTGTTGCACAAATCTAGAAGATAAAATTCACAAACATATCAACTAGCTGATGTCGACTAGGGACAAAAAATCATGGAGGGACCAAAACAGCACTATATCCAAATTTGAGGCCACTATTTGAGACACTTAGGAGTTGAATTAGGACTTGGTCCAAAAATAAAGTTTATTGTACTCCACTCAAACTTCAAATTTTATTAAAGCTGAAACTTCATGACTGGTACCAAAATCATTGTTTCATCTTTGTCAAAGCAGCATCCCGATAAAGCTTAAATTATCCTTTTTGATCCATTGAAGTATTTTCTGGACATTTGCTCAACATGAACCCTTCATAACTTTTGTTCATGAGTTTAATTAGAGCTGTTTGAGCAAGGTTGCAAGGTTTGGTCGATATCCCATGTTCTCATTTACCTGATGAACCAATTCAAGAAAGGTTATAACTTATCATTCCATATGACTTCTTGGCTCCAAACTTCACGAAACTTTTTCTACTAGTCAAGATGGATGCATGTTGATGTAATGTTCATGAAATAAGCATGTTCAACATTACTCATGCAAAATCTTAACGAGGGTCCATAGGTAAGCAAAGTGTATTGCCCAAGTTCAAGTTGGGGCTCATTTTCATAGGTTTGACCTCAACACCTTCATCACCACTTCAGAGATAAGGAACTAAAGCTCTTGATTATCACTTAACATGCCATGTTTGAGCTCAAACCCACTGCATAACTGGTGACAAACACCTAGGGTGTTACAGTCCTGGTAGCTGGTTGTCCCTGTTTGTGCGGCGCTAATCGAACCCGCAAAATGTGTACCTGAGTTGTACCAAAGGTGACCTAAGACTAACTTGGCGCAGGTATGTTTGGGTTTGTGTGAGGAATAACTGCCCAGCTGGTTGCAACCGATTTGAATCTCCATCTCTCTCGGATAATGAGAAACTCGACTAGCTCCAGCATCGTAGTAATTAAACTATGAAATTTGATGGTTATGATGAACATGGGAATGTTACACCGGCTATGGTTATTATTGTTATGCTACATAATCATACATCACATGTTTGGCACAGGTTAGATGCTAATCTAGAGATGAATAGCAACAATTAACTTGGAATCAAATTATAAAATGTATAGCTCAACTAGTGGCTTTTTATGCAAAATGTTGTCAAGCCAGCTCTACTTATAAAGCCTTGCATGATCCTTGGTGTCACTTTATTTTTGGTTTATGATGGGTAAGTCTAGCTGAGTACATTTGAGTACTCAGGGTTTATCCTACCATGTTGCAGGTGAAGTTCTCGGCCTGCTGAAGATGGTGGCTAACCGCCGGTAGGCTCAACAACTCTATATGGTGTTCTTATCTATATGCTTTAGTCATAGGATGTCACTTATGCTAGCAATGTATTTGGAACTTATATTATTGTAATCATTTGAAAGCTATGTTGTTTTCACTAATCGGTTTTGAAACCCAAACTTGTATTATTATTTGTGAACTCATTGTAAACATTATTTCCACTGTAACTCCGTGTATATGATGTTTATTTGCTTAATCGTGCGATCTTGGTTGTGATGTTGATTTATCGATGTCCTTTGTGACACTCGGCAGACTATCAGGTTTATATAAGTGAAAGTATGTGCGCGTCAATGTGTTAAACGGGGACAGCCGTACTTGAGCTTGTATGAATTGGGTGGTTTTGTCATAGGGGGTACCCCTCTATTTATACAAGGAGTAGAGGCAGTGCTGGGGGCTATTCTTGGTGTGTCCCCGGCTTCCACCGTTTGACTATCCAAACAAATCATTTACCAAAACTACTTTTTCTGAAATTTTGGGACCGAACTATCAAAACATCTCTAAAATCCAATGCTTTACTCAACCAATCCTCAAACCAACTTAAGACATCGAAGTACCTTAAGTGAGGAATGAGATCACCAAGTGTTGTGGCAACCCAACCATGTTTGAGCCTCTAATCACTAGCTTAAAGATAAACGGTTAAGTGCCTTGAAATCTCAATAGATTTCCCGTTCTTATTTTCCTTTGATTTACACATTGGGAAGTGTGTTCATAGTCTTTAACTCTTTTTATAACAGCGGTAGCTTTCTCGCTGAGGATGGAGGCTAGGGTTTTCCTTACATGCCTCTTAGGAAACAACCTCAACCATTGATTTAGACACCAACTCAACGATGCACAAGCATTGAACTGGTGGGATGTTCTTGCAGGGCACAATGCATACTTCATGTGGAGTGACAGTCCTACAAAGATAAGGGAACATCTCTGATTATCCTTCTGTGCTTCATCCAATAGAATCTGGAACAATCCTTTGATAGCACCATATACATAACGATGCTGACCGAAACTATGGACGTGCTTTCTCTAGCTCTTTACATAGCTGATATAGCATCCTGCACTATCTATGTGATTGTCCAAGATGGAATTGACTTGACGACACAGGGCTTGGAGAAGAAAGCAATACTGGCATCGACGACTAGCTTTGTTGTTTCTTTGCTTAACATTATTCTATGAGATCTGGCCTTCATAGTTACCAAAGAGTTGTTACCAAGCTAGAGATTAACCTTCCTACTGGTAACTAATTGGTTATCTCTCAACACCAAAAAGGTTCCAAATCTTCACTCTTGACAAAAAGAATTGTGGTCGAAGCGTAAACAGATGGTCGCCATTGAAGTCAGTAGAAAGGGGTCACACCAAAGAAGGTTGGTTTTTGTCTCCATGATCCATATGCACCTAAAGATTGAGAAATTGGATAGGAAGCTCATGAGCACCAGGTGACCTATTATAACACATAATATCCTGGTCCATTTGTCATTCGACTGATCACTTGTTCAACCTAAAGTGTGGTGCACCTTTCTGATCCAATGGGAATGACATAAGTTGCTCACTAGATGACCGATGTCATTATAGGGACAGACAAGTAGGGTCACTTGTCTACCATCTCTTGTAGTCTGTTTATGTTCATGTCAGTGACCTGTTCTTCAAAGGTTATCCTTTGGACGACTTCAGAAGGAAGTCCTATTGCATCTGGTTCGACATACAGATCTTCTAACACGATAAGGAGAGATAACCAAGGAGGAGCCCACATGAAAATAACACATCGGTGTAGTTCTTCAAGGTATCATGACTAGAAACTTCGATACCAGCATGTGTCGAGCAGCACAACCTTGTGTGTGCACCCATAGGAGGCTCTTGGTTTCATCGTGGCATCGTAGATTGCTAATCGTGGCACCATTACTAAACATACAACCCACAAGAATTATCACATGGCACAAATTTGGTTGCATAGGAGCAAGCACCATGCGAAGAAGGAATAGCAAGCAAAGGTAGTCACAAGGTTCAGAGTCAACAAGGAGGCGATCTGAAGATCAAAACACAGTGCAAGAGAACATAGCCTAATTGCCGAAGACAACTGAGTAGGGGACTCTTGCTTAATTTCCATATACGCCTTGTGTCCACCAAGGTGATTACCAGGTAAAGATTAACATGAGATTTGGTCTTGCCGAGCAGCAACATGAGATCAAGACTGATAAACATCTAGAGACTTGAAAGAGTTGGAGACAAAACAAACAAGATTCGAGGGATAGAGCCAATGCACTGACTAGGGATTCAGTTGATAAAGCAATGACATGATCTGCGAGGAAAAGGTTCCAAAGCCAAGGTAGATAGCAATTAGCGTTGCACCAGATCGTTTGTAGGAGGAGCAATGAAGTTCAACAAGGATTTTTGAGCAGAGTCCTCCCACATAGGAGCGGGACAACCACGACACATGCAAGCATTCAAGAAAACTAAGCTTGGGACTAAGGATAAGCAAAGGCATGGATAAAGGTCTTCATAGCACAATGTTCAAGGGCTAGAACCACGTGTACAGGCTCAGGCCCCTAAGAGAGAACTTAATTGGAAACGACAACCATGAGATCATCAAAACTTGGATGTTGTTCTAGGATAGCACTCTTCAACACTCGTATGCTTACCGAGGACAAAAGGGTGATAGCCACGGCACTACCTAGATAACGAGCATCCACACCTACATCATGGTCTTAAGCAAGCATTTCAAAACACTCAATCCAATTAGCTTAAGCGACTATTACTAAGCACAAAGCTCATACATAACAAGCAATCACCTACAACAACACTGCTACCCATATCATGCAAAACATGGTGGTAAGGTACTGTTATCCTTTATTTCCTTTTTACTGAGTAGATGGATATCTCTACAAAACAAGTTTTACTTATATTTAGCAAATTAGTTTTTGGTCACGCACAACATGACCATAGGGTTACAACAAGTTATCCATTAATAGAACAAGGGTGAGAGGAGCATGTTTATGCACAAGTAACAATCATGATGCATGCTCGTCCTATTTGTCCTCACGAAATTGCTAGCCTAAGGTGGCAATCATGTTCTATATCGGTGGTATAATACGTACTTTCTCGATATATAGCTAGTCGTCAGCTACATTTAATCTACGCATTCATGGTTAGCGTACCTGTAGAAGGATTTTATTTCAGCCCAACCCCACAATTATATATGCAGAAATGAAAATCTGGACTCTAGGTTGCAAGCTAAATACTTTCATATATATACCCATATATATACTTGCAAGCATGCGTATACAGTCGTATCAAAGCTAGCTCTCCCCGACCGACAATTGGACGGTCATGCTCTCACAACTCACACTTACCTGGGCGTAGAGGCAATTGATCCATACATTACCATTCAAGTGAATGGCATCCATACAATAGCACGCCGTATGGATGACAAAAGTAAAAATTGCAATAAAGTACATCCCCCATAGTTAGTACTTAGATAGCCACCTAATAGTCCTTAACTAGGCATAAAGGAGGATGTCGCTAGCATAGTTTTGCAAATAAGTTTTGACAATTTTGCTTGTAGCTAAAGTTTTAGTTAAAATAGGATTTTTTAAAACCAAAACTTTATTTTTAAAACTATGTACATGATAGTATTATGCTTAATCTTGCTCTGATGCCAGCTATGACAGAACTGCCCAATTTATACAAGATCAAGTACGGCTATCCCCGCTAACACATTGACACACTCATACTTTCACTTATATAAACCCGGTAGTCCGCCAAGTGTCACGAAGGACCTCGGTAAATCAACATCACTACCAAGATCGTATGATTAAGCAAATACACATCACATACATAGAGTTGCAATGGAAATAATATTACAAATGGGTTCACAAATAATAGTGCAAGTTTGGGTTTCAAAACCGATTAGTGAAAACAACATAGCTTTCGAATGATTACATTAATAAAAGTTCCAAATACATTGCTAGCATAAGTGACATCCTCTGACAAAAGCATATAGATGAGAAATAAATATAGAGTCACCGAGCCCACCGGCGGTTAGCCACCATCTTCAGCGGGCCGAGAACTTCACCTGCAACATGGTGGGATAAACCATGAGTACTTGAATGTACTCAGCTAGACTTACCCATCGTAAACCAGAAATAAAGTGACACCAAAGAGTATGCAAAGCTTTATAGGTGGAGCTAGCTTGACAAAATGTTGCATAAAAGCCACTAGTTGAGCTATACATTTTACAATTCGGTAACCAAATTGATTATAGTTATTCATCTCTAGATTAGCAACTAACCTGTGCCAAACATGTGGAATATCATTTAGTAACAGGCAATAGTAACCATAGCCAGTGTAGTAATGTGAGTATCATCATGATAACCATCAAGTTTCCATAAGTTACTCTACGTTGCCGCTGCTCAGTCAAGTTCTCACTATCCGGGAGAGATGGCGATTCGAATCGATTCCTACCTAGCTGGGGAATTATTCCTAACACACACCCAGGCAACCTGATCAGTGGTCGCCTCGGGTCACCTTTGGTACAGCTCAGGAACAAATTCACGGGTCCGAGCAGCACCGCAGTCTTAGGGAATCCACTCTGCTAGGACGTCAATTTGCCCTTTGGACTTACACCAATGGCTACCCGCACATCCTTACTACCTCCAGAGTGCGCACTTTCACTTCCTGGCTTCCGGCCTAAGTTGAGCTACTCGGCTTTGCGGTCGGAAAAAGTTATCCGGCCAACTAAGTGATAGACATGTGTTCAACATGACATGAGGACGTACAGCGCATCGGTCCTTAACCAACACAAACGGGGATAGATCCACACCCAAGACATCCATGCCTTGTTGCTTCTCTATCAATATCTCGCCCGGTCTCCTTTTTATTCATCAACACATGGTTATTTCCACGATAACAAATATAGCCAACCGTGCTTTGGTATCCACCTATATCTCGCAGGTGACAGGAAATCACCCGACTTCTACCAGTCTAAGCATTGCTAAGCATACATTCGATCCTGGACCTACATAGGGTTCAAGGTATATTTCTGGACAAGGTAGCTCTATGCATCAAGTGGTTTCAATCAACTCTTATAACCTAATGCATCAAACATAAAGAACTCAAGTGATATTTATAAAAGCGTAGGAGGCTTAGAATGCTCCGGGGCTTGCCTGGGATCCAACACTAGCTTAGTGTTTGTTAGACGACACTCGCTAGGCGACTATCTCCCATCTCAGCACTTGCTTAGTCCTTCCTTCTTCAGGATAGGTCCACCATACACCGTCTTCGGGTTCGGCTCCAACATCACGCCCTTCACATGGTTCATCTAGCGTACCTAGATGAGATGCAAGATGCAAGTGCATGAATATGAAGAATGGTAATATGAGATGCATCACATAATAGCATTCAAGGCAAACATAAGATCATGCAAGACATAGGCACCTAGAGTTATTTAACTAAACATCACACAACCTATCATAGAGGGATAGCAAGCATATTAGGCATGGCACACAAGTGAACTTAAGTTCAGATATTGCACCCATGCATCGATCAAGAACTAACCAACATGTTTAGGCAAAACAAGAGCAAGCTAAAGCAATCACCTAGCACATGTATAGAAATCTAGACAGCAGCACATCAGTCACTTGTTTTATTCATAACTGGAGATCCAGACATCCAAAGAAGATGATCCTAGATTTTCTGGAAAGCTAATGAAATTTGCTACAACATTGTTATTATCACCAAAAGCTTATTCCAAATCTAACTAGGTCAAACATGCCAATGTTTTAGATCTGCACAGAACTAGGACAGAAAAATAGTAGTAATTTCAAAAATGTATAACTGGAGTTACAGACATCAAACTAGCATGAACCTTAACTTTCTAGAAATCTTATTAAATTATATAAAATATGTTTATTATCATCACAAGGTCATTCCACAATTAACAAGGTCAATCAAGCACAATTGAGCACCTCTGTCTAGACATGGACAGATTCTGCTATGCAACTTCACAAACTTATAACTAGAGCTCTAGAACACCAAAAGGGGTGATCTAGGATAATTTGGAAAGCTTAAGGAAAGTACTATAACTATTATATTATCACTAAGACATGATTTCATATTTAACTAGTTCAAGCAATGAAATCCTTCAAATCTGCACAGAGCATAGACCAAACATGAGAGATCATTTGTCAAATTCATAACTCCTAAACTATCTAGCCTATGGTCATAAAATTTGAACACAAGCAAGATTATGAAATTAGATACAACTTTGGTATTCACTGCAACCACATAAAACACCATTTACACCATGAAAATAATTGCACAATCAAAACTGCACAGCAGCCCAAACATCAGTGGTACAGAAAAATGATAGGGACTTTAGAGAAGCATAACTAGAGTTCTAGACCTCCAACAAACATGAATCATAACTTTTTAAAAATCTTATGAAGTTACCTACAACTTTCTTATTCTCATCTTAAGATGATTCTATAGTTAACAAGGCCAATTAATCCAATGAATGCATCTCTGTCCAAAACATGGATAGAATCTAACATGCAACTTTAAACAACTATAACTAGAGTTCCACATATCCAATAAATGTGGTTCTAGACTTTTTAGAAATCTTAACAAATGGTAAACAACTTTGTTATAAACACCTAGAGCTAATTACACTATTAACTAGGTCACATATTACCAACAAGACAACCCTGTCTGGGTTTGGCCAGAAACAGCCATAGAAATTTAAGCAACTATAACTAAAAATCTACTTAACCAAAAATTATGCTATATAGCTTTTTTAAAATATTAAGAAAATTACTACAACTCATTTATTGTCATCAAGGCATGAATCATAACTTAGCTGAGCCAATTAATACAAACATGCAGGCCTATTCAGAATAGGAGCAAAGCAACACAGGGCATTTGTTATGTTCATAGCTCTTAAACTATGAAGCCTAAAATCCTGAACTCTTTACCAGACATCAACCATTACCTGAGTAGCACTCCATAAAAATTTCACATTTATTTGAGCACAACAACTGTAGTTATGAAAAAGACAAGACACAACTAGTATTAAAAACCTAACTGCATAAATTGATTTTTACAGTAAAAACTTTAAACTAAAGCATGCCACATTATGGATCTACTGCATAGATAATTTCATAAAGATTCCAAAAAGTCCTCATTTGCTATTTTTAGATTTTTTTTCTACAATTTACTATGATTTATTGAAGTTTCAACCGATTAAAGGAAAAAGAAAAAGAGAAAACCACTTTTGCATCGTGAACCCTGGAGATCTTAGAAACCAACTAAGTCCATATATGTAAATATATGTGTAGCATTTATGAAAAGTGAACACATGAAAAAGCTTCTATTTGCGATTCACCCCCTCTTCCTCAACCTCACGCACAGAGCAGAGAAGGGAAGAGGCGCCGAGGAGGTGGCCGGGCTGGCCGCTGGAGGCCAGCGGTGGCAGGGAAAGGGCTGGCCGGCTCTGCCGTGGCCGTGGCTGTGGCTTTAGCCCAGCCGGTTGGAGCCAGCAGCGGCGTGGCTGCGGCGGCAGTGGCCATAGGAGGTGGTAGGGTGGCGCATCGGTGGCAGCAGGTGAGGCCGAGCGCACTAGGGTTTCACGGCCGGGCCGGCTGGGTCAGGTCAGCTCTGAAGGAGGGGCCGTGGCCACACAGGTTCTGGCTCGGCCAACCATGCAAGCAGCAATGACCCGCCATAGCCTATACGAGAGGCAGCGGGAGCTGGACGGCGGCATGGTGCCGGCCAGGAGAGAGCAGGAGAGGGAAGGGGAAGGGAGAGGGAGAGAGTGGAGAGGGAAGAGGGCAGGGCTCGGCCTCGGCCTCTCCAAAACGACATGCGACGGTGTGGTGGCGCACATGCAGCGAGCGCGCGAGACCACGCGACGCTAGGTCCTGCACATGGTCAGTTCTGTTCGATCAGATTCAAAACTCAAATTCTACCCCAAAAATGTAACTGAACACCAATCTTTGTCCCTTCGTATCTCCTAATTCGTTTAGTTTTGGCACAAGCGGTAATAACAAATGTTGTAGAGCTATATGAGGACTACAACTTTGCGTAAAGGTGTTTGGTCTAACTCGGATTATATTGGAAGATAGAGAGCTGCAAATTAGGGCTCATGAAACTAAAAATTCAGTTTTCAGTTAACCCAGACTTAGCAAAATTTTGAGCTCCCAAAACAGTCATGAATTCCAACTTGAGGGCTCGGTTTGACTTGCTTACAAGCTGATCTAGCTCTTGGTCCAAAAACAAAGTTTGTTCTACTCCACTCAAACTTCAACTTCTATTTAGGTTCCACTATCATGCAAACACACTAAGTCATAGTTCAAACCAAGTCAAAGTAGCATCACGGTAAAGCTTAAATTAAAGTTTTAGACCAATTGAGGCATTTTCTTGACTTCTGCTCAACACGAACCCTTCATGACTTTTGTTGTAGAGTTCAATTAGAGTCATTTCGGCATGGTAGCAAGGTTTGGTCGACATCTCATATTCCCATTTACTTAATAAAGCAATCCAAGAAAGATTATAACTTATTATTTCATGTGACTTCTTGATTCCAAACTTCATGACACTTTTCCACTGGTCAAGATGGATGCATGTTGATGTAATGTACATGAAATAAGCATGTTTGACATTACTCTTGCATAATCTTAACAAGGGTATACATGTAAGTAAAGGTGTGTTGTCCCAGCTTAAGTTGGAGCTCACTCTTGTAAATTTGATCTTGACACCTTCATCACCACTTAACATGTCATGTTTGAGCTCAAACCCATTGCTTAACTGGTGACAAACACCTGCGGTGTTACAATAGCGGTCACCTCGGTCCGGTCAGACGCCATCCCTTTGCCACACAGCATGGACAAGACAACACCGCATGGTGGCGACGACCAGGTACGGTGCCCACTGTCCAGATATAGCACGTCAAGACGCATGTACGATTCTACCCACTATGAGATGGGATCCATGACGAAGGCCTTGACTTGGAGGTCATCCAGACCAGCGGAAGCCACGACCCCAGATTCAGGATCGTCGCCACCAACTCCACAAGATGACTAGGCGATCGGTGACCTAGGGGTGGCTACCAATTCCTGTACAACACAACTAGGAAACCAAGAGGCGATGACAAAGACCACATCGCACAGGATGGTTGGCAAATCACCGTCGTGCCTACAGTGCCACCATGACCGGCACAGTGGCACCACGCCACACCTTACCGTGACATGGGCACAAGACCATGATGACAACCATGCCCAGACGTGCACTACAAGACGGCGTAACTTGCAAGCCAAGTTAGCTAGGCTCCTCCCTCAGGATTATGATCCTTCGGTCAGGAGAACCTTCTTCTTTGTACATGCCCTGGCCCCGAAATCTATATAAGGGCAGCCAGGGCACCATCCCAGGGGGAAGACACACATTCTCATTTTCTTCACACCACCGGACTCCTGAAGCTTCCCTTCGGGCAGTTCATCTCTTAGCTCTAGCCCTCCTACCTCTTCCACCATTCTTGCACCCCTATTGTAAGAACTTCAAAGCATTCAAGCGAGGAACACGCACTCGATCATATCTGAGACTAGACATAGGGCTCCAGCTTGAACCAGTATAAATCCTCATGTCTTTTGGATGCTACCATTATCTTTCTAGAGTAGCGCAGCAATCTACTATTTTGGTTTACAAAACACCGACACACTGGATTTGGAGAGCCCACCCCATGAACTCCAAGTTAATAATACTAAGGCCACCATAATCAAGGGGTCACTGCACCTTATCCCAAGCGACCAGGCAAGAACTTCCATTTACATGTTTATGTCCCTTCCACATGAAAGCTCTTACGTATTTCATCAATAGACCGAATAAACCACTTGGGAACCTTAATAGCGATCAACACATAGATGGGAATAACATATAGCACAAAATGTACCCAAGTAACTCTATCAGCCATATTCATGAGGGACGCCTTCCATGCCGGCAGTTTATCACCAATTCTTTCAATCCACAATAGTAACTCAGCCTTCCTAAATTGTTTGCTCGAGACCGGCAATCCCAAATAAGTGCAAGGAAAAGCAGCAGGCGTATAGGGAAGAGTTGATGACACCATCTCCATATGGGATGATGGATCACATCTGATAGGAATGACACAACTTTTTTTTGTAGGTTACAGTGAAGATCGGGTGCCTCACCAAATGTAGGAAGAATTTCCATTGTCAGGCCCATCTCTTCCTCGACCGATCGGATGAACAAGGCAACATCATCAGTGTAGAGTGAAATGCGTTGTCCAGGACTATGCCGAGATAGAGGTTGTAAAAGTTCCAGCTCTCTAGCCTTTGTAAATTAACTGTTTAGGACATCCATCACCAATATAAAAAGCATGGGCGAGAGGGGTCTCCCTGTCGGAGCCCTCATTGGTGCCTAATCACATCTCTAGGCTCTCCATTAAGCAGCACCCGAATTGAAGATGTAACGAGCAAATTTAAAACCAGGTTACACCAAACCTGTCCAAATCCCAAGTGCACTAGAATTTTTAATAAAAAAGCCCAAGAGACTGAGTCAAAAGCTTTGGATATGTCAAGCCTTAGAAATATACTTGGGACTTGTTGTCGATGGAGAAGCTTGACTGTTTGTTATACTAAAATGTAGTTGTCATGGATACAACGACCGCAGATAAAGGCGCTCTGGTTTGCAGATACCAATCTATCCAGGAAAGGTGCTAATTAGTTAGCCATAATCTTTGATATTAGCTTCACAAAACTATGTATAAGGCTAATCGGCCGGAAGTCTTTGAGTAAAAGCGCCTCTGCCTTCTTGGGTATGAGTGTGTGGTAGGCTAAGTTCAGAAGCCAAAGGTTGCACATCACCTTGTAGCGTTATGATGGTGGCCATGAACTCAACCTTGATCCAACGCTAGCAAGTTTTATAAAACCTGCCTGTGTACCCATCTAGACCAGGAGCTCTATTCGATGGTCATCTATAGTTTTTAGTAGAAAAATGAATAAACAAAATATTTAATGTTGGGCCAAATTTTGTTGGGTTCATAGTTTGCTATCCATGCCTTGTCAACAAGAACCCAACATCGAAACAATCTGATGTCCCCTAATGGCTACTATGTTAGAATAGAAGAACTAGTCGTTACTGATAGAAAGTGTAGCGCATGCTCTGATGGAACTCATGGGATCATTCTGATCCACTCAAATGCTCTCTAGAACCTCGCTGGGTGCCATCAAAATGGGAGCCTTTGCTCCGATGGGTCTCAACCGATTGACCTGATGCACTATTGAGCAAACCCTAGCTGGTAGCTCTTAGTGGCATATATTCCAATGTGACCCACTAGTAAAGATGGCAATCGGATAGGTCTAGACCAGAGACCCATGGGTTTTAGACCTGACGGGGGTCGGGGGCAGGTCTGTTTTTGCCCCCGCACGTCTCGGGTTCCTGGACCCAAATCGGGGAGGGTGCGGTGATGGGTTTTATTACTCACACACGGGTCCCTATGGGTCCCCGAAGTTATGGTCCAACCCACTCCCTCCAACTAGCCCCGCCTCATACCATCCTAGGTCCCCGTGCGTGGTGCCCCCCATTGCCATCCATGTCCGTGGTCCGCCGCAACCGCAAGCCACACATCTCCCAACTACTGTGGTCCAGCTCCCGCCTGACCCCATCTCTCTTGCCCTCCCTCGGACCCACGCCCAAACCCTTGACCTCAACGAGCACCTACGCGCTGTTGGCTAACCGGCTAAAAGGTCCTAAATGGCTAGAGGGGGGGTGAGTACCCTAATTAAAAATTCTACAAAGCACTATAGCAAAGTGTTAGACACAAACTGTTGACGCCACCTACTGAATGATAGTTTCTATAATCTCTATAGAGTAAAATGCACCCTAGGCCCTCAAACTTTTGATGGCTTCCCATCCGCGTCCTCAAAGAATGAAAGCATGTATCCAGGTCCCTCATCTTTTGCCGCGGCACATCGATGGTCCAAAGACAGCCATGTCAGCCACTCAATCTGACGTGGTCGTGCCACCATGGCGTATGGAAGTTGAGGCCATGGCAATTTAGCAAAACACCCCCCACGCTTGATTTGTTCATCAGTCCAAACTACATCCATTCTCTTCCACATTCTTCCTCTATTAGGGTTCTTGGCGGGAATAGGCTAGCTAGACGTGGCCTCCACCCATACTGACGTGCTTGTGCTTCATCGGCCATCGCACTCGCTCCTCACCTCACCTCTTTCTATATAGGCTCCATTCTAGTACTCCACTAGTCCACTCCATTAGCTTCCCATAGTTTTGCCATATCAAAAACCAGACAGGATTGGACACGCACCACCATGAGCATCAGAGCATGCCGGCTGGCGGAGGAGGCAATCATGACGATGCACCCATGCACGTGGTGATGCTCCCGTGGCTCCCCTTCAGCCACATCATCATGTTCGTGCAGCTGGCGTAGAGGCTGCTAGCCTCCTCCTCCATCCGTGTCATGTTTGTCACGGCCACCAGGAACATCCCACGAGTCGAGGCCATGCTGTCGTTCGCCAGTGGGGTGGTCATCATGCCGTTGCACCTGCCCCGTGTGTCGAGGCTTCTAGAGGGCGCCACCAGCACGTTGGACCTCTCGCCCGATGGCGCTGAGCGGCTCAAGGTCACGCTGGACATGGCCCGGCCCCAGGCAGTCGCGCTGCTAGCCTTTGCTCCCCCCGGACGTCGTGCTAGTTGACTTCGCCACCCCGTGGGCCTCCGAGGACGTCACGGTGCTGGGCGTCAAGTTGCTCCACATCAGCGTCTTCTCCACCGTCACGGGCGCCTACCTCATCGTCCCTGCGTGCTGCCCCGATGGGGCGAGGTCGCCGACATCGGCGCGCGACCTCCTGTCCAGCCCCGCAAGCTTTTGCGGCTCCTCCCTGCTCACCAGCACTAGCATTTTGGCATACCAGGCTAACGACTTCGCCTACATGTTCACCAGCTTCGGCGGCCAGCCCCCCCTATATGACCACGCTATGGCCAGCATCTGGCCTTGCGACGGCAATGTGCTTAAGACATGCACCAAGATGGAGGGCGCCAACATACGTGGACTACCTCGCTACCTAGTTTCCAAAATCCCATGCTAGTGGTGAGGCCGCTAGTGCTGGACCCACCGTGGGGGTGCTGCAGGACGAGCGCTGGGCCACCTGGCTATCCGTGTTCCTAGACGGCACCGACGTCTTTGCCTCATTCGAAAGCGAGATGTTCCTACCAACCACCGTGGTGACAGAGCAACTCCTGGCCCTCGAGGCCACCGGCCACCCGTTCCTCGCCGGCGATGAACCAAGAACCCTAACAGAGGAAGAATGGGAAGAGTGCAAGGTTTTTTCGCTAAATTGCCATGGCCTCATCTTCCATACACCATGGTGGCACGGCCACGTCAGATTGAGTGGCTGGCATGGCTACCTTTGGACCGTCCATGCGCTGCAGCAAATGATGAGGGACCTGGATAGTTGCTTTCATAGTTTGAGGACGTAGATGGGAAGGCGTCAAAAGTTTGAGAACCTAGGGTGCATTTTACTCATCTCTATATATATGTCACACACACAATCAAGATAAGTCTCTACTACTACAACTGGTGAGCTAGCAAAAAGACTAGTTACAACTAATTACAACTAGACTACTCAACTAGCAAGATAAGCAAGCACTACCACTAGACAAGTATATCAACGAAACTAATGCAAGTGATAGAGGGCGATACCGAATTGGCCCAGTGTCCAATGAGAAATCCAAGGAGACAATGAAACACAGGATTTATCCCATGGTTTGGTTGCATGCCAGCAACTTAGTCCATATTGTGACGATGCACTCACTTGGTGGTTCACGCGCTAATAGGCATCACACGCCTAGCCCTACACAAGGGCGCCGTAAGAACCAACCATAAGAGAGGCTACACAAGCCATGGGCAATTTACTAGAGTTGCCTTTCATGGCTCCCACGGGGAATAGGAACAAAAACCCCCCACAAATCACTGATCGGAGCCGGAGACAATCACCACCCTCCGCTCAATGATCATCGCTGCTCTAAGCTGTCTAGGTGGTGGCAACCACCAAGAGTAACAAGAGAATCCATAGCCAATGTAGCCACAAGTGCCACTAGATGAGATAATGTGATGCAAATGCACTTTGGATACTCTCCCAACACACTAGATGATAAAAAAATCAAGAGAGATGAGTGCGAGACTTGCTTCTCAACTCTAGGGGGTGTACAAGGTCTCAAATGGCCAAGAGAGCCACCCCAAGCTAGACAACTCACTTAAATAGGCGTTCACACCTCGAGCTAGCCGTTACTCAGAAACCAGCCGACCGTAGGACCAGTTTGCAGTGGCGTCGGATCGGTCCGACTCCCGGTCTGACCCATGGATTGCTGCCACATGCCCGTGCCTTTGAACCCATGCCATCCAAGCCCAACAGCTAAGAGCCACACTCACAGTGCTCGGTTGGATTGGCGGTCGGACTATGATAGTAGTCGGTTGGACCACTTCATGCTAGCAGTCCGAGCCACTCCAGTAAAGTCCAGAGAGCACCTATTGAGTTGGACACCGATCTGACCTGCCCCTGTCGGACCAGTTGTGGTCCGACTCTCATAGGGAGCCCTGCCACATGTCGCTCGCTCACTCACTGCCTACGCCAGCCATCGATCGGACCACTATGCAGTGATCCAGTGTGGTCTGACCGACAACGCCAACTGGTCGGATGCCTACGCTACAGCCAAAACATCGGGTCAGGCCGATCCAATCCAACCAGTCTGACTACCCCTGTTGCAGTCCAAGAGAAAACCTGTGACAGAACCGCCCAATTTATACAAGATCAAGCATGGATGTCCCCGCTAACACGTTGACATGTGCATACTTTCACTT
Organism: Miscanthus lutarioriparius; assembly: GCA_904845875.1. Classification (NCBI taxonomy): domain Eukaryota; kingdom Viridiplantae; phylum Streptophyta; class Magnoliopsida; order Poales; family Poaceae; genus Miscanthus; species Miscanthus lutarioriparius. Next base: position 61,485,287 of record CAJGYO010000012.1, read on the forward strand.
ATATAAACTCGGTAGTCCGCTGAGTGTCACGAAGGACCTCGATAAATCAACATCACAACCAAGATTGCGTGATTAAGCAAATACATATCACATACGCAGAGTTGTAGTGGAAATAATATTACAAATGGGTTCACAAATAATAGTACAAGTTTGGGTTTCAAAAACCGATTAGTGAAAACAACATAGCTTTCAAATGATTACATTAATATAAGTTCCAAATACATTGCTAGCATGAGTGACATCCTCTGATAAAAGCATATAGATGAGAAATAAATATAAAGTCACCGAGCCCACCGGTGGTTAGCCACCATCTTCAGCAGGCCAAGAACTTCACCTGCAACATGGTGGGATAAACCCTGAGTACTCGAATGTACTCAGCTAGACTTACCCGTCATAAACCATAAATAAAGTGACACCAAGGAGTATGCAAGGCTTTATAGGTGGAGGTAGCTTGACAACATTTTTGCATAAAAAGCGATTAACTCAATTATACATTTATACTTTGGACATCAAGTTAATTATAGCTACTCATCTCTAGATTAGCAACTATCCTGTGCCAAACATGTGGTATATCATTTTAAGAGCATACAATAGTAACCATAGCCGGTGTAGTAATTCCATGTTTATCCGAACCATCACATTCCATAATACAATTACTGCGATGTTGGTACTAGCCAAGTTTCTCACTATCCAGGAGAGACGGCGATTCGAATCAATTTCAACTAGCTGGGAATTTATTCCTAACACAAACCCAGGCAGACCAGATCATTAGTCGCCTTAGGTCACCTTTGGTACAACTCAGGTACACATTTCGCGGGTTCGTACAACGCCGCACAATCTGGGACTGATGGTAGCCAGGTCGCTCAAGCCATGCCTGTCCACGGTCCCGAACCAGGTCGCTCAGGTCATGCTTGCCCACATTCTATTGATCTGCTCCCCGCAGAGGGCGCACAACAGAACGAGGCCCGGCCTGAGTTGAGCTACTCGGCTTCGCGGTTGGAACGAGTTATCCAGCCAGCAAAGTGAGAGGCATGCGTTCAATCTTGTCAGAAGCGCCAACAACGGTACGGTCCTTAATCGACACAGACGGGGATAGATCCACACCCAAGACCTCCATGTCTTGTTGCTTCTCTATCGACATCCCGCCCGGTCTCCATTTACATTACCCCATGGCTCTTTTCCACGATAGCAAATATAGCCAACCGTGCTTCGGTATCCACCTATATCTCGCAGGTGATAGGAAATCTCCCGACTTCTACCGGTCTAAGCATGGCTAAGCATATATTCGATCCTAGACCTACATAGGGTTAAAGGTGTATATATATCTAGACAAGGTAGTTCCATGCATCAAGTGTTTTTAGTCAACTCTTATAACCTAATGCATCAATCATAAAGGACTCGAGTAATATTTTATAAAACACTGGGAGACTTAGAATGCTCTGAGGCTTGCTTGTGATCCAACACTAGGTTTGTGTTTGTTAGATGACACTCGCTTGGTGAGCATCTCCTGTTCAGACATGTACTCCAGGGGTCCTTCCATCTTTGGGATAGGTCCACTATACACCGTGTTCGGGTTCGGCTCCAACATCACGTCCTTCATGTGGTTCATCTAGCGTACCTAGATGAGATGCAAGATGCAAGTGTATGAATATGAAGAATGGTAATATGAGATGCATCACATAATAGCATTCAAGGCAAGCATAAGGTCATGCAAAATATAGGTACCTAGAGTTATTTAACTAAACATCACACAACCTACTATAGAGGGATAGCAAGCATATTAGGCATGGCGCACAAGTGAACTTGAGTTCAGATATTGCACACATGCATCGATCAAGAACTAACCAACATGTTTAGCCAAAACAAGAGCAAGCTATAGCAATCACCTAGCACATGTATAGAATTCTGGACAACAACACAGCAGTCATTTGTTTTAATCATAACTAGAGACATAAGCATCCAACAAGGGTGACCCTAGACTTTCTGGAAAGCTAATGAAATTTCCTACAATATTGTTATTATCACCAAAAGCTTAATCCAAAGATAACCAGGTCAAACATGCTAATGTTTCAGATCAGCACAGAACTAGGACAGAAAAGTAGTTGTACTTTCAAACATATATAACTGGAGTTACAGACATCAACCAAGCATGAACCTTAACTTTATAGAAATATTATTAAATTATCTAAAATATGTTATTATCATCACAAGGTGATTCCACTATTAACAAGGTCAATCAAGCACAATTGGGTACCTCTATCCAGACTTGGACAGATTATGTCATGCAACTTCTCAAGCTTATAACTGGAGATTCAGACCACCAAAAGGAGTGATCTTTAACAATTTGGAAAGCTCATGAAAATCACTACACTTATTCAATTAACTCCAAGACATGATTCAGAGTATAGTTGGGTCAAACAACACAATCATTCAGATCTATACAGAGAGCATGCAAAATCTACCAATGAACTTGTAAACTCTATAGCTCCTAAATTATCAGGCCTATGGTCATGAAAATTTAACACACGCTATATTATGAAATTAGCTACAACTTTAGTATTCACTACAACCACAGTAAATATCATTTCCACCATGAAAATAATCGCACAAGCAAAACTGCACATGCAGTCCAAACAGTAGTGGTATACAAAACTGATAGAAACTTCAGAGAAGCATAACAGGAGTTCTAGACCTTCAACAAACATGAATCATAACTTTTTAAAAATATTATAGAGTTACCTACAACTTTCTTATTATCATCTTAAGATGATTCTACAGCTAACAAGGTCAATTAATCCAATGAATACATCTCTGTCCAAATCATGGACAGAATCTGACATGCTACTTTAAACAGCTATAGCTAGAGTTTTACATGTCCAATAAATGTGATTCTAGACTTTTTAGAAAGCTTAGCAAATTATAAACAACTTTGTTATAAACACCTAGATCTAATTCTACTATTAAAAGTCCCCACTGTACCAACAATGAAACCCTATCTGGGTTTGGGCAGAAACAGCCACAAAAATATAAACAATAATAACTAAGAATCTACTTAACCAAAAATTATGCTATTTAGTTTTTTGAAAAGCTTAAGAAAATTACTACAACTCATGTATTGTCATAAAGTCATGATTCATAACTTAACTGAGCCAATTAATTCAAACATGCAGGCCTATTCAAAAGAGGAGCAAAGCAATACAGGGCATTTGTTATTTTTATAGATCTTAAAATATCAAGCCTAAAATCCTGAAATTTTTATCAGACATCAATCATCACCTGAGAAGCAATCCATAAAAATTTCATATTTATTTGAGCAAAGTAACTACATTTATGAAAAACACAAGGCACAACTAGTATTAAGAACCTAACTGCACAAATTGATTTTCACAGCAAAAAAAATTAAACTAAAGCATGCCATATTATAGATTTACTGCATAGATAATGTCACAAGGATTCTAAAAAGTCCTCTTTTACTATTTTACGATTTTTCTACTAATTACTACGAAATTTCAAAGTTGATTATTCAAATCTGCATAAATCAAAGAAAAGGGGATGTAGATCTTGCATCGGAGTTCCTACATAAAACACAAAATAAACACTAGCGAACCAGTCCTTCTAAGCACTATTCAAATGAGTCTACGGTTTGCAGATCGACCCTCCCACTTCTTCAAATTCTTGCCCGCGGTCCTTCGCCTTCTTCCACAATAGAGAGCAGGGAGAGATGGTCGGCTCGGGATGGTGAAGCTCGCCGACGGCGAGTGGTAGTGCTGGGGGCGTGCGCCCGCTCCTAGGGGATCCCACGAGGCTGGCCAACGGGCGCAGCTCGGCCACAATGACCCAGACAGCTTGCCCGTGGTGATGCTTCGATGAGGCTCGGGGCCGGCTTAACTGGCGATCGGCTGAGGTGCCTCGGTGGAGCGAGGTCGACGAGCGAGGACAACCAGGGTGGCCGGGCGTCGGCAAGCAGCGGTGCTCGAACCGACGGCCATGGAGAGGGAGCAGGGGAATGGGGCAGCCATGGAGTATAGCTTGGCGGCCATGGCTTCCTGCTGCCGCCGTGCCTGGCTAAAGGAGGAGAACAACAAGGGAGAAAGAGAGAATGCAGAGGAAGGGAGAGACAACGGCGTCCATTTCATGTCTTCAGCACATGCGCACGCTCGAGGCGAGTGGGGGCTCGGCTTAAGCATGATGGCCACGCGGCGGCAAGCGTCTGTACAGGTGGCCACGTTCAAATGCTTGAAGTTAGCTCAAAAATACCTGAAAAACCGACTAAACCTCTATTTTCTCACCTCTCTATCTCCTAAACTGTTTAGTTCTGACACAAAATTTAGTAACAAAAGTTGTAGATCTACGCGAGATATCCAACTTTGTTTAAAGGATCAAAGTCTCATTCGGCCTGGTTAGAGATATACAAGGATCCAAAGTGGGGTTCACGAAACTTGGAAACTGAATATTTCAGTTCCAACACTTAGCCGATTTTTGGAGCTTCAAAACAGCACTGAGTTGATTCTTGAAATCCCTAATCGAGACACTTATAAGTTGAATCAAGCCTTGATCCAAAAATAAAGTTTGTTCTACATAACACGGACTACAACTTTTATTTAAGTTCCACTGCCATGCAAACACTCTAAGCTGCAGTTCAAACTAAGTCAAAGCAGCATCATGATAAAGCTTAAATTACCCTTTTTGATCTATTGGAACATTTTCTGGCCACTTTCTCAACATGAACCCTTCATAACTTTTGTTCATGAGTGTAAGTAGAGTTGTTTGAGCAAGGTTGCAATGTTTGTTTGTCATCACATGTTCTCATTCACCTAATAAAGCAATTCAGGCAAGGTCATAACTTGTCATTTCATGTGACTTCTGGATTCCAAACTTCATGAAACTTTTCCACTGGTCTAGATGGATGCATGTTGACGTAATGTACCTGGAATGAGCATGTTTAACCTTACTCTTGCATAAACTTAACAAGGGTCCACATGTAAGCAAAGGTGCGTTGTCCAAGTTTAAGTTGAAGCTCACTCTTGTAGATTTGATCTTGACACCTTCATCACCACTCAACATGTCATGTTTGAGTTCAAACCCATTGCTTAACTGGTGACAAACACCTGGGGTGTTACAAAACCCTTGCTCTCTATCTCTCGCGCGTGGTTACAGGACGGTCAGATCTGACCTAGTCGTGATCTAGTCCGACCGCCCTGTTTCTTCTTTTAAGTTTGATTCTCACCACCATTGTGCATGTGTGCCAACTCCAAGTATTCCAACACTTGTGTACATGAGTTAGCAACATTCTTAGCCACTCTCCAAGGGTATATTAGCTTACTATGTTCCAAATACATATGCAACGAGTTAGATCACCTAGTGGCACTTGATAACCGCATCAACCATGAATTATCCTCTCTTCATAGTATGGTTATCTATCCTAAACCTGATCACACACTCTATTACATCTTGACTGGCAAAAGAAAAGCCTAGCTTATACCTTTGCCCTATCTCCATGGTGGGTTTAGCTTTTCTCATTCACTTTTCCAAGTTGGAGCACTTTATCACCATCTTTTGGCCATCTCCATCACATGAGTGCCATCTGGCTCCATCACTTGGACTTGGACCAACCTATCTCATTTATACACTTATAGCATAAGGTTAGTCCAATAGGTTTCATCACTTATCCAAAATCAAACTAGGGCTTTCACCGGCGCAGGCTCCTCGGCTTCCTCCTCTCCGTCGGCGGCGGAGGCAGCCACGCCCTCGATCTCTGCTGTGTCGACCTCGACGCCATCAGCGCCGACTATGCTCTCCTCAGTCCTCTCGCTTCCCGCCCCTACAGCTGCTCCCTTCTATCATAAGGACGAAGACGACGGCCAGGTCCCCGTAGGTTTTGGATGCCCACCAGGTTCAGGGTCGGGGCTGCTTTTTCTCCCGTAAGTCATTTTGGGTTTGAGATGGGTTCTAGACTTGGGTTTCGAGTGCGGGTCCACGAATGCTCCACCCGGCCCTGACCCACCCTGTTGCCATCTCTTCCCACTAGGACAATCTGATGCTTCCAAGACTTCTCTAGTTGCTCTCTACATAGCATCGGAATGGTAGGCATTGCTCCCATGCCTCTCTCACTCTGATGGTTCCCTCACTTGGATGCTCTATTTTTAGCAACCCTAGCCAAAGACCTCGAGCACATAGCATATGCTCCAAAGGTTAGCACCTTTACAATCCGATGCTACTACAATCACACCATCCACTTCCAATTCAAGCACTTTTGTGAATGAGATTACTTCTAGCTGATTTTTGGGCCTTCTCCGAGCTACCTAGTGCTAAGTTTGACAAGTGTGCACCGCACCTAAAACATTAGACTCACATATGTCAAGCTACTAGTTCATACCCCCTTTATAGTACGGCCAAAAGAAAAAGTCCTAAACTACTCTAAATATCTCCCAACTCTAAACGACACTTACAACTAGTCTGTCCTTAAACTTGTCGTCCATCCTTTGAAAACTGAAACAAATTCTGTCGATAGGGGCATGAAAACCATTGATTGCCCAAACAATCATCATTATCGTGACCTAACACATAATGCCTCTACAAAAACACGTTAGTCATAATAATCTTGTGTAGTCATTAATCACCAAAATCCAACTCGGCCTAGATGCTTTCAGGCTTAACCGCTTAAGAGAATGGGATATGGGAGTAGTCTCGTAAGCACTCACCAGGACGGCGCACGGCGATGGCAGACCGTGGACTTTGAGTCTCGGATAGGACAGTCCGGGCACTTGGCAGATGGGGCAGCCGACCAGCTACTAGGCATGCCTAACGTCGGTGGACTAAAGGAGCGTGTGCACGTGGCCACGCGGGGCGGTGCCGTAGTGGGGGTGCCGCTCAGCGATGGGACGACCACACTAGGACGGGGCGATAGCCGGAGGGGGACCCACTTGGGTCTTGCAGCTCACGCAAAACGCATAGTCGCCCTAGAAGTGTCAGGGTCGCGGTCACGCCTGTCGTGGCCTAGGCGAGATGGCAAGCGAATTATGGGCGCCTGGGCCAAACTTCTTATGGGCTGCTGAGTACTAAAAATGTTCAGGCCAGATTCCACGGTAGTCTTGGGCCTACCTCGACTATCCACTAGGCCCGCCTTTGTCCATGACTTGATTCAAATCGATCTGCACATTATCTCACACAAGTGTATATATCATGCAACAATACCAAATCATCATGCTATAGAAAGCATATGTAAACAATGAATGCATATTATTGATGTCAAAATTTAATTACTTTGCAATGTTAGTTTCATATTAAATCAAATTTTGACCATGTGATCTCACAACAGTTAGTTATTGTATATCTTCGCAGGCAGTGACGGAGGGCCCAGTGCAATGAAGAGCCTTCTACCTTGGTTTTGCCGTGGATATCCTTTGCAAGTCGCACCTGCCGTCCCCACTAGCAATCTGCCGTGGATGCCAAACTCAACAGCACTGAAGAGGGCCAAAGGGCCTATCCTAGTGGCTATAAGAGCCATAATAGCACCTCAGGTTTTGTGTTCGACTCCCCATGGGAGCGAATTTTCTAGAATTTAACAGCGTTTGTGTTTTCAATGATAGGCGACGTTTCCGTCGACAGCGATGTGTTTTTGGTGACTCCATCAATTTCGATGAGGGTTTGCGTACGTGCGTTGATATGGGTTGAGTGTGCATGCATTGTCAGTGCCTGAGTGTAATCGAAAAAAACAACACCGAGAAGAGACCGCATTTTCGTGGTTGGGCCTATTGTGGGCCGAGCCCCCGAGCGATTAGCAATTAGGCAGCCCATGCGCATCTGCTATTCGGCTGTGCGGTCTGACCCTGATGCACGACGCTAGCGCACCACTGGCTACCGGAACACGCTGGGAGCCCACGACGACGCTGCGCACGGGCGGAGGCGCCACCGGCCGACCGTCGGCGTCCGCTGTGCCGCTGCCGTCGGGGGCACGTGAACGCTACGCGGGGACTAGTGACCAACTGGCCATGCATCGGTGAACTGTCGGTGCATGATTGCCCTGCACACGGCACACGGTCCGACTGCGAGAGACCAGACCGAGCGGCAGCAGGCATGCAGGATCAGGCAAGGAGCTTATTAATTGTTTATTATTTCTTTTGTTCAATTGTTTTGTTTAGCTGATTATTTCATTATTAGTTGATTAATTACTTAATTTAGTTAGTTGGTTTTGGTAGCACGGCTAAAACAAAAGATATTGACCGGAAAATAAAGCACAATGGCAACACCAAAATGAGGTATTTCTTGCACTGAATTCGTGGCGCCACTGTGTTTAGTGTTGATGCACCAGTGATGGTCCAGGGGGGAATAAGACAGTGATTTCAACGAAGCAGAGTAGCCGTTGTGAAAGCGATTAAGAAAAGAGTTAAGAAGATTTTTCTTTATCCACAACGGAGCTCTAACAAATGGATTTGTTACAACCAAGAGCTTCCGGATGCAGAAAAAGAGGCCTCAATCTTCAGGAAAACAAAAGGCTTCTATATGCAGCTTGACACAGCACCAGCTTAGTTACACACATAAAAAAGGGCGTAGCCAGTGCAGGGGTCTAGGGAAGGGCGTCGGTGGCAAGCCTTACCCTCGCCTGTGCAATGCGAGGAGACCGCGACTCGAACCCGGGACCTTCCGGTCACAGGCGGTAAGACTCTACCACTTGCACCAGGCCTGCCCTTCTTAACATCGTCCTTAAAAATTAAAACCTAGAAATAATTCACTGCAAAGTAAAATAATACAAGATCAAAAATAATATATCAGAAAAACTGGACAGTGAAGGTGCCTGTCTGTTCAAATACGCGAATATACCTTTTTCACGCTTTCTGAATTTTTACAACTGTCCGCCTTACGAGTGCCAGCGTTGCTCAAATCTATCTCCTGTCACAGAATTTAGAGATGACATAATTATAAAGTATTGATTTGGCTAGATTGCTGAAAACATTTCAGTCACATCCACAATACTGAACATAAAGAAAATAGTACAGCATATTCTGAAAACAAAACAACGGTGATAATAACCATACTGCCACTATCGTTCTGCATTTGAAAAATGAATTTATGCATAATTGAGGTATGAGTGGCCAAACGGTGAAAAGATGTACCTTTTAACTGGAATCTAACAATCAAGGCATAGCAAGTGCCGAACATTCCCACCCATGTTGGTGTCATTGGGAAGGGAGTTTATACACAGCCTAGCGCTCACATACATTTTGCAATCAGGTTTTTTCAAACCCACAGGACACAAGTGGAGAGAATCTAAACTGCACCAGGCCTCCCCTTCAGCCTAGGAATTGACAATGCCACACAAAAAAAGAACAATTTTGAATCATTTTAGCATTGCCAAATCCTTGTGCAACAACAATGGCATCAAGTGGCACTCTAATGGAATGTTTGGTTTGGTAATCAACCCATTCTAGATGGGGTGATGCATCATGAGTCCATTTACTAGTTTTTTCTCGAATACGTAGGGGAGCTGCGTATCATTGTATTAAGAACTCAACACACCCAAAACTCCCAAAGGAGCCAAGACGCCACAAGAAATACCTGAAAAGAAAACAGAAAAACAAAAACGACGACAATGGCGACCCAGCACAAACCACCGTATTATCTAGCAGCGACCTCTACTCTAAGTAAGCTAACCCACTAGCACCAGCTAGGCACCAGAGATTAGCCTCTTCACAAATCTGCTTATAAGAATAAGTTGCACATTGAGAGCAGCTCCATTAAACACCACATCATTACGGCGCTTCCACACGGACCAGGCAACCAAAATAATTAGTGAATTCAGCCCTCTCTTGTAGTTGTTAGGGAACAAATCCAGAATATGCATCCACCAGACATGGAGGACCTTGTCATCAGGGAGTGGAGAGAAATCCTGTAGCCCATAGCGGCAGAAGACAAGGGACCAGGTTTGCCTGGCACCCACGCACCCACAAAGGATATGATGGATGGTATGATCTTCCTTGTCACATAGGGGACACTGAGCAGGATAAGGTAAACCTCTCTTGGCCTGTCTATCTGCAGTCCAGCATCTATTATGGAAAGCAAGCCAGAGGAAAAATTGACACTTCTTCAGCGCCCAAGTATTCCAAATGAGTTTCCAAGGTTCAAACTGCACTGAGCCAAAGAAGAGAGCATAATAGGCAGATTTGGCTGAGTACTGTCTAGAGGCAGTGCTAAGTCAGGTTGCAGCTGCACATTCGAAACAAGATCCCTGACATCAATATATTCTGACATAGAAGCCACAGTGAGGGCAGCTCATAAGTCCCTGGTCCAGAACTTGTGCAACAGAGCATCAAAAACTGTGCATCTTTTGGCTGAACTCTTGGAGACCAGAGCAAAAAGGTGAGGATCAAGTTGCTCAATGGACTGGCCATGAAGCCACTTATCAGTCCAAAAAGAGAGTAGATTTTCCGTCACCGACAACAGTGAACACAGCCCTGGAGAAGAAGGCATGTACAGAAGGGTGTAACATGATCTTAAACTCTGCCCATGGTCTGTTTGGTTAGGTCTTTGCAAGCCACAACCATCTCATTCTCAAGGAACAGCCAAGGGATTTTAGACCATGTATACCAAGTCCACCCAGCTCTTTAGGCCAGCTAACTCTAGGCCAGGTGAGTAAACAATGACCCCCATTAGTTTCTCTTCCTCTCCATAGAAAACTCCTAATCTTGTCGATTTCCTTGAGATGGGCTCTTAACTAGAGAGCCCAAGGGGGGAGATCCGAAGATATAGCCAGATAAATCACCATAGATGTCATCACAAATTGGATCATTACCAACCTCCCAGCTCTGCTCAGTAGATCAGATTTCCAACCTGGCAATTGGGCAGCAATGCGGTCTATGATGGGCTGAACTCGCGCTTTGTTCAATTTCTTAAACGAAAGCGGGAGGCCCAAGTACTTGTAAGGGAAATCATTCCTAATACAAGTACTAATTATTAGCTTCTAAGGAATTAGGTGGTGATGGATCAACTCATTCTATTCCACAATCCAAACAAAAAACTAAAAAATGAGATGATTATGGACCACTTTATTCCACAAACCAAACACCCCCTAAATCATCTCTGTGTATAGCAAATATGCATCGCTAGAAATGATTTAATACAACCATAGTCCAATATCTACAGTGCAACTACACGTTTGGTGAGAGCTCGGTCAGCTCATAAAAAGAAAATATTATTGTTGGGGGAGGGCGACCCAGCTTGACCCCCGCCTGTCTCCCGACCCACGTTGCGGACCTTGTGACCTACCTCGTATCGGGCCATAACCCCCGCGACGAAGGGTTTTTCCACCCAGTCTCCCCTTTTTCAGGTGCTTTGCGCGAGGCTCGTCTAAGGTCGAGAGGGAGCCCAGGACCGCCTGAGAGGGGGAGGGCCCCCAGGCCGAAGTAGCGAAGGTCCATCAGGAAGCGCAGGTGCGCCAACGCCTGGAAGCGGCGGCTGCACGGCGCATCCGGTTAGGGTTAGGTGTGGTTGGAAAGGGATACGGAGGATTACCTCACTACCCTTGGCCTCTGTATTGCGGTTGACAGTGTTACGTCGACCCTTTTGTAATTTCATCGCGCCCCCGGGTATGAGCTATAAATACCCGGGGGCGCTCATGTACAGAGGGGGATTTTTGGGCAATTTAATGTGCAATTAATCCGCATTCATTTCTTGTTCTCCCTACGGGATACCCTCGCTCATACGCTTGCGCTCTTTCCATTCCCTGTGGGAAACCCTCGGCCTCCCCCCGCGTAATCCCTAGCGAGGGTGGGAGGCTAGGAGTGACCCCACAATTATTAACTGATTCTGATGGATAAGTCTCATGTGTGGTCTTTGTGGGGCTGTACTGCTCACATGGTCCTTATGGCTGTTTTTCTGCTTTTAGGACAGCATCTTAGACTAGAGGACAGCAGGACAGCATCTTAGAGGACAGCATCTTAGACTAGAGGACAGCATCTTAGCTAGGACAGCATATTAGCATCTTAGACTAGCATCTTAGACTAGCATCTTGGCATATGCTTGGCTGGCTAGCAGGCTATAAATATGTAACCCCAACCCCTCAGGTTGGCATGGCATTTGAGTAAGAAATAGACAAGAAAATTGCCCCAACTCCTAGTGTCATCCTCTATCGATGAGAGTAAGAATTCTCCTACTACCAAGAGTGAGAATTTAGCGACTAACAGATTCAACCACAAAAGGAGAGGGGGGTATTTAAAACCACTACATATAGTGACCTCGAAATCACAGATTTGCGAAACTACAAAAAAAAGTAGTAGGATGCTTTCTCTCCAGTAGTTTAATATTTTCATGAACTCCTAAGGTGAAATTCAAAGAAGAGTTCCATTAGCAAAGATATAAAGTTTCACAATTTCTAAGCTTCATGATCTAGCAAATTAGTTTCTGCTGCTCCCTAAACTTGCATCTGGTTGCAGCACTGGACAGATTACAATGTAAAGTAAAATAACTAGAAAAGTTAAGATGGCTCCAGTGCATTATACTCTGAGAAAACCTAAATCAGATGTATGCGACTCACCCCTTATAAATAAAGATAGCTATGAAGTGCCAAGGTTGCAGGATTTGAATGTTTCACCTTAGAAAAACATCCAAGAAACGGTGAGCATGTTGGCTATTTTTATGTTAAGAACTTAAGATGCATTCACAAAGTATTTTTCAAATTAAATAATACAGGGTGGAGAAAGATGCGGCATTTATCATGAAGAAACTTTGTTAAATCTGAGAGTTTTCAGTTAAACCTTTGGACATTCTCTAATATAATGAGTAACAGCATATCTCATTAACCGATGCACTCAGACAAGACAGTTCATTAAAAATACAGCAAATATTTCATAATAATTTGGTAAATATAATGGGTTAACCATACAGTGCCAATGAAACACAGTTCCATTCCAGTTCTGACCATGCATTCAGGCAATATCTCATTAAAAGATTAAAACCATACATGGCAGGACTCAAAGAAAGAATCACAGGAGATGCAAAGAGGAATAGTTGCACACAAATTGCAAAACAGCATGGACTGCAAACACGAGTTTAAAGTGAATCACAAGTAGCTCGTGGTAGTAGTCTGAATCTGAAGGGGGTTAGACCTACACATGCTGCCCGATTTAGCAGGGCTTCAAGCCTTCAGCTCCTTGTTACAGTGTCACGAGGAATCAGAGCCAATGAAGCCAAAAAGACTGGCTTCACCGGCTCCCAGTTCATTTGCGGCAGGGAGAGAAAAATAGCTTCTATGAACAATGGGGCGAGGACAGAAAAATAGCTTCTATGAACAATGGGGCAACAAGAGAAAAATAGCTTCTATGAACAGTGAGGTCAGGGGTGGAGGAGTCGGAGCCTTTTGATCCCTTTGAAGCCCTGCCAAACAAGGCAATCATACAAAAACTTTGCAGATATTGCCCACACGAGATTTGGGACCAAACAGCACATCAAACAGATACAATATCGCTGTCACCACCATCCTAGCTATCATCATAAATAAATTGCACCAAACCACACCTTGGGTCAAAATCAATGACATCAGTACAACTACCGCCACCAACTATACATCAAAAGATTACTGTAGGCAACATCACTAGAATTCCTAAAGTAGGGAACCCAAACTAGATGCATTCCACCACCCAACACTGACACACAACTTTTCTTTTTCTCAATTTGCACCCAACTCATGCCCACTGATAGGAATCAAAGACACTGATCCAATCAAAACAAACAAGAATGGCCAACTACAAACAGAAGAACAAGAAACTAAAGTAAGAATGACCAACAACAAACAAAAGAACAAGAAACTAAAGTGTTGGATAACCTGTCCAGTCCTCTCATAATAGTCGTTGAGCGCCCACTGGTACTTGGACTGGTCCAGGCCGAACCATCTCGAGATGTGCTCGTCCAAACTCGCGTGTGCTAAACCAGGAAAATATTTTGCTCACAGATCAAAATTCAAAGTCACAAACGTTAAAATAAAAATAAATCAGAGCAATTAAACACGAAGGATTCTCTTCCAAATCACCTTCTTGCACGCGTGCAACCGCGTCCCAGAAGAACGCGAGCAGCGATCCGTCCGACCCTCCCGACGCCTTCGAGAACTGCAACGGCGGCACCTGGACCGGTGGCAAGGAGCGGGAAGAGAGCTTTGGTGCCTGCAGCGGCGTTGAGACCGACTTTACGGGCGGCGGCGTTACCTGGACCAGCGGGGGTCGGGAGAGCTTCTCCGCGAGAAGCGGTGGAGAGACCGTCTTGACAAGCGGCGGTGGTACCTGGAGCAGCGAGGGTCGGGAGAGCTTCTCCTCGGGAAGCGGCGGAGAGACCGTCTTGACAAGCGGCGGCGTGGAGACCGAATAAACAGGTGCGGGCGGAGGGGCCGTTTGCGCCGGCGGCGATTCAGGGGAGTCCTCGGCGCGGGGACTCGTCGGGGGCGTAGAGAACTCGGACCTCGGGCTCTCCGGCTCCGCCGGTGGCGTGACGAACACCGTGAGGTTGCCCGACTTGCCGATCACCGGTGGCGGGTGCGGGATGGAGGCCATCGCTGGAGCTGAGGGGGTCGGAGGACGGAGGAGGAGCTAGGGTATGGGAGGAGAAGCGGCCGCTAGTGCGAGAGGAGTGAGAAGGCCGCGAGTGTGAGACGCCATTGCCGACGGGTATGGGGAGTGAACATTTTGTTAGGTAACTCCTCATCGATTTTAAGAATCCAGTAGTAAATAAAAAAAAATCGGATGTGTTTTATTGGATTCTGTGTTTATACACACAGTACATGTTAAAATCTTCTAAAATCCTACGTTTGGATGACATATTGAGATTCTGGAAATTTCTTATCGGGATTCTTTGAAATTCCATGGTATTCGAAACGGGCCTTAAGCATCTTTTCTTTTTCCTGTCCGCTTTTGACGGTTTAATTTTTGTTCCAAATAAATAAGTGAGGCGAGTGTTTCCGTCGAAAAAAAGGTGTCGAAAACAATGTGACATGTTAGTGGCAATATGGTAGGCTACTTATTCTATTGGGGGTAACCGCTTGGTCTCTAGACCCTCACATAGCACGTATGGGGTGAAGGTCGAGGTGGGGGAACAGGAGGAGGGAGACCACCACTAAAAGATGATAAAAACTAGGGGAATAATAAATTCAGTAATAAATGGACATTAATTCATCATGCACGGAAATAGTATCCCCGGGTATTTATAGCTCATACCACTGGCATAGTGAAATTACATTCACCTCGGGTTGATCAGCCTAACCTCTACGGGCACTTAGGGGCAACTCGGTCATTCGTCACCCCAAGTCCAACTACCCACTTAGACGCTGTTAGGGCTCCTTGCTCAGGGAAAGTCGCCATTCCATGGGCTCCAATGGTGGTATCATGGGTGGCTCCGAGGGTTCTCCGTCGTTGAGCGGCTCCGCAGTCGTCTAAGGGTCTTGCAAAACAAATGACATAGGGGCCCTCTCCAGCGAAGGTATCCAAGGTGCTCGGTTCTGTCAGCTTGGAAGCACCGGTAGGTGTGATGGCGAGGCATCGGCGATGGGCACAAAGCGAGGGAAACGAGGGTTCCTAGCGGGAGGTGCTGGCGAGCGCCCTGCCCGGTCTAGAGGAGATGAGAGGCAAGGTAGCGCCGCGAGGGGGTACCCCCAATAGTAGTGAAAGGTACTTGTTTGGTTTTGGTATTTGAGTGACAACCTAGGTGTACTAATATGTGTTGAAGTGGAATACACATGTGATTAGTCCATATGTACACTAGTGTGAGCAACTTGAGCCATGGAGGTGGAAATGGCTTGGATATGTTGCAATGGTCACACATGTGATGAAGGAGCTTATTACATATGAGACATGGCATTGAGTCATGTGACTAGGTGAAGAAGATAAAGATAAGGCTTGGCTTGATGGACCAGTCGTAATGGTGAAGGGCAAGTCAGAGGCTTTGGAGCGACGCACCGCACGTGGCGGAGAAGCTTAAGGAAGGACTTGGCACCGATGGACAACGACAACGGTGAAGAGCAAGTGAGGTCAAAATCGATGAACCAATAAGGTCACATAATAATACGAAGTGGATCATATCATTTGTTAATCGAGGTTGATGCCTATGTGGCATCAACATTGAAGGAGATGAAATAGAATGTGTAAGGCAAAGGTATATTTGTAGGGTATTTCATTTCACCGGTCAAAGGTTGTGTAGAGAAGTGCATGACCAGATTTAGAATAGATGGACGTACTATCAAGAAGGGCAAACTTATTTGCATATCGGTCATCTAGTGCCACTTGAGCGATCTAACTTTGCATGTGTGCTAGGATCGAGTGGCGTGATGAGAAGAAGTGTTAACCCTTGAAAATATTTGTGAAAATACCAACACACATGCACAAGGTATTGTATTGTTGGCGGTCCTTATCAACCAAATCTGACCGCCAAATAAGATACAAACAAAGGAGAACTAGCATGAATTACACACATATTATTTATATTGACACATTTCCACATGTATTGGAGAATAAGTGTTTTGCAAGACACAAAGATGAAAACCGTGGAAAATGTGGTTAAAGTGCACAACTAGACAAAGCGTAAAGTAGACTCATACAAACCACTAAGGAAAAGGCCTACCAACCTGAACAATCTAGGCCTCAAGTGCACGGGGACATGCCCTAGGCCCAGCAACCAACCGACCTATGAAGGACAGTAGGGGGGAGGCTCTGCCTAGGAGCGGTGACGAGATCCTAACATATGGGTATGTTAAGCCTCAGAATCAATGGTTCCTGATCGAAGGGACCCCCGACCAACCCCTCTAGGATCGTCCGGAGGCTCGAGGCCTATACCCATCGGGTACGCTCACGTGCACCCTCAGACCAAGAAACCTGGCCGAGCCTAGGCATGGCGCAGCCCCCGCATAGGGCTCGAGGGCTTGCTTGGGCCTTAGACTCCCAATCGATGACATGCTCGATCTCGGGCCTAGGCTCCTGCCCTGCTTGTGACGCCAGCCAAGGCCCGGGCGCAAGAAGACAAGCCCCAAGCCATCGAGGCTTGGGCGCTCCAAGATGTCACGCCCTGGGCGTGGCCCTACCGGCCACTTCCGTGATAATGTCACGCATGGGTCATGACACAAGAAGACAAGCTCCCCAAGGCCTCTAGGGGCTAGGTGGCTCCTAGGCCCCACATCAGTCCTTGGAGCCGACCTTCGCCACCAAGAAGACTTCAGAAGGTCCACCTAGGGGAGGCTAGTCCAAGCCGACACAGCCTAACACGCAAAGTGTTAGAACAGAGCAGCCGGACGACGCCCAAGGCTTCTTTAGCTCCATGACACTACCATGGTCCATAGGGCACCGCTGCAAGACTCTCCTGACTCTGGTGTATGTAGACCATAGACTCATCTCCCCAAACCGATATGTACCCGACCTATCTTGCTATATAAGGGATAAGGTTGAACCTAGAGGAGGAGGGACGATCCAAGACAGATCATTCCATTCCATTTCGTTTGCTCCTGCCCAGCACCGAGGGTAGGGGAACCTAGAGAGAGGGGCACCAAGAGCTCCTCCACCACTATGTTGGACTGCCGCCAGATGTTCTACATGCTAGCCAATGTCCACCACCAGATCGTCACCGGTGAGGTGCTCCCGCCACCCGACCGCTTTTGGTACTACCTCCCGAACCTACCTTTCGGGATCCAGAATGAGGCGGCATCCTTCCAGCTAGAGCTGGAGCACCTCATCAGCCGTGACGCAACAAGAAGCGCCATCCTCTCCGGCGCTGCGGGGGTGGACGTCCCCTCGCTGTGCACCTTCCTAGAGATCCTCTCAAGGGATGGCCCGGAGTATGACTCCAATAACATCGACTGCTACGCCCCGCCACGTATGTGTTACCACATCGACGATGAGGTTCTTGCTGAGAAGGTGCCTGGGCTCATGCCGCTAGACTAGAGTCGCCGTAGCCACGTGGCCTACCTTTAGGAGATGGAGGATCACCTATGAGCTCAGCAGGTGGACCTAGAAACCACCGAGGTAGAGCTTGAGCGCCAAAGCTAGGACCTTGTGCAGCAACGGGCCACGCACCCTCTAGGCGGTGACCATGACACCCGCACAGGGGCTCCTAGCGGCCTGTACTTTCCCCGTGCGGCCTACAACATGGCGTCCGCCGCCTGCCGGCTGGAGGACATCTCCGACATGCCGGACCCGAAGAACAACGAGCGCCTGCACGAGGCGAAGTGGCTTCTCCACGTCGGCCTCGAGCAGCAAGCCAAGAGTTCTGCCTCCCAGCGTCACGCTACGCTCTCCAGGCCATCCTAGCTGACGACCACCGCCAACGGGGACCGCTCCAACGCTCACGCCCCACAGGAGGGGGAGCAACAGTGACACCTCTGGCAACAGCTTCGACCAACCATGCACCTAGGGCACCAAGCCTCGGTAGGAGCGAAGGCATAACCTTTCTCCTTAGCATCCCCCGCGTGCCATCAGATCGGCGATGACCGTGACATCCACGACACCATCGAGGCCAGACACCACGCTCAAGCGTAGTACCGTACCCCTAAGCGATAGGGCGGGGCGACACCCCGCATCATTTTAGCCCGCTAGCATTTAGGGTAGCTATCCGGGTGGCTCCCTACCCTAGGTGCTTATGGCCACCGATGCACATCTCCAAGTACGACAGTGAGACCAACCCGAAGCATTAGCTAGAGGACTACCGCCTCGCCATGAAGGCCGGGGGTTCGAACAACGACTTCACCGTCTAGTACCTTTCCCTCCTTCTGTTAAGCTTGACCAGAGCTTGGATCGAGCAGCTCGAGCCTGGTAGCATCCACTGCTAGGGTGATCTCCGTTAGTCTTCATTAGCCACTTCTAAGGTACCTACACCCACCTAGGTAACTCATGGGACCTCTACAACTGCAGGCAGAGGGCCGATGAGACCCTCTAGGAGTACATCCAGCACTTCTCCAAGAAGCGCAACGAGCTCTCCAACATCACCGATGCCGACTCGATTAATGCCTTCATCTGTGGCACAACCTGCGAGGCGCTCGTCCACGCGCTCGGCTGTGAGACCCCGTGCACGACGCAGGAGCTCCTAGACATCATCACCTAGTATGCCACCAGCGAGGAGGCTGTCTAGGCCAACTTAAGCAACAAGGCCAAGACCGCTATCCACCTTAGTGGTGGAGACGGCGGTGATGACCCCGTCTCATCCCAGCGTCGCCGCGACAAGAGGAACAAGGACCGAAAGCACTGTGGGGAGGAGATGGTGGCCATGGTTGATTGCGCCGCCAGACCATAGCCCCGTGGGCGCGGCGTATGCCCCAAGCACTTTGAGAAGGCGCTCGAGGCCCCCTACCCGTTCCATGGGAGACAGGAGAAGCACCTCCTCAAAGACTACACCACCATCAGGAGCTACATCCGTGGCACCCTCGGCCAATAGGGCAAGGCCCAGAAGCCTGCCCCAAAGGCCAACGACCTAGCAGACGATGCCTAGGAGGAAGACACCGAGTTCTCTAAGGTCAAGCGTTACCTCATGATCTTCGGGTGCTCCTAAGCCTACAAATCCCACTGGCAGCGACGCATCACCGAGCAGGAGGTGCACACCATCCACACCCTCGCCGTCCCAACATGGCTTGATGGTCCCAGATGGCCATCACCTTTGACTAGGAGGATCACCCTGATCGTGTCACTCACTCGGGGCGCTACCCGCTTGTGGTCAGCCCAATTGTGGGCACCACGCACCTCACCAAGGTGCTGATGGACGGGGGCAGTGGCCTCAACATACTCTATGCCAGCACCCTCGACAGGATGGGCATCCCGTGGAGCAACCTATGCCCCAGCAAGGCACCATTCAACAGGATCGTCTTGGGGAAGGAAGCCATGCCCCTCGGGCGCATCCAGCTCAGCGTCACCTTCGGCCAGCCGGACAACTTCTGCAAGGAGCCACTCACCTTTGAGGTCATCGACTTCCTCAGCATCTACCACATCCTGCATTGTCGACCATGCTTCGCCAAGTTCATGGCGGTCCCCAACTATACCTACCTCAAGCTCAAGATGCCCGGCCCGAAGGGGGTGATCACTGTCGAGGGCAGCTTCGAGCAAGCCTTCTATTGCGAGCAGGACTGTGTCACCCAAGCGGCCATGCTCATTACCCCCTGTGCTCCCGATGGCCCTAGCCACAATACAGGAAGGGCGCCAGTAGAGGGAGCAGCCAAGGCAGCAGCGGTGCTCGACCAACCGAGCATCGGTGAGGCGGCCAAGACTCCTAGCCATAGCGGTGGCTCGGCTAGCCCCTCCATCTAGGCGCTTGACCCCCCAGAAGGGATTGACCCAATCGAGGTGAGTTCTAACCTTTCCCCATGAGGGAAGGCCATCGCCGAGCCATCTACCCAGAAGCGCTATCTCCCAAGCTAGAGCCCGCCTACCGACCTCCTTCGCCGGCCCACCTCTCCAACAACAAAAACCAAGATAAGTTTCATCCTCTCAACCTTCTTGCTTCGCTTGACTTCACTATTGTCTCCTTAAGCCCGAGCAGCTCCAGCAGTAGCTCAGCTATGCCAAAGGATCAACTGAGCTAACCACCTGTTGCCCTCTATGAAGGTGAACCACAGCACAGGGCCCCTGAGTGAGGTAAGGACAGACGAACGAAGTAGGAGAAGTAGGCGAGAGGTCAGTAAGGCACTAACGGAATGGCCCTAGCCACCGTGTTACCAGCTATGTCCCCTATCCCTTCTCTTGTGTTCATTTCATTCATTTGTAGCTATCTCTATCTCCTGATCCTTCATCAGATCGCCTCTCCCAGTTGCACGCCGGCACGGGACCCCTTAGAAGGGGCATCGCTAAGGGTTCTAAGGCTGACCCAACAGGCTTCAAGGTTGTGATAGAACCGTTCAATTTATAAGAGCACAAGTACAATGGCAGCCTGCGAAGCGATCGCACTTTTATACTAGAGCCCATATAAACCCGGTAGTCCATCGAGTAATAGGAATGGTCTTGATTCATTGCCAATATACAACCAAGATCATACATGATTCAACATACATGCCACATATTACATAGAGTTCACAAATGCATTACCATACATCGAAGTACAATTAAAGTTATTACAAACCAAGTTCAAATAAAGTAGTAGCGGAAGCAAAGATACTTTTTAAACTAACATCTCACGCCATTGTTCAAATACTTGTAAGTCTGTGATCACATCCCATAAAAGCATCATAGATTAGATATATAGAAGCGCATTACCCATGGCTTACTCCTCATCCACGGCGGGAGAGAAGCAGTTCTTACAATACTCATGGTATACTGTGTTATTTACAACAAATGGAAAATAAACCCTGAGTACAAGAAGGTACTCAGCTAGACTTACCCGTCATAAACCAAAAATAAATGACTCCAAGGATCATGCAAGGCTTTATAAGTGGAGCTAGCTTGACAACATTTTGCATAAAAAGCCACTAGTTCAACTATACATTTTTTAATTTGGGTACCAAGTTAATTATAGCTATTCACCTCTAGATTAGCTACTATCCTATGCTAAACATGTGGTATATCATTTAGTAGCATCTCAATAGTAACCATATGTGGGGGGTATGACCCTGGATACCCACGACAGACTACATGGGCTGCGCCACCAGGGGTAGTCCAGCCCACAAGACGAAGCCTTGCGGAGCACGGCGCTACTTGGCGCGCCCCGCAAGATACCGGGAAGATATCCTGAAGATACGGCGTAATCTGTTAGGATATGTTATGATCTCGTGATCCCTATAATTTGTTATTACTTACTGGTTATCTCCTAGATCTAACCGACTTGTAACCCTAGTCCCCAGCTATATAAGGCGGGTAGGGGACCCCCTCAACACACGCAATATCATACAATAGCCAATACAAACCAACAGACCATAGGAGTAGGGTATTATGTCGTGCGGACGGCCCGAACCTATCTAACTCTTGCGTCTCTGTTGCCTTCTTGTTCTTGATTACGCGCACCATTGCCAATCAATCTACCTTCGCGGGATACCCCTCGGAGGACTGTCGACGATATTCTATCGACAGTTGGCACGCCAGGTAGGGGTGTGCATGCTATTTCCATAACAAACAAGATGGTACATTTTGCAGGCTCTTTGTCCTCTCCAAAGCTTAGCTAGATCTTCATAGTCAGATCGATCTCCTGGGTCATCAATGCTGATGGAGATGGAGAGATCATCGAGTCGGTGCAGATCGATTCTACGTCGACCACACGAACACCTACAACAACAAATATGATCTCGGAACCGCCTCTAAAGTCGTCTTCACCAACAACTCACCGCCTGCTCCCCCGCTATTTGAGGAAGCAAATCGACAATGATGATCTGATTGCACCTATTGATCAGGTTGGCCAGCAGCTCGCCGAGTGCCTCTCCCTTACAGAATCGGCTATTACCACTCTAGTTCAGCGCTGACCACCCTCTGATTCCGATCTATCGGAGACCAATTAGGAAACTCCAGGGGTTACGACCACCATCCATCAGGATGCCCTAAGGAACAAATTCACCGACCAGATGGGAGACATCTATCCTCTCCCTGACTCGATCATCGACCAGCTCTCGCCGACTGTTAATATGCTGCAAATCGGTCAACGTCCCAAAGAATCCCTCCACACCATCCTAGAGGAAAATCCAGACTTTGAGTCCCAAGACTCTACGGAGACTGTGGCCGAAACCTCCGCCATCCAACCTCCTTTCCCACCCTTTCGAGGAGGTGGGATTTTTAATGTCAGCATCGACAGCCCTCTGCGGGATGGAGAAACCGATGAGGACCACGTAGCTCGCGTCAATAGAAATGCTTACCGTGCGCAGCACTGAGCAAATGAGGCCACCATTGTATTAGCCGAGGCTGCTCGCAATGGAGAACAACTCGACTCACAAGGGAGGCCATGCCCACTCTGTTGCAACCTCAATGACGAATTCATCCGTGTCGATGGCCATGACATCTACGAGACCCCTAGCGCCAACTTGGCCATGGCCGCTAATCAGCTCGCTCAGCTCGAGCAAATGCCGAAAGTCACCAAGGTCACCACAATGCTTAAAGCTACGCACTGCTAGGTCAATGAGATCCGCCAGGATTAGGGACCTTCCTACTCGATAAGCTCGAATCGCCGATCCACCACGCCAAAATCCAATCGCCGCCCCGGCAGAAGTCGTTTTGTCGACTAGCATAGTGATGATGGACGACCCCTCTAGGGGGAGCTAGGGGGAACCATATCAACTACCCTCGCCAACACGACCAAGAGGTCCATCAAGATGTTCGAGCACACATCAACAGCCTCCGGGATGCACGACTCATATCAATGGGTGCCGTTTTTCTCGGCATGAGGAGGAAGTATGCCGGTGTCAAGAATACGAGCAAGAATTTGGCAATTCGGATGCAACCCTCTAGCTACTTAATGCCGGCAATGCCGCCAATCATGATGGTGACGATCCTAAAGGGCCCCGAGCATTCACAAGAGTACTCCAAACACTCTAGTGGCCCCGTGGTTTCAAAATCACCGGGGTCAAGCCCTATGAGGGGTGGATGAACCCCACATAGCAGCTACAAGCTTATGCTACCGTTGTGCGTGCCGCTGGAGAGATACCAGTGTCATGGCAAACTATCTTCCCATCATGCTCATGCTGACTGCAATGAACTGGCTCACGAGTCTCACCCCAAATTCCATCAAATCTTGGGAACAATTGAAGAAGGTCTTCACCGACAAATAAATGGCTACGTGTACTCGGCCGGGCACCAAGCATGATCTAAATCGCATCTATCAGAAAATGTTAGAGCTTCTCCGTAGCTACATCAGACATTTTTCCGAGATGAGAAATTCTATTCCTAACATCACGGAAGCAGAAGTCATCACCACCTTTGTCCGAGGACTCCATCACCATGACCTTCACTCCAAATTCAATCGTAAGCCGCCAAAGGGGATTGGTGAGATGATCACGACCGCCGATCAATATGCCAACGCTGATGAGGCCAAAGTTCGCTTCAACGAGGATGCGGGCACTCACCACCTAAGTCACTGCAGTGATGAGCGCCCCAACAAATGACGCCACAGTGGCCGCCACTATGACAACCACGACCACCATTAGGACAGTGGCCATGATTGACCGGAAGGGTCTAAAGCTAGTCAGTATCACCGTCGCCGACCAAACAACATCGTCGCCACCGTTGACGAACCTCACGCCAAACATAACTACGACGAGCGGTACAAGAAAATCCTCGAAGACCCATGCCCCCTCCACAAGAACAGCAAGCACAAGATGAAGGACTGCCTTGGCTTGGCTAAGGAGTTCTCGGCCAAAAAGAAGGACGACGACAACAATGATGGAGCCAGAGGTCGCCGACCACCTGGGGACAACAATAATGCCTTCTAGGATCAAGACAAAGTGGTTGCCACTATCTTCAGGGGCCTCGCCGCCGCCGAGAGCAAGAGTGATCGAAAACTCACCGCCCGCCGAGTGCTCACTGTCAACACAGAAGATGCTATCGCTAACCCCAGTTACCACTCCTAGTCTGAAGTCCCCATAACCTTCAGTAGGGCCGACCAGTGGGTGGACATCCCTTACACAGGGCATTTCCCCCTTGTTCTCGATGCAACCGTCAAGAAAGTACTCTTTAGGAAAGTACTCGACAAGGGCGGAAGTGCTCTGAACCTCCTCATCACCGGAACCCTAAAGGAGCTAGGCCTTGGAATAGAAGACGTCACTCCATCCGACTCCTCCTTCTGGGGTGTGGTACCTGGCAGGGCATCCAAACCGCTTGGAGAGATCACCCTCCCGATATAATTCAGCACGGCTAGCAACTTCCGCGTCGAGCACATCAACTTCTACATCGCCGACTTCAACATCGCCTACCACACCATACTTGGTTGGCCATCTCTGGCCAAATTCATGGCCATACAGCACTATGCATATCTGGTATTGAAAATGCCTTCGCCTGCAGCAGTACTGGCCCTGTGGGCCAACCTCTCCATCGCCTATGCCTATGAAACATAGAGTCTCTCCCTCGCCGAAGCCATCGACCTCTCCATCTAGATGGCCAGCATGGTCAACAACGCCAAGACGGTGCCCGCCGATGACCTGGAGATCCCAACACTGTAGCCTCCACGTGCCTCCGCCAAGTCTAAGGAAACAAAGGAGGTCAGCCTCGGCCTCGATGACCCCACCAAGACCGTCAAGACTAGGGCTCATCTCGACCCCAAATAGGAAAGCATGCTCATCTCCTTCCTATGTGCTAATGCCGACATGTTTGCTTGGAAACCTATAGACATGCCGGGGGTACCACGGGAGAAGATCGAGCACTCCTTGAATGTCTCGCCGACCGCCAAGCCGATCAAGCAGAAGCTCCGACGATTCGCACTAGACAAGAAGGAGGCTATTAGGGTAGAAATAAAGTGGCTCCTAGCGGCCAGATTTATTAAAGAAGTGTATCATCCTGAGTGGTTGGCAAACTCAGTCCTTGTCCAAAAGAAGAATAAAGAATGGAGAATGTGCATTGATTACACTGATCTCAACAAACACTACCCTAAAGACCCCTTCGGTCTGCCTCGGATAGACGAGGTTGTAGACTCCACCGCCGGCTGTGAACTCCTCTCCTTCCTCGATTGTTACTCTGGCTATCACCAGATATCCTTCAAAGAGGATGACCAGATCAAAACATCGTTCATCACACCTTTTGGTGTGTATTGCTATACCACCATGTCTTTTGGACTCAAAAACGCCGGGGCGACCTACCAAAGGGCCATCCAGATGTGCCTTGACCAACAGATAGGACGCAACGTCGAAGCTTACATCGACAAAGTGGTCGTCAAATCCAAAACTGTCGACAGTCTCATCGCCAACCTCTAAGAAACGTTCACCAACCTAAAAAGATATAGATGGAAGTTGAACCCTTCAAAGTGCATCTTTGGATTTCCATCCAACAAACTCCTAGGCTACATCGTCAGTGCCCACAGTATTGAACCCAACCGCAACAAGGTCTCCATCATTACCAATATGAAACGGCCAACCTACGTAAAGGATATACAGAAGCTCACAGGGTGCATGGCGGCCCTCAGCCGCTTTATATCACGCCTCGATGAAAAGGGACTACCATTCTTCAAACTGCTCAAGGCCTCTAAGTGCTTCTCCTGGTCGGAGAAAGCTGATATGGCCTTTGAGCAACTCAAGTTGTTTTTAACAAAGCCTCCAATCATGACGGTGGTTCAACTAGATGAAACCCTACTGATCTACATCGCCGCCACTTCTCGCGTCGTTAGCACAACTATCGTCGTCGAGTGCGAGGAAGTTGGACACGCCTATAAGGTACAATGTTCAGTCTACTTCATCAGTGAGGTTCTTAACGAGTCCAAAACTCGTTACCCTCAGGTTCAGAAGCTGTTATACGCCATTCTGGTCACGTCGCACAAGCTCCGCCATTACTTCGAGTACTACAAGATCGCCGTGGTCACCGAGTTCCCTCTAGGGGACATCCTCCATAACAAAGAGGCCAATGGCCGCATCATCAAGTGGGCAGTTAAGCTCGGCACTTATTCCATAGAATTCAGAAGTAGGCCGACCATTAAGTCATAGGCGCTGGCTGACTTCGTCGCTGAGTGGACCAAAATCCAAGAGCCCATCCCCGCTGCTTGCCCCGAGCACTGGGTAATGTATTTCGACGGTGCCCTAAACATCAATGGTGCTGGAGCCAGCATTTTGTTTATTACTCCAACTAAGGACAAGCTCCGATACATCCTCCGAATTCATTTTCTAGCTTCCAACAATGCCGTGGAATATGAAACATGTCTCCACGGACTTCGTATAGCCATTGAGCTCGGCATCAAATGCCTCATGGTATATGGAGACTCTGCGCTGTTAATCAACCAAGTCAGTAAAGATTGGTCCTGTTCCAGTGAGAAGATGGATGCATACTGTGCTGAGATTAGGAAACTCAAAGGAAAGTTCTACGGTATCGAGTACCACCACGTGGTACAAGACAAAAATCAGCTCGCCGACCACCTATCTAAGATAGGCTCTTCTCACGCCACGATTCTGCCTAGGGTCTTTGTTCAAGACCTCTTTACGCCATCTATCAAGGAAGAGAAGGAAGTTCAAGAAGTTCCCCCCGCCGAGCAGCTAGTACTTACAGTACCTTCGCCAGTCATAGATTAGAGGGAACAATTCATCAAGTACCTCACCAGTGCCGATGTACTCACCGATAAGACAAAAACTGAATGCCTCATCTGTCGCAGCAAGCATTACGTGCTGGTAGATGAGAGGTTGATGAGGAAAAGCACCAAGGAAGAGATACTGCAGAAATGCATCACCCAAGAAGAGGGAGTGAAATTACTTCTTAAAATTCACTCTGGCTCCTGTGGCAATCATGCGGCCTCCAGAAACCTAGTCGGCAAAGCTTTTTGAGCTAGTTTTTACTGGCCCACAGCCATCTTCAATGCAGAAGACCTCGTCCAACATTGTGAATGATGTCAGTTTTTCGCCAAGCAAATACACATGCCGGCACAGGAATTACAGACTATCCCAGCTTCTTGGCCTTTTGCATGCTAGGGACTCAACATGATTGGGCCCTTCAAGCCTGCGCTAGGCGGTTTTTGGTACCTATACGTCACCATTGACAAGTTCTCCAAGTGGATCGAATACAAGCCGCTTGTTTCGGCTACTACAAAGAAGGCAGTTGAGCTCTTCGAAGATATCATCTATAGATTCGGTCTCCCAAATAGCATTATCACCAACCTCGGAACAACATTCACTAGTCACCATTTTTGGCACTTCTGTGAAGACCGATGCATCTCCATCAAATACGTCTCTGTTGCCCATCCTAGAGCCAATGGTCAGGTCGAACGGGCGAACAACATGATCCTCGATGCCCTCAAAAAGAGACTATACAAGAAAGAGGAAAAGCATCCGGGCAGATGGCTTAAAGAGCTCCCAGCTGTGGTCTGGGCATTACGCACTCCAGCTAGTCGCAACACCGATGTATCTCCATATTTTTTGGTCTACGGCTCAGAGGTCATACTTCCTGCGGACATTGCCTTCTGAGCACCTAGGGTAGAGCATTATAATGAAGAGCAAGGCACAGCTATCCAGACAGAGGACATCGACAGAGCCAAAGAAGAATGCCTGATCACTTGTGTTCGCACAGCCAAATACCTAGAAGGCCTACGAAGATACTACAATCGCAATATCAAAGGTCATTCATTTGTGGTCGGTGACCTCGTTCTCTATAGAAAGCAGAAAACCAAAGGGATGCACAAGCTCTCCTCCCCCTAGGAAGGGCCTTACGTGGTCAAAGAGGTTACCTGACCAGGGTGTTACTGGCTATGTGACATGGAGGGAATTGATATCCCCAATTCGTGGCACATCGAGCAACATATACGTTTCTATCCTTGAAACACTCTAGATATGTACTCTTCACTCCATAATAAATAAAGTTTTTATCGCCATAATTTGTCTCCATTATTTCTCCACTCTAGTTTAATCTCCATTTATGATTACCAACTCCAAGATACTCCTTAACAAACTCCGACGATTATATGTGATCTCCATAAATGCTTTGCCCCGTTTCTCCATACTAAAATATCTTTGAGATATTCCGCCAACCATCGAGCAGCACACGTTCTGCTCTGTGTTCTTTGGAGAAAACCCTATCTTTGATCTCTCCCTACATGTGCTATAGGCTCCAGCGCTCGACGTTATGGGTGGTCGGCTGTGGTTCCTCAGTCACATCTGTTCCTCCTACACATGCACGGGCTCTAGCGCTCGATGTTATGGAATACGGGCTAGCCAAGGCCAAGAGCCCAGTAATGAACTAACTGCTCAGACGCTACTTATACCATGTATAAATGCGTTAGGGTTAACAACACATCTCTTTTTCACCTCAAGCACTAGCAAGCCACCTGAACACGCACATGTCGTCTACTTAAAACATTTATACAAATACACAAATGTTTGCTTAGGCCCTCGTGCATTTAACTCTCCTTTCCAGTTGTCCCATATAGGTTCATCTCCACTCAGGTTATTAAGCTTGACCCTCATCGTCTACCTCGCCAAACAGATCGACATCGCCGGCCAGCCTCTTCGCCACGTCCTCCACCTCATCTTTCAGCTGCTCCTCCTTCATCGCACCCATCTCTCTGGAGAATCTAGCCCCTATCGCTTAAAGATTGATTGCAGGGTAGTGAGACCGGACCACCGCCAAGGCATGTGTCATGATAGAGACAGTGGCATCTTGGTTGAAGCCTTTGAAGTTCTCCCACGCTGCCTTGCACCTATCAATGATGGTGTCCGGATGGGGCGGCCTGTCATTGGGCTGAGGAGCTACCTCCATATCGATACAGTCGAGCACCGACCTGACTCCGGCAACCACGGCGTCAAATTTTCCCCTCTGGATTTTTACCTCCAGCTCCAGTGCGTTGAACTACGCCTTGGTTCTTCGATGGTATTCTGCAGACACCAAAATGATATGTCAAACGAAGAAATCATTTCAGCAACAACTCTGACCATGAACTACTCACCTTCCAGATCCTCGGCCAGTTTCTCTGCTCGCCCAGACGCTTTCTCCTTCTCCTCTTGTAGTTGACCGATGACTTGACACAACCGGCCGAGCTCCACATCTTGCTCTATAAGCATAACGGTCAACAGCAACATCAAAACTATTCGGCAATGTAGAACAAATTCAATGATCCGCAGTACCTTTCTTCTATTCAGAGATGCTTTTCAGCTGCTTGGAGGTGTGCTCCAGCTGCTCGGAGGTGCGCCCCAGCTGCTCGAAGACGATCTTCAACTGCTCAGATAAGGTGCCCTTTTGGTACTCCTGGTCCTTGGTGTTTGATTCAGCAAGATCCCTTTCATGCTGGGCCCTCTGGACGTTCTTCTCCATCAGTTTTACCGCCTCCCTTAGTTTCTCGTTCTCCTCGGTGAGGGGCTCCATCCTCTTGGTCAACTGCTACCGTTGTTCGGCAGTCCGTGCTATGTCCAGCAAAGCAACAAGATTATAAAAGAACATAGTCTCCAACGCCAAAGACAGGCACCGTTGATGCAACACTAACCACAATTTGCTTCATAGCTGTGCAAAGGGTGGACCGTAGCCTCTTCACCTCCCTGGTGGTGTCCTCCTCTTCTATGACCACAATTTCCTCCCCTCGCTTACGGAGGATGCGGATGGCTTGAGGTCCTGATCCTTCATGCTCAATCTCCTCGACCTCGTCTTCTTCCTCCATAGATGATGGTGCTCCCTAGGGGCTCGGTGGCCACACAGAGCGACCGACCACGCCCTATGGCATCTCAGGGCATGCCGCTTGCTCCTGCAATGCTGCCGGCCTCTATGCCCCAGACTCCAACATGACGTCGGTAGCTCCCGCTCCCTCCTTCGAAGACTCAGTGGCTCTTGCCGTTGCTCCTAGCGTCTCTGTCGAATCACCTGCCATTGTCGCCAACTGCTCTCCACCTCCAACTCCATCAGCAGCGGTGGTCGAATCCTCCGCAAACCGACGAGCGCCCGAGGACTCTAGGACAGAGTCTGTCCACAATGTCTCCACACTGTGAACAGCCCTTGGCTGCTCGCCAGTCTGGCCTAAAGGATTCAAATCCTCTGCGGGCCCCGTTCTGCATCAGATTAGCTCATCGATCAGCGCAACTATAAAAATCGGATAGCTACCGATCCCAAGGCAAAGATACTTATACATCAGCTTTCCGATAAACGGGTCTGAACTAGCGCTACCTTCCCCGAGCACTCAGGCATTGCTCTGGGATCAACCCATGTGTCCTGGGCTAGAGGTCTTGCGGCCCCCACCATTGGCATCTTCTCCGCCTGCTGCTCGGGGACTCCTTCCCCTCCCTTTGATTGCACCTCTGCGCGCATGTTGTGCGATGATGCTTTAGTGCTCGGAGGGGGAGCTACTGGAGCCTCGTTGTCGTCCGACAACTTGGATATCGCCGCACTCTGCATCCGAGCGGTCCGACTACCTCCAAATGAGATGCCGACCAGCTTGCGGGGAGCTACATTCGCCGTTCTTCTCTTCTTTTAGGCCGGCTTATCTTTTGCTGCCCTTTTCCCCTGAACTTTCTCCAATATCAGGGGGACTCTCCTTCTAACCAACACCTTCGCCTCCAGATTCGGACGAGGTGCTGACAGCACCTTCCTCCGGCTGAGTGGTCGGCCTGGTGTCCACTGCCTTTGGACAATTGCTCCTTGGCACATCCAAGAAGTACGCCGCCTGTTCCTACCAATGGATCTTTCCATAAGTGAATCAGTCCACTGCTCAGCACCGGCACGGGATAAAAAGCACAAGGAATAACAGTCGAGATTTTCACCTGAGGAGGTGGGTTCGTGCAGTTGAAAGGTTTCGGCTGCCCCAGCATGGTGTATGACATGTTTGGAGCGAATAGTTCAGCGGCCTGGTGTTGCACAGCCGCTGTCACACCCCAAAATTTCTGATTTTGGGTTGTGCATAGAAAACACTAAATAAAATGAATCATTTTAATATTTGGATAAAATTTACCAAGTTTAGTTTGAACTAGCGTATATTTAGTTATAGAAAAAATGTGAATTTTCAAAGTTTTCTAATTTTGACGGGGTTTTGGATGATATGATGTTTGCTTGTTACTTCATTGTGTGTTGAGAGTGAGCAAAGTCTTTAAAATACGTTAGTAGGTCGATTTTCCTTCTCCGGCACGCCTTTATCTTTTCTACAATCAAATTCTTTGTTTCTCGGCTCAAGTTTTCATTAGGAGCTTCCTAAAATTATTTCTTTGTAACATAAATCACTCCTTTCAGTTTCTCGTCCATCAATCAATCTCTATAAACTTCTCGGGAATTTTTTCAGCTTTTTCTAGAACTTGTTCCTACTTGTCTATAAGCATAATTTAATTTTTAGATGCTCCAAATTATCTTGTCATAGGCTCCAAATACTTTATTTGGGTTCCTCATGTTCTATAATATCTCTGGGAATTTCCCCCAAATTTTCAGAGCTTTCGGAGTATTTTTCGTGGCTTAAATAATAATTCTAGACTTTTCTAGAATTATTTTATCCACAAAATTAATTAATTCAAAAAATAATAAATCTCTCTTTTTCCAACGCTCAAAGCCCATGTGCAATAATCCTCATAAAGTTGAATTGGCATAAATGATATCAAAATATTTATAAATAAAATATGATTAGCTTCAACTTAGTTTTAAGTATAAATATGATTTGTTTAATCTAAATTAATGCTACTCACATAGTTTTTCCAAATTAACATAAATCAAGCTTATAGTCTTCTCTTTTCTTTTATAATATAAAACCCTGTAGTCATTTCTTTACAACCATAGTTTCGATTAGCGTGCTTTTCGTGTCTGTGTGTTCGTAGCGATGCATAGGATCGTATTTCAAACTCTTTTACTTATTTTTCTATGATTGGTGTACTATTCTAATGTAGATGTAATTGTATGCTATGCATGTATTTGTGTGGATGTTTGTGTGGTGTACTACGATTACGTCCAGTCGGTGAGATATACGTAGTGATCAAGAAGAAGAAGAAGAAGAAGGACGTTAAAGATTAAAGCTTACCGAAGAATCAGTGTTTTAAGGCAAGTATAGCGTGGGATCTTCCTTGTTGTTCTATACACCTTTAATCATTTAATACATACTGCATGTGTCTACCTTGACTACCACTAAGGATTTCCTAGTATTTTGTTACCTTGTACCTTGATTCCTATGTGTTATTGCATTGGGTAATATGATGCTAGTGCTCAACTACAACCATGATCTTGTAACTTGACTAATGGTATATGCAATAAATATTAAAAGATGCTTTTTAGCAACATGGAACAAGGGGGCTAGAGCATTGGGCTATTTTTATGGTGCTCTAGATTCCTCTCCCTAAAAACTTATCTGTAAGTGGTCATCCAGGACTTATAGTACAACCATGAGGACTACATGGCTCTGGTCTTAGTCTAGTACCTTGCTCTTTCTAGTTTGTAGCAGTTTATTAAAAGAGCAAGAGGGGCATACCAGGCTAGGTATGGGCCTCATCCCCAGGGTGTGTACTATGCTGTGTGTATAAGTGCCACTTCTGGAGATGACTCCATAACACTTGAGAGATGGAATCCTTAGTGGCTGCTCCTTATTAGAATGACTGGGGAAAAGCTTCATAGTATACCCTACTTGCTCACCTTGAAAGTGTTTCGGGAGTTATAAACCCGGACATATGGGTAACATGACTTATGGTGAAAGTGTACAACCTCTGTAGAGTGTAAAACTGGTATATCAGCCATGCTCACGGTCATGAGCGGCCTTAGAACCCTTACGGAATAGATGATGAACACTAATGATATGGATGATAAAGATGCTCACTAATAATTAATTGTTTATGCTATTCATTATTCATGTTTACCTGATCATGTGTTTATGGGCTTGTGATAAAGTTGTTGGCACCCAATTGCTAAAAGATGACTCATTAAAAGCTATCCGTAGTTAAACCAGTGTCAACCTTTTGAGCCTCATGAACCCCATGTTATATTTGTTGAGTATGACATGTACTTACGCTTGCTTTACTTTTTAAATCTTTGGAAAAATCCCGGATGTGTACTAGATTGCTAGAGTTTGGAGGAAGGGGCTTGTGATCAACCAGACAGTTGTCCCTATGGAAGTGGAGTTTTGACCTAAAGATCGAAGTTGTCTTTCCGCTGTCTATACTCTGAGATTGTATTCTTTATACTAATACGCTATGTAATAAGCATTGTCTTATGATATTACCCTTATTTGTAGCTATATGTGAGATTTGACTTCCTAGGCTCATATATGGTGTGTATCTGGTTTTGTTCTTTAAAACCAGGTGCTACAACCTCCTTCACCATATTCTCCGTCCTCTCTCGAGTGCCGTCAGTATCTCCTTTGAAGTCAAAGCTCGCATGAGCCCTATCCTTGTAGGGCTGGATGCAGCGCAATATGAAGTTCACCGCGAGCACTACTTCGCTCATCTTCATGCCCCTAATTAGCTCGAGGAGCTCCTTCACTTGTTGCATATTGGCACTGGTTGGTTTCTCCGACCAGCTCCTTTGATTCTCCAAAATCTGGTCGACATCGCATCAGATGGTAGGATCGCTTTGCTTCATATAGAACCACCTGGTATTCCACTCCTTCAGCGAGGTATTCAACGGCATAGGAATGTATTCACCCACCATCCCATCGTGGAGCTGTAGATACACACCACCGACAACTTTGGAACTGCCCCCTCCTTTCTTCTTCAGCTAGAAAAAGTATCGGAAGAGATTGAAATGGGGAACAATGCCAAGATAAACCTCATAGAAGTGGATAAACACAGAAATGTGCAAAATAGTGTTCGGATGAAGATTACACAAGCTAACTCCCCAATACTCCAACAGATCTCACAAGAAAGGATGTACCTACCCTAATCCATGCCCGAAATAATCCTCGAATACAATGAGTTCATCGGTGTGTGGCATCGGATAGGGCTTACCATCGGTCAGATGCCATCCGGTGGTGACACGGTCAGAAAGAACGCCTGCCTCCACCATCTCATTGAGCTCCATCTCCCCCATGAGTGACGGTACCCATTCCTTGTCACGGCTCACCCCGACGGCTGCCTTCTTCGTGTTACCACCTCCCCTCTTCGACGCCATCCCTCAGATCTAGAGTGCGTGTGAATGCGAATGGGGGAACACGAGGGCGAGGAGGAAGATGAAGTGATGGAGAGGCAAAGGTGGGAGCGCGGAGTGCGGTGACACAGTTATAAAGACACCCTCCCCACTTTTTGCATTCAAGGGTTTTTAGAAAACCTCACCATGCTGATTTGCGCCCTTCCAAATTTCCAAAAGCAGCATGCTGGGTTGTTATCTGGGCTTCCGCGCAACTATGACCCATATCGCCCATCTTTCGATGCAACTTGGTACTACAAACCGAATATTCACCGACCACTCCATAATACCATCAAGGCTCAGTAATTTCTACTGTACAATCATTACTCTGGCTTTTTCTCTATGATTTGAGTAATCAGCACTTCCTGATTTATCCGAGATTTTCACTTGTGGCTCAGGGACTACGTCATCATTATGATTCGGTTACTCACCATACTGGGGACTTTTTTGGTTATTGTTGTTTCTGACCCTGGCACCATGTGACCACGTCACCTACTATCAGGCTCGGGGACTAAGTGGGCACACTTCACCTTGCGGTGAATGTGCGCTTTTCATTTTAGGGCTTAGCCCATGGACTAGTTGCCTGCTCGGCTGGTCTTCTATTTTTCTTCTACTTTCTAGACCCTGGCACCACGTGACCACCTCACCTACTGTCAGGCTTGGGGACTAAGTGGGCACACTTCACCTTGCGATGAGTGTGTTTTCTTTAATCTGCTCATTGGAAGACTCCGTGCCTCCCAAAGTTGAAGAAGATTATCTCCCTTTCTCGTGGTTGGACTCTAAGTGGGCACACTTGGTTCACAGCGAGAAAATTTTCAATTTTGAACTTGAGCTCCTTACATCCTTCTGGCAAGCCTTATTTGGGTAAGCCCGTGCTCGGCCGGACAGTTTAGCTGGTCGGTTACGGTCCACAACTACTCGGCAACTCATTAAGGTGGTTGGACTATGAGGCTGACTGCTTGGCTTTGTTTACACCTGCTTGGATAAGCTTAAGACGGCATTGCATAGCGGATACATGGTGCTCGAGGACTAGCTGTGGGGGTACGACCCTGGATACCCATGGTAGACTATATGGGCTACGCCGCCAGGGGTGGTCCAGCCCACAAGACGAAGCCTTGCGGAGCACGGCGCTGCTCGGCGCCCCCCGCAAGACACCAAGAAGATATCTTGAAGATACGGCATAATCTGTTAGGATATGTTATGATCCCGTGATCCCTGTAATCTGTTATTACTTACCAGTTATCTCCTAGATCTAACCGACTTGAAACCCTACTCCTTGGCTATATAAGGCGGGTAGGGGAACCCCTCAAAACACATGCAATATCATATGATAGCCAATACAAACCAACAGACCACAGGAGTAGGGTATTACATCGTGTGAATTGCCCGAACCTGTCTAACTCTTGTGTCTCTATTGCCTTCTTGTTCTTGATTAAGCGCACCACTACCAATCAATCTACCTTCGCGGGATACCCCTCGGAGGACTGCCGATGATATTCAGTCAACACCATAGCCGGTGTAATAATTCCATGTTCATCATAACCATCATACTCCATATTCTAATTACTATGATG
The DNA here is from genome assembly GCA_904845875.1 of Miscanthus lutarioriparius. Taxonomy (NCBI): domain Eukaryota; kingdom Viridiplantae; phylum Streptophyta; class Magnoliopsida; order Poales; family Poaceae; genus Miscanthus; species Miscanthus lutarioriparius. The sequence goes on from CAJGYO010000012.1 coordinate 61,521,465, forward strand.
TTGGAGCTAGTCAAGTTTCTCAGTATCTGGGAGAGATGACGATTTGAATCGGTTGCAACCAGCTGGGCAATATTCCTAACACAAACGTAGGTCTACCAGCCACGGTAGCCTTAGGTCACCTTTGCTACAACTCAGGTACACATTTTGCGGGTTCGATCAGCGCCACACAATCAGGGATTCTACCAGTTGCCAGGACGATCAGGACTACCCTTCCCTTGGGCTCACACCCATCTCCCCGCACATCCTTACTACCTCTAGTGTGCGCACTTTGACAGAACAAGTCCTGGCCTAAGTTGAGCTACTCGGCTTCATGGTCGAAATGAGTTATCCGGCCAGCTAAGTGAGAGACATGCGTTCAATCTCGACAAAAGTGCCAACAACGGTATGGTCCTTAATCAACACAGACGGAACCAACATAGCCATCCCAACACCATTGTATTTAAGATCCTGCTCAGTCTCCATTTGATAACACCCCATGGTTATTTTTCACAATAGCAAATATAGCCAACCGTGCTCATGTATCCCCCAATATCTCGCAGGAGATAGGAAATCACCCGACTTTTACCTTACTAAGCATTGCTAAACATATATTCAATCCTGGATCTACATAGGGATCAAGGTATATCTCTGGACAAGGTAGTTCTTTGCATCAAGTGTTTCCAATCAACTCTTATAACCTAATGCATCAAACATAAAGGACTTAAGTGATATTTGTAAAAATATAGGAGGCTTAGAATGCTCCGGGGCTTGCCTTTCAGAAAAGAGGTAGGCTTGTGATCAGGGCACTCTAGTAAGTCCTCAGGAGCCTGCTCCTCACCTTCAGGAGCTGCTATTTGCGGTGTCTCCTAATTCTCCTCCTCCTCTATCTCGAACTCCAAGAGTGTGATTCCTTCTGGCGATCCTATATGCATGAGCGCAAAATAGGATACAAGAATGCACAGGTAATGATATGAATGATATGGTATGATGCATAAACATAAATGCCCTTAACAACAAGGTACTAAGGTGATAGCAAGATTAATTATATTTTACTGAGTAGGTGCATATCTCCTCTCTAGTAACTAAACAAACATCCATTTAAAACCTTTTCTGGACTACAAGAGAGTAGCTACTTTATTTTGACCATAACTCGAGTTTTACACATTCAAACAATATGATTGTGGACTTTCTAGAAAGCTTATAAAATTGTCTACAACCTTCTTATAATCCTCTTAAGGTGATTCAATAGTTAGCTAGGTCAAACAGTTTAATCTTTCAGATCTATCTAGAGAATAAGCACACCTGATAGTAGACTTCTACAAGCTATAACTCTCAAACCATTAGGACTATGACCATGAAATTTTAGTACAAGACAGATGAGTAAGTTATCTAAAACTTTGTTATTAACAAGTTACCCAGTAAATATCATTTTCATGGTGAAAATGTCATTACCACAAAAAATATACCTACAGTCATCTAATTGAATTACAAAGCCCTAATTAACTAGTTGCCTATACCCAATTATTTCTGAGCACCACTACTAACAGCAACAGATCATATGCATCGAAAGCACCCTAGAAAACATCATGGTTAAGCCCAAAGAATTTATTGATATTCATTTATTATTTTTGTTATATAATAGGGTGATTTAAAGGATAAATATTTCTATTGCACAATAAATCCTGAGAAATTTACTGCAGCCTACAAATGACTCCAATAGTCTACTGTACAAAGTTCATGCCACTTGGATAAGCATAACAACCTCTACAAAAATGGCAAGTTGCATAGGCTTATAATAGCAAGAATAGTTTAGCCCAGTGAAAAGTGTCAAACAACAGATTTCATATTTTTCTTACTTTCATCCTAGCACAAGAACACTGTGTAAAGATTTTCATGATCATCAGTTATGTATTTTTACCACAATTAATTTTACCAGAAACTAGCAATTAATCAAGGTTAAATAACGAGACCATATTTCAAATATGCCTACTGTAGGTTTAGTATTTTTCCTAGCTAGAGCATGCTAGCACAAGACCAACAAAATTGGAATCACAATTTTTTGCATCTCTCTAGCTCAAGTTATGCATTTTACAAGATAAAAGCTATTTTAAAAGCATTTAACTAACTCAATTTAATTTCCTTAGAAAAATACCCCAAACAGTAAGTTTTATATTTTTTCCAAATAGTACACTTCATGATGAAACCAACAAAATTTGGATCACCTCATTTGGACACTTCTAGCTCAAGATATGCTTATTGCAATTTTGCTACAAAATCTGGAAAAACAAATAAAGCAAATCAAATTCAACTCAGGGTCTGCTGCTAGGTACACCTGGTCCAGTGCACCCACTACGATTGATGCCCGGGTCCCACCCGATAGAGACAGAGGTAGGGCGCGGCTTTGACCGGCGGCAGCTTGCCGACGGCGAGGTCATCGGCGACGAGGTCGCCACCATCGTGTTCCCCATCCCCATACGCATCTATTGGTACCCTTGGTTGGCTCAGTGGCTTGTCGGAGCTACCTTGCCGGCAAGCATTGCGGCTCGGCGCGTGCGGACTCACCGTCTCCGGTGAAGACAGGCCCGAGCGAGCTCGGCTATGATTCCAAGATTAGGGTTAGCAGCGGCGCCGGAGAGGCATGGCCGCGTGCATGGCAGCACGGTGGCGCAAGCGCGGCAACGGTGACATCACCGTTCCGACAAGATGGTTGCCGGTGGCAAGTCTCTGTCTTCAGGGAAGGTGCTAAGGGTCATGGTAGTGCAGAAACAAGCGCTAGTGGTAGAAAAGGGAGGTCAGGTAGGGCTAGCCGCGGTGATATGAACCCGCTAGGGTTTATGGACGATCTTTCGATGAGAGGCGTGAGATCACTCGATTTGGTGGATGGAGATGACGTTCACGGCCCGACTACAGCCTTCCAAGACCGCGCCTTAGCAACCGATACACCACCTCCAAAGGCCGTCACGATCTTGTGGAGCGCGACAACCAGCCACTAGGGCTCCCGTCCTGCAAGCAATCGAAGAACTAGCAAGAACAAGGAAACAAGCACTGAATTTGCAAGATGAAATTGAAAGCCTCGGACTGAATCTTATGATGAGTGGGGTTCCAAGACAAGGAGACGGGCGGTTTGGATCAAACGACGCGCGCCTACAAGCAAGTAGCAAAGGCTAAACTTGATCTAAACAAAACCCAAGTGTTCCTGGTGGGGCTAAGGGGTATATGACGTGTGGAGGACGACCACAAGAGAGTTTGGGTCGTGCTCCAACCCTAGGACGCGTCCCTCACTGGACTCTAAATGATACAAGCCCATTGGGCTAACTTAAGGTGGCGCAGCACCCTGGACAGAATAGACCTCTCGGTGATTTTTGGACTGTTGACGCCGTTTCTGAGCAGGTATGAGTATGAGGTCAGATCCGTATGAAAGTAGACTTTATTAGCTTTCCAACAAGTCCAGAATCACCCCAATCCGACTCCGTATGTAACCGTGGCGACCGTCGCAAGTTGGAGGTGTGCTGCAGTCCGAATCCAGCCTACTCGAGTCCTTTTCCTTTCGGTCTTCTCCTTGATTCCTAATCAAAACAAGAGTGCACGTGTCTCCAAGATCTAAACAGGATGGACAAGAGCTCAAGAAGGAACTCACTTGATGATTAAGTGTTCGAGCACGAGCACGGGTAATAGGACCAGCAGGTGTCGGCGTGGGCCAGGCGTGGATGTATGATCGGTGTTGATGTCCTCATCATCCTCCCTTTCTTGAATTTGAGTCGTCCTCGACTCAAGCTCATCTTCCTCACCCAAATAAGGCTTCAAATCTGCAATGTTAAATGTGGGACTAACCCCAAAATCTGCAGGAAGATCAAGCTTATATGCATTCTCATTTATTCGTTGCATCACTTTAAAAGGACCATCCGCTCTAGGCATCAATTTAGATTTTCTTAATTCAGAAACCTATCCTTTCGCAAAATGCAACCAAACCAAATCTCCAGGTTCAAGAATCAATTCCCTTCTACCTTTATCTCCAAAGAAATTTGTACTTAGCATTCATGCGCTCTATGTTTTCTTTAGTGGTTTCATGTAGTTTTAGCATCAATTCAAAGACGTTGTTTAGCATCAAAATTCAACTTTTCAGAACTTGGCAATGGCATTAAATCAATAGGAGCACGTGGTAACAAGCCATAAACAATCTCAAAGGGACACATCTTCGTAGTAGAATGCAGCGAACGATTATAAGCAAACTCAATATGAGGCAAACAATCTTCCCACATCTTAATATTCTTCTTTAAAACAGTCCTTAACATAGTAGACAAAGTTCTATTCACAACTTCAGTTTGACCATCAGTTTGGGGGTGACAAGTGGTGGAAAATAAAAGCTTAGTCCCCAATTTGGCCCATAAAGTTCTCCAAAAATGGCTAAGAAATTTAGCATCACGATCGAAACAATTGTATTTGGCACACCATGCAAGCGAACAACTTCTCGAAAGAACAAATCAGCAATATTTGTAGCATCATCGGTTTTTATGACATGGTATGAAATGTGCCATTTTAGAGAATCGATCCACAACCACAAAAACACTATCTCGCCCTTTCCTAGTCCGTGGCAATCCCAACACAAAATCCATAGAAATATCCTCCCAAGGAGCACTAGGAACAGGAAGAGGCATATACAAACCGTGTGGATTCAACCGGGACTTAGCCTTTTGACATGTTGTGCAGCGAGCAACAAATCTCTCCACGTCTCGTCGCATCTTTGGCCAAAAGAAATGACCAGCAAGAATGTCCTCCGTCTTCTTAAGCTCCAAAATGCCCCATCAAGCCACCTCCATGCGCTTCTGCGCAGCAACAACAAGCGAACGGAGCTAGCTGGAATACATAGCTTGTTAGCTCTAAACACAAAACCATCATTGAGGATGAATTTGTTCCACGTTTTCCCATCTTTACAATGCAAGAAAGACTTCTTTAAAATCAGCATCATGAGCATATCGGTCTTTAATTGTTTCTAACCCAAAGATCTTGTAATCAAGTTGATTCAAAGAAAGTATATCTCCTAGACAATGCATCTGCAATGATATTATCCTTCCCTTTCTTGTGTTTGATAACATAAGGAAAAGATTCAATAAATTCAACCCATTTTGCATGTCTACGATTCAGTTTTCCTTGACTACGAATATGCTTCAAAGATTCATGATCGTAATGTATAACAAATTCTTTGGGCCACAAATAATGCTGCCATGTTTCTAATGTCCGCACTAGAGCATATAATTCCTTATCATATGTAGAATAATTAAGAATAGGCCCGCTCAATTTCTCACTAAAGTATGCAACAGTGTTTTCCTTCTTGTAACAAAACACCACCCAATCCAATTCCACTCGCATCACATTCAAGCTCGAAAGTCTTATTAAAATCGGGGAGTTGGAGTAGAGGTGCATGTGTTAACTTATCTTTCAAAGCACATGGAAGGCGTGCTCTTGTGCTTTGCCCCAAGAAAAGGGCACTCCCTTCTTTGTAAGCTCATTCAATGGTGCAGCAATGGTGCTGAAGTCCTTCACAAAATGGCGATAGAAACCAAGCAAGTCCTAGGAAACTCCGCACTTGTGTGACCGTCGTGGGTACAGCCATCCTTGTATAGCTTCCACCTTGGCTTTATCAACCTCAATTCCACGTGGAGTGACAACATAGCCAAGAAACGATACTCGATCGGTGCGTAAAGTGCACTTCTCAAGGTTACCAAACAAACGTGCATCACGTAGAGCATTGAAAACAACACGTAAGTGATCAAGGTGTTCATCCATGGATTTGCTATAAATCAAGATATCATCAAAGTAGACGACAACAAATTTCCCAATGAAAGCACGCAAAACCTCGTTCATTAATCTCATGAAAGTACTAGGTGCATTAGTTAACCCAAAAGGCATGACTAACCACTCATATAGACCGAACTTGGTTTTGAAAGCGTTTTCCATTCATCTCCCAATTTCATACGAATCTGGTGGTACCCACTACGCAAATCAACCTTTGAAAACACAACAACACCACTCAATTCATCAAGCATATCATCTAATCGTGGAATAGGGTGTCGATATCGAATGGTGATATTATTAATAGCCCTACAATCAACACACATGCGCCATGTTCCATCTTTCTTAGGCACTAAAATCATTTGGAACAAAGACAAGGACTAAGAGACTCACGCACATAACCTTTGTCTAGTAGTTCTTGCACTTGCCATGAATTTCCTTCGTTTCCTCCGGATTGGTCCCAGATGGTGCACGGTTTGGCAAAGATGCTCCGAGGATAAGATCAATTTGGTGCTCAATCCCTCGTATTGGTGGCAGCCCACCGGTATCTCAATGGGAAACACATCGAATACTCTCCGCAAAATGTTAGCAACAGCGGGGGGGCAAAGAACGTTGCATATCCTCAAATGAAATCAAAGCATCCTTGCATACCAAAGCATAAGCAACAGAGGTGGATGCATTGAACTCATTAATATTAGATTTTGTAGCAAGCATACAACGTCCTTTCAATTTTATCTCATCTTTGTCATCAACAACAGATTTGTCACTCTCGCTCTTTGCTTTTGCAAATTAGTAACATCAGATTGCATAATAGCTTCAGGAGACATAGGATGCAACACAATTTTTCGATCATGGTATAGAAACGAATATTGATTTGATCTACCATGATGCATCGAATCTCTATCAAATTGCCATGGTCTACCTAGCGAGAATATTGCAAGCTTGCATAGGCACAACATCACATTCAACAATATCTTTGTATGATCCGATGGCAAAATCGATTCGCACCAGATCTCGTTACCTTTTGCCTTACCACTTGTTGTTCACCATTGGATGTAGTAGGGATGGGGGTGTGGTTTGGTGGTGAGGGCGAGCTTCGTACCATGTCGCTACTTGCCAAGTTGTTGCAGCTACCTCCATCAATGATCATGCGGCACGAAACGCTCCTTGATGACACACTTTGTTTGGAATAAAGTGTGTCGCTGATTTTGCTCCGCCTTCTCCATTTGTGCACTAAGCACTTTCATTTGTACAATCAAGCTCTCATAGTGCTCCGCATCACCGCATTAATGTGTTCTTCTATGTGTTCCTCACTACTTGCATAGTCACCGCAAGCAATGCAAGTGTATCTTCATCAAAATCACTAGCGGATGAACACTCACCATCATCTTTGACAATCATAACACGCTTGTTTGGGCGATCACGCATCATATGGCCATATCCCTTGCACCGATGACATTGTATGTTGCTTGTTCTACACCGTCGATGCCACGGATGAAGTACTCGCATGACCGGCTTTTTATACTGTCTTCGCTCTTCGAATTGGTGGGGCAGCTCGAGTCTTGTCACTAGATGAAGGCGTAGGAGTACGTGTAGACGGAGTTGTAGACGTCTTGCGGCTGCCATGAACTAGCTTTCCTGCGAAAACATTAGTCCTTGCGCTTAGCACGTCGTCCCCCACGTGACTTCCCGTTCAGCTTTACAAGCAAGATGAAACAGTTTGGTTACGTTATTGTATTCTTTGTAAGCGAGGATATCCTGAATTTCCGATTTAACCCACCTAAAAATCTAGCCATAGCAGGTTCCTCATCCTCCTCTAATTTACAACGCAACATACCCGTTTGTAATTCACGATAGTATTCTTCTACACTTTTAGAACCTTGTCTCAATTGCGCAACTTATTTATCATATCACGGGCATAGTAAGATGGAACAAATCTAGCTCTCATGGCTCGTTTGGTAGCATCCCAAGTTCTAGGTATGTTATTAGGATTTTTCTTGCCATATTCGATCCACCAAATGCGAAGCAAAATCAGAACTCACTAGTAGCAGCCCTAACACGTGTGTTCTCGGAAATTCATGGCATGCAAACTTTTGATCAACAACAATCTCCCAAGTAATGTATGCATCGGGGTCATATTTTCCATCAAAAGGAGGTACTTTAAATTTAATCTTCTTGAAAGCATCATCATTATTGTGTACCTCGCGTGCGGCGGCCACCCATACCTCTACGGTTTGTGGCGTGGCGCGACGTCGATCACGAGTGTCTCGATCATCATGTTCGATTATCACCGTGTATTCTTCATCATAACTACCATCCTCTCGATCTTCCTCCTTCTTTTCTTCTTTATGCTTTGGTCTTTATCATTGTTGTGGAGGTCATCAAAACGCCTCAGTGAGCAAAGCAAAGGCTTTTGTCCACACTAGCAATGGACTGCTCCAAACACCGCAAGCTTGTTGTTTGCGGCAATCTGCGTAGCCTCAAACCCGCCCAAGTTTGTCATTTGTCACCGCAAGTCATTATCAAGTCCCTCCGTGTGCAACTTCACTTTCCTTTCAAAATGTTGTATGATGCCCTTTGTGCGGGCGAATGTGGAATTTGGTTATCTTCGCCGACCCTATCATGCTTCAAAGGCAAAGACAATAAGAAGACAAGTGAAGAAATAAAAGCCCTACAACTACTAGGATGTAGCTACAAAGAAGTCGCTCACTCTCCACCTATTACACAAGTTCTTACCAGTTCTTACCTTGCTCGACGGGAGGGGTCATCTACCAACAAGTCTGCGACAGAATGGATGAAGTGTATCGGTGCCGCAAAGACGAGACCACATCAAGTCAGAGAATATGTGGAGCTATAGGTGGGCTGAAACAAGGAACGAACTAGCACCACGTTAGTTACAAAAGCAAGCTTTGAATAATCGTTCAACCGGCGGTGATCTTGTCTTTGGTCCTAGTCTAGACCGTGCTAGAGACGCGAGCACAGGACACAAAGGAGAGCACAACACACCACGAAGTGAACGAAAAATCTCTAAGATCAGCCCCTTTCTTCTTCTTTTCTTTTGCTTCTTTCTCTTTTTTTTTTTTTTTTTTTGAATAATTTTTTTAGGGGCACTCAAAACTGATTATATGAACAAGAACACTCCCAAAGAGTAACTCAAAGACACACACTCTCTCTCTCTCTCTCTCTAGAGTAAGCCACTCGTTTAGATATGAATACTTGCTGCGTGGTTCGTTTGATATTTGTAGCACAGGGTGAATCGATTCCTCGTCCGATTGGAACTTCCAATTCTACTCGGACTTGGCCAACAACGAGGAATACCGATTCCTTGATCCGACTCAAACTTGAAAACCTACTTGGATTCGGCCAACAGAGAGGAACAGCCGATTCCTTGTCCGATTCAAACTTCAAACCCTACTTGGATTCGGCCAACAGAGAGACTATATGATAGCGCGTGTTGTGATAGAACGTGACAAGAACTCGAAACTCTAAAGGACTAAAACTAAGACCAGCAACTTGACACAACCGATGCAACCGACGACTCAACAAGCCCTAACTAGGTAGCACTAGCCACGGCCCAAAGGTCTATAGGATTGTAGGAAACTAATCTACTATTTTTTTGGCTTTTTTGGACTGTAGGAAAAATAAAAACAAATGAAGAATTACAAGTCTCTCACCGATAAACCTTGCTCGATACCAATTGATATGAACCCGCTAGGGTTTATGGACGATCTTTCGATGAGAGGCGTGAGATCACTCGATTTGGTGGATGGAGATGACGTTCACGGCCCGACTACAGCCTTCCAAGACCGCGCCTTAGCAACCGATACACCACCTCCAAAGGCCGTCACGATCTTGTGGAGCGCGACAACCAGCCACTAGGGCTCCCGTCCTGCAAGCAATCGAAGAACTAGCAAGAACAAGGAAACAAGCACTGAATTTGCAAGATGAAATTGAAAGCCTCAGACTGAATCTTATGATGAGTGGGGTTCAAGACAAGGAGACGGGCGGTTGGATCAAGACGCTGCTGCGCCTACAAGCAAGTAGCAAAGGCTAAACTTGATCTAAACAAAACCCAAGTGTTCCTGGTGGCGGCTAAGGGGTATATGACGTGTGGAGGACGACCACAAGAGAGTTTGGGTCATGCTCCAACCCTAGGACGTGTCCCTACTGGACTCTAAATGATACAAGCCCATTGGGCTAACTTAAGGTGGCGCAGCACCCTGGACAGAATAGACCTCTCGGTGATTTTTGGACTGTTGACGCCGTTTCTGAGCAGGTATGAGTATGAGGTCAGATCCGTATGAAAGTAGACTTTATTAGCTTTCCAACAAGTCCAGAATCACCCCAATCCGACTCCGTATGTAACCGTGGCGACCGTCGCAAGTTGGAGGTGTGCTGCAGTCCGAATCCAGCCTACTCGAGTCCTTTTCCCTTTCGGTCTTCTCCTTGATTCCTAATCAAAACAAGAGTGCACGTGTCTCCAAGATCTAAACAGGATGGACAAGAGCTCAAGAAGGAACTCACTTGATGATTAAGTGTTCGAGCACGAGCACGGGTAATAGGACCAGCAGGTGTCGGCGTGGACGGCGTGGATGTATGATCGGTGTTGATGTCCTCATCACGCGGCGTGCTCATGCACGCGGCCATGGCAGACACGCACGGCGCGGTCGCGCGTTCCCGCACTGTTGTGGTGGTAGAGGTTAAATGGGTTGTGGCATTAGCTTCTAGACCCTACGACGATGATGGACCAGGGTAGAGGGAGGTCGGAGGAGCATGGGTTGTGGCTGGCCATGGTGAGCTCAAGTTCGGTGACGCATCGTGACCGTGGCACAGCGGCGATGCGCAATGTGGCCTTACCCATGCACGAACGGTGGTGTTAACGGCTCGGGGAGGTAGAGCAAGTCATGGGGGAGCTATGCATGTGACAGATTGGGCGGTGGTGTGGTGTGGACGGCGTGCGAGTGCGGCAGAGGTGCGAGGCAATGGCAACCATGATGCAGCTCGGCTACGAGAGAGAGAGAGAGCGAGGCGAGGCAGAGAAAGAGTTTGCGCGAGTGAGAGTGGAGGAGCGCGACATGACATCTTTGCTGTCCACCTCGTCCTGACATGCGGGCCTAGAGCCAGCGTACGGCCACTAAGTGGTGGCCGCGGCGTGCGCGCGGTCGGCCACGACGGCACGCACGACGCGCGGTTCAGGTCGGCATCAGCTGACTAACGAAGCGATTTCAAGTCATTATTACTTCTAATCTGTGGCAATTTTGCAAAAACATCATTACAAAGAATTATAGATCTATAGGAGATCTACAACTTTGCTTAAATGAGCTTGGTCTAATTTAAGCTAGTTTACAAGTTACAATGCTCCAAAGGGGTGTACTTTGAAACTGAAATTAGCTTTTGACTTAGAAAAATTTTCAAGTCTTGAAAACATGATTTAGTTGATTCTTGTGGGCTTTATTTGACCATGTTAGGCACTGAATTTGCTCATGACCCTTAAATAAAGTTTGTTACCCATGTCAAGAACTATAACTTTTTTTAAGGGTGCACTGCCATGCAAATAGTCTAATCTATAGTTCAACTCTAGTCAAAGTAGTATCATGAAAAATGAAATTTTGAGTAAACTATGACTTAGAAGCAAATTTGGCCCATGTCATGAATACAAACATTGTTCCATTTTCTATCCTAGATGTGTCTAAGGTATTTTTGTGACCTCACAACCATCTCTTGCATGAGTCACACATGATCACAAGCATATACATGTATGTAATCAACATCACATGTGATAAAGATAAGGTGAATGAAATGAAACTTCTTGTGCTCATGCTTGTGAATGCTTGGATGATGCTTGTGCTCATGAAATGCAAGTGCCAAATGTAATTCTTAACACTAGGGTGTTACAAAAGGCCGCTCTAGGTATCTAAAGTGCGAGGGACGCTGATGGTCGGGCACAAGAGGCCTTAGCCGGTCGCCCAGAAGCAAACCTATTGGGTTATGGCCCTTCGCTGTACCCTCACCAACTAGGATAGAGGATCCTTCGTCCGAGGTGAGGGGGAAGCTCGGGAGCTAGTCCCGCACAGGAAAGAGAGCAGGAGCTCCAACATTAGGGTTTGGGGGAAGTTAGGACCCCTTCGCTCGTGCCCCTTGGGTTCTATTTATAAGGGAGGTGGGAGGATGCAGTCTTCCTCCTGACCCCCTTTGGTTCACAAATTTACATATAGGTCCTCAAACTAATTGGGCGTTGGGCCTTTTTACATGGAGGGGGAAAGGCACAACCGTCCCTACCCCCAACCATAACCCCTTAGGCACTAGGCTTTGGTGGGCACAACAAGGCCTAGTTACTACAAAAGTAGGAAAAAACCCCAAGAGTACAAGTCCCTAGCCTATCTCGAGCTTCGATAGGTGCCATTGGAGTAGGATGCATTTCGACAGCGAAGGCTAGAGGCCATGATACGATGATGAAGACTTATTGATTGCGGAGGTCCCTGGACTACCCCTCGCTTGACTCATCTATTGCGAGGGTCTTTGCCATGTAGGGAGCAACTCCCTATAGCCGAAGTAGTCATAGTAGTGGAAGGAGCCATTCTGGCGGTCGTGGTCGTCAGACGATGCGGATAGACATAGAAGTTGCCACCGAAGGTCAATGATGATGCACTTTGTTAAGGTGGACATAGATGGAGCAATTGTCATAGTTAGCGGGGCCTGGCTCCTTTGGCTCATGAGCAGCGGCCAAGACATGTTCTTTGGGTTGAATTGGCCCCCCAATGCACCCCTGCTGACATTTCTTAGCATCACTTCTTTACTAAGTTGTCATCCCTAGCAATGATATATATAGGTTGGAGCATCAATTCTGAGCCCGCGGATCAAAATGACTTGAATAAATGGCGTAAATGCAATCCTTAAGGTGGTGGAGAACCGACATACAAATAGGGGGCTGATAGGTGGACCCCAGGGCTGGCCGTCCTGCAGGTGGGGCCCCACCTGGCTGCGCCTCACCCTCTGCTTTGGTGTGGTGTCTTCTTGAGTCTTCTAGAATGTTCTGGGATTGTTTTCGCTGTGGATAAGCGTGATTTACTTTGACGATTTAATCCACCTTGACGCTTTTCTGGATAAACCCTACTAAAAACACGTATTCACCAAAACTCATGGAAATTGTTAGTTTAACCCCTAAGTCTATGTTGGTGATCATTTTCATGCATGATTTCAAGTTATATTGACGGTTCATGATGGATGATAACTATCATCAACAAACTACCCCAAGCTTAACCTTTGCTCGTCCTTGAGCAATGCCAAACTTAGCAATAGATCAGGAGTTTTAAGATTCTTGAAAACATTGTAGCAACTCCTTAAAAGTACACATGTATTCAAACAAGAATTCTCCTTCAAATTAGAACAAACTAATTTGACTTTTAAACTTACCCATATTACCTTCAACCATGGGGCTTGTAGCCTTCACTTGGGTCTTGAGCAATTGAAAGATAGAACGATCAAGTCAAGCACTATGTCTCAAGTTCTTTGTTCAACCATTATTCTAGAGTTTTTGCAAGTTTTCAAAATAAAACTCAGCGATTACATTGTGTGACACTCTCAAGTCTCTCAATATATGTGGTACTTGTGGATCCTCACCAAGGCAATAATGATGTTATGCCTTTTTCTTCCTACCACTAAGGCTTATGTGGAGCTCATAGGAATGGTGATAACATGAAAGAGCATACTTGCAATGCATATATTGTAAAGTCAAACAATGGATCCAAAGAGAGTTGAGTCATACAATCAAATCAAGATGTGCATGTGTGTGAAATATATGGTAGGTATATATGGTGGATATATATGGTGGCTAGCCTAATTCTACTATGCTCCTTGAAACATATCTCTCTTTTAAAACTTGAAAATATTTACAAGAAAACATGGGCCATCTTATTCATCTCTTCCTTTCTTCTTCTTTTTTCTTTAGTCGAGCATCTAAGTACCTATTGTTTTGAATATCTCGGACACTTGTCCATTTTTTCCATTCTTTCCTTTCTCTTTTTTATGAATAACTCTTGCATAGCCCATGCCTCTTCTCTGCAATAAAACTTTTGAGAGATAGTAACAAAGACTTGGAGCATTTATCTGGTGGATGGAACCAATCAAGAATATTTTTGGTGTTCACTCACGGTGTAAGAATCAAACATTTTTGGGTGAATCTAGATGGAATGCATGTTTTTGCGCCTACCCCCAGTGTAGGAGTAGTGCATATGTGGGTGGTGTGTACATGATCTTGATTTTAAGAGCATGGCAAACCTCTCATAAGGATCAACAAAGCTTGATCAAACTCAATGCAAAACAAGCAGCATATATGAGTGGTAGTTTTTCTAGCCTAAATATCATATTTGGCTCTGGCAGGGATTCAAGTTTTGTCATACAGGAACTCATCATGTTGCCTTTTTACGTTTTTCAAAAGAAATCTCCAGAATTTTAGTATCACTTGGAACAAAATAAATAGCAGCTCAGACCTTCTCATATCATATCCGTCAATTACCTAGACTTAGACAAAGCATTGCTATCCACAAGTTTCAAGTTTAGAGCAAATTCTCATGTCAAAACAGTCATATCCAAAACTCAGGAGATTTCAAGGCTAAAAACTAGGTACTTAAAAAGAATTATAACAGAGCAACTATTCATCATTTCTATTGTGAACCATCATCTTCAAGTTCTTTTTATCTATTCAGCTCTTAAAAACAAAAATTATAGCAAACTTTATACACACTATTTTTATTTGTTTTTTTTCTTTTTGTATAATTATAACACAAACTCAAAAAATAAAAGGAAAAAGGAAAAGGAAACAAAATACTAGAAAAGAAAACTTACCTTAGATAACGGGGGATCCTCCTCCCCCAAGCTAGGTGTTGCTATGGTTCTTCAAAATGGCGAGTTGAAGTTGAACTTTTGGAACAGATAGGTCCAGTTCTCATTCTCCTGCTGCTGATGTTGCTGGATGTTGGTGATGCGGTCTCCCATTTCTGCTTGCCACTGAGAGTGCTGATGAAGTTGGTTCTAGATGTCGTGTTGTGTCTCCTCGATGGTGGTCAACCTTGTGTCGAGGCAGGAATGCTCCATCTGCTGGTCATGGTAACCCATTGGCTAATCATGATAGCCACGGGTAGAGAAGGACATACGTCCTCCTTGGTGTCCAATTGAAACTACTTCATAGGACTGCTACTGATAGTAGTTGAAGTTGCCTTCTTGCCAGTGCTCACTTGAGCTCTGCTGCCAGGAGCTCTCAGAGTGCTGGGGAGCAGGATGCTCTCAACCAGCATGTTCGGGTTGGTACATGCAGGAGGATCTCGGCTGATACCAGCCTGCATAGCTGGTGAAAGCCGGTCCCTCGAGAATTGGATCATCACCATGGTACCGGGGCTACGGGTTGTGAGTCAATCTTGTAGAGATACTTCTACGAGGTGCTGCCTCCATGACCAGTAAATCAAAGACAAAAGAATCCACTGCATACAACCAAGGTTTCGGTCTGGTAATGAAATTTTGGTTGTATAATCCATGTACATCATGACAAGCTTCCCATCCTTATTCTTTTTTAGCATGTGAGCCTGAACAAAATATTCATAATCAATGTACCAATGGTCAATGTCTTCAATATAAGCAACAGAAGCATTTTCCAAAAGACCCAAATTTTGGGCGATGTGGGTGACCAAAGAGGTACACCCGATATCTCCCTTGAGTTCAAAAACTTCCTTCCATTGTTTCATCATAAATTTAATAGGTGAAACCTTTCTTCTCTTATCCATGGCATAAAGTAACTTGAGTTCATCAATCCTTATGGTGCGAAAATCATTTCTAGGAAATAAGAAAACTCTTAGCCATTTATGCATGAAGCATAGGGTAGGGTGATGAATATCACTAGTGTGAGGACGGAGACAAGTAAGTTCTTTGGATATTTCTCTCTAGAATTTTGTCCTATCAAAATCTTGCAATGCCGAATCTATGTCAACTACGCACTATGCATTGAATCCTAGAAGCTCACTAAATTGTTTCCAGGGGATAGAAAAATCTTTCCCAAATAGTCTAAATGTGACATCAGAATCAGTGGTTTGTAGAGTGCATAGAAATTCCACGCTTAAGAGTTTAGACCCCAGCTCATCAATTTGCCAAACATTTTCCCACCCAATAGTTTTAAATATGGTTTTGAATTCAGCATTCATACCTATTGATTGTAGAAGGGCTAGGTCATAGACAGAAGTGTGAATGAACCTCCGAGTTTTTAGCTACTTGTAGGTCTCCTTCTCCATATTGTTTCAAAGCTTGAGATGCTTATCCTCTAGGAGAATGTTCTTCTTAGCTGAAGATTATTGCAGTGGCGCTTGGACAGCAGGAGATGGAACATCGAACTGCATGTCGGTGCTTCCTCTGGCAGACGAGCTTCTCATCGAATGGAATGATGCCATGCGCTTGAGCTTGCTCAAATACTTGCTCATCTTCCTGCAAAATAAATAGACAACACAACTCATGGAACTGATTAGAAAAATAAAATGTCAGCCGTTAGCCGTCCAAAAGTTAGTCATCCGAGGGTTAGTCGTTCGGGGGTTAGTCGTTCTTGATTGTCTAATGGATTTTCTAATCAAGATTTTGGTAGAACTTTCACCCTAATCTTTTTGATTTTCCTCTTAATTATGACAGCACTTCCACTCTTAACCTCTCTCACTCTTTCCTAATCCCAACAACACTTCTATTAAGTGGATTTTTAAACTACAAACTTGGGGGATCGAAATTTCGAACTTAGATGCTGGATTTAGAGTGTGTGCGAGGCTGAGAGCAAGCACGAGGAGTGCAATTTATAGGTGGAGCAGCAGCAGGCTAGCTGGCCAAGTGGTCGGGCTGGCCGGCCCCACATTGTGGCCAAATGGCCTCATCCTCCTCTAGACTCTTCCTTGCTTAACGCTTAAGCAAAATATCTGCTTCTTTCGGTGGAGAGTGGAGTTGGACGGTGCAGAGTGGAGATGGAGGTGATGGAAGTGATGGATGGTGGTTGAGTGGGTCCCATATGTCTGTATTTCTATCGTATACTCACATATATATATATATATATGAAATACAAAAATATTTTATAATACTATGAAATATAAGAAGATGAATGAATGGTATTTTTGAATTTTTACGCCTCCACGGTAAACATTTATTACGGGTTTTTACGTAAAAATTATTTACATGGGACCAGAATTTTATAATGCCATGATGAGAACTTTTATTTTATAATGCAGGTGTTTAAAAGTAAATATGTTATGATAAAATAATTAATCCAATGTAAGAAGTAAATATGGATAACTACCGATTTACCTCCCGACGAGGGTTTGGGATTTTAAATTTGCCGAACCAGACTTCTCTAGTTGTATTTATTCCTCAGGTGCATTAGTCAGTCTCGGAGATGGAGACCTTGATGGTTGTACTAGCTTCTCTTGCCACTCCAAATTAGAGCATTGTTCCGGTCTTGGCTTGAAGGCGAATTGCTCCTCCTTGCCATTGAGACGAAATTCGATTTCTCCGACTCCGACATCAATGTGTGCATTTGTAGTACTCAGGAAGGGTCTCCCAAGAATGAGGGGTGTCTTCATGTCCTCCTTCATATCAAGTACTACAAAATCCACTAGAACAAAGAAGTTTCTTATTTTTATTGGAATATTCTCGGCGATTCCTGTAGGATAACGGACCGATTGGTTGGCTAGTTGTAGGCACATCGATGTTGGCATGAACATTGAATAGTTGAGCTTCTCAAAAACCTTCTTGGGCATGACACTAACACTTGCTCCAAGATCATAGAGAATTCTCAAAGTTCTGGTCTCTGGTCGAACAATCGATAGTGGGACATCCTGGATCCTTCTTCTTCATCGGTGATGTGTTCAGGATGGCCACACCACACTCCTCTGTTAACTTGATTACCTTAGTGGTGGGCAGTGATCTCTTTTGTTCAAGATGTCTCTGAGGTACTTTGCATAGGTGGGTACCTGTATGACATTCAGCAGAGGAATATTGATATATAACTTTTGAATTACCTCTACAAACATACCAAACTGCTCATCTATTTTAGCTTTTCGATTTCTGTGTGGAAAGGGTAGGAAGGTGGTGTCATAAAAATCTTGCATCATTTGTTGTGCTTGTGGCTCAACTTCTTCAACTTCATCATCCTTCTTCTCCTCTTAAACTGTTGTCGGTGTCTTACATGTCCTTGTTGGATATGGCGGATAACGAGTAGACTTGACACCTCTTGTGGTTATGGCGTTGACCTTCTCAAGGTAAGTGGCAAAAGGCAGAGTAGCGGTCAACTGGGCTAATTGTGATTCTATCTTTTTGTTATAGCTAACTTGGTCTTTTATGGTAGAAGAAAAACTATCTATTTTAGTATTTATGTTTTCTAGGACCTTATTATTAAAAGCAAGCTTTTTAGAAATATTTTCATTAATCCTGGCTTGTTCTAAGATCAAGTCTCTCAAGGATGGTTGCTTAGGATTAGAAGAATAATTACCTGGGTACTTACCTTGGTAATTTGACTGTTGTTGTTGTTGATTCCATCCTTTTCTTTGTTGTTGTGGAGCAGAATTATTGATGACAATATTTGCTTCTTCATGAGATTCAAGGAATTCAACCCCCAAATATTCTCCACATATGTTCTAGGAATTAAAAGCATCTTGAATGGCCTGATGATCTTTCTTGTAATTGGCTTGTTGTTCAAGCCAATTCAACAAGACGTCCATCTTGGTTGATAGTGCACACACCTCTTCTGGTACTTCTTCGCTCTTATTGCATGCTTGAATATTGCATTGAGACCAGCCTTGGTTAAAGGCTATCTTTTCTATGAGAGTTTTAGCTTTTCCAAGGCTGAGTGACATAAATGATCCTCCAACAGTTGCATCTAGTTGTTCATGAGCTTTCTGAGTTAATCCATGATAAAAGCTTTGCATGAGCAACCAATATTCCATCCCATGATGAGGACAATCTGAAATGTATTCTTGGAAATGTTCCCATGCTTCTAGAATGGTCTCTCCTTTCTGCTGTTGAAAGTTGGAAATCCTTCCTCTTAAGGCATTAGTCTTGACTATAGGGAAAAACTTTGCTAGAAAGGCCTTCGAACACTTTGCCCATGTGTTGATGTCTTCTTTATTGGTGTAGAACCACTGGTTTGCCCTTCCCACTAGCGAGAATAGAAATAGGTGGAGTAGTATGATGTCTTGAGCAATGTCCTTAACGGAGATTGTGCTGCTAATCTCTAGGAAATTCTAAAGATGAGCACTAGCATCTTCATGTGCCTTTCCGCTAAATGGAGTAGCTTGCACCATGTTAATGAGGCTTGGCTTGAGCTTGAACTCAAGGTTATTGTTTTGGAGTATTGGTCCAATGCGGATGTTCTCAGTGTTTGGAGCAGAGAATTCACGCAGAGTCTTGTCAGCCATAGCTTCAAAAACTTATGTTGAGCTTCCTCGTGATTGGTTTGATTGTGATTGATGGAACTTGTTGGTGAATCTCAACCAATCCTGCAATACCCTGTATAAGATATGAACAAAGACAAACAAGGGTAATCCTACTAAAGTAGAGGTATAAAGTTATGATCTCGTCTATAAGTATTTATTTGATCAATTCTCTTAGCCATGTGCCATTCCCCAGCAATGGCACCAGAAATGCTTGCTAATATTTCTTAGCATCACTTCTTTACTAAGTTGTCATCCCTAGCAATGATGCCAGAAATACGTTGTTGGTAATTATTAAGAACACTTGTTAATATATATATATATACACTACCCTGTAGCTGGCTACAAAATAACTTATTCTGTAGCCACTTTGAGTTACGATAATTACTATGTTAATTTACGAGATTATAGTAACTCCTTACTAAGTGGTTTACTATAACATTATGGTAAATATCCCCATGTGTTATAGTAACCCAACTATCGTAAATATGTATTGACATTATCGTAAATTAGTATATAAAATTATTGTAAATGGAGGTGGCTATAGAATAACTTATTTTGTAGCTGGCTACTGAATATACTCTCCCTATATATATATACATTAAGTATCCGCAAGCACACAGATAATATACCATTGTAGCATTTCACTCGGGAGTATACCAGGTATCGTTATTTATATTTTTTATAGGGAGGAGCGATGGGGTGGCTGGAGATATTGACAAATATGCATACTTATGACAAGATCATTAACTCTCATGCTATAGTAGGGGTAAGTCAAATGATAAATAAATGATAAGTGAAAGGCATTGGTAGTAATCTAGAGATAGAAATAGATACTCATAAATGTAGTATGGCTAGGCAGGAGATTAGTTAAGAGCAAAAGATTCCTAAGTCATTCCTTATTTACTAAGTCTTTTGTACACTCTAGTATTTACACTCTCATCTATAGCATAATTAACTCTGAATCTATGCATAAGGAACATTACTATGGAAGATCAAGAACAGAGCTTGTCACCCTTCGCAACAGGGTTCTACTTGGTCTACAAATGGGGAGTGGACTAAAAAGGACTCAATGGGAGTGTCACATCCATGATCTACCATATGACCTAGAGTGTAGAATGCATTCGCAGGTAAACAATATTTAAGCACCATGCTTACATAATGTCGACCACTTAACTCACTCGAGTACTGAGCTAAGCGCTTTGCGAACATATGCATAAATTCATTATCAATCATAACTATATCAAGCATACAACTAGAGCAAACTAGGAACATAATAAATAGCAACATAGTATTGAAGTAGCACAAAGTCATAAATAAGAGGGATACAATGGATATACCGGCCTCCAGATGGTGAATCTAGAATCATGAGCAATAGCCCAAACTCTACTCGAACCTTGCTAGCTAACCTATACTAGAACTTTGAAGAATTGGAGCTCTATTCTGTTCTCTCTGGAAACCCTAATTTCTGATCTGATCTTGACTTATGATCGAATGCCTCAGGGAGGGGGGCAGGGGCTGATATATATAGGCCGGAGAATCAATTCTGAGCCCTCGGATCAAACCGACTTGAGTAAACGGCGTAGATGCAATCCTTAAGGCGGTGAAGAACCGATATACGAACGGGGAGCTGACAGGTGGACCCTAGGGGCCAGCCGGCCTGCAAGTGGGGCCCCACCTAGCTGCGCCTCACCCTCTGCTTTGGTGTGTGTCTTCTTGAATCTTCTGGAACGTTCTCGGATTGTTTTCGCTGTGGATAAGCGTGATTTACTTTGATGATTTGATCCACCTTGACGGTTTTCTAGATAAACCCTGCCAAAAAAATAGATTCACCAAAACTCATGGAAATTGTTGGTTTAACCCCTAAGTCTATGTTGGTCATTATTTTCTTGCATGATTTCAAGTTATATTGACGGTTCATGATGGATGATAACTACGGTCAACAACCCCCATAGCCCCTCTTGGTTGGTGCTTATGGGCAGGCGAGGGACTCATACCTAGTTGACAAAGGTGTTGATGATGAACTTTGGGGGGTTGTTCACTTGAGTCGAGAGTGATGGCGAGCCCCTTGCCGAAGTGTTGGTACTACTGAGGTCGAATGGCGAGCCCCTTGCCAAAGTATTGGCGAGGGTGCGGTTGATGTCGCCAAGGTCGATGGAGAGCTTTTTGCTGAAGTGTTGGTTCCACCAAGGTCAAATGGTGAGCCCCTTTTGCCAAAGTGTTGGCGAGGTTGCGGTTGATGTCACCGAGGTCAATGGCGAAGGTACCTTCTCCAGAATGTTGGAGAAGGTGTCATTGATGTCACTGATGTTGATGACGAAGGTACCTTCTCTAGAATGTTGGAGGAGGTTTCGTTGATGTCCCCGATGTTTATGACGAAGGTGCCTTCTCTAGAATGTTGGAGAAGGTATCGTTGATGTCGACGATGTCGATGACAAAGGTTTTTTTTTCTCCAAAATGCTAGAGAAGGTTCGTTGAGGTAGCCGAAGTCGATTGTGAAGGTTCTTTCTCTAGGCTATTGGAGAGGGTTTGTTGAAGTCGTCTAGGCTGGTGATGAAGGTTTCTTCTCCAAAATGTTGGAGAAGGTTTGTTGAAGTTGCCAGAGTTGATGACGAATGTTCCTTCTCTAGATTGTTGGAGAGGGTTTGTTGAAGTTGCCTAGGCTGATGACGAAGGTTCCTTCTCCAAAATGCTGGAGAAGGTTCGTTGAAGTCTCTAGAGTCATTGACGAGGGTTCCTTCTCTAGGATGTTGGAGAACGTTCATTGAAGTCATGCGGAGTTGATGACGAAGGTTCCTTCTCTAAACTATTGGAGAGGGTTCGTTGAAGTTGCCTAGGTTGACGACAAAGGTTCCTTCTCCAAAATGCTGGAGAAGGTTCATTGAAGTCGCCGGAGTCGATGATGAAGGTTCCTTCTCCAGACTGTTGGAGAAGGTTCGTTGAAGTTGCCTAGGCTGATGACGAAGGTTCCTTCTCCAAAATGCTGGAGAAGGTTCGTTGAAGTCACGCGAGTCGATGATGAAGGTTCCTTCTCTAGGATGTTGGAGAATGATCGTTGAAGTCGCGTGGATTTGATGACAAAGGTTCCTTCTCTAGACTATTGGAGAAGGTTCATTGAGGTCACCAGAGTTAATGGCAAAGGTACCTTCACCAAAATATTTGGAGAAGGTATTGTTGATGACGAAGGTACGCCGAGGTTGATGACGAAGTTACATTGTTGGTGTCATCATGATGAAGGTTGTACCTTGTCCAGAATATTGGAGAAGGTTATGTTGATGTCACCGAGGTTGATGACGAATGTACGATGAGGTTGATGATGAAGGTGCCTTCTCCAAAATATTTGGAGAAGGTATTGTTGGTGTCGTCTTTGTTGTTGACGAAGGTAAGCCAAGGTTGATGATGAAGGTGTCTTCTCCAAAATATTTGGGGAAGGTATTGTTGGTTTGGATGAACCTCGTGTTTTGTCTCTTTTTTTTTTGTTGGGCGAGGAGTTTCCCTTGTAGGCGTGGTGAAGGCGTACAAGGGAATCTCATAAGTATTGTGAAGTCGATAAGATTTTGACAAAAAACATTCGACTTGCTTTGCAAAAGTTGCATGTGAGTGAGGAGCCCTACAAAACAAAGTTATTTTTGAATATTGATTTCATCAATGAATCTTAATTTCTGGTGATCCCCTTGCATTGCTGTTTGCGAGGGTGCTTAGTTTGTGACCTCCCACTTCGTCCTCCTTTATTTTTCAGAGGGCGAAGTGAGGTTTGGTTGTGGTGAGCCCCTCGCATGGTCGTTAGCGAGGGTGCTCGAGTTGTGACCTCCCTCTCCGTCCTCCTTTGTCGTTCGGAGGGCGAAGTGAGGTTTGGTGTGCAATATGCTTATGCGATGCGATGGTATGATGCATGAATGTGCTTGATGCATTTATACGAAGGTACTTGCACAAGGTAAGTGCGAAGGTAAGCCGAGCGTTTACATAGTGAAAATGAGATATTTAAGGCACGAACATATATGTGTGTGAGATTCGAAATGGATGATTTGATCCCTGCAAAACTGATTGAAATTGAAAAGAGCTTTACATGTAAGGGATTAGTTTATATAGATGTTTCAATAATTTGTAACCACATAAGAATTACGAAGTATTGCCGAAAGTGAAATCCTGCAAGGTGGCTTCTGATATGAAACCTTCGACTAACCGGACATAATAAGTCAAAGTTCAAGATAAGCAAAGGGATAATTGTCTCAACAAATGTGATGTCGAGTTAGCTGGTTTTGTGCGGTAGAAATTCATTACCTCAAGTGAGGCATAGAGACCTGCAATTTAGACGTATTGCCCTTCGAGGCAAAGGTTAACACAGCTACTAGATTGTTTTAACCTTTCATGCGGAGGTATAGAATGCTAGTCACTCACGAAGGTTACCGAGATAGGTCCGATGAATATGAGATATATGCAAGACAATGTTGCCTTGTGAAAAGTAGAAACCTGCAATCAAACACAAAGGCCATTCCCTCCAATAAAGGGTTAGTTTGAATGGGGAAGAATATATTCACAGTGCTGATAACCTGCATGTTAGCACAATATAATTTTAATATATATATAAATAACACTTGGAAATTTCCCTTTAGGCACTATACATCAGAGTTAGAAAGGCCGTGGTGAGTGTCATGACATTAAAAAAAATTATGCATGATGCGAGGGTATTGCAAGACCGTATTTAGTGGAAATTAGTTGTGTGGCGAGGGTTAAGCACAGGAGTTATAAAATTGTGAGTGAATGAGAACAATATGATTACTATAGGATCGCAATCAATTCACAAGGGAAGGTATTAGTGCATAGGCCCAACGAAATTGGATGCGCATGCATAAGGCATGACCAAAGTATTTATTGTTTTTTTTTCGATAAGAGATAATGTCTGTGAGAATAGACTCATTGCACACACAGACGAAGGTGTGGTCTTGATCTAGAAATGAAATTTCATGTGCCTGGTTCGGCTAGGAATTATGAATAATTGAGAGATACTCACCAAGAGGTTTTTGAGCCACAAAACCGCAAAAGCTTATTGGAAAGTTGTCAACCCTGCACTTCCAAGCAAGGATGTCTCTCATGTGAACATGTCTGTTATCTAGCTGCAAGGCCGAAGGTGCTAGGGCCAACACGAGGGTAGCTCCATGATGTCTGTGTTGTTGCCGGCCCGAAGGTGATGCTGCCTTTTTTGACGAGGGCATTGTGGAGGTGCTTGTTAGGACCATAGAGGTTGCTTGTTGGTCGAAAGCTTCCATTCTTTCCTGAGATAGATTTTTTAAGAGTGAGACTCTGGCACATAGGGCACATCATGCCTGTTCACATATCTGGAAGGGTATCTACTAAACTTCAAAAACCAGCATGTTTAAATGGGTAATGAAGATCCAAGGTGACGCCAGCCGGATGCGGTGCGGGTACCTTCAGAAAAATACACACGGAAATATAATGACAGAAAAATTCAATTGTTCTGTGTGTTCGCCGTCAGAAACAATTTTTCTGTGGGTATTATACGCACAGAAAAATTGTGTTCGGCCAGATTAAAAATAAAATTTATGTGCATTATTCCTCACAGAAAAAAGAAAAAACCGACAGAAAAATTATTTTTTTTGTTAGTGTTGTCCCGTCAGAGTTGTAGAAGTGCACTCATAGGAAAAAAAAATTGTATTTTCCTGTCGGGTTAGGTGAACGCACAGAAAAAATGTATTTTTCTGTCAGGTGTTAACAGACCACCGATAGAATAATATATACTTACCCATGCAGCAAATTGGATACAATAATTATTTGGAAACAGTAGCATTCATTCATCACAACATATAAAGATGGAGTCCAAATGTTCAGCACATTCATTCATAGCATCCAGGCTACATGTAGATGATGTCCAAATGTTCCGGCATCAATACATTCAAAAGCATTACAATCTCATCTCAGCAATTCATGAATTTCACTACTGATAACTATTGCACTACTATGTTGACAACCAGATCGATGTTGCTATCATTGAAAATGAGCAGCTCTTAGCTCTTTCATTGCTGCTCCTAACGACCTGCAAATAAAGCACAGTAAACATCAAGGTTTTGGTTTATCCTTTCTTCGTTCGTGCTCTTTGGAAGTACACTATGACCCATCTGAATGTTCCAGCGCAGAGCCACTTGTGCTGGAGTTTTCCCAAGTTTTTCAGCTATTGAGATGATTATTGGTTCTTTAAGGACAATACTATTCATCCAAGTTGTACCAGGTGAACCTAGTGGTGAGTAAGCCTGCAACATACATACAGATTAAAAAAACAATAGAAAAATTTTGTTCAGCAAAAACAATCTAGCTTGTTTAGTGATAAAGCAATATGTGCGGTAATCAGACTTACAGTAAGATGAACACCAGTTGACTGACAAAAGCTATGGAGCTTAGTTTGCTGCCAAACAGGATGACATTCCACCTGATCAACAGCAGGAGGTACACGAGCCACAGCAAGCAAGTCACCCAATTTCTTTGAGGAGAAGTTACACCAATAGCACGAGCTTTACCAGCATCATATAACTTCTCCATTGCCCCCAAGTAGCAGGGATGTCAGGTGTAACAAAATTTTGTGGACTGTGGTTTGTTCCCTTCTTGACTCTAAATGGCCAATGGATCTACAAAAAACACAGATGATCACAGATTTTAATTGAATCATTCGTAAACATCATGCTTAACTAAACAATTTCAACTTTAAAACATATTCATCAAACGACAATCCGAAGGTACCACAGAAAAAATGTTGCACAACATAAAAGACAAAATTCATCAAACATACATGATATTCTCTGCAATGTATTCAAGATGCCAAAAACAAACAGCAGAAGTGACCTTGAAACAATAAACAGTTTTACACCAGAAATCAAGAACACCATGTCAATCACCAAATAAGATGGAGGAACGCCCATGGATGTAATACGGCTAACTTTTTTTTTGAAAGAAATATGGTAATATGGCTAACTGAACAGACAGAATTCAGGGAATGGGAGCATATATATTCAATAAATGGCATAGAAAACCATGTTTCCAGTTTCCACATTAGAAACCATACATAGACATAGCACGCAATAGACTGGCATGGATATATAATTTTGCCGGTAACTATGATTAACATTTAAGCATAAATTAGTTCAGCTTGCCAAGGAGACTTTTCTTCATAAAAAAATAAATGAAAATATACAGAAGTAGCTATATCAGCACACACAAAGGGAGATGTTAATGGTCTAGAGACCAGAATAGAGGAAATCAGGTATTGAAATATATAATTGTAAATAGGAGATGCGTACAAGATAAAGATCCAAGTACTCAAGCTGCAAATCATTCAGGGTTTCATTTAGTGCCTCAGGCACATCTTCAGGAGCATGATGATCATTCCTGGAAACATAAGCCATCCCCAAATCAGGTCGACATGAATGATTGAAAACTTCAAATAGGCATCAATATACTCAACTTGAGATGCATGAGACATAAATATTGGAATATCACCAGAGATTTGAGCATACCATAGCTTAGAGGTGATAAACAGATCTTCTTGCTTCACTACACCCTCTTCAAATAGCTTCTTCAGCGCCACACCAATCTGGACAATCCAAAAATGGATATCAGGCTTTCATTGCTCCAATTGTTATGCAATATGAATGGAGACAATATTGCAGGCAACACATGTCTTATCCTAAGAGGGGTAAATGCTGCTTGCGAGCTATGCATGCCATAAAGCCATGTCAATTTGGCCACTGAGCTTCAGAATAGTCCTTAATCAGGCCTTTATTTATACCCTAAGTCAGGTTCACTATGAGCCCATAATTAATGGACAGCGATATTTTGCCCATGTAAATGTTAAATGGACAGAAGAAATTTCTGGTATAACGATATGGTTCTCACATGGAGGGATATGGTTTGTACTCCTAGATTGCACTACATTTTTTTCAACTCGAGGCAGCCCCATTTCCATTAACATTGTAACGGAAATACAAAGAGTTTTGATACAGAGAATACCAGGCAGATAGACAGAAACAGAGCTAAGACTGTAAAAGGAGCAGGCCTAGATTGCAGTACTTGTATCATTGTTTTTCTTATTTTCTAGATGCATGTGCAGGAGAATAAATAACAAGTCATACACGCACATAAAAAATACAACAACCAACAAATAACTATTTAGACTTTAGAGAACTACTGCTGACTTACAAGATACTATAAAACTGGCAAAAGTTTACAGTAAAAATGAAATGTTAAAGAGAGATCGGATGGTAGTGCATGATGTGATCATCACAATGAATGCAGATATCTCCTATCTTATGATATCATCACTTCTCCCATTAAAATTCATCTTATACAACTCTAATAAACCTCAACCACACACATGATCAAAATATCAGAGCAGAATGGGGAGGGGAGGGCCGCCGCCACCACCACGCCCCGCCGCCGGCCACCACCACCACCACCGCAGCCACCAGCCGGACCTAGAAGAGGCAGGGCGGATCCGGCCGGGTGAAGAAGGGGAGGGAGGGCACCTGCCGGGAAGAAGGGGGGGGGGGGCCCGCGGGAGAAGAAGGGGAGAGGAGGGCCGTCGCCACCACCACGCCCGCCGCCGGCCACCATCACTACCACTGCAGCCACCGGCCGGATCCGGCTGAGGGAGGGCCGGATCCGGCCGGGTGAAGAAGGGGGACGGGAGGGGCACCTGCCTGGGAAGAAGAAGGGGGAGGGGAGGGGCGCCACGGGGAAGAAGAAGGGGGGAGGGCGGGCGCCATGGGGAGGAGGGGCGCTGGGGCCGGGTGAAAAAGGGGGAGGGGAGGGGCGGCCGCCCGCCGGGGAATAAGAAGGCGGCGGGGCGGGTGTGCGTGCGTAGCTGCGGCGGCGGCGCAGCGTGTGCGTGCTTGCATGAGAGCCGAGCAGGCGAGTCCGTGAGTGCGTGCGTGCTAGGGTGTTTGGGGCGGCGGCCGACGGGTTAGGGTTAGGACTTCTTTGTTTTTTTATTTATCCTATGCGTGCATATATTTTTTCTGTGCGTTTTTAAAGAACCGACGGAATAAATTGTATTTTTCTATGAGTGCTTATTTTTCCGTGTCTGTATTGTCACGCACAGAAAAATCATACAATTATTCTGTGGGTTTTCGTATTTTTCTGTCGGAATATTTTGGAACCGACAGAATAATCGTAATTTTTCTGTGCGTACCGAAAAAAACACACAGAAAAATTCGTCACCTACGGAGCAATTTGAGTTTCCAGTACTGACCTTTGGTTGCACTCGCACTCAATGGCCATGTGGGAGTGGTTTCGTGCTCCGATGAATAGACGGATGTTCTTCCTGCTGATATGTCCTTGAACTAGCACGGAAGATGGTGAGGCTTGTTGAATAGCAGACATGCATATGAACCGTGGTGGTGTATTGATGAAGGCATGAAGCCATCACTACTACATAAACTATTTATAGGGGCAGCTTCAGATGATTTATAGGGACGGTTTGGCCAGCCGCCCCTACCAAAGCGTAGCTACAAATCATGTATTTGTAGGGGCGGTTCTCAGACCGTCCCTACAAATCAATTTGTATAGGCGGCTGGTGTTATCAGCCGCCCCTACAAAATCGATTTGTACAGGCGGCTATAGTACCAGCCGCTCCTATAATACCTATTTGTAGGGACGGTTGAACCGTACCTACAGTATATTTTTTCGCAATAAATAAATAAATTTACAATTCAAATTCAACCAGAACATATATATATATATAGTTCAAATCTGACCACAAGCACAAGGGTATTATATAAACTAAAATTAAAAGTCCAATTCACAAGAATATATACAATCCATTATTAAATAGATATAATTCACAAGGTAAGATCAATGTCAAATTCCATACACATTGTTATCAACGGCCTAGAGCTAGCCTTTCAGTCTCACGAAAGTGTTGGTACTGAGGATTTCTACCTAAGTCAGAATCTCGATCATGGTAGAAGCCTTTGACGTGTACAATCTGGTCCTATATGAAGTTGCAAAGGTCGCCGACGAGCTCTAAGAGTTGGTCATCCTTGTATGGGTCTCTTTTCATTTGTTTCTCTTCTTTCCACTACAAGAGAACAAGTTTCGGTTTAGTATTTCATACCATGTGCGAAGTTTTTGTACTACGGGTGAAGAGGTTCAAATTTACCCTTAAGGGGTGTCTCCTGTAGGCATCGGTATTACTTATCATAGAATATCCATAGTATCCACAATGTACACTCCTAAGTTTCTGCTTGGGGTACTATATGTTTTGCATATGAAAATGTTAAGTAATGTTTTTGATAGCCATGTAATGGAGTGTTGAAGAAGTAAGTTACACTTACCGCACATAGTATTTTTATAGCCAGCCTTTCCTTCCTTACTGGATCATGCCTTCCGTGATGTTTAGGGACATAGAACCTAAATGCCCTGTTCGAATTATTTTAGCAAATACAACTTGTTAGTATCCAAAAGTAAACGTTACAAGTATGTATACAAACATATAAGCTAATGAGGATTGTCGATATGTATACGTCTTGAGAATCGATATGAAGTCTTTGTATGTCACCGGGTCCTTATCTATTGAATCAAAGACCCATGCCATGCTCCTTCCGACATCGACGCCTATACAAATTCAGTGGTTGCTGCATGGATTTAATCATAGAACTAGATAAGTTCTTTTGCATCGAATAAAATATATCGAACAAAGCTTTAAGTATAGAGCTGAACTTACTCGAAGTTGTATGGTAGCTATATAGTAGAGTGCTGTTGGAGATTTTTAAAAGCCAGGGCAATGTATGCTGAAACCTTGAGAAACTCTTGCCTTAGTTTCTTCGTACGGATGTCCTCTTTCTCCCGAAGGGTCTTTCCAGCAGCTAGCTCTTTGTCATCCAGTTTTCACTGTCTAGGGTAATTATAATTTGTTTGTGCTATAGCTTGAGGGTCTATATACCCGGCTTTCACACTTGGTATTTGTTTTATAATGTGCACTTGTATTCTACAAATCACGGCATAGGTTAGTACAACAAAATCCAAAGATTACATTCATATCATATCGGAAGGACAAGGACTTACAGGCACCACATGCGAATTAGATTCATTTCCATTGCTCCGAGGTAAAAGCATGTCTGTATGTCATTGAAGTCAAAGATAATTTTCCTGGCTGGGATTCCAAATGTGCCGGTGGGAAAGCATGCTTGTACGAGGTCTATGCTCATTAGGAGAACACGCAAGTACCAATCATGAAACCTTCTCATTCCAAGTGGTAGGCGCTGGATGTCCCGGTTTGGTAGGATGGGCTTTCATATGTTTTCGGGCAATCCTTTGACCATTTGATGGCATCAACATTTGGATACTGCTTTGTTGTTTGGTGGAGTTTGCTAGTGATGGCCTCCTCAGAAGCCCATGATAGGACTTTTTTAACTTGGTTCTCAGGCTTGAACTGGTCATGGGAATACCACTTATGCACCGACAAGACGTCTTTCATCGGAACATAAATTGGTCTTGTGGTGATTGGATGCTTCTTTCAAAGTTCCCATTCAGGCACGTCCTCATCTTCTTGTGCATCACCTTCTTCAGGAGGCACTCATTGTTCATGTATCGGCTGTGCTTGTTGAGAAGACTATGGCATCTCATTATGCACTTGCTCGATACGAGCTGGAGAAGGTTGTGGCTTATCAGGCACATGCTCGCTAGAAGGTGGGGAGGAATGTGGCATCTCAGGAATGTGGTGGTCACGAGACGGTCAAAATATCTCCCTGTCCTCAACAACTCGCTCCAAATTTTTGAGAGGGGGAGGCGGCGAAGAAGCAGTCAATATAATGTCTCGTTTGTGCCAGAGGATGAACTACCCCATTACGTCTCTGAATAACACCAGCCCCTTGGGAGTTGCGTAGTCTATCCTCCACTGCATGAACTCGGTCTTCACGGTATGCACCTCGACCCTAGTGTAGTCCGGTGGTATGTTATTATTGTGGTGTAAGCCACTGGGAGGATGTGCCACACCCGTTGCCACCTTCATCACAATGTTCTGTTGGCCGTCGAGAAACACCAAGGTGCAACTAATTGGTTCCCGTATGCGATCGATGGGGGTTGTGACTGCAGTGGAACCTTAGCTGCTAGGAACTTTCGGAGGGGTGCGAACTAATGCCAGTTCCCCTGGTGGCATCATTAATGTCCGTAGCTCCATAGACAGTCCTTGCTCCTCCAGCGCCTTCACAACTAGAGCCTTCACTTGGAGCTCAAGATTAGTGTCTCCGTCTATGCCATGTTTCTTGTACATGTGCCTATCCTCTTCGAATCTGTGATTCCAGGTCATCCTTTTCCCTAGCCCCCTGGTGCGGCCTATGTGCTTCTTGTTTCCCAAGCCAAGGCTAAGCTCGTCCCTCTCTCTGGAAGGATTGAATGAGCCCTTCTCCTTGTCTTCAGCATATTTCAGTATCCTTGATACTGCCTCTTGGGTCTCCGGTTTATCAAACTTAAGATTATCGCTGGATGATTCTGTACTCCTCGCATATTTCCAATTCCTTGAGCGTACCTTCAAATTCTTCACATCGATATTCTCAGTAGCTGCGGCCTCTTTATCCATCTTTCTAAACTGCTCTTGGGGCCTAGATGATGGTGGTGTTTGTTGCTCTTCGTCAGCTCAGTGTTACAGGCACTAAGCTCCAATGCCTCCGGTGAAGTCTTATAAGTCACGAGCTCCTTTCATTGACTAGGAGTTATGTTGCCGAACTCGTTGAAGGGAGTTAACCCCTTTTGGATATACTTCTTGTTGAGCTTCGATCTCCAACATCGGAATGACTCTCCCATGATCTTGAAAGCATTTTTTACTAGCTCGTGCTTACCCTTCGGAACTCTAAAATTGAGTTTCAGCTGCTTATCCACATATCACTATCTATAACTTTTATTTTGATTATTTCTTCATTTAATAAAATGTTAGTAAACATTGTTCACAAATCCACATATCACTCATAGTTTCATAAACTATACGAGAGACATGTTGATTTGTGAACAATGTTTACTATCATTTTATCAAATGAAGAAATGATCAAAATAAAAGTTTTAAATCTTGATGAGTTATACAACTTTAGTATTCATTACTTTTTAAGGCTAAAATCATTTGATGTTTTAAAATCTTGTTAGAACTTGTCATTTTTTTAAATTTGTAAATTTGAATTGTTCAAACTTTATAAAACGAAAAGAATGATCAAATCAACACAATAACTTAATAGGGCATGATTTTAGAAAATTTTAGGAAAAAAATCATCACATTCGAAGTTAGTATGAGAGAGAAAGACTAGTTACAAAATTTACCCAGAGATTAAAAAGAAAAATCATAACTGTTCATGATGATCAATGATGAACAAGTGTGATTTCTTTTTTTAATCTGTGGCTGAAGCTTGTAACTAGTTTTTCTTCCTCATACTAACTTCAAATGTGATGATTTTTTTCCTAAAATTTTCTAAAATCATGCTCTATCATTTTAGTCTGGTCATCTATCTTTGTCACTAATTTTGAATAATTTAAATTTTTAATTTCAGAAAATGACAACTTCAAACTTGATTTTCAACCATTAAATGATTTCAGCTATAAAAGTGATGAATACCAAAGTTGTATAACTCGTCAAGATCTTCAACTTATATTTTAGTCATTTCTTCATTTCATAAAGTGTTAAGTGCTTATTTTAAGTGTTTTAATAGTAGTCCAAACTTGTTGCAGTAGTAATAAGTGCCTGTTTCAAGTGTCTACGTGTTACAACTGTTTTAGTAGGAATAGAGTGGATGTTGCAATAGGTTCATCTGGATGTTGCAAAGGGTAGTCTTATACACATGTATAAATGTAGTCTCACACATATACATAAATATATAGTCTCACACACATACATAAATATATAGTCTCACACGCATGCATAAATGAAGTCTTACAAACACACACACTTACACAAACACTCCACGTTCAATAACTAGCTAGCTCGTTGTAACGACTTTTTTCTTGACACCTTTTCGTTCCCATGGCAATATGTCTTTGGGTAGGTTTTTTTCAACAACACTGATCTTCTTAGGAAAGTCTGTGAATAGCAGCATCTTGTTGTAGTTATTATAAGCTTCAACATCGTCCATGCTATCAACTCTGATAATATGCTGTTTCCTAGAGGCAACCATGTGCTTTGTCTTCTTCTTCGGGGGGAGGTTACTTTGTGGGTCAGGCATATAGAAAACTTGTGTGACACGTGAAGCGAGCACCCAAGGGTCATCTTGGTAGCCTAGATTCTCGAGGTCCAGGACTCTCAATCCGATCTCGTTCAGTTGGTGTTTTTGATCCAGTGGCATCGAAACAAGGCCACCATTATATCCCTTCCATAGTCATGTTCCCATATCTCTTCAATGATGCCAAAATATTGGATCTTTTGCCTCACTCCATCGAGAGCTTTTATTCGAACGCCGCTGTTTTGGTTCACACATTTACTATCTTTTGCGTGGGTATAGTACGTATACCCATTGATGTCATAAGCTTTCCAAGATGTCACTTGTCTCGATGACCCCTTTGCCAACCTAATGATGGTAATAGAGTCTATGGTTTCTTCAGGCGGTATGTAAGAACGATTTGTAGGTATTTATTTTTGTTTGACAAAGTTTGAGCAATTCAAATTTTCAAATTTAAAAAATGACAAGTTCTAACAAGATTTTGAAACACCAAATGATTTTAGCTGAAAAAGTGATTAATACCAAAGATGTATAACTCATCAAGATCTACAACTTTTATTTTGGTTATTTCTTCATCTGACAAAGTGATAGTAAACATTGTTCATAAATCAACATGTCTCTCATATAGTTCATGAAACTATGAGTGATATGTGAATTTGTGAACACTGTTTACTAACACTTTATCAAATGAAGAAGTGACCAAAATAAAAGCTGTAATTATGATGATTTCAACAACTTTTATGTTGACGACTTTTGTGATTGAAATCATTTAAGGTTTCAAAATCTTGTTTGAAATTGCCATTTATTGAAATTCAAAATTTAAACTGTTTAAATTTTGTCAAATAAAACGATGATCAAAATAAAAGTTGTAGATAGTGATGTGTTCAACAACTTTTATATTAATTACCGTTACCGCTGAAATTATTTAGTGGCTGGAAATCAGGTTTGAAACTGTCATTTTATGAAATTCAAAATTTGAATTATCTAAAATTAGTGACAAAGATAGATGACTAGACTAAAATGATAGAGCATGATTTTAGAAGAAAAAACCATCACATTTATAGTTAGTATGAGGGAGAAAACCTAGTTACAAGTTTCAGCCACAGATTAAAAAGAAAATCACAATTGTTCATCATGAACAGTTGTGATTTTTCTTTTTAGTCTCTGGATAAAATTTGTAACTGGTCTTTCTCCCTTATACTAACTCCAAATGTGATGATTTTTTTCTTAAAATTTTCTAAAACCATGCCCTATCAAGTTATTGTGTTGATTTGGTCATTCTTTTCGGTTTACAAAGTTTGAACAATTCAAATTTTCAAATTTAAAAAATGGCAAGTTTTAACAAGATTTTGAAACACCAAATGATTTCAGCTGAAAAAGTGATGAATACCAAAGTTGTATAACTCATCAAGATCTAAAACTTTTATTTTGATCATTTCTTCATCTGACAAAATGATAGTAAACATTGTTCACAAATCAACATATCTCACGTATAGTTTATGAAACTATGAGTGATACGTGGATTTGTGAACAATGTTTACTAACACTTTGTTAAATAAAGAAATAATCAAAATAAAAGTTATAGATAGTGATGAGTTCAACAACTTTTATGTTCATGACATTTCTAGTTGAAATCATTTAAGGTTTCAAAATCTTATTTGTAGTTGTCATTTATTGAAATTTAAAATTTGAACTGTTCAAATTTAGTCAAATGAAAAGATGATCAAAATAAAAGTTGTAGATAGTAATGTGTTCAACAACTTTCATGTTCATGACTTTCTTATTTGAAATCATTTAAGGTTTCAAAATCTTGTTTGAAGTTGATATTTATTGAAATTCAAAATTTAAACTTTTCAAATTTTGTCAAATGAAAATATGACCAAACTATAAGTGGTACATCTTGACGAGTTCTACAACTTTGATGTTTACAAAATTTTCATTTGAGGTCATTTATTGTCCTAAAATTTATTAGTTATTTTGAAATTCAAATTTTAAAATTTTAAAATTTTAGTTTTGTAAAGAAGAAAATATAGAATTATATCTATATATAATAAAATTGTTTATATATACATATATTTATATATATAGAATAATAAAAAACTAATATATAAATTTATATTGTTTTCTTTATATATGAATGAATTACAGAATTAGTAATGAAAATAAATTAAAAAATATTTGTAGGGGTGGCTAATTCAGGAACCGCCCCTGTAAATAGAAACACTGGGGGCGGCCGGTGAGTGAGCCGCCCCTACAAATCTGACCCATTTGTAGGGGCGGCTCGTATCACCGGCCGCCCCTACTGCTCTATTTGTAGGGGCGACTGGTCTCCTGGGTGCCGTGCACGTCACTGTAGGGGCAGCTCCATCACCAGTCGTTCCTAAAAAAAAAAATTATCCCGTTGCTATAAATGTTTTTTTTAGTAGTGCATAGGATGTGGGTTCAAAGCCCCACTATGGTGTGTGTTTTTTTAGAATCTAGCAGGAGTGGACTTTGCTTAGCTTAACCGAGCCAGGCAAGGGCCGTTCCTAGTTGGGGTCAGCCGAAGGAGGGAGGTAGAAGGTGACACCAACTTGATGCAGCACAGAGCGCCAGCGGCGCGATGTCCAAGATGCCTCTGGTGAAGGTTGTGTTCGTGATGAAAGGTACGTTGCCCGAGTCGACGAGGAAAGGTAGATTTGCATGGAATGGCATTAGTTGTTACTTCCTATCATAGTGGTTTAGCTTGTGCTCTGGACGGACCTGACCGAGGGTGTCCTGTTGGATGAAGGTGCGATGACGACCTGAGCTCGTGGTGCGCGGACTGCCAAGGGTGGTTTTGGCCCGAACGGTGTTGCTGCTCGGGCTGGAGGCTGCTCCGGGCCAAAGGTCATCGAGGTTGATGAGGGTGTTTCGGCCCGGACGAGAGGATGGTGCTCTAAATCGAAGGTGTTTATCGCGAAGGTAGTAAATTTGAGCAGGATTATGATCGACCGTCAAAGGCGGTTGATCCCTTGAACAAACACGAAGGTTTAGTCTGGAGAGCATACTTGATAAGGACATGCACAAAGCAGAGCCGAGGGTAACATGTTAATGTTTTGACTCTTGGTCGAAGGTTTGGTTGAGTGTTCGTTGAACCTGTTGGCGGGTCGACTTGAACCCAGAGGTTAATCTGGTGGACCCTCGCACGGGTTTCTGTAGCTCCCTGGACGTTCTGTGCTGGCTGCTACTCATGCGGGATGGGAGAGCTGGGTGCCCATGCACATTCTGGGTGGCTGTGTTATGGTCGGGATCAGAAGATCAAAGACCCTCGGGCGCGCCTTTGGCGGGAGTAGCTTCTGACAAGGTGATGTGGACAAGGCTTTGGATGGTCAACAGATTATTGCGTCAGGCCCCAGCGGGGGCTTATTTTTGCACAAATTTAACGGAGGTGCCCGGAGTACTTAGCTCTTCGGTGTGGCCTATGTGCGGCCAAACAGGCCGATGTGGAGAACTTTGACGAGGGTGTCTACGAGCTGGAGTCGAGTCAATGGCAAGGCCGCGAGTCTCCGCGACACTTCGCGACAATCGAGTAGCAGGGGTTGGCGCCACTTTTACGACGTTTCGTGCAGACAGGGTGTGAGTGCGTGACAACCGAGCCATGGCGACGCGGGCAGATAGCTTGGGTGGCCCTGAGGATAATTTTGCTTGGCCGCAGCCTGCAAAGGTCACCGTGCCAAGGTTTGGCTTCGCTCTTTCAAGAGGGCTGCAGACCGCAAAGTGGTGCTAGCCGGTTTTTTTTTTTAAATATCCCCACGAACTAAAAGGTAGCCGTGCGAAGGAACCGTGTAGCAAAAGAAAGGCGGGCCTTGGAGTTTCCTGCTGTAAAAAAAAAGCTAGTGTAGCCGAGTGCCGCCTACCGGCATGCATATTCTACGGTTCCAAAATATGGGCATATATGGCGAGGGTCTGGGATTATGTCGAGAAGTCGGTATACTAATATTTACTCATATGGATTTTTTATTGACTTGAGTGTACATCCACGGAGTGATTTAGCAAAACCTGTGAGCTATTTACTATTATTTTAAATTTTTAACCCACATAACAAATATATAGGAATCGCAGTGTTATATAAGCACAACCACCATACATTGTCTCGTACGAATTGGGTCACCTGCGGCTTGGTAGGATTGTTGTCGCTGGATTGCTCACCTTCAACCAGCTGGGCTGGGCTTCGAGGCGTCTGACGCAGTAACGAGAACCTGCGCACATGGTGCACCTTCGAGAGCAAGGCCTGGGAAATAAGAGATCACCTGGAAGCGAATGTGAGTAAGGTGGTGTGGCGTGGTTTGTTCACAAACATAAGTTCATTCTTCTTGTTAGCTGTATTCTGGGGGTTGGAGATTCAACAGACCACTAGATCAAGCTCTGGTGAGTTTTTTTTTTTGGCACAAAATTAACGGATATGCTTGGAGTACTTAGCTCTTTGGGTCTGCCCTCCATGCGAAGGTGAAGGTTGTTGGCGGATGGAGGTGTGCCAACCGGGTGGTGTGTCAAAGGGATGGCTTCGGCAGCCCAATGAAGGTAGCTCCACCCGGCCACACGAGGGTAGCTCTGTCCGGCCGCGACGAGGGCTACAACAAAGGTAGCTCTGTCGGACTGTGATGAGGGTAGCTCTGTCTGGCCACGATGAGGGCCACGGCGAAGGTAGCTCTATCCGGCCACGACGAGGGCCGCGACAAAGGTATCTCTGTCCGGTCGTGACGAGGGTAACTTTGTCCGGCTGCGACGAGGGTTGCTGACTCTGGCCGCGACGAGGGTTGCTCAGTCTGGCCATGACGAGGGCCGATCAGTCTAGCCACGACGAGGGTTGCCGAGTCTGGCCACGACGAGGGTTGATGAGTCTGGCCACGATGAGGCTCGATCAGTCTAGCCACGATGAGGGTTGCTGAGTCTGGCCACGATGAGGGTCGATCAGTCTGGCCACGACGAGTGTTGCCGAGTCTAGCCACGACGAGGGTTGCTGAGTCTGGCCACGACGAGGGTCGATTAGTCTAGCCACGACGAGTGTTGATCAATCTGGCCACAACGAGGGTTGCTCCACCTGGCCATGACGAGGGTTGCTCTGCCTAGCTGCTGTAGCGCGACGAGGGTAGCCTTATTTTTTTGTTTTTTGTGGTGTGGTGCGATGGAGTCCCCACGGACGGCGCCACTGTGGGGTTATAGCCCTTCACTCGTACCCTCGCCAACTGGGACAGAGGTTCCTTCGTCTGGGGCGAAGGGGAAGCTCGGGAGCTAGTCCCGCATAAGAAAGAGAGCAGGAGCTCCAACATTAGGGTTTGGGGGAAGTCAGGACCCCTTCGCTCGTGCCCCTTGGGTTCTATTTACAAGGGAGGTGGGAGGAAGCAATCTTCCTCCTAACCACTTTTGGTTCACAAATTTATCGACGGGGGCTCTGGCGGTGCAACCTCAAAACCAACTAATTCTCCGGAGTTGGGTCGGGGACCACTGAGCAATGGACCCAACGAGGGTCCCCCGAGCTCGGTGCGCTCCCCGTGCCCTGACCTATGGCTGCAGAAGGTTGGCCCAAGAAGGCCATCCCAAGAGGATCGGGGCCTGCTATCGAAGCACCTAGAAGAGCGTGGTGCTCCGGGTGATCAGGTGGCCCCGAGCCAGAGCCCAGACTTCTCGATTGCTCGACCCATGACAGGTCCTGACCAAAAGTAAGGGTGCCCCTAGGCCTAAAGTCAGCAACATAGGAATAGAAAAGGGGTCAGCAACACTAACACTCGGCCCCGATAGCCATGCACCCCTATCACACTAAGGGAAACGGCCCCACGTAGGGCAACACAATCCCATCAGTAGAAACCATCTCTGCCATGGCTAGTTCGGTCACCAGAAGATCGAATTCAGCCCTTCGTCGCCATTATGAATTAGGCCAAGTGAGGCCACGAAGGGCTCGTGGGCTCTTGATGAAATCCTAACATATGGGTATGTTAAGCCTCAGGATCAATGGTTCTCGACTAAAGGGAACCCCCGACTGACCGCTCTAGGATTGCGCGCGCACTCCGACCAAGAAACTTGGCCGAGCCTAGGCACGGCGCAGCCCCCGCACAGGGCTTGGGGGCTTGCGCAAGCCTCAGACTCCCAATTGACGACACGCCCAAGCTTAGGCCTTGGCTCATGCCTGGCTTGCGACGCCAGCCAAGGCCTGAGCGTAAGAAGACAAGCCTCGAGCCATCGAGGCTCGAGGGCTCCAAGACGCCGCTCCTGGGCGTGGCCCTGCCGGCTGTTGACTGTCCTTAACACCTCATTTTGGACCATCAACTATGCCTAATTTGGTGATATAAAATGACATAAACCATAGTCATAGGGCTTATTTCTAACTATTTCCACAAGTTGTGATGACTATGTGAGTGTAGGAGCAAAAAGGCTACATACATGTAAAAACACTTCATCAAATGCTCATTTTGACTGCACCATGCCCAAGAGCTTGTTGAGATACATGAGATTGAGTTTTAGTTCACCCAATCCAGAGTCCAGATGACAAAGTTATGCCTTCTGAAAGATCTCAAGATGGGCCGGGCTGGACTTGGGCACAAGGGGCGCCGGGTGGCGTGAATGGTGGCCGACCGGCCTGGACCTGTGTCTAATGGCCACCAAACTCGGCCCAGGGCCTCTACACTCACCTAGGAGCCCATGGGAAGCTTTGTTCATCACATTGGATCACATGGGGGTTCGGAAAAGCCCGGACAATGTGACCCAATCCAACACAAGCCAAGACAAGTCCAAAACCAGAAGAAAGAAAGCTCCAAACATGACCAAACTTCGTACCAAGCAAAAGGAGGCCTTCTAGAAGCAATCCAAGTGGCAAGGAGGGCCATGGGCCACCATGCTAGGTTGGCTGGTGCCACCTAGGCACCGCTTGGCCCCCAAGGTGGCCATTCCACGTGACTGATCTTGTGAGAGGCTCTCCAAGGCTTCTCCGCCGTTGATCTAACGTTGGTATGCTTCAAAGGACAAGATGGAGCTACCTCAAATCTCTGGGTCCACTGTCATACTCTTGGAGGGCTCCAACCGACCTTGGAACCACCTTACTAGCCAAATCTTCGTGCGTGCTGCCTTCACAACCTCCTTTGGGAGCCAACCAAAGCCCTATGATCGAAAGGCGGTGGAATCATACGCCAGCCGGCTCCCCTACCATGTTGCCTGGTGCCCAAGTTTGCTCCACCAACTTCCTACGCTGCCTATAAGTACCCCCACTTCCTCTAGACACTATAAAAGGGGGCAGTGGTGCTCGGTGGAGGAGGGCATATCTCATTCCATCACTCCAAGTGAGAGTAGTAGCTAGGTGAAGCTCTGTAGCTCTACTACTTAGAAGTAGAAGATAGGGAGAGAGTGAGGAGAAGCTTGGAGAAGGACTAGGGTTGTCGGCATCCTCTCCACTTGTGATTCGCTGGATGAAGCTCTTCTTTGAGTGAAGTCCAACATCTTCTGTAGTAACTCTACTCTTTTGCATTACTGAAGTATTATTTATATTTTTGTGTTTACTGGTTTCACCGCTTGGTTAGAGTGCTCTAGTCTCATTTCATTGTGTATAGGATTAGAGTAGTGAGTCTATAGATTAAGTGTGGTGCTTAGGCTATAGCTTGCCTGTGTTTACGGCTAGGCCTCTGGATAGATTGTGGTAGGTGGCAGGTGATGACAACCCTGTCCATCCTTTGTATTCCACCACAATAGGTCTAGTTGTTAAATCATAGGGCTCATGATGTTGTTGTGCCTAATCAACCCTCTAGGTGTGGTTGGGGTAGGTACGTCCCAAAGTAAACAACCGTGATATAGTATTCCTTAGTCTTGCCTTAGTTCAGAGAAACCATATATACCTTCTCTAGCTATTATTTACCCCTTTTCTATCCTTGGATAAACTTAGTTCTTACTCTAGTTCACTTCACATTCCCCATGGGAATACTCCTAGGTGAAAGCTACATTGACATCCGTGCGCTTGCGGATTTATTTGTTCGCCATATCTAGTGCCAACAAGCTTTCTTACGCCGTTGCTGGGGAACGGTAGCTGTTCTAGTTTAGAACTGAGTCATCCAAGTATCTTTTATCCTTTATGTTTCATACCATGGATTGCATTCCTATCATTCAATCTTTGCTCCAAAGGGTGCTAGTTTGGAGCGACCTCCATTATCAAAACCTATCCTCACCCATAGTTATGAAATTTGCCCTTGTTTCATAACTAAAGTTCAGGAGCTATCTTTTATCTAGGGAAAAAGGTGACAACCCATATGCTTATCTATGAGAGTTCGAACAAGTGTGTTCATGCCTTCACATTTCGGGCATGTCATATGAAACCCTTAAGTGGAAGCTATTTTCGTTCTCTTTGATGGGATTAGCCAAATAGTGGTATACGCGAACCGTAGAGAGTGCACAAGGACAGTGGGAAGTTCTTCAAGCCAAGTTTTGCCTAATGTTCTTTCCCATCGCCTGAGTGGTTCATCTTAGAAGAGAGGTCCTAGGCTTCAAGCAAAGGGAGAAAGAATCCCTAGGTGCTGCATGGGCCCATTTGATGAATCTTTATTCATCTGGCCCTAATCTTGCTATACCCGAATCTATACTTTTGCAACAC
The DNA here is from genome assembly GCA_904845875.1 of Miscanthus lutarioriparius. Lineage (NCBI taxonomy): Eukaryota > Viridiplantae > Streptophyta > Magnoliopsida > Poales > Poaceae > Miscanthus > Miscanthus lutarioriparius. The sequence continues at coordinate 61,563,470 of CAJGYO010000012.1, forward strand.
TTTTGTTTGGGTCTTAGTGAGAAATTTGCACAATTCCTTAACATCGCTTCAGGAGGAGCCTTCTTACATCTTCCTATTAGTGAAGGGAGAGCTATCCTTGAGACAATCCTTGAAAACTCTCCCTACACCGATGGCCATCATGACTCCCTTGAAGAAAAGCACAATCCAATCCTCACACAAGAAGATGTTTCGACAGCCGAATCCTTGCCAATTCCATCTAAATCTTTAGTTGCCTACCATATTCCTGAACCATTCTTAGGTACACCAAGGGAAGAAGATATTCATCCTTTGGAGTTTCCTTTTGAATTCGAGGAGGATCTCTCTCCTGATGTTGAGAACACTTCAATCATCCAATCCAACAGAGATCTTTGGCATCATTGACCCTAAATCATCATCTTCCCTATTCATCTCATGATTTGGTTGTCCAAGAGCCCCTCGAATCAACATCATCTTACACCTCAGACTTCAATCTCCCCTATGTCCCTCCTTGTTTCTTTGGTGATAATCCAAACCAAGGAGGCATTCCAAACCTTTTGGTTGACGTCGAAAGGCAGCATACATTGTTTGAGGTGAAGATTCCCATCCCAATGGAGGACGAGGATGGAAATCCACTCGTAGAATGCCATAAACAAGAGATAAATGGATGAATATGTTTGGTCTATGGACATTCTCGAGGGGTCAACTTTGGAGTCTAAGAAGGAGGATCATGTGGACGAACATCAAAGCTACATTCTGGAAGAGTCACAAGATCCACGCCTTGATGAGAAATGTCTAGAGTCAATCTTTCCTTGCGCTACCTTCACCTATGAGAGTTACACCCATCCTATGCTTCTCTTTTATCAAATCCTCAAGAGGATGCTTGTGGATGCTTTTGTTTACCATAAGTATTCCAAAGCTCATAGTTGCCTTGGTGCAAGTTCTTGCAGTTAAAACTACAAAGGTCAAGCTTATGACTTAAAACAAAGCACTACCGGGAGGTAACCCGTTTGGTTGCTATTTTCAATTCAATAAATTTGTTTAGCTTCTATCATCATAAGTAGTAGTAGTAATAAATAAAAATAGTTTACCTTTATGCTTTTCCCTTCAAATAAAATAGAGCAAACCCACTGAAGATTAAGCTTGATTGTTGCACCGGTCGATGTACTCATACATCAGTCGGGTTTGTAGTATCACCTTCCACTAGTCTTTGTTGTAGATATTAAAATCATGAATCAAGACTTTTTGAGCAAGCATCATAAGTGACATCAAGAAGAAGAAATTCAAGTCAAGGATAAGGTACAAATGTGAAATTCAAGAGTGAGGCTAATTGGGCATCGAGAGCTTGGAAGCAAATGTGATGGTCCATTCAAAGTCATCATCATGAGCCGTCTTGCTTCAAAACAACAAAGGTAACATCTGTAAGGTATGTGGTTAATGTTTAAATTATTACCTTTGACCTGATAAGCATGAATATTTGATATGATTGAACTTGTTTAGTTTTGCTAACACAATGTTCAAGCTTAGCATTTCAATCATGCCTTCTTTTTGTTCATAATCATAGCCAACTCTTTTAAACTCTTATCACATTGAATAGTAGAAGTATGCCCAAAATGATTATGCATATGTTCTTCTATCTTGTATTGTCTGAATCCAACATAGGAAGAGTGTAGATTGAGATGTTAAAATTAAATGATCTTGTTCTATTTTTACATCCTCAACTCTAAAACAAATGCTTAAATATGAACCTCTTCTTATGCAACCTATTGTCATGTTGAGTTTAGTTAAATTTTGTGACCTTATGAACTAGTGGCACTTCAAAGATTTGAACTATCTCCTTCATAAATACCCCTTTTTGCCTTTTGCGGAGAGAGACATGGAGCTAAAAAAATTGGGCACATGAAGGTCCAAGTCAAATAAAATAAAATAAAACAAAAAAGTATGGGCACATGAAGGTCCAAGTATATTAAAAGTATTTTATATATAAAAATAATAGCTCCATGATCTCAAATGTTATCTTGTGGGGGTCAATCATGAGGAGATCCTCTCACCACATTGGTTTGCTTTAGAAGTGTCACAACTTTCACTGTTTAACTTAACAATATACATGGCATAGGTATGCTTCTCCTTCACCTTGATCTCCCCTTTGGCATGATAAATGTTTAGACGCTTTTGCTTTATTTCCAATCATGCTATGTGCCTCTGTTTGCTTTTCAACAAGAGGAATAAAGTTTTTGGTTCACTAGTACATTTGTACTAGTAGAACCCTGTTGCTTCACCCTTTGTGTCTTTGAATAAGCATAGATGTCGAAGGAACAGGTGTGGGGGTTGGGCAACCCAACCCTAGCTTAAGCAACTTCTCCTTCGATGAAAAACACCGAGGCTACACACAGAAGCACTTTACACATCAACATCAACTCTCTAGAATTCATCTCAATATGAGGCGCTGGTTTGTATCTTGGTACCCCTCTCCTACATGTATCTCCCTAAAAATAAATTCTTAAAAAGCCAATTCTTTCATGTTATTACAATTTGATGAACTCTAAAACATGACCCCAATATTTGATCATGACTTATCTTATGAGATTGGCTTGCATAATCTTTATTCCTTGTCTTTCACTTAATGCTTGTAGGAACCTTACTCAATTAGGATAACATTACCTAAGTTGTTGTGAAGTGTGATATAGTGATGACAAGATTAGTCCTTTCTAATCAAGTACTTTGGAGATTTTTGTTTTGAACAAAATTTAAAACCATGGCTTCATTACTCCTCTATGGTATAAATGTCCTACTAGAGCCATTGGCAATATCTTTACAAACCCATAGATTCTTGCTGCTTAGATTTTGTTTTGAGTTTTGTCAAATTGTGTGACCCTAGTGATTGATGCACCATGCTTACATGATCAAGATCACATACACCCCCACCCATATATGCTTTAATCTTACACTAAGAGTAAGAAAAAACATGTTTTCCACACTTATGCTATGCTCTTACACTGAGAGCTAGCACAGACATTCCTTTCCACCTCTCTACAAACATGCCTTTTTCACCTTTCCATAAAATAAAGACTCCATGTATTCAAGATCTCTCTCCATTGTCCATACAAGTCTGAAAAAGAGACATGGGCTATATGTTGTGAAAAAAGAGAGAGAGAGTTGAAAAAAAGAGAGAGTTGGAAAAGATGATGAAAAAAGAGAACTGAGTGAAAGAAAAAAAGTGTCGAGTAAAAAAAAGGATGAGCATCAAAGATAGCCCATGATCTCAATCATCTAGATTTGGAGAGAGCATCTTTGAGAAGTTAACCATCCACTCATATCCACACACTTGCACTCTTGATCATGTCTGTATGTTGTTTTACTCCATGGATCCATGCTTTGACTTTACAATATAAACATTCTAAGTATGCCTTTCAAGTTCTCCTACCCAAAACTCTACATAAGCCATAGTTGTATGGCCTTGAGGCAAAGTAAGATCTTGGTGAGGACACATACACAAATACCACTGAGTGATTTGAGAGAATCATATGAGGAGTAACATGAGCTATGTTCTGTTTTGAAAAATATTTACAAAACCTCCAATCTAACTTGAGAAGGAGAGGTGATCTATGTCTTCAAGTCAGAACTATTCCATTTCTCAACCTCCCAAGGTGATGTTCTAGCCACTACAAAACCCATAGGTATGAGTATTTGACTTGGAATATCTTTTATGCTTGCATCATATCCTAAGAAAGTTGTGTATCAAATCCACTTGAATCTTTGCTTGGTACTCTTTCTTGTTCGAACCCTTTACTTGGGATGAGCAAAGGTTCAGTGTGGGAGAGCTTATTGATCCTTAACACCTCATTTTAGACCATCAACTATGCCTAATTTGGTGATCTAAATGACATAAACCATAGCCATAGGGCTTATTTCTAACTATTTCCACAAGTTGTGATGACTATGTGAGTGTAGGAGCAAGAAGGCTACAAACATACAAAAATACTTCATTAAATGCTCATTTTGACTGCACCATGTTAAATAGCTCGTCGAGATACACGAAATCAAGTTTTGGTTCACCCAAATCAGAGTCCAAATGACAAAGTTATGCCTTCCAGAAGATCACAAGACGGGCTGGGCTCGACTTGGGGACAGGGGGGCGCCGGGCGGTGTGAATTGAGGCCAGCCGGCCTGGACCTATGTCCAATGGCCACCAAAGTTAGTCCAGGGCCTCTACACTTACCTAGGAGCCCATGGGAAGCTTTGTTCATCACATTGGATCAAATGGGGGTTCAGAAAAGCCTAGACATTGTGACCCAATCCAACACAAGCCAAGACAAGTCTAGAACCCAAAGAAGGAAAGCTCCAAACATGACCAAACTTCGTACCAAGCAAAAGGATGCCTTCTAGAAGCAATCCAAGTGGCTAGGAGGGTCATGGGCCACCAAGCCACGTCGACCGGTGCCACCTCGGCGCCGCTTGGCCCCCAAGGTGGCCATTCCATGTCACTGATCCATGTGAGATGCTCTCCAAGGCTTCTCCACCATTGATCTAATGTCAGTTTGCTTCAAAGGACAAGATGGAGCTACCTCATATCCCTGGGTCCACTGTCATACTCTTGGAGGGCTCCAACCGACCTTGGAACTGGCTTACCGGCCAAATCTTCGCACATGCTACCTTCACAACTGCCTTTGGGAGCCAACCAAGGCCCTACGATCAAAAGGCGGTGGAATCATATGCTCGGTGCCCAAGTTTGCTCCACAGACTTCCTACGCTGCCTATAAGTACCCCCACTACCTCTAGACACTATAAAAGGGGGCAGTAGTGCTTGGTGGAGGAGGGCACCTTCTCATTCCATCACTCCAAGCGAGAGTAGTAGCTAGGTAGAGCTCTGTAGATCTACTACTTAGAAGTAGAAGATAGGGAGAGAGTGAGGATAAGCTTGGAGGAGGGCTAGGGTCATCGGCATCCTCTCCACTTGTGCTTCGCCAGATGGAGCTCTTCTTCGAGTGAAGTCGGGCATCTTTTGTGGTAACTCTGCTCTTTTGCATTACTTAAGTATTATTTATATTATTGTGTTTGCTGGTTTCACCGCTTGTTTAGAGTGCTCTGGTCTCATTTTATTGTGTACAAGATTAGAGTAGTGAGTCTATAGATTAAGCATGGTGCTTAGGCTATGCTTGCCTGTGTTTATGACTAGGCCTCCGGATAGATTGTGGTAGGTGGCAGGTGGTGATAGCCCTGTCCATCCTTTGTATTCCATCACGATTGGTCTAGTTATTAAATCGTAGGGCTCGTGGTGCTGTTGTGCCTAATCAACCCTCTGGGTGAGGTTAGGGCAGGTACGCCCTCAAGTAAACAATCGTGATATAGTATTCCTTAGTCTTGCCTTAGTGTAGAGAAACCACATATACCTTCTCTACCTATTATTTTACTCTTATTTTATCCTTGGATAAACTTAGTTCTTACTCTAGTTCACTTCACGTTCCCCTTGGAAATATGATACCTTGGAATACTCCCGGGTCAAAGCTACATTGACATCCGTGCGCTTGGGGATTTATCTGTTTGCCATATCTAGTGTCAACACCGGCCACTTCCGTGACATGGTCACGCATGGGGCATGACACAAGAAGACAAGCTCCCCATGGACTCCAAGGGCTGGGCAGCTCCCAGGCCCATGTGTCTGTCCCTAGAGCTGACCACCTTCGCCACTAAGAATACTCTAGAAGGTCCACCTAGGGGAGGCCGGTCCAAGCCGACATAGCCTAACACGTACAGTGTCAGAACAAAGTTGCTAGATGACGCCCAAGGCTTTTTTGGCTCCATAACATCACCACAGTCCATAGAGCACCACTACAGGACCCTCCTGGACTCTGGCGTACATAGACCATAGACTTATCTCCCAAAACTACCATGTACCCAACCTATCTTGTTATATAAGGGATAAGGTCGGACCTAGAGGGGGAGGGACGATGCAAGATAGATCATTCCATTCCATCTTGCCTAGCACTGAGGGTAGGGGAACCCAAAGAGAGGGGCACCAAGAGCTCCTTCACCGCATCCCATCATCTTCCTCCTCTCCGACGAGGGGAAGGCTCCACTGGCGGTGAGGCGACCTAATGATTAGCACCAAGCTAACCCCCTACCAAATCTCTCTACACTCTATTGTAACCCCCTGATTTCGGGTGCTTTTGAGTATAAGGATCATTAGCTGCTGGACATAGGGCATCGATTGGCCTAAACTAGGATAAACCGTTGTGTCCTCTCTGTGATTCTTGTGTTCTTGAGTCCACCTGAGCCACCGGAGACCCATACTATGACACCGACTTGAACAGCAAAGCTTGCTGTTGTTCCAACCCCACGACAAGCAGCTAGACCAGGGGGGCGGCCTCACCCCTAGTGCATGCCCTCCCCCTCCTTCCACGTGGTGGTCCTAGGCACTTTTGGATGGCAGTTTAGGGTCAATCTCTAAGGAATATTCTTTAGAAACCTCCCTTAGACTAGTATAAAGAGGGAGAGGTTCCCCCCTCACTCACACACACCACACAATTGAGCCTCTCTCCCTCTACACTTGTACTCTTTTACTTTTAGTAGTATTTTGGAGCTTGGCAAAGCTTTGTGGAGAGCTTGGACATCTAGGAGATACTTGGTATGAGAAATATCCGAAGCTTCCTTATGGCCTAGCTCTCATTTATCAATGTAGCTATGCTTATGAACTAGAGCAAAGTTCTTATGTTATTAGTTTAGCATATGAATCTTTATGCTTAATCATTCATACAACATATATGATTAGACTAAGATCTAAGTTGAGATAGCAGTTCATTGTGCCTTCGGGTATGCCCTTATCCTATGCTTGTCGATCCGTGGGGTCGAAGTCCTAAGGGGACTTGGGTAGTTTCTATGTACACGAGCGTGGTGCTCGAGTACATGAGAACCTACGATTATGACTGTGCTCCACGGTTGAGGGGTAGGCAGTAGGTGGTGATAGCCCTGTTCGTCCCTCATAGTCCCCATGTTTGGGTACGGTGTAGGAGTCTAAATTGCCTTACACACTTGCTAGCAGACCAGTGCTCGTTTGGCCTTCCCTTCCGTCTATATGCTTAGGACTAAGTCTTAACCATGTATTTGTATGATCATCTGCTAATCTTAGCATAGCAACATTAGGATATGCTTGCTCCTGTTAGGACATTCTTTTATTCTTTCTTTATTGTTTATTTATCCTGGCTTAATCTTGCTATGAACTTTGGTATATTATACAGTCATGTTATCTTGTACATGCATCAAATAGATACTTTTATACCATGTCTTTCTTTGGGAAAATATAAATTATGATACCCTGAATACATCCAAGTCAAATGCTACAAAGGTATATCCGTGCGCTTGCGGTTTATTTCTGTATGTGTTAAGAAATACCAACCAGTATTTCTAGCGCCATTGCCAGGCAACACACTAGTTAAAAGAATCCATTAGGACATGATCATGATAATATGCATGTGTAGTAGCCATTGCTTATTCTGGCCAACTTTGCTTGTTTTCTCCTATTGCAGATGAAAATAGGATAGTGTATATGACTGGTTTCGCTATGCCGACAAATTATGTTGAGAACCCGGAGGCACTCCTAAGGAAGACCTAACCCCATGTTGATTCTTCTTATGCTACTCCACCAACAAACAAACCTGTCAACCTAGCACCATCTACATCGACCGCAGCTTCCGCCTTGGGCCTGGGGCATCCCAAGCCCTGGGCTCCCGATCTATGGCACGACCGAGCTTGGTCCATGGCTCCTGCCCGGCTAATGATGCCAGCAAAGGCCCGGGCATAAGAAGACAAGCCCTAGGCTACATATGCCTAGGGCTCCCTGGCATTGCTCCCTAGGTGTGCCCCTACCAACTGCTCCTCTAACAGAGTCATGTCTGAGGTGTGACACAAGAAGACAAAGCTTCTTGCGGCCTCCGGGGGCTCGGGGGCTTCTAGGCCCATGTGTCAGCCCCTAGAGCCAACCTCCTTCGCCACCAAGAAGACTTTAGAAGGTCTCACCTAGGGAGGCCAGTCCAAGCTGACACTGCCTGATATGCAGAGTGTTAGAACAGAGCAGTCGGACGACGCCTAGGCTTCCTCGGCTCCAAGACTCCTCGACAATCCATGGTGCACCACTGCAAGCCCCTCCTAGACTCCAGCGCATGTAGATCGTAGACTAGAACTCCCAAACTGCCTTATACCTGACCTATCTCATTATATAAGGGATAAGGTCAGACTTAGAGGAGGGAGGAGGGAATTCGATCACCAAATAGTCCATTCCATTCCATCTTCCTCCCCTCTACACTAAGAGCAAGGCAACCCGGAGAGGGACACCAAGAGCCTCTCCTCCATCACGTCCCGCCGTCTCCTTCCTCTTCGATGAGGGGGAGACTCCATTGGTGGCAAGGCAACCTTAAGATTAGCACCTAGCTAACCCTTCTACCAAACTCTCTTCCTTTCCACTCTGTTGTAACCCCCAGATTTTTGGTGCTCTTGAGTATAAGGATCATCAGCTGCTGGATGTAGGTACTGAATTGGCCCGAACCAGGATAAACCGTTGTGTTTTCTCTGCGTGATTCTTGTGTTCTTGAGTCCAACTGATCCACCGGAGACAACGTACTCTGACACCAACTCGAACAACATGTTTGCTGCAGTTTTGACCCCACGACACATGCATACCATGAAGGAGATGGATATACTGGCTGCCAAGATGGACCTTCTAATGAAAAGATTGGGTGAATGTGCCGTTGAAAATGAAGCAATGCGATGGCTATCAACAACTGAATGAAGAAAGTCTTGCTCAATAGACTTAAAACGGTGAGCACCTGTCAAAGGTAAATCGGTAGTTGTCACTATTTAAATTCTAATGCATTTGTTTTAAATTTCAAATTGCATGTTTAAATTTTTGCATATGCATAAAAAATTTCAATATCCCAAAAATATATCATTTTCTAGTTACTAAAATTCTTCATATAAATAAAAGAAAAATGTTTTTATAAAAAAATCAAAAAGTAATAAAAAATTTGTGAAAAATAAATTTGAGCAAGATGTCGGTTCGAAACCCTCACCAAGCACCAATGGTCATCTTCAAAATGACTGATGGAAGCTTCTGGCCAAAGGGGGGACCAGCGGGCCCACCAAGGGCCATGAGGGTGTAGTCGACCCCACCTGGCATCTGCTGGCGCCGAGAATTTTCAAATGGCTCCTAGGCGTTGCTCACTCCCCCTCTCGGTCGTTGGAGCATGGTTGATAAATGGAAGCTACGGTGTGAGCTCCTCACTCACACTCCACTCTCCACTCTCTCACACTCCCTCAAACTTGCTCCACTCTTTCTTGCAAAAAAATTTCCATAAAGATTGAGTGCAAAAAATCCTGCAAAAATATCAAGTCCAAGGTTCTAAAGAAAGTTCTCAAGTCATTTGTTTTATTTGTGCTAACATAACATGCTCTCGAGTTTTGCTTGTCGTGTTGTCATTTTTGTGCTGTCAGCAATAAGCTAGGGATATAGCTTTTCGGTGTGCTCAAGAAGGCCACAAGCTCAAGACGTACCTATGGTAGCTTGAGCACGCACTACTCCATCGAGTCCACGGAAAGCTCGATGCATGAAGAAGAAGCTACGCCATCAGGATCACAGCCGGAGTCAATGGAAGTAGAGGATGACGCACCCCACCTTGACTTGGAAGGAGACCGAGAACTACAAGCGTATGCCCTCATCAAGGATTGTGATTTCATTCACGTGCCAGCGTATGGCCTGGACCTTCTTGAGAAAATAGGTATGGACGCTGAATTCCTCACTATCTGGAAAGCTGTTGGATAGGAGGATGTTTCTCCCGTCTTGGAGGAAGGTTCTTCCCTTCTAACTATTCATTTTTTATGCTCCCTAAAAGAAGTTGAGAATGGAATCACTTTCCATCTTTTTGAAAAAGAGTATTATCTTACATGGAAAGATCTCAGCTCACACCTAGGCTTTCATAAAGATGCACTATTGACCTTGATCACTCCCTCAAAGGATTTAATCATCATAATGTTTGGGGAGCCATTTTGGGTCAATCTGTGGTTGGCAAGTTTTAGCCTCATAATACGAATATTCAACATCCTACTCTAAAATTCATGCATCGTTGGATCGCTATGAATTTGTTTCCTAGAGATGATATTAGAGTTGTTCACAATGATGAATTAAAAAAAATACTCTATGCCATTGTTAAAAAGATTAAAATTTATCCTATGATGGCCATGATTAAACACCGGTTAGAAAATTTCAAGGTCTCCTATAATATTTCTTGCACGTCCCTTGTTACGCGTATTTCCTCAAAAATTGGTGTGTTGGATGATCAAAATGTTGTCTACATTTCTACCCCACGCCCCATTATTGATGATTATTATATAGTTCAGGGACATACTTTAAAACTTGACAATAGTGGAAATCTTGTGTTTTTCCTCCTCGGGTATATAAATGAGTTCCTGTTACCTAACCCAGAACTTCATTTGTATAATTGCCGGGAGCTAACCTTCCCTCTTGTATCACAAGAGGAAGCCCGCAGGAGTAATGTTTCTGGCAGGATAACATGAAGCAGCAACCTCCTAGCAGTTGTAGCAGCAGCCACCACAATCCCCAGTCAGGCCATAGGCACAATACTTGGAGTGGTCCCCAACTGAGCAGGCACTAGGGTTCACACCTGGGTTCCAGCTAGGCTAGGATCAACCTCTGCAACCACATGAAGCTAGAGGAGCAGGATAATAGAGTGCGGACAGCACAGAGTGGGCACAGGCTAGCCAATGGCAGCCTGACCACTCCTCTGATTCTGATGGACTACCTCCACGGATTGGGACATGACAGTCTATCTCAGACCATCATGAGCTCGATGAAATCAACCACTAGATTGGAATCCTCAACATCTGCACAGGTGAGGTAGAAAATACATAAAATACTCACGTGCAAGGTGTAGGCCAATGGCAGCAGGCGGACCAAAGGATGATGCAATTGAACGCGCTGCTAAAGCAATATCATGACCACATGATGGGCTAGTGGTGGTCGCAGGGGTACAACCCCAAACCATAGGCCTTGAGCTAGCTTGGGGAAGGACCACCCACTTCAGAGGTGACATGTATCTTGCACTCTTATTTTTATCTTGCATAATTAAAAAATTTCAAAACATGATAAAAGAAAATAAAATATGATAAAAAAATAAAAAAATATTTCACTCTACATATGTGTATTTCTCCTTGTTGAAATGATGAATAGTTGCTCTGTTTTATATTTCTCCTATACCTAGTTTATAACTTTGTAATCCCCAAGATTTAAGTTTGTTGACTAAAAATGTCTCATCCTAAAAACTTGAAACTTGTAGGTTGCGAACGCACGATCCTTTTCTAAGTTGTTGCAAGTTATGATATGGTACAATGGAATTTGCTATGATTTTGTCCTAAGAGAAACTTGACATCCGGAGTTTTAATTTTCAAAATACTAAAATAAAAAGGTCCTCAATGATAACATATCCTACCAAAGCCATATGGTATTACACATTGCAGAAACTTTAGTCATATGCTGCTTGTTATCATATTGAGCTTTATCAAATTGTTGTGACCCATGTGAGATTCTTGTCATGCACCCATGATCGAGATTCACATACAAATATAATATAATGTTGACTCTTACACTAAGTGTTACACAAAAATATGCCATTCGTCCACCAAATAAAAATACTCCATCCACGTGTCATGACTCCCTCTCTAAAAGTTTCTCTTTGCCAAAAGAAAATACAGGCTATAAAAATCCATGCCAAAGAGCATGAGCAAAAAAATCGATACTAAAAAACGCATGAGAGAAAAAAGAAGAAGAAAGCCCATATTTTCAAAACAAAAAGCAAAGAAGAGAGAGTCATGCAGAAAGGAGTTCCAATTTAAAAAGATTTAAATTCCACACACTTGCACTTCTTTATCAAAGTGTATGACTTGCATCTCCTTGGATCCGGTTTTTGACTTGCATCAAAGTATGCCTCTCTTTCATACCTACCTAAAGCTCCACAAAAAGCCTATTAGAAGTAGGATGAAAAAGGAAGGCAATATCAAAAGCCTTTGTTGAGGATTATACACATTGAGCGATCGAGTGAATCATTTGAGGAACTTACTTTTACTTAAAAAATCTTTAAAAACCTCCAAAAAGAAAGTTGATCAAAGAATGAATAAATGGTGATTCTATAAAACCGTTATATCTTGTAACCTCTCAAGACTTGGAAAAGCAAAAAGCCCCATAGGGATTAAGGTAAACTGGTGGGCAAGCATTGTTGTTCATGGTAGTGTCAGAGTGTGTGTCTGTGGTGGCTCGGGTGGACTCAAGAACACAAGAATCAAAGAGGGGACCCGACAGTTTATCCTGGTTCAGGCCAATCGGTCCTCTATGTCTAGCAGTTGATGACCCTTATACTCAAGAGCACCCAAAATCTAAGGGGTTACAACAAAGTGTACAAGAGAAAGAGAGAGATTTGGTAGGGGATTGCTCAGTGCTAATCCTAGGGATGCCTCGCCACCGGTGAAGCCTTCCCCCACGCTGGAGAGGAGGAAACAACAGGAGCGGTGGCGCAGCTCTCGGTGCCCCTCTTTGGGTTGCTCTGTTCTCAGTGTAGAGCTCGAGTGGAATGGTGAGGACTCGAATGGATCATCTAGAATCATCCTCCCACCTCTTAGGATCTGACCTATCCCTTATATTCTGAGATAGGTTGAGTACATGGCGGTTTGGGGGAGTAGAGCCTGTGGTCTACATGTGCTAGAGTCCAGGAGGGTCTTGTAGCGGCATTCTATGGACCTTGGTGATATCATGGAGCCGAAGAGGCTTTGGGCATCATCTAGTTTCTCTATTCTGACATGCTGAGTGTCAAGCTATGTCGGCTTGGACTAGCCTCCCCTAGGTGCACCTTTTGGAGGCTTCTTGGTGGCGAAGGAGGTCGACCCGATGAAAGCTCTAGTTTGGTATTGATGAATTGATGAAACCCTAAGTGCTAACCTTTGGCTCTAAGTGAATATGAGATAGGTTAATATAATCCAAGTGGTGGAGCAAGTGAATGATGATCATGATGATGGTGGAGGCCATAGTGTGATCAAGTGCTCAAAGCTTAGAAAAGAAGAAAGAGAAAAACAAAAAGGCTCAAGGCAAAGTTATACTTAATAGGAGCTTTTTGTTTTGGCACTCAAGACACCAAGGGGGTGTGAGAGTATTTAGGATAGATAGCCATACTATTAAGAGGGGTGAAACTCATCTTGAAATGTGTTTATCAAAGTGCCACTAGATGTTCTAATTCATTGCATATCCATTTAGATCTAGTGAGTGCTAACACCCTTGAAAATGCTTTTGAAAAATGCTAACACATGTGCACTATGGTGAGACACTTTGTGGTTGGCAATATAGAAGCATGGGTGAAGTGTTTGGAGTTGATCGCGCTAGTCATAGGGTGACCGAACACGTCCAACATTGAGACCAGACGCATCTAGTGAATTACCCTAGCTTGAGCAGTGTTGCAGAGGTGACTAGACATGTCTGGTATTGGGACCAGACGCATCTAGTATTTGGTCTAGACTTGAGCAGCTGCGGCAGAAGTGATCTGACTCTGTAGAGCATCCGATCAACTATGATCTGACGCGTTAGGTCATGGTCTGGACCTCTCGGTGTAGTTTTTCAATGTGACCAGATGCTTAGTACATCATGTGACCAGATACTCAGAGGGGACATCTCGTGCGAAGGAGAGTGACCTAACGCTGGGGGCGTCCAGTCGCGTCTGAGCAGCTCTAGGAGCTCTTTGGACTTGACTTGACACTGCCTCGCCTGCATCTGCTCGTTTTCTAATGGTGCATCTGATCAACTCGTGTCAGAGACGCAGAGAAAGCCATTGGGCGCCAATGACTACTTCGTTTGAAAGGGACACGTGGTGGTCGAGCAGAGACCGGACACGTCCGGTCAGTGCGCAGACAGCTCAATAATAGAGCCAATGACTCTATTGTTTGGCATGTCTATAAATATCATTTGGCTAGCATGGGCTCATACTCTTGGCCATTTCTATTGAGAATACACCTTAGTGAGCCTAGCCAATCCTCTCTGACTCATCTTGCTTGATTGATTCATCATTTGATGAGATTAGAGAGCATCCAAGTGCATTGCTTTGAGTGATTGCATCTAGAGGCATTTGGTGATTGTGTTTCACTACGGGATTCACTTGTTACTCTTGGTGTTTGCCGACAGCTAGATGGCTTGGCGCAGCGAGGATCGTCGAGCGGATGAAGGTGCTTGGTCTCTAGCTCCGATCGTGTTGATTGTGAGGGGTTCTTGAGCCTTCCCCATAGGAGATCACGAAAGGCATCTTTAGTGGATTACTCATGGCTTGTGGATCCTCATCTTATGTTGGTTGTGCAGCACCCAATTGTGGATTAGGCGTGTGATGCCTATTAGCACATGAACCTCCAAGTGAGTGAATCGCCACAATAGGGACTAGCTTCCCGGCAAGCAAGTGAACCTCAGTGAAAAATCATTATGTCATCTTGTCTCTGAGGAATTCATTTAGTATTCATTGTGATTGATTGATTGTCACTTGAAACCCTCACTATCTCTCTCTTGTATTTACATTCTAGTGTAGCTAAGCTCTTTAGTGTAACTAGTTTTGAGAGCTAGCTTATGTCTTGTTAGTTTGGTTACTGAGGCTCTTTAGTTAGTCTTTGAGAGCTCACTAACTTAGAGAGTCGTGACTTAGCCATTGTGTGATATAGAGATCATAGCAACTAGAATTGTGGATAGGTGGCTTACATTTTAGTAGGCTCATGTAACATTGGCTTTGCCACTAATTATCTAACTACTTGGCTTTAGTGTTGTTGTAGAATTTTTTATAGGCTATTCACCCCCCTCTAGCCATTTAGGACCTTTCAAGTGGTATTGGAGCCATGGTCATCGTAATTTGAGGCTTAACAACCTATAGTGTCAAAATGGCTCAAATCAACAACACCAAAAAGCCACCCCAATTTGATGGCACAAATTATCCATATTGGAATGCAAAGATGACCACATATATCACATCAATCAATAGGAAGGTGTGGAAGGTGGTGGAGACCAAGTTTGAGGTAGTCGATCCGAAAAATTCCACCGCGGCTAAAAAAGTGTTGCTACAAAACAATGACATTGCTCTTAGTGCTATATATGATGCCATGGATGAGAGAACATTTGAGCAATTCAAGAATATTGAGATAGCTCATGACACATGGAAGAAGTTGGAGGAATCATTTGAGGGCACACAAGCGGTGAAATGTGCAAAGGCATATATTCTCAAGGAGACGTTTGCTAGCTTCAAGATGAAGGATGATGAGAGTGTGCTCAAAATATTTCATAGGCTCCAAGTGCTTGTTAATGATCTCAAAGCACTTGGTGAAGAAGTAAAGGACAAGGACTTTTCTCACAAGTTCTTGAGATGCTTACCCTCAAGATTTGATATGTTGGTCACAATACTAGTGAAGAGTGGTTTGGACACAATGACACCAAACCAAATATTGGGAGATGTGATGACCGATGACACATATAGAGATGAGAATAAGAAAGAAGAGAAGAAGGATAACAAGAAGGATGAGAATAAAGATGAGAAGAAGAAGAGTGTGGCATTCAAGGCCACATCATCATCCAAGGGCAAGGCCAACTAAGACACATCAAGTCAAGATGAATGCTCAAGCTTTGATGATTAAGATGATGAGAAGACGGCTCTCTTTGTGAAGAGGTTTAGAAAATTCATGGTGAAGAAGGGTTGTCGTGCAAGAAGGAAGAGATCATCATCCAAGGGCAAGGATGAAGCAAGAAGGTGCTTCAAGTGCAATAGCAAGGATTGTCTCATTGTGGAATGTCCATACAATAGTGACAATGATGATGACAACAAGAAGAGCAAGAAGAAGGACAAGAAGAAAAAGAAAGAAAAAAGGACAAGATGACCTTCCAGAACAAGAAGAAGGGTGGTTCATATGTGGTCACTTGGGATAGTGATGCTTCATCAAGTGATGATGATGATGATAGTGATGATGACAAGACCACCAAGAAGAAGGCCCTTGCAAGCATTATTATCAATGAGAAACCTTGTCTCTTTGACACTCCATCGACATGCTTTATGGCTAAGGCCACTAAGGTACAATCTGATGATGAGTGTTATGAGAACAATGGTGAAAATGAATGTGATAGTGATGATGATGATGAACCAACTAAAGATGAATTATTTGACATGTTAGAAGATGCTAAGGCTCATTTTGACATTAAGAGAAGGGAATGCAAAGACTTGTGTAAGGAACTAAAAGCCCTTAAGCAAGCCTTTGATGAGCTAAATGTTACTCATGAGAGTCTAAAGGGAGACCATGAGGAGCTTGGCAAGGCTCATAAGAAGCTTAAAAAGGCTCATTCCACTCTTCTTGAACACAATGAGACGGAGCATGTTGTAACATATGACGTAGGCTTGACTTGTGATATTATTGATGAATCTTTCTACAAGCCTATTGTTGTTGCTCCCGCTAACCCTTCATGTAGCTCATCTAGCACATCCACTTCTACTTCACCTATGAGTGATGGTTTCACTTGTGATGCCTCACTTATGGTTGAGAATGAGACCTTAAAGAAGGAGGTCAATGAGCTCACTCGTGCCTTAGGCAATGCCTGTGGTGGTGAGGCCCACTTGCTAAAGTGCTTGGGTAGCCAAAGGTTTTCTCTCAACAAAGAGGAATTAGGATATACCCCCAAGAAAGGCAAGGTAACCTTTGCAGCTCACAAGACTAGTTTTGTGAAGGGCAATGGTACGTTTTGCAATAGATGCAAGCAAGTTGGGCATGTAGAGCAATATTGCAAGAACAAGAATAAAGATGCTAATGTATCCTCAATTAATTTTGATTCTTGTTATTTGCTTACCAAAGGTGCACGTCACCACCGACCGAAAAACTCCATCGATAACGTACATCAGCCACGTGCGGAGCAAAATTTCAATGCTGCCTATGAAGAACTCCTTGATGGCCCATGCTTAATTCACAAGAATAGCAAGCACACCATGTGGCAATGCCATGGCATGGCCAAAGCTTTTCGCGATGAGGAACAGAAACGGCGAACGCGCAAGGACGACAAGTCAGACGACGGCAAAGGAGAGGAGCATCCTAAGGGCGCATGACCTACTGTCCAAGATGCCAACAAGACCGTCACCACAATCTTTGCAGGATGCGCCACCTCTGAGAGCAAACGCGAGTAGAACTCACCGCTCGGCAGGTCATGTCTCTCACCAAGTACGACACTATCACTGATCCCAAATATCTAGACTGGTTGGAGCATCATATCACATTTAGTAGGGCCGACTAGTGGGCAGATATCCCATACCCTGGGCATTTCCCATTTGTGCTAGATCCAACCATCCACAATGTCCAGTTCAACAAGGTCCACATTGATGGTGGGAGTGCCCTCAATATCCTCTTTGTTGGAGCCTTAACAGAGTTAGGCCTCACAAAGGACAATCTCATCCCTATTGATTCTCCATTTTGGGGTATTGTACCTGGCATAGTGTCCCAACCTTTGGGGCAGATCACCTTGCCAATCCAGTTTGGCACCACTTCCATACTGAGTACGTGAACTTCTTCTTAGCAGACTTCGACACCACCTACCACGCCATCCTTGGCCGACTAGCTCTCACCAAGTTCGTGGCTGTGCCCCATCATGTCTACATGGTGTTGAAGATCTCGATGGAGCACGGCGTTCTCACCCTGCGTGCCAATGTCTCCACCGCCTATGACTATGAATGAGAAGGAATTGCCATCACCGAAGCAATGGACCTCTCAGCCAGAATGGAGGTTTGCATCACCGACTCCAAGAAGACCCCAGCGGAGGAGCAGGCGATCCCGACTCAGGAGCCACCTCGGTATGTGACTAAGTCCAAAGACACAAAGGAGGTTGAGCTCGTGATCAGCGATAGAAGCAGAATGGCCCAAATCAGGGACCATCTCGACCCCAAATAGGAAGATGCGCTCGTTAGCTTCCTCCGTAGAAACATCGACGTGTTTGCATGGAAACCTGCTGACATGCTTGATGTTCCTCGGGAGCTGATCGAGCACTCCTTAAACATCTCACCAAGCGCCAAACTGATCAAGCAAAAGCTACGATGATTCACGCAAGACAGAAAGGAGGCCATTAGGGCAAAAATAACACAGCTCTTAGGAGTTAGTTTTATTAAAGAGGTGTATCACCGAAGTGGTTCGCCAATCCAGTCCTTGTACAAAAAAGAATAATGAATGGAAAATGTGTGTTGATTACACCGATCTCAATAAGTACTGCCCTAAAGACCCCTTCGGCTTACCTCGCATTGATGAGGTCATAGATTCAACAACCAGTTGTGAGCTCTTGTGCTTTCTTGATTGCTATTCTGGTTATCACCAGATCTCCTTAAAGGAGGAAGACCAGATCAAGACTTCATTCATCACCCCTTCGGTGCCTATTGCTACACTACCATGTCCTTTGGGCTAAAGAATGCTGGCACCACCTACCAGAGGGCTATCCAATGATGCCTCCAAGAGCAAATTGGGAAGAACGTTGAGGCCTACATCGACGATGTGGTGGTTAAGTCTAAGACTACAGATAACCTCATCATTGACCTCAAAGAAACCTTATAGAACCTGAAGAAATTCCAATGGAAGCTAAATCCCACTAAGTGCATATTCGGTGTTCCATCTGGTATACTCCTAGGCAACATCGTTAGCCACCACGGCATTGAAGCAAACCTAGAGAAGATAGAAGCAGAAACCAAGATGAAACTACCAACCTACGTAAAGGATGTCCAGAAGCTAATGGGATGCATGATGGCTTTAAGCCATTTCATATCCCGATTGGGGGAAAAGGGCTTACCTTTCTGCAAGATGCTCAAAGCTTCAGGGCAGTTCACCTAGATGCCTGAAGCTAACAAGGCCTTTGACGAGCTCAAACAATTCCTCACGACGCCTCCAGTTATGACAGCAACATAGGTTGACCTATATTGGATATTTCCCCTTTTAGTGGAAACAAATCTATGTGGATGCCCTATAGGTTGACCTATATTGGATATTCCCCTTTTAATGGAAACAAATATGTGCCCGTTAGACTAGTAGTGCGGCGGCGGATCCCCGGTGTGCTGTGGTGGCTCCAACGTCCTTTTGGAGGCTAGGCAGTGGGGCTTGCTAGTGGAGCGCCGTGGTAGAGGCAACATATCTGATCTGTAGGTGTCCTTTCTCACCTTTTCGTATTCGCTTCACTGTTTTGGTCCTTGCTTGAACATGAGGTATATAAGAAACATTCTAGCGTTGGAGATCTAGTTAGGCCAATGATATGATGATGAAAAGAACTAGGAGGTGGCACTAGTTGTTTTTTTTGCTGATGTCTTGGTTTTCTGCATATGTTCAGTTTTGTTACTGTAAATGCCTATGTGCAACTAAGCCTATTAATTTTCAAGTGCTTGCTTGATTATACCTATTTGTCTAGCCAAACAAATAGGCCCATTGCTTCTGCCTTTAAAATTGTTGTAATTGTCATCCTCTTAATCTTTGTTTGTCTCCTAAGCTCTGAGCTCGTGTACTGATTATAAGTGTCATGGATAGACTTGATTTATCTAGAATTGTAATGGTTACAGCTCCACTAACTGCTACTCTAGTTTGAATTATATATATATCTATGTGGTGCTACTCTAAATTTGTTTGAGGTCGTACCATGAAAATTGTTAATTTTTGTTAAAGTTGCACTTTGGTATGAGTTGTGGACTTCACTATTGGATCTTTGTTGGATTATTTTCCTCTTTAGTGATCTCATTACTGGGCAAGCTCTCATCCTACTACACATAGATGAAATAGAGGAGGCCCCCAACAAGAGGAACACACTGGCCAGCCTCACGGACGATGCTATTGTTGAGATCCCCTACTGCCACTCCGCCCGCTCCTTGTTCTACTACAAATGTGTCTATTGCTCCTAGAACAGCCTCATCTCGGACAACTATAAGTTGATGCACCGGACTGTGGCTGGTTTCTTTTATGATGGATTCTACGGCCAATGAAACTTCGTTAGCATCTTTGGCGTTTGCCCCTCCTTGTCCTTCTTGTCTTTCACCATGAATAATGTAGCTATCTTAGATTGCTGATTGCTGCAATGGCCTTATCCTTTGCTGGTGTCTTGGGGCTAATGAATACCGCTATGTCGTCTGCAATTCGGCAACCCAGAAGTTCAAGAAGCTATCGCCTAGAATCCATTCAATTGGTGAGGCTCAATTGGGGTTCGATCCATTAGCCTCCTCACACTTCCATGTGTTTGAAAATATGGAGGAGAATGGTCAGTGCATGGGTGTGGACATCTACTCATCTAAAACTGAATCATGGATCTTTAAGAAATCTAAATGGGGCGAGAAGGTCCAGTTGACATTTTTAAAACTAGGAACTGTGTTTCTTAATGGTTGTCTACACTATATTACGTTCTACGATGGTTTCCGTCGTATACTTGCTGTGGATATGGAGGGAAAGACATGGAGGAAAATTCCTAAATAGACACGTGGTTTTTTATGCACCTTCTTTCAAAACTAGGGTCACTTGTGTCAATGTACTGTTGGTGGTCACAATGTGTTCAAGCTTTCAATCGAGATCCTTGAAGACTTTGGTACTAATAATAAATGGACATTGAAGCATACTATCAGCCTATGTAGGTTGGGTAACTTTGATTTTCATTCATGCTACAGAATGGTTATAGTTCACCTAGAATGGAATTTGATTTTCTTTATTGGGGTTGCGGTGGAAAGCATTGTCATCACATATAACATGGACAGGAGAAAAGTTCATGTCATCCCTACACATTACATTTAGTATCGTAGACATGACATCCTGCCTGAAATGAAAGGCAGACCTATCAATCTTCTTTGTGTTCTCTTGTTCTCGGAGTTGGAGTCATTAGCAAAGTAGTGAATAAAGCTGCATTTGATGTATCTCTCTATCATGACATGTTTAAATGGATCAATGTTGTTTGATTGTCTATGGATATGTTTAGTGTTGTTACTGTAAATGCCTATGTGCAACTAGGCCATTGATTGTGAAGTGCTTGCATGATTATACCTATTTGTCTAGACAGACAAATAGGCCCATTGCTTCTGCCTTCAAAACTGTTGTAATTGTCATCCTCTTAATCTTTGTCTGTCTCCTATGGAAGAAGCTCTGAGCTCGTGTATTGATTGTAAGTGTGATCGATAGACTTGATTTATCTATAATTATAATGATTATAGCTCCATTAACTGCTACTCTAGTTTGAGTTATATATATCTATGTGGTGCTACTCTCAATTTGTCTGAGGTCTACCATGAAAATTGTTAATGGTTGTTAATGTTGTACTTTGGTATGAGTTGTGGACTTCACTGTTGGATCTTTGTTGGATTATTTTCCTCTTCAGTGATCTCATTACTGAGCGAGCCATCATCGTACTGCACATAGACAAAATGTAGGAGGCCCCCAACAGGAGGAATGCACTGGCCAGCCTCACAGACGATGCCGCTGTTGAGATCCTCCACCGCCTCCCCATCCGCTCTTTGTTCTGTTGCAAATGTGTCTGTCGCTCCTAGAACCGCCTCATCAAGGACTACAACAACCATAAGGTGCTGCCCTGGACTCTGGCCGGCTTCTTCTACGACACCGACCAAGGCCATCGACGCTACACCAGAGTCACGGGTGAACATCCATCCATGTCCTTCTTCCCCTTCACCTTGGACAATGTAGCTATCTTAGATATCTACAATGGCCTCCTCCTATACTGGTGTGGCTCGACCAAGGCTGATGGATTATACCGCTATGTCGTCTGTAATCCGACAACCAAGAAGTTCAAGGAACTACCATCTAGCATCCATTCTATTGGTGTGGCTTGACTAAGGTTTGATCCGATAGCCTCCTTGCACTTCCATGTGATTGAATATATAGAAGAGGAGCAGGATGATGAGTGCAAGGGTGTGGACATCTACTCATCTAAAACTACAGCATGGATATGTAAGGAATCTAAATGGGGACCAAATACTTGTGTGACAATTGAGAGATCAGAAGAAATGAGATTATCAAAAACTATGTATCTTAATGGTTGTCTGCACATTATGGGGTACTCGGGGTTTGTTGGTATATTTAACGCACACAAATAAATCCACAAGCGCACAGATAGTGCTATAGCTTTCACCCAGAAGTATTCCAAGTATCGTATCCACAGGAAAACTTGTAAAACTAACTACGGTCTAACTTAACAAGGAGTAGCAACTAGGTTAAGGTTTAACTTAAATAGGAGTAGCAACAAGGCTAAGGAAAAATAGGAGTGTAGAGAGGATAACTGAGGTTCTCTAATTCTAACTTGGGTAAGCTATGTCTTCTATTGTTCAACTAGGGACATTACTAGGGAAAGACACTAGCAAAGTATGCTTTCCTTCGTAACCGGGTCCTACCTGGCCTACAGACGGGAGGTGGACTACAAAGGATCAACGATGCTATATAGTACGAGGTTATATAGTACTGATGTCACAACTGTGATTACCACCAATCCAGAATGCAGGCTGCATCCATAATTAACCTAAATCTAAGCTCCATGCTTACACTCACGATTAATACTCTACTCCCCCTAAGAAGAGAATAAAGCACTCAAAAAAAGTCATGATCCTGATGAACAATATAAACAAAATACTTACTTGAATCAAAAGTTGATTACTAGATAAATCACAGAAGTAAGCTCAAATAGAACTTGATTCTACCAAGGTACAAGCTATAGAGAGAGCACTGACAGGCCGGCATCTCCTCCAAACTCTTCACTCACTCTCTATCTCAATATTTCTAATTATAATACTAAATCCTATAGAGGACTAATCTTCTCTTGATAGCTGGCTCTGATCCTGATGAGGAGAATATGAATTAGGGTTTTAGGATGGCTCTAGGGAGGGTGGCAAGGGCTGGTAAATATAGGTCGGAGCATCCAACATGAGCCCTTAGATCAAACAGACTTAAAGGACAGCATAGGTTGGATCTCAATGGCGGTGAACCAACATTCGAAGCGGAGACTAACAGGTGGGTCTCATGGGCTAGCTGACCTGCAGGTGGGGCTAGCCAGCCCCACATGTTAGCCCCTCGGGGTCTACGTTGGTGGATTGCTTTCTAGAGTGTTCTAGAATCTTCCCGCGTCGGTTTCATAGCGAATAAACGTGATTTACTTTGACGAATAGGTCTTCCTTGATAGTTTTTCTAGATAAACCCTGCTAAAAACATAGATTCACCAAAACTCGTGAAATTTATTAGTTTAAACCCCTATACCTATGTTTGGTGATGGAATTAAGTATAAATATAGGTTGTGTTGACGGTTTATAATTGATGATAGTGATCGTGAACAAGTTTCCCCCAAGATTAACCTTTGCCAGTCCCTGAGCAAAGCTAAACTCAGCATTGGATCAGGAGTTGCTACAATGTTTTCACGCCTCAAAAGTACACATATGTTCAAACAAAAATTCCCCTTTGGATTAGAATAAGAGAGAAATCCTTATTTGACACTGGGAAAATGAGTCGTTCCTTTCTTGACCCTGAAATTTTCTTTGTTCCCTATTTGACACTCCAACTTTCATCCCTAATTTGACACTACCGTCAAATCTGTTAGCTAATGGTGTTAACTGACTGTTAAAAAGACGTTTTTGCCCCTAGGAAAAAAAGCGGCGAAGCAAATTTGAGAGGGAAAAAAAACTACGCCCGCCGCTGATGCAAGCGCCCAGCTGCAAAAAAAGGCGCAGGTTTTTTTTCCTCTCAAATTTGCTTCGCCGCTTTTTTTTTCTAGGGGCAAAAACGTCTTTTTAACAGGCCAGTTAACACTGTTAGCTAACGGATTTGATGGTAGTGTCAAATTAGGGATGAAAGTTGAAGTGAGTGTCAAATAGGGAACGAAGAAAATTTCAGGGCCAAGAAAGGAACGACTCATTTTTCCAGTGTCAAATAAGGAATTCTCTCTTAGAATAAACTGATCTGACTTTCAAACTTACCCATATTACCTTCAATCATGGGGCTTCTCAGCCTTCACTTCAGTCTTGAGCAATCGAAAGACAGAACTATCAAGTCAATCACTATGTCTCAAGTTCTTTGTTCCACCATTGTTCTGAAGTTTTTATAAGTTTTCAAAATAAAACTCAGAGATTCCATTGTATGACACTCTCAAGTCTCTCAATATATGTGTGTATTTGTGGATCCTCACCAAGGCAATAAAGATGTTATGCCTTTTCTCTTCCTACTACTAGGGCTTATGTGGAGTTCATAGATAGGGAGAAAGCTAGAGCATACTTGCAATGCATATATTGTAAAGTCAAACAAAGGATCCAAAGAGAGTTGAGTCATACAATCAAATTAAGATGTGCATGTGTGTGGATATTTGTGGTGGATATATATTTGAAAACATTTGCTAGAGAACAGTGGCTATCTTATTCATCTTCTCTTCTCTTTTTTAGGTGGGCATCTAAGTACCCATTGTTTTAAATATCTAGGACACTTGTCCATTTTTTCTCATCTCTTTTTTTCTCTTCTTTTTTTATAAATAACTTTTGCATAGCCCTATGTCTCTTTTCTGCAACAAAACTTTGAGAGATAGCAACAAGAACTTGGAGCATTTATTTGGTGGATGAAAACCCTATCAAGCATGTTTTGTGTTCACTCCTAGTGTAGGTGTAAAACATTTTTTGGTGGATCTAGATGGAAGGCATGTTTTGCGTACTCCCAGTGTAGGAGCAGTAGGTATATGTGGTGTGTATGTGATCTTGATTTTAAGAGCATTACAAACCTCTCGTAAGGGTCAACTAAGCTTGACAAAACCCAATGCAAAAGGAAGCAACATATATGTGGAGGTTTTCCTAGCCTAAATAACATGTATGGCTCTGGTGGGCATTCAAGTTTTGTCATACATGAACTCATCATGTAGCATTTTTGTGTTTTTTAAAAAGTAAATCTATAGAACTTTAGAGTTACTTGGATCAAGCATTCACTACCCACGAGTTTCAAGTTTAGAGTAAATCTTTATATCAAATCAGTTGTATCCAAAACTCGGGAGAATTCGAGGCTGAAAACTAGGTACTTGAAAGGAATTACAACAAAGCAACTATTCATCATTTCCATTTAAAAGATTATTTTGAGTCCTCTTTATTTTATTCAGCTCTTAAAAACAAATTAAAGCAAACTAGACACACCTTTTTATTTTGTTTTCAGTTTTACTAGATCACACATTATTACTATAACTATATATATTTATTATATAGATAACTTTTTATTTTGTTTTTTATTCACCATTTTCTTAACTATTTAAAAAAACTAAAACTAGAACAAGGGGAAAGCATACTTACTTGGATACATGGGAGTGCTTCTCCCCCAAGCTAGCTCTTTCGGTGAGGGGTTGGTGTTTTAAGTCCTTCGAACTGGACTTCTCCTTGTGAAGTTCATTGATCAAGTACCTCGGTTCGCTCTGAAGATGAGGATTCTTGTGGTGGTGCCTCTAATGGTGATGTCACCTTTTTCTGCCAAACCCATCTAGGTTTTGAGTTTTGATTTTGGTTTAGCAGGTTCAGAACCTTCACTTGTAGAAATTGGGGAATCAATAACTCTCCCACACTTTGCTTGAAGTGTGTCCTGCTCATAAAGACAAGGTAGAGATCAAGTGCATGGGCTCTGTTGGTGGGAAAATACCAACAGAACCAAAATTTTATTCATTCCTCTCTAACCTTAGGCACATTAAACCAGATAAAGTTGATGTTATGTGCTTTGTTCATTTATATCATGAGTGAGAAGATCAGAAGATTGAGCATGAATGTAGCATTTAAGTTCATTTGGCTAAAAGGGTTGAGTTTCTTAACCCTTGGAAGGATTGTCCATAATATATTAATCTTTACATAATTATGACTATCATCTTCTAGAGATAAGGTGTGCAACCTTTTAGCTTATTTGGTTAGAATTATGAGATTAAGAAAGTGGTGCTAGAAACAAGCTTGAAGAACTAAACATGTTGAGTTAATCAGGTTGGATCAAGTGAATTTGTAACTCAAACATATTTGTTTCTTATTTATTGCATACCAGAATTAAGGAAAAACTTTAAATAATGACCATTTACCTTAGGATGTTACCTTTGTCATTGGAGCGTAATGACACCATATGACGAAGGGTAGATGGCTCATGATGGTTCTTCCCTTTTGCTTGTAGTTTACCTTGTTTAGCTAGCCTCACAGCTTGAGTTGTTTCTGAGCTTTTTATTCCTAGATTGCATCCTTTCTTTCTCATCCTTTTATCATGCCATCTTTCTACTCTTTGATCTCGCCACTTTGTTAGACCTTCTGCCTCATTGTTTTATTCCCGCAAAGGATTTGTGGACAACACATACCTGAAGGAAAATACAATTTTGAAACTTGGGTTGTTTGTCTAGAGTTTTGTAATTTCCCTCTATGCTAATGAAAAGATAGTGTTAGAATTATTTTAGCATAGTTTTTGTTTATCATGTTCTATACAAGCATGGTTTCAAGCCAAAGGTAACTTGCAGCTAAAGACAAAGTGAATGATATTTGATACTTATAGTTCTTTCATCCATGAGGAATGAGCTTTGTCTTCCTTGCGCCATGTTATTAGAGTTTGTCATGTCCCTTGCTTCATCTTCTAGTTGAATTTATGTTGTGACTTACCCAAATTAAATTGAGAGTTTCCTACAGGGGTTAGTCCAACAAAATATCAAGTATCTGCTAAAGCAATTTTTAGTTCAATAATCAAACTGGACTCCATCTCTAATCTGATTAAGGCATTTTAACCTAAGCACCTCGCTTAATTTAAAAAACCTTTGGAAGTATGTCGAGTACTTCCAAACAAAGGTAACATGAAAGCACTATAGAGATTTACTCAAACAGAGATGAAAGAACACGATTGTTATTTAGCAAATTGAGCATGTCTTAAAGGTAGAGACAACCAAAATAATTTAGCAACATGGCAAGAGAGGTTTTTTAGGGGAGTCTATCCCCAGCTTGAATTTTGTAGAAAAATCAAGTTTGGATGGAATTAATTAAATGTTGCATGATAAATGGTTGGACATACCTTGGGTCATCATCCTTCATTCTTTTTGCTTCAATCCTGGAATGGTTAGTGACCAAAAATACCCGAAGGAATATTTTCACAATTATATTTCTATTCTCGTTTCACAAGGGCATCACAGCAAAAGGTGAAAGCTCATGTTGTCTCCCGAAAGTGCTTGTTTTAGGACATAAGCTCGTCCTTGGGAAACCTTCGAATTGTGTTTCAAGTTGGTGAAGTGATTTCCCCTCCAATACCAACCTATGGGTACTATCTCAAGATTCACATAACGAGATCTACAATATTTATGATAAACATAAGCATCTATAACCTCCCTTTCGAAGTCTTTATGAACAGGAAGTATGAGGGGGTTCAAGATCTCATGTGTGGCAATGTTGGAGAGACCAATTGATTCAGGAGATTTCTCATGTGAGCATGGATTTGATGAGGTGTTCATGAAATAACTTCCATGCTCATCGATTCTATCTTCCTTTTCAATCTCCAAGGGTGTTTCTTCATGAATGTCCATAGGCGAAAACATTGTCTCCATCATTCTATGCCTATGTCATTCATTGGTCATTTTATTGTCCAAGATTTCCCTTGGATTGGTGATTCTCGGGGTGATCTTGACTAAGGCCTCATCCATCCATTCAATGCCAATAGCACATAAGTTCTTAATATCCTCCAGCCATTGTTGTTGCTCTTCTTGGTCTTCCTTGTGGCCTTCATGACTCCTATGCTTTTAGTGTCTTAGTGGATTTCTAGGATCATCATGAGTCTTAGAAGAAAGAGAGTAAGAGGGATCATCGGGGTCAAGGATGGGTTTAGAGACGTGTTTAGATGGGCATAGAAGGGGAGAGAATAGGAATGGCTTCTAGATAGCTTGGCTCTCCTTCTATGGTTTCACTAGACATGCCACCCTTGTGTTCTTCCCAATGTCCTATATGGGAATAAGTGCGCTTTCCAAGGGATCCCTTCTTGAGAGGATTTGAATTATATTCGCTCAAAGGTCTCTTGTGGAACTGGAACTTTAAGCTTTTCCCAAAATCAGCAAAAAAAAGATCATCCTCAAAAGAAATTTCAAAAGGTTGAGTTTCTTCTTTCCTTGGAGGATTTTAGGGTATTAATGGTTCGGGATTGACAGCTAAATCTTGGAATTGGAGTGGTTGTGATTTGGCTATCAAAACTTCCTCTTCTTGTTCGGGAGATGATTCCTTCTCTTCCTTGGGGAGTTCATTATGAATGCTAGTGTAGGGAATCTTTCCACTAATTCTATCAAGCATAGATCTTGCTTCACTAATAGACAAATGAAGGAAAGCTCCTCTAGCGGCTTGATCAAGGGTTTGCACAGAATCCTGCTAAGACCCATATAAAAATGTTGAAGGAGCATCGGGTCTAAAAAAGCAAAGTTAGGGCCAGTGATGATGAGACTATTAATACGATCCCATGATGTGCCAAGAGATTCTTCTTCTAGTTGTCTAAAATTTAGAACCTCTTTCTAAAGATGGACAACTTTAGAGATAGAAAAGAAACGTAAACAAATTTTAGAGCATAATGTTTCATAATCTCCTTGCATACTTCCTACGGTTTGACTATACTATTGTTTAGCTCTTCCTGTTAAAGAGAACAGAAATAACTTTCATCTTAAGGTCTTGTCAGACATGCTAGTGATACACAAGCATGCACAGGTCTGTCCAAACTCTTGTAGGTGTTAGTATGGGTTTTTGTTGCCTTCTCCCGAGAAGGATTGATCCCGAATTAGTTTTATAAAACATAGGCACAGCTCATAGCTAGGGGTTAGGATAGGCTCTAAAGATTTCGGTGGCTTTAGGCGAAAAACAAAAGAAAGAATAAAAGATAAAATGTTAAGCTAGGCTCGAAGTTAATTCAGCAACCGTTTCCCCGGCAATGGCGCTAGAAAGCTTGTTGGTATATTTAAGGCACACAGATAAATTTGCAAGCGCACGGATACCATTGTAGCTTTCAGCCAGAAGTATTCCAAGTATCAT
This sequence comes from Miscanthus lutarioriparius, assembly GCA_904845875.1. Lineage (NCBI taxonomy): Eukaryota > Viridiplantae > Streptophyta > Magnoliopsida > Poales > Poaceae > Miscanthus > Miscanthus lutarioriparius. Next base: position 61,592,518 of record CAJGYO010000012.1, read on the forward strand.
ATCCACAAAGAAACATGTGAAACTAACTACGGTCTAACTTAACAAGGGGTAGCAACTAGGTTAAGGTTTAACTTAACTAGGAGTAGCAACCAAGCTAAGGATAAATAGGAGCGTAGAGTGGATAACTGAGCATCTCTAATTCTAACTTGGGTAAGTTATGCCTTCTATTGTTGAACTAGGGATATTACTAGGGAAATACACTAGTAGAGGATACTTTCCTTCATAATCGGGTCCTACTTGGCCTAAAGATGGGAGGTGGATTACAAAGGATGAACGATGCTATATAGTACAAGGCTATATAGTACTAATGTCACAACCACGATCTACCACCATTCCAGAATACAGGGTGCATCCACGATTAACCTAAGTCTAAGCACCACACTTACACTCATGATTAGTACTCTACTCCCCTAGGAAGAGAATAAAATCTCAAAAGAGAGTCGTGATCCTGATGAACAATATAAACAAAATACTTACTTGAATTAGAAGTTGATTACGAGAGAAATCTTAGAAGCAAGCTCAAGTAGAACTTGATTCCGCCAAGGTACAAGCCGTAGAGAGAGCACCGATAGGCCGACATCTCCTCCAAACTCTTCCCTCACTCTCTGTCTCACTATTTCTAATTATAAGAGTAAATCCTATAGAGGACTAATCTTCTCTTGATAGCTGGCTCTGATCCTGACGACGAGAATATGAATTAGGGTTTCAGGATGACTCCAGGGAGGTTGGTAGGGGCTGGTATATATAGGCCAGAGCGTCCAACGTGAGCCCTTGGATCAAATCGACTTAAAGGACGACGTATATTGGATCTCAATGGTGGTGGAGAACCAACATTCAAAGCGGAGACTGACTAGTGGGTCCCGTGGCCCGGCCGGCCTGCAAGTGGGGCCAGCCAGCCCCACATGTTAGCCCGTTGGGGTCTGCTTTGGTGGGTTGCCTTCTAGAGTGTTCTAGAGTCTTTCTGCATAGGTTTCGTTGCGGATAAATGTGATTTACTTTGACGAATAGGTCCTCCTTGACACTTTTCTGGATAAACTCTGTTGAAAACATAGTTTGGCCAAAACTCATGGAATTTATTAGTTTAAACCCCTATACCTATGTTTGGTGATGGAATTAAGTATAAATATAGGTTATGTTGACGGTTTATAATTGATGTTAGTGACCGTCAGTAGGGTTTTACCCTCAGATACTTGCTATGGATATGGAGGGACAGACATGGAGGAAAATTCCTTGCCCATGTGGTTCTTCACCCTCCATCCATCAACCTTAGGGTCACTTGTGTGTATGTACTATTCATGGTTGCAATATATCCAAACTTTCAATCTGGATCCTTGAAGACTATAGTACTAATAAATGGACACTGAAGCATACTGTCAGCATTCTAAAGGTGTTTGCACCGAGTAACATTGAATTTAGTTATTACTCATACTACGATGTTAATGAGTACTACTCCAGGTTTACCCAGAATGGAATTTGATTGTCTTTGTTGGGGTTGGGGGGAAATGACATCGTCGCATATAACATGGACAATAGAAAAGTTGATGTCATCTCTATACATTATAGTCAGTTTTTGAAATATATGGCATCCTGCCAGAAATCAACGGCAAACCTTACTATCTTCCCTATGTTCCCTTGTTCTCAGAGTTGGAGTCATTAGTAGAGGAGTAAATAAAGTTCCATGATGTATCTCTCTGTCGTGACATGTTTAAATGGATCAATGTTGTTTGATTATCTTAGATGGATGTTCTTATTATTTTGTACCAACTTTAACTTGTTTGTAATGTAAGCTAAGATCAGTGTAGTGGGTACCACAGACATTATTAATAGTTGTTAAAGTTGCATTTTTGTACGAGTTGTGGATTTATAAAATTTACTCACTGCCAATCTCAGCATAGAGGGGGTAAGCTCACCTTCTTTAGATGCAAGGTAACTCTCCTCATAGAACACAGACAATCAAACACCTTCTCAACAAGTTGGATCCGCTCGTGTAATCTAAGATTCAGCATACCAAACACAATCTCAGCTAAGCTTGCATCCACAGCTGCAGACAACCAAACACCCTTCACAAACCAAGGACATTAGTTCCTATACTTCAAACGTCCTCCTAGCTAGTATGAAACAGAGCATTCCAAATCTAACATGTTGATGACCTACTGTTGGCACCAAAATTTGGTAAGCTTACTCTAGAAAGGAAGATATCGGCCGATGATGTCAAAAACAAGATAATAGAGGATATTTGTCTGTTGACATTAGTTTTTGAAGCCCAGTCGGTATCCATCGCCGATCAGGAAATATTATTTAATATATATATGAGAGAGACATGACGTCCATGTACGTATCAGGATGAAAGAAACAAGGACATGTATCAAACAAGGAAGCTTCATCAGCAAGGATTCTGCATAAGGGAAATTAGAGTCCATGTATCTTGATATTTCTTTTTGGTTATCTAGTCATGTTTGTTTAGGACTCTTATCAGCCCAGGGTATAAATATAAACCCACGGCTATTGTAACACAAATCCAATCAATCCATACAAGTTACTTTTTTTGGCTTTACGCCAACCCTTGGAGTAGGAGTAGTGTAGATCTCGGTGAGTTCTTCAACAAGCAGGGCTGCATCGGTTCGGCCAATCTCCTGCTTGTCTGTAAGTACCGTTATGACTTATACTTCTATTTGTATGGCAGCATCGGTTAAGTTCAACCTCCACTACGAACTCTAGTATAAGCTAGTTATTGACTCTTATCTAGTTCAAGTACGGCTGCATTGCTTAACTTCGACCTCCACTGCTCGAATTAGATTAAGGTCAAGTTATTGGCTCTACCTAAGAGTGGCATCCTTTGGGTAGATTCATTGAGTTACCGATCTTGTTGATGTTCTTATTGTCATTAATTTTCAGCAACATCAACCTACCCAGTCAAGATCAATCTAGATCAGCCTTACATCCTTTTAGTCTGTCGTTTGCTTTGTTACAATACAATGTTTCTTACTTTTAGCAATGGGTTATGTTTCATTGGCTGTTCTATTTCGAACTTGATCATGCATAGTACGCGGTTAAGGCATGTCCGATCTTGAGGAGGTTTGCTAGCTGGTTAAATCTGGTCTATAGTTTGCTATTATGGCTGCAACGATCCAGTCGATCCCCACTGATGGCACTTTGGATCGGAGGATGCTAGTTGGTAGATTTGTTCTCGATCAGGTGTGACCTTAACTATTTGCTATGCCTGCATCGGCTAAATAGCCGATCGCCTATGCTTTAATGCCTACAGTGTGTCTTCATGATTAAGTTAAATGTGAATAGATCTATTTTTTTTAAGGTTTGATTTGTTGTCTTTATCAGAGCTGCCATCGATCCGGTTGAACCCCACTGTTAGAGATAGCAAGTTAAGTCTAATGAGTTCATAGATTTTGTCCATGTTAAATAGTTGATTGTTCACATACTGTAGTCCTTTTTCCACCTGAATCAACTATTTTAGCTGATTCGCTTGAGCTTTCACGCATATAGCATGTCTTTCAGAAAGCCTATCAATGTATAGATGGTTTCACGGATTCTTCAATTTTGGTTTGATATTATCATCATAGCTACCATCGATCCAGTCGAACCTCACTATTGATGGTAACAGGTTAGACTCAAAGCGTTTGTAGATCCATTTGTACTAAATAGTCAATTTGTTCGCATGTTATATCCTTTCTCGTTAGATTCATCGGCTCAATGCTTTACACTGGTAATACTGACCTAGCTGATGATTTTACTCAAATCTACGTGTATTGTACTTGTCAACATAAAATCAATCATGATCCACGAGCTTTACAGTTCGTAACAACTGATTTCTTCGCGTATCGGCTGTTTAGTCGATTTTTCCCATCTGGTTGCTCTCGAAGCGGCACACTTGGAACTATCTAGGCAAAACCAGCATGTTCCACATTAAATTACTGATAAACTTTCTCTCCTTGTCAATTGTAGGCCAAATTGACTGGCACGCCTAGGGAGGAATTTGCAGGGTCGGCTAGCCTTGCAATTGAAGCCAAGCGGATCTCCGGGCTCATCCTAAGCAGATCCTTCCGGCTTGCTGTGTACTCAGCGCATCGACACATTTTTGCGCCGACACACATTCTGGCACGCCCGGTGGGACCACAATCGTTTGATCAGAAGTCAGAGGCTGATGTTAGCATTTATTCGGCCATCATCAAGACGCTGCGAGTTAATTTGTCATTGTAAAATAGACAAGGGACAAGCCAGACGAGTAACACATACCATGGATTATTTGACTGGCTTGATCATAGAGGTGCAACGTTTAAGAAGAAGGAGAAGCTGTCTAAAGGGAAGCATATACATGTCTACATCCAATCGGCTAAATAAAGTAGATGATGGAGGGGCTGAGGCAAGTATGGATGAAAATTTGCATGACACTAACATACATTTGGATGAAAAGCTGTTGCACTATATTACCGTCTTTGGCTTCCCAACTGATCAGCATGAGAGAAATTCAATTCTTGTCACATACATGTCAGCAAGTCCTGATGATGCGTCAGAAGTTGACACATTGCCAACACTTGGTGGTTTATGTACTTTAGCTGCTGCCACAACGCCACCAAGGACACCGACAGATCAAGTGGTAGATGGACTTACTAAAGTACTGAGGATCCCCAATTAATCAGACTCATGAAAGAACTACAGGCCAGGCCACCGTTGGCACAGTGACGGAAACGAATGCAGGACACCATCAGCTAAGTTTGACGTATGCATCAAAGATACAAAGATACTCATTAGCTCAGAATGCGAAGATCAGGCTAATAGTCGATTGGGCATTTTATCAAGCAACATTGATTGGTGCAAGTTCTATAATATAGCTTTAGAAAGATTCTTCAGTTCTTGGCCCTTGCCGAGGATCTCTTGACAGATAGCAACCAATTACTTCGACAAGTCGGAATCTTCTACCAAGACAATGATAGATCAATACCTGCTCAAGAGCCAGTGCATTAAACCTTCATTGGCTCCTTGTATAAGAACCAGAAAGAAACAAGTCACCAACTAGGAAATTAGAATATATATATATATATGGCATTGATGATCCGGTGATAAAAAAGAATATAAAATATATCATGAAAGTTATGCAGGAAGATACAAGGCCTGTGAAACAACATATAGTCAACTATGTAGGAAGATACAAGGCAAGATTAGGATGAACGAGTACCACACAAGGCGAAAGCGGCCACCCCTAACGACTTCTTCTCCAGCTTCCTCACCAAGCCTGATGTCACCAACAATACAATCAACTCATCACAGGGTCCAACTCTAAGAAGATCCTAGAGATGAACACGCCCGGCATCTTGATCCCCTGCATCGACTATGCATCTGGGGGGGCTGTCAGGCCTGAACTCATGCACGTCGATTCTCCAAATATCTGGTTTGCATGCTGTTATAAATGGCTGATAGGTTAAGGAAATATTTCTTCCAATTACCCCACCGTCGGCCGAGTGATTTTGAGCAATAACCATCGGCCGAAAGTTATTATCAACATACAGAAAATCGGCTCTGAGTATTGAAAGGTTCTCAAAGTTTGTTTAAATATTATGGTAGCCAAGAACAAAGGTATCAAGTCAATAGCCGATAAGATGCTCGGAGTATATCATTGTTATGCCAACCGATGCAAGCAAGAGAAGATCAAATTAATAATGATTCTTCTAATATATGGAGGTCGGCTATTTTTACATTGTCTTACTATTCATGGATGCATACATGACATGGATTAATTGAGATCGGCTATTTTACATACGCATGAAGGCGTTTTACTATTAGTGGCCTCTATTGAAAAGTGGACCAGGAAGCAAGGAATTGTTGTTTCTTTAAGTTGCCATGCAAGGAAGGTCTTGTCGATGATGCATTTACTCTGCAAACTAACAAAGACCAATCACCTCTCTTGAGATAGAATCGGCTGTTGGTTCAAGACCTTAACCTTCAAACTGGTGTAAGACTAGTGAGATATTAGTTTCTGGTACAGCAGTGGAATTTCAAGAATAATCACATAGAGCCAATGAGGATCAACATAGCCGATGACCGTCGCTAGTTCGATTGTCGAGGTCACATTGAGTTTTCCTCCATGGGTTATTATCATCGGCTGTTCGACCAAGTATATTTTTTGATAAGAAGGAAAAGTCATCATGGGAGGTTGTATCAGAGATACAGAAATGGTTGACAACCTGGCAGCCGATAGGAGACCATCGGCTAAAAATTATTATCGACATGCGAAAGACGATGGAAATTAGCTATCGATAAGGATATCAGGACAAGGTCATTTGGCTTGATTAATTCGTCGTCGTCGCTAAGGACACCATTGTCATTCAGGAGGTCGGATCACCAGAGCGAGGACTAGTGATGGCTGCCAATGCCCTGTGTCCTGGATGCCATCTTCTAATGAAGTAGAATCGGCCGCCCCAAGCCTATGAACCATTTGTTCTCCAAGAGTGGATAAACAAGCATGAGGACCCTGTGTATCACATCATGCTAGGCGCCGACAAGTTCTCACTGGAATTCTTGCTTGAGACGCTCAACATCTCGTCGGAGCATGACTTGCTGGCAATGGCCGACTAGGTAGAGATTGCTATGTATGTGTGGCGACGCAAGGTTAGTGGCAGCAGCAACAAGTTACCGTAGAACAAGATCAAGGAACTCACGGCTAACGATGATGACAAGGAAGTGATGTTGGCAAACAAGGCTGTGGACCTCCTCCTCTACATTGACTATATTCTCTCGTGGAGGAATAACCGATGGATGAGCAAAGGACATGGAAGAGTCTGGGCCATAACACGACAAATGCTGCTCATTGTTGTCCACACGGAGTCTTGTTGATATGGCGAGTGACCTTAGCTACGCCATGTCCAACGCATCCATGCCCTTCTTGGAGCAATGCAGCAGCATCGACATCAGCAGACTGTTCAAGCCGACTGCCACAGTGGCCAAGCTCCTCAACTGATCCTCAGCATTTACCGCCATGCCCTTTAGATGGCTCAATAAGAAGCCCCACGCCAACATGACCGACCGTCGCTCCATTGGCGACAAGATAGGAGCTGGCGGAAGATAGGGTCTCTAAGCTCGTGCTTGGTGAGGACATGTTCGATGACAACAAAGGCGTCTGCACTACCATGATGTACCTACAACGCGCTTAGCGGCCAACGCAGGAAGCCTCTTGGCCAGCCCTGACCTTTGTTGCAGTTTGTGGCTTCGTTAAGCAAATTTTTCATAGTGCTCTTTCTGTGTTCTCAACTTGATCTGATTGCGGTACTTCTGAAACTGACAATCGCCTTATTGAAAGTCAGAAATAGTAAATGAAAGATTACTTACAATCGGCTCAGAATTGGAAGATCAAGACATCAAGCCGATAGAGCCCTTTATGTAGTGCATGTAAGTCAGATTTCCATGCATATATATACACGATGTAGGTGGGCACAAAAAGGATGAGTCAGATCTTGGAAGTACGTATAGTCATGCCATATCATATGTTTGATTGAGAATGCAGAGATCGTAAGGCCGACAAAGTCTAGCTGATATAAACATACTGGTAGAAAGTTTGAGCAAAGGTATTCATCGGTTCAAAGCGGAGGTACGCATATTCTTTATTTCATGCTTTTCCTGTCACTTGTGAACAATCTATCATAGGGAAAGCATGCTATCTAAGTAGTTGATGAATGAGATATGGTATGTTGAAAGAAACCTTGCTTCTTTTTGCAAAGTATTTGGGAAATTTTCTTACAATAATTCAAAATCAATAGCTTGTCTCCTCAATGATGTTTAATTTCCTACCAGAGCCATATATTAGTCTTATTAAAAACCTTCCACATAAGCTACTTGCTCTGTGTTGAGTTTTGTCAAGTCTTGTTGACCCTTGTTGAGAAATTTATCATGTTCCCAAGATCAAGATCACGTACACGCCACATATATGTGCTGCTTCTATACTAGAAGTATGCAAAAGCATGTTTTTCATCCACCTCAAAATGTTCTGCTCCTACACTGGGAGAAGACAAAAATATGTTAGGTTTTATTAGAATAAATGCTCCAAGTTATTGATAATATTTCTCTCAAAAATTTGTTATAAAGAGAGACATGGGTTATGCGAAAATATATAAAAGATGGATACAAAAGAAGTCCAAAATAAATAAATAAATAAAGGAAAAAGGAAAAGATGAGAAAAGATAGCCCATGTTCTCGCAAAAATATTCCATAAGAGAGAAATATATTTCAAAGAGCATAGTAGAATTAGGTTAGCCACCAAATATTCCACGCACATGCACATCTTGATCTAAGAGTATGACATTTCTCTCCTTGGATCCAGGATTTGACCTTACAATATATGCAAGGTAAGTACGCTACATGTTTTATCCCTACCTAAAACTCCACATAAGCTTTTTAGAGGTAGGATAAGAAGAGACAAAACAATGCTTTGATGAGGGACTATACACATTGAGCGATCTGAGAGAATCATTTGAGGAGCAAAGCTATGTTTTAATTTGAAATTTTTTCAAAAAACCCAAGTTTTCTGAGCAGGGGAAGCGAGGATGACTGGATTCTAATCCACTCCATTCCTCAACCACCCAAGATGGTATGGTAGACACTTCAAAGTTCACATGTGTAGGTGAGGCTTGGAATAAGGTAATATCACTGCCAGTAAACTCCTCGGCTCCTTGGAAGAAGACTATCGGCTAGAATACCTGAACTTTTATGCAGCATATTTCTGTACTGCCGGATAACTTGTATTGCTATGATCGAACTCGGGGGCCAGCTCCCAATCGGCTAAAGCAGATGAACGGAGATGCAGAGAAAGATCAATTTTGAAGTTATCAAGATAAAAAAGATGGAGCCGATGCAACTTTTAGTGATTGCGATCAAATGTCATCGGCTGGGGAAAAGAAGACCATCGAATCGAAATAGTTTGAAGCATGAAAATTCATACTTTGAATAGGGGGGCTTGTGTTGACACCAAAATTTGGTAAGCTTACTCTAGAAAGGAAGAGATCGGCCGATGATGTCAAAAACAAGATAATAGAGGATATTTGTCTGTTGACATCAGTTTTTGAAGCCCGATCGGTATCCATTGCCGATCAGGAAATATTATTTAATAAATTTGAGAGAGACATGATGTCTAGGTACATATCAGGATGAAAGAAAGGACACGTATCAAACAAGGAAGCTTCATCAGCAAGGATTCTGCATAAGGGAAATTAGAGTCCATATATCTTGATATTTCTTTTTGTTATCTAGTCGTGTTCGTTTAGGACTCTTATCAGCCCAGGGTATAAATATAAACCCTCGGCTATTGTAACACAAATCCAATCAATCAATACAAGTTACTTTTTTTGGCTTTTCGCCAACCCTTAGGAGTAGGAGTAGTGTAGATCTTGGTGACTCCATCAACAAGCAAGGCTGTATTAGTCCGGCCAACCTCTGGATTGTCTGTAAGTACCATCATGGCTTATACTTTTGTTTGTATAGCTGCATTGGTTAAGTTTGACCTCCACTGCGAACTCTAGTATAAGCTAGTTATCGACTCTTATCTAGTTCAAGTACGGCTGCATAGGTTAAGTTCGACCTCCACTACTTGAATTAGATTAAGGTCAAGATATTGGCTCTACCTAAGAGTGGCATCCTTTGGGTAGATTCATTAAGTTACTGATCTTGCTGATGTTCTTATTGTCATTAATTTTCAGCAACATCAACCTGCCCGGTCGAGATCGATCTAGATCGGCCTTACATCCTTTTAGTCCGTTGTTTGCTTTGTTACAATACGATGTTTCTTACTTTGAGCAACGGGTTATGTTTCATTGGCTGTTCTATTTCAATCTTGATCATGCATAGTACGCGGTTAAGGCATGTCCAATCTTGAGGAGGTTTGCTGGCTGGTTAAATCTGGTCTATAGTTCGCTGTTATGGCTGCAACGATCTGGTCGATCCTCACTGATGGCACTTTAGATCGGAGGATGCTAGTTGGTAGATTTGTTCTCGATCAGGTGTGACCTTAACTGTTTCCTATGCCTGCATCGGCTAAATAGCCGATCGCCTATGCTTTAACGCCTATAGTGTGTCTTCATGATTCTATTAAATGTGAATAGATCTATTTACTTTGAAGGTTTGATTTATTGTCTTTATCACGGCTACCATCGATCTAGTTGAACCCCACTCTTAGAGATAGCAAGTTAAGTCTGATGAGTAAATAGATTTTGTCCATGTTAAATAGTCAATTGTTCACATGCTGTAGTCCTTTTTCCACCTGAATCGGCTATTTTAGCCGATTCGCTTGAGCTTTCACGCATATAGCATGTCTTTCGGAAAGCCTGTCAATGTATAGATGGTTTTGCGGATTCTTTAGTTTTGGCTTGTTATTATCATCATAGCTACTATCGATCCGGTCGAACCTCACTGTTGATGGTAACAGGTTAGACTCAAAGCGTTTGTAGATCCATTTGTGCTAAACAGTCGATTTGTTTGCATGTTGTATCCTTTCTCGTTAGATTCATCGGCTCAATGCTTTACACTGGTAATACTCACCTAGCTGATGATTTTGCTCAAATCTACGTGTATTGTACTTGTCAACATAAAATCAATCATGATCCACGAGCTTTACAGTCCATAACAGTCGATTTCTTCGCGTATCGGTCGTTTAGTCAATTTTTCCCGTCTAGCTGCTCCCAAAGCGGCACACTTGGAACTGTCTAGGCAAAACCGGCATGTTCTACCTTAAATTACTGATAAACTTTCTCTCCTTATCAATTGCAGGTCAAATTGACTAGCATGCCTAGGGAGGAATTCGCAGGGTCGGCTAGCCTTGAGATTGAAGCCAAACGGATCTCTAGGCTCATCCTAAGCAGATCCTTCCGGCTTGCTGTGTGCTCGGCGCATCGACATGTTTTTGCGCCAACACCTACTTCAATACAACATAATACATGATTCCAAATCCAATAACCAGAACACAACAAAGAAAAAACATGTTCAACTTCCGCTATTGGTTCTGCATGCTGAGTTCCAATGCTTTCCTATCACCTCCACCATTCGAGTGGCCTTCACTTCCTTCCTCTTCTTCATCCTCTGATTCCATTAGCCTAACTTGGATTGTTCCTGACTTTTTCAAATCCTCATGATACTATCGCTGCCATCCATAGTAACCACAGAGTTTTGGATAATACACAAATTTGTTTTTAAAAAATAAACCGAGCATTGCCTTAGTTATAGTCGAAGAAGTGTCAAATAAGAAGCTCACCCCATTCCTCTGGCACTTGAAGTAGACACGGCCAAGGTTTGGGTTTTCTTTCGTAGACCATCGCTCAATCACTACCCGCAAGCTTGTAGCGAGGCAAATCACCAATGGAAGGCCAGTCTCTTCACCAACAAGATCTATCAACCAATCTGTTGTCCGGGACCTGCTCAATCCATGGATCATGTTCGACGGGTTCTACCACAAGAGGATTGGATCTAGTGGGACATGGCACCAATAGATCTACACCTAATGTGAGAGTTTGGCAAGTTTTGGTAGCTAACCAATCAATAGCCAAAATCATGGCATGCCAATTCTTAGGTTTAACAAATTTTGGAAGCCAACCAATCAGGCCTCCTCGCTGCAAGATTCTTGCAAGTTGAAAAAAGTTTAACACAGAATCTTTAGATCTCCTATTAGGCTAATTATGAAAATAGTATAATTTAAGATCAATGTAATGATACTTATTACACATCATAATCATCAATACTTGTCTATATATATTTGGTCCAAATTCAAAATCTTTCAGGGAAGGGGGACGCTCCTCCCATATAGACCATGAGCAGTTGTTGAGAGTGAAGTGAATGCGTAGGAAAGTTGGACACAAGAAGTGTTAGAAGAAGAGCTTTTGACTACCATGACACGCTTGAGACTTGAAAGCTTGGTGCGGTTGTGAAGAGGACTCACAAGCAGTTGAGGGGCAGTCAGACAAACCGAAGAGTGAAGAGCAGAGCCATTCAGCTAGCTAGAGATGGCTATATAATGGGAGTGAGGCTAGGCTTTGTACACACAGGGACGCCAGGGCTGGAATAGGCTTCTGACTTGACTGCACAACGTTCATCATTACTAGTATCTAAGTAGTGAATATTTTAGATGGTTAGACCTTCTGTCATCTGGTGAAGTATATAGTGCACTCCAACCCCAGCAGTCATAGGCTTGCAGCAGCCGAGGGCAGCAACTAGCTAGAGATGGCTACTATACATGGTTTCATAGGTTATGATCGATTGCACTCCTTGGTTTGTGGTTGACGCTGCCACTTCACGAATCCAACTAATGTACCATACTACTTCATGTATGAAGCCACAGCTGGTGCAGCTGCTGTTTGTAGCACAGTCGATCAGGCAAGTTCTACTCACATAAAAAATTAATGTTTTTAATGTATTTTGTGGGGCTAGGAGTACTTTTGTCAGCTAGGAACAAATGCACTCAATTTGCTATGACTTTCAAATGTACAGAACGACACAATATACTTTCCTATGAGATGAAATGTATAGCGGGTGGACTTTCTTTCGTGTGCAGTAAAAAATCAACAGCTATGCCTCCTCCGTTTTGCATTAGATGGAGGTGAGACTTGTACAAATAAAATCATCGCTACATGGTTCACTGCATTAGATCAGAGCCACTCATCCTATGACTACTACTGAGACGTGTCCGATGAGATCAAAAGACATCGTACCTAGGCAATAATTCTACTCGTAGTTGTCCGACGAGATCAAATGAACTGCATTTGGACATTCTTGCGTGTGCACTAAAATGTGAACAGAAAGAAACATGCAGATCAGAAAGAGAACCAGAAAACTCCATATTTCCCTGTAATTTGAACCTCTTGTCCACCCGGTCGCCGGCCCATAGAGTAATCTGAACCGTGTTGTCGTTGTGAGTTCCCACGTCAGTTCATAGAGGGTATTTAAGAACTCTTACTTTAACCCCTGTTCGGCCACCTCCCTTGCCTGCTCCATAATCAACGTAAGTTGATCGCACCGCTCCTCCTCTCTAGCCATCTGTCTCGCTGTCGTCCACACGCCATAGTTCCATCTACGCACATGCCATAGCTCCATCCACACCGCCGCAAGCCCTCGGTTGGACTCCTCATGTTTCACATCGTGTGATGTCGACACCGGCAATCATGGTGGCGAGGCAGCACCCCACGTCACTGTTGTTGGTTCCCCCTGATGAGCTGGCTATTGGCGATGCTTAAACTTGTAATCCCACCACCAACATATAAACAAAATGAACAAATGTAACCACCAAAACTTAGAATTAGGGATTTTAACATACACTTTCCCCAAGTTTTGGTACAAGCATGTTTTGCAGGTCACAAACATAAATGCATGGAGAAATTCACGGAAAGGCACTTTTCGACGCTGATTTGTGCAAAGGAACGACAAAGGCGCCCATCAACTCAACTCAACCTGGGCAAAGCACCACCAATGAGCGATCTCGGTCCAGCCCAAAGCCTGCCATCCGAAGGCGGTGGCCAACGGCGGTGGTTAAGGGGCGGCCGACCCTAGGGAATGGGTGACCCCCTATGGGCTCCTCCCTGCCTCTCCTCGCTCTGGCAGTGGCATGCCACCATGATAAGGCGGTGCAGCCCTGACCTCGCACCAAGAATAGCTTGAGGCACTACCATTCTCCCTGTATAAATAGAGGGGTAGAGCTCCCCTCTACAACAAACAATTAAGAGGGCAAAGAAGAGAGGGAGAGCTACATTTCTACTTAGCATTTAGCTAGAATAAGAGTAGAGTGAGTGAGGAAAGAGTTGGAGAAGTGCTGGGGCTATTGGCAACCTCCCTTAGTGTGCAAGTACACTAGCGGAAGGGTGTCGGAGCTAGGAACTCCTCCACTTGTACCTCTATGAGCGTCTTACTAATTGGACTAAGAAGTTCATGATTCAATTTGGCATTGATATACTAAGAGAGCTACCTTTGTTCATTATAAACTTGTGGGTTCATCGTCCGTCCTTGTGGCGGATACTCTAGTGGAAGGGCCCTGATAGAGACGGATAACCCTTGCATGCATGCTAGAGTAATAGTGGATAGCATAGACATGGTGTCTAGGCTAGAAGCTATCTTCATTTGCCTCATTCCCCATGGTTGAGGGGTAGGCAACAGGTGGTGACAGCCCTGTCCGTTGCTCGTACTCCCCCACGTCCGGGTTTAACGCTGGCTATAGGCCGAAGGTATCTGGCAGACCAGGTATAAGCCGATGCCCAAAGCAATTCTATAGTGTCAAAGTTATCTCCTCTTAAGATATCTATCCTTAGAAAAAGCTCACTACCCAAGCTACCTTTCTCTTGTTTTCTTTGGGTGAACTAGCTAAAGAGACTTACACACCCGTTCCTTTGGGAAAATACGATACCCTGAATATCTCCAGGTGAAGTGCTACAACGATGTATCCGTGCGCTTGCGGATTCCTCTACTTATGCTAAGAAATACCAACAAGCATTTCTAGCATCGTTGCCAGGGAATGGTTGTCGTTTTAGTCTCCGAACCTAGTTCGCCTGTGTATCCTTTTTCTACCTTTTTTGCAATGGAGCACCAAACAATTCATCAACTTTCTGCTCCCAAGGGTGAGTTCTTAGAGCCACCACAATCCTCGAAGCCGATCACAGCTTCTAACTATGAACTCCGCCCCGACTTTATAGCCATGGTTCGGAACAAACCTTCTCGGGGTTTGATTATGAAAATCCTTACCATCACCTTAGGGAATTTGAGTAGCTCTGTGCTTGCCTGAACATTTCAGGCATGTCACAAGACACACTATGGTGGAAGTTATTTCCTTTCTCACTTGATGAGAGGGCAAAACAATGGTATGCCCATAATGTAGGGAAGGTAGTTGGTGATTGCGAATAACTAAGAAATAGATTCTATCTTGCGTTCTTCCCTATATCCCGAATTGCTGCCCTATGACAAGAGATCCTCAATTTCCAACAAAAGGAGAAGGAAAACATAGGTGCAGCTTGGGACCGATTTTCAATCCTAACACATTCTGGCCCTGACTTGTCTAAACCCAAATATGTGTTGTTACAACATTTCTGGTTAGGGCTTAGCAAGGAGTTTGCAATACAACTTGACATAACCGCCGGAGGTTCATTCAAGCACAAAACCACTAAGGAAGGAGAAGCCCTCCTAGACCGTATTCTAGAAAACACTCCTCCCTTAGAACCCCTCCTTGTAGAGCCTATAATAAGTCATAAGGAAGTCTCTTCAGCCAAGCCCAGACCTGCACTTTCCATTCAAGATCCCTCACCCGAACCAGAAGATCCGAAGGAAGGTTTCCAACCTTCGGACCTTCCACCTTTCGAGGATGATCTCTTCGAAGATTTTAGAAATACCTCGAATTATTCATGCCAGAAAAAGACCACCAGTCCCTGTCACCCATTTGGACCCACTAGACAAAGAATTCCTTAAAAATCCATTAGGGAGTTAACCGCCATTATGAGCAAAGAATGGGTAGAAGAAGTGGAGTCTTTCTCTGAAGCAATTAAGATGCAACCCCTTCCCTAATCATTCAATGCAACATTTGTGACGACATGATGGGTGTGCACTATAATCCAACTGTCAGGGCAAACTTAATGTTTACATCTTTTGCATCCGCTTACTTTTGTAATGAACCGCTTACCCCAACAAACAAGGCACTCAGGATTGCTCCATGTTCTAATTTGAAGGGACTTGGGCTCCTATGTAATATAACAATATATCATGATAAATTTGAAATAGTTTTTGATTTCCATATATTTGACACCCAAGATTTCGACATCATGATAGGGCACCCCCTAGAAAAACTTTTCACTGAACCACCTAAAACAGGGGGGTTGGATGTTAAGATAGGGAGAGACCCTTTCATGATTCCTATCATTCGAGTAAAAAAACTCGGTGGCAGACACTCTCCCCTACCATGATCCGCCCAAGGAAGTCATGTCGGTCTCATCATTTGAATCTCCTGATCCATCCTTAGACAAAGATGCCAAACTCTTTAAAGAAGAAGAGGACGACCTAGGTGAAACCATTGACCTTCATCAAGAGGAAGCACCGACATGACCTCCTGCTGAACTTAAACCTCTACCCGCTGGCCTATGATACACTTTCTTGAATGGTGACAAAGAAGCTCCGTAATCATAAGTGATAAGCTTACTAACAAGGAGACGTCCAAACTCATTGCCATCTTAGAAAAACATAGGTCAGTTTTTGGGTATTCACTCCTAGATCTTAAGGGGATAAGTCCAATGCTTTGTACCCATCGTATCCCTATTGACCCTACAATCACACCATCACGTGAACCCCAACGCAGGCTCAAAAACACGATGAGAGAAGTCATGAAGAAGGAAATCCTAAAACTTCTTCATGCCGAGATTATCTATCTCGTACCACATAGCGACTGGGTCAGCCTCGTCCAAGTGGTGCCCAAGAAAGGGGGCATGTCGGTCGTAGAAAACAACAAGAATGAATTAATTCCACAATGAACCATCATAGGGTGGAGGATGTGCATAGATTACTAAAAACTTAACGCGGCCACAAAGAAAGATCACTTCCCACTACCCTTCATTGATGAAATGTTAGAGCGGTCAGCGAAGCATTCTTTCTTTTGTTTTCTCGATGGGTATTCAGGGTATCATCAAATTCCTATCCACCCCGATGACCAAAGCAAGACTACCTTCACATGCCCATATGGAACATATGCATATAGACGAATGTCTTTTGGGCTATGTAATGCACCTGCCTCTTTTCAAAGGTGCATGATGTCAATTTTCTCAGACATGATAGAGGAAATTATGGAGGTTTTTATGGATAATTTTTTAGTCTATGGCAAAAACCTTTGATCATTGTCTAGAGAATTTACACAGTCTTGCAACGATGTCAGGAAAAAGATTTAGTACTAAATTGGGGAAAATGCCATTTCATGGCTAGAGAGGGCATCGTTCTTGGAAACTTAGTGTTTGAGAGGGGGATTGAAGTTGACAAGGCTAAAATTGAAGTTATAGAACAATTACCACCCCTTGTGAACATAAAAGGAATCAGTAGCTTTTTAGGACATGCAGGTTTTTACAGACATTTCATTAAGGACTTTTCGCAAATCTCTAGACCATTGACAAACTTGCTAGCTAAGGATGTACCTTTTGAGTTCAATGGTGAGTGCTTAAATGCTTTCCATACACTCAAGAAGGCACTCATCTTAGCACCAATCATCCAACCACCCGATTGGTCACTGCCATTTGAAATAATGTGTGATGCTAGTGATTAAGCCGTTGGTGCAGTCCTTGGCCAAACCAAAGATAAAAAGCATCATGCAATTGCCTATGCTAGCAAAACACTAATAGGAGCTCAACATAATTATGCCACCACTGAAAAAGAGCTTCTTGCAGTTGAGTTTGCTATTGATAAATTTAGATCTTACTTAGTTGGACCAAAAACCATTGTTTACACCGATCATGTTGCACTTAAATACCTTCTCACTAAGAAAGACGCAAAACCTCGCCTCATAAGATGGATTCTTCTACTCCAAGAATTTGACCTAGAAATAAAAGATAAAAAGGGAGTAGAGAATACTGTTGTAGATCATTTGTCACGTATGCCAGCCACTAACATGCGGGAACTTTCAATTAATGACTTTCTACACGATGACATGCTGCTACGGGTGACGGATTGAAACCCATGGTACGCGAACATTGTGAATTTTGTCGTTTCAGGTTACGTACCACCGGGTGAGAACAAGAAGAAGCTACAAGCTAAAAGTAGACGTCACCTCTGGGACAACCCATACCTCTACAGGATCTGTTCTTGTCACACCCAATTTTAAGGATAAAATTGAATGCACTAAACTCATGTGTGCCCAGGGATCAGTCACACACATAAGTTGACAAATTACAAAAGTATCATCACGGTGTATCTTACATCCTGATTAATACCATAACATAGTCTTACACAACACAGCGGAAAATAAAAGAAAGTAGCTCTCTCGTGGAAGCTCCAACACAGGGACGGTCAATTGGTTGACCACAAGCCTAATAGTCCTCTGGAAACTCCTCATACTCATTGACATCTATTACCCATCCAGGATTTTTATCCAAATATAGAAAGTAAACAAGCGTAAGTACTTCCCGAACTTAACAAGATAACATGGGGTCATGAAGGCTCAAAAAGGATGACTCTGGTTTACTGCGGTTAGCACTTTTAGTAAGTCAGGATTTTATCATTAACTATTATCAAGTTATGCTTAAGCCCTAATTAAACCCATGTGATCAGATATCAGAATCAATTGTATCATATTATCATCATCGAACATCATAAATGAGCAACAATAAATAACCAGTTATTTTGTGAGTTTTCCGGGCCGCTCGTGATTGTGAGCACGACTGTTATAACAGTTTGTAACCCTCTGCAGAGGTTGTGCACATTCACCGTGAGTCGTGATTCCCACATGCCCGGGTCAATTACTCCCATAACACTGCCAAGGTGAGCGGGCGGGGTACACTATGAAGCCATTTCATAGGTTTCTCTAACAAGTTAGGGCCGCTAGGTTTCCTCGGTAGGCAGATGTAGTAACCCCCCTTTCCTATGGCACAAATCCTTCGCGGCTATACACATAAGAACAGGGGCAGTCCTATACCCAAAGTGGCAAGCCCTTTTTGCGCCATAAAGGTAACCTCTAACCAGCTAGAAAAGGTCCTATTACTGAGCTAAAGTCAGAGCCAAGTGACCCTCACGGTTGCACTATCAGTCCCAGCTTTTGCCGACAGATAAGTCCTTATGGAGGGCCGAGAGCATCATGATCAAAAGTCATTTGCTCCTTCGCCCTATAATTCAGTTGTTTAAAAACAAATTTTACCTTTTCATTCCATAGAACCATTATTCATTATTTGGATCATGTACAGTTACATTGAGCACTAGCAAACTACCCATATGCATATAACCCATAGGAGACAAGGAAACAGGATAATCAATCACTAGGATGTCCTTACGGGTATCAAAATTAGACACATGCAAATGAGTAATTAATAAATGGTGAATAGGGCATCAAGGTAGATCCCATGCTATACTTGCCTTGGTTAACAAACTCCTGCTAGTCCTGCTGGTCTCCAAAGAACTCTTGGTCTCCAACATTCTCCTCACCGTCTGAACTAGACCAACAAAGCAACATACAAGCATTCCAAAGGCATTCATGCAAAGCAAACAATCCTATAGTTAGAACAGTACACTAGCAGTATAGAAAACAAGATAAAATGTTTATGAAAAGAATCTACGTCTCGCTACGATCACGTCAACTCGAAGTTCATGAAAAACGGAGCTAAAACATGAAAGTTATGAATTAAACGGGGTTTCCTATAGCAATTTATTTAATTAAACCTAAACATAAAATTTAAAAGTTGCAAACATGGTTAACAGTGGTACTAACATGTAGATTATGCAATTACGAAACTAACGCAATTTGAACGGGTCGATTCAGAGCTAAAACGATGATTTTATAAGCAAAACAATGCAGTGGCATTTCTGTAAATAGAATGAACTATTTCTGAATTTAAATAAAATCAATTTCAAAATAATTAAAACGGCCGAGGACTGCGGGTTCGATTTGGCAAAACCTGGGGGTCTCTTTAGCAAAATGACCCGTGAAGGGGTATTGGCCATCGGTGGCCGTTGATCAAGCATTGGATGGTTCAGATTAGAGCTGGGGGAGAGAAGGAGGACGGCAGCCGAGAACAGTACTCCCGCGACGGGGCACCATGGCCGGTGACGTGGAGCTCGTTGGCGCGCTCGGTTCAGGGGTTATGGGCCATGGTTCGATGAACCAAGGGCACCGGGGGAGAGAGGGGGTGCAGGCGACCTTGGCTAGGCCGAGAATGCGGTCGGAGGACACGACCATGGCGGTGGTGGCCATGGCTGGCGGCGAGAAACTCCATGGCGCTCACGGATTGGGCCCTAGAGGCCATGCAACTGGAAAATAATGGCACAGGGAGATGGAGGGGAGCAAGGGGGTCTCACCGCGGAGGAAAACGAGGACGGAGATAGCTCAGGGAACGGCGGACCTCGGCGTTCTTCGATGCGGCGGTTGCAGCTTTCGTGTGCTCGACGAGTGCGAAAGTGGAGTAGGGGAGGCAGTAGGGAGGGCGGCGACGGGTCCAGACCACTTTTTGTAGGGCCGAGGCACGGGGGAGGATGCTCCCACGACGTGAGTGGGCGCGGGCGACGGTTGCGGCCTTGACCGCGCGATGCGGGAGGTTGGAGACGGCGCCAACACATGGACCCAGGCCGTCAGTGGCAGAGAGAAGAGGGAGGGCGCAGCGGCGGTGGTTCCGCCCGAGCTGGGCTGGCCCAGGAAGAAAACGGGAGGAGGGGGAGAAGGGGGCGAGCGGGCCGGCGAGGAGAGTTGGGCCGGTGGGCCAGAATGAGGAAGGGAGGGGAGAGAAATGAATTTCTTTTTTTCTTTTTCCAAATCAAATTTCCAAAATTCATTTCCAATTGATTTTTATTCCTTTTAAGTTTAAATCAAAACCACTCAACATATTAAATAAAATGCTGCAGCATGAGTGCATCAACATGTATCTATCCTTATGATTGATTTTAATTTCACAAAAAATATTATTTTCCTATGTTTTAATGCACACATAATTGCATAAATAAATCAAATTTACTATTTTAAAAGAATGCAAATTTTAGGGTGTTATAGTTCTGATGGCTTGCTGAGAAGGTGTGTGCCCACGGCAGAGGGTATACAAATCATAAAAAATGCCATGTAGCCCCATACAGAGGCCATTATGGAGCATTCCGCACTAAAGCCAAAATCTGGCAGTGTGGATTCTTCTGGCCAATGATGTACGAAGACACCAAAGAATTCATTCGAAGGTGTCAAAAATGCTAGCTGCAATGTGGCATCACTTCTCGCAATGCAATGCCCCTCAATTACAACCTTCAAATAGAAATATTTGATGTATGGGGCATTGACTTCATGGGGCCATTCCAAAAGTCCCAAGATTGCGAGTATATCCTTGTCGCTGTTGACTACATCTCAAAGTGGGTGGAAGCATTACCATGCAGAGCTATCGACGCCAAGCATGCCCGAAGAATGTTCCATGAAGCGATCTTCCCTCGCTTTGGAACTCCAAGAATGGTGATAAGGGATGGGGGATCTCACTTCATCGACAACACCTTTAGAGCCTTCCTAAGAGATCTTGGGGCCAAGCACAACGTTACCACCCATATCATCCGTAAACCAACAGCCAAGCAGAAACTTCAAATAAACAAATCAAAAAATATCCTACAAAAGGCAGTCAATGACATGGGGAAAGGATGGAAAAACAAGCCTCTCGATGCACTTTGGGCATATAGGATAGCTTACAAAACCCCCATTGGCATGTCACCATTCCAGATCATCTATGAAAAAAGCTACCACTTACTAGTTGAGCTCGAACACCAAGCTTACTGGGCAATCAAGAACTGGAACATGGATGTAAGGCTAGCTGACAAGAACTGACAAAAGCAAATCTCTGAACTAGAAGAATGGCGTGAGAAAGCCTACCACAGTGCCAGACTTTATAAAGAAAGAACCAAGAGATGGCACGACCACCGAATCTAATAGAAAGAATTAAAGGAGGGAGACAAGGTCTTACTATTCAACTCTCGAGTCAAGCTCTTCGGTAAAGGTAGGCTACATAGCATATGGGAAGGACCATTCACCGTCGTCAACTCATCAACGCACAGCGTGATCACCATTGAAGATAATGAAGGTAACACATTTTAAGTTAATGGTCAAAGATTGAAAGTTTTCTTATAAACTTCTCATGATATAAATCAAGAAATTGATGAAATAAGCATAATCTCTTTTGATGAATTCATTGCAAATCTATGAAAATTCAAATATCTCTAACATGTTCTTGCATTGAACAATATTACTCACATACACTTCTCATTCACAATCATACACTATGTGAAAATAATACTTTGCTCATCTCTTATTTAAGAAAATAACATATAAAATTGTCAAATATGTTTCAAACTTGAGGATAAAAATAGAACACCGTAGGGATCAAATATTCATACATGTAAGAATGTCTAGAAGGAAGCAAAGTCAGGGTAGTGCCCCTTAGGGGGCGGGCAACCCCTGGGAGCGGCCACCCCGCTCCTGGCTCCTCTCATGCACTGTCTGCTGGGATAGCTTCTTCTGACAGAGTACATCCTGATCATCTAGGGTTTACCACCAAAATATCTTTCCCTCGCACTGTACCTGAGCCTATAGAAAGGACCCTAAAACCTCTCCTATTCCACACCAAAGGCATTCCTTCCCTTTACACTTAGCATTGATCCAAAACATCCTAGTGAGCCATGGCCAACAGAGAGCTCACTCTGTACACCGGCTCCAACTCCACCTTCAACCTAGGGGAGATTCCATAGCCTGTCAACCCAACACCTAAAAACACCTATGTGAGAGAGGAAGCACGCGCTGTTACAATGGCTCCACTTGCCATCATGCCTCCACTACGTAGCGGGGCAAGCAGAGGCATGAGCATGCGGTCCATGGCTTGGACCAAGGCGCCATAGGCTGATGCCTAGCCTAGGCAGGCACCCCCATCAAGGTCAGCTTCAGAGGCCGATAAGCCAAGACTCTGGAAAGTGCTACAAAAAGTGTCCGTGTAACGCCTTCGGGCAACACCGTTTACAGCTATAGCAACATTGTAGTGGGGGTTCAAAAGCCTAATGGCGGGTGTGGAAAGGGGCTGATGCGCAAACCAGGGAGAGGCAAGGTGCTGGCAACCCCCATCCAAAAATCCATCTCAAAAGAGACAGTCGGTTCCTCATATAAGCCCCTTAGGTTTAAGAGAACCAATAAGCCACCTATCTTAAAATCATGCACTATCTTTGAGGAGAACGAAGAACCTTCACCTCCTAAAGATCCTCAAATAACCTTGCTAAAGAACAAGATTGAAAACCTATGCGAGGATGTTAGATTCCTTAGGGGCCAGTTAGACGATAGCAAGATCAAAGATAAAGGCCTTGAGCACCAATTGGACATTTGCATCTTTAGCTTTGGGCGTAGACTGGGCAAGGTGGCAAGAGCTGTAGCGGTAGAGCATGCTCTTGATTAGGCGCATGATCTATCTCTTTCCTTAGGTGCATGTCCTATTTTTCTTAGGTGCATATTTCATTAGTTATTTCATTTAGAGCATTTTTCTTTCCAATCATGTAATGCGCATCTTATTCTTATGTTTGAATAACGATTTATTTCTGAATTATTTGTCTACATTTATCTCTTGGATTCTTTGTTGTCAAATGGAAAATAAAGATAGTTACAAGTGTGGGGGAGGCACCTCCTATTTGCACAAAAAAATAGCACACGCAAACATCACGATCTGTAAAATTCTCTCTTGCTCTATTTCAATAATAAGAATTCTAAGAACTAAACTTAAACATAATAAAGTGATGCTCCATCTCCATATCTTCCTACGATTAAGGGTTTGTATACTTTTTATTCCTTGCTAATATCCCTAAAAACTTGTGAACACTCATCGTAGGGAGCCCATTTTATCTATGTAATTGACGAATGAGATATAGTAGGATGATATGACACTTACTCATTCCTGCAAGGTGCTTGGAATTTATACTACAAAATAAAATTCAAAATAGCATGTTCCTTGAATGACATACAAATATCTACCAAGGCCATATATGTTCATACATGATAGAAACCTTCACACATGCCTCATACTTTGTGTTGAGTTTGGTCAAATTTTGTGACCCCTGTTGAGAGATGTTTCATGCTCCCAAGATCAAAACTCACGTACACGCCACATATAACAGCTATTCCTACACTTGGAATATGCTAAAACATGTTTTTATCACCATCACATAAATACTCCGTGTTCTAAAGATGTGATCCCCTATTAAAAGAGACAAAAGGCTATGCAAAGTATTGAAAAAAATATGATGAGACACATGAAGGTCTCCAAAAAAAATATAGAGACACATGAAGGTCCCAAAATATAGAAAAAAATGATGAGCACATGAAGGCTCGTAGAAAAATATATATGCTAGCCATGTCTCCAAATAAAAGGCTAGAGAAGGAGATCATATCAAATAGAGGAGTGTAGTTCCACCAAAAATTCCACACACTTGCACTGTTTTGATCTAAGAGTATGAAGCTTCCCTCTGGTGAGGTCTAGGATTTAACTTTACAACAAATGCAAGGTAGGTGTGCCTCACAACATTCATCCCTACCTAAAACCCCATATCATCTTTTTAGAAGTAGCATGATCAAAAGAGAAGGCAAAAATTTTCAAATATTCCTTGGTAAGGAACCACTTACAAATTTGAGTGACTTGTGCGAATCATTCAAGGAACAAAATCCAAGTTTCTAAGCATGAATAGAGTAAGGAGATTTAAATCCAAACTATTCTATTTTTCAATTGCCCAACATATTTTGGTAGATACTTGGAAGTTCACAAGTTATGGTGAAGCCTGGAATAACCTGTATATAGAGTCTAAATCCAGGGGATGAACCTGCTTAGTCCTTAAAACTTACTCGAGGAAAACAAAGGGCTAAGTGTGGGGGAGCTTATTGGCGATGCTTAAACTCATAATCCTACCGCCAACATATAAACAAAATGAACAAATGTAAACACCAAAACTTAGAATTAGGGATTTTATATTACACTTTCCACAAGTTTTGGTACAAGCATGTTTTGTAGGTCACAAACATAAATGCAGGGAGAAATTCATTGAAAGACGCTTTTCGACGCTGATTTGCGCAAAGGAACGACAAAGGCGCCCATCAACTCAACTCAACTAGTGCAAAGCACCACCGGGGAGTGATCTAGGTCTAGCCCAAAGCCTACCATGCGAAGGCGGTGGCCAACGGCGGTGGTCAAGGGGCAGCCGACCCAAGGGGCGAGTGTTGGTATATTTAATGCACATAGATAAATCCGCAAGCGCACGGATACAGCTGTAGCTTTTGTCCCGAAGTATTCCAAGTATCGTATCCATAGAGAAACATGTGAGACTAACAATGATCTAACTCAACTAGCAGTAGAAACAAGGTTAATATAAATAGGAGTGTAGAGAGGAAAACTAAGGTTCTCTAGTTCTGACTTGGGTAAGCTATGTCTTCTACTATTCAACTAGGGACATTACTTAAGGAAAGACACCAGTAGAGGATGCTTCCCGTAGTAACCATGTCCTACTTGCCCTACAAATGGAAGGTAGACTACTGAGGATTCAATGAGGCTATAAGGGTCACCCTCGTGAGCTACCACCAATCCGGAATGCAGGATGCATCCACAAGTAACCAAAGTCTAAGCACCACGCTTACACTATAATTACTACTTTACTCTTTCCGAATAAAGAATAAAGCACTCAAACAAGTTTTGAACCAGATGAATAATATAAACAAGAAGCTTACTTGAATCATAAGTTGATTACTAGAGAAATCTCAGAGGCAAGCTCAGATAGCACTTGGATCCGCTAAGGTCCAAGCCATAGAAAGAGCACCAATAGGACGGCATCTCCTCTAAACTCTTCCCTCACTCTCCATCTCACTATTATTTACAAGACTAGATCCTATGGAGGACTAATCTTCTCTTGATAGCTAGCTCTGATCTTGAAGATATGGATTACTGCTTTACGAATCTACTGAGGGAGGGGGCTAGGGGCTGATATATATAGACCGGAGCATCAATCCTAAGCCCTCGGATCAAACTGACCTGAATAAACGGTGAAGATTGGATTTCAATGGCGGTAGGAAACCGACTTTCAAAGTGGAGGCTGACTGGTGGGACCCACATGCCAGTCGACCTGCAGGTGGGGCCGGTCGGCCCCACATGGCTGCCCCTCAGGGTTTGCTTTGGTTGAGAGCCTCTTGGAGTCTTCTAGAATCTTCCCACGCTGTTTACGAGCGTAGAATTACGTAATTTCCTTTGATGAACAGGTCTCACTTGATAGTTTTCTGGATAAACCCTGTTGAAAACACAGATTCACCAAAACTCATGGAATTTTTTAGTTTAAACCCTATACCTATGTTTGGTGATGGAATTAAGTATAAATGTAGGTTATGTTCATGGTTTATAATTGGTGTTAGTGACAATCAACAAGCTTCCCTAAGCTTAACGTTTGTCAATCCCTGAGCAAAGCTAAACTCAGCAATGGATCAGGAGTCGCTACAATACTTTCACGCCTCAAAAGTACACATACATTCATTCCAAAATTCTCCTCTAGATTAGAATAAATTGATTTGACTTTCAAACTTGCCCATATTACCTTCAACCATGGGGCTTCTTAACCTTCACTTGGGTCTTGAGCAATTGAAAGACAGAACGATCAAGTCAAGCACTATATCTCAAGTTCTTTATTTCACCATTGTTCCAGAGTTTTTATAAGTTTTCAAAATAAAACTCAGAGATTCCATTGTATGACACTCTCAAGTCTCTCAATATATGTGGTATTTGTGGATCCTCACCAAGGCAATAAAGATGTTATGCCTTTTCTCTTCCTACTACTAAGGCTTATGTGGAGTTCAAAGGTAGGGAGAAAGCTAGAGCATACTTGCAATGTATATATTGTAAAGTCAAACAATGGATCCAAAGAGAGTTGAGTAATACAATCAAATCAAGATGTGCATGTGTGTGGATATATGGTGGATATAAATGGTGGCTAACCTAATTCTACTTTGCTCCTTGAAAACATATCTCTCTTTTGAAACTTCAAAACATTTGCTAGAGAGCAGGTGCTATCTTATTCATCTTTTTTTCAGGCGGGCATCTAAGTAGCCATTGTTTTAGATATCTTGGACACTTATCTATTTTTTTCTCAATCTCTTTTTTTTTCTTTTCTTTTCTTTCTTCTTTACTTATGAATAACTTTTGTATAGCCCCATGTCTCTTTTCTGCAACAAAACTTTGATAGAGATATCAATAAGAACCTAGAGCATTTATTTGGTGGATGGAAAACCTAACAAACATGTTTTTGGGTTCACTCCCAGTGTAGGAGTAGAACATTTTTGGATGGATCTAGATGGAAGGCATGTTTTTGTGCCTACCCCCAGTGTAGGAGTAGTGCATATGTGGGTGGTGTGTACATGATCTTGATTTTAATATCATGACAAACCTCTCATAAGGGTCAACAAAGCTTGACAAAACTCAATGCAAAAGCAAGTAGCATATATGTGGAAGTTTTTCTAGCCTAAATAACATGTATGGCTCTGGTGGGAATTCAAGCTTTGTCATACAGGAACTCATCATGTAGCATTTTTGTGTTTTTCAAAAGATAAATCTCTGAAACTTTAGTGTCATCTAGAACAAGATAAACAATAGCTCAAACCATCTCATATCATATTTGTCAATTACCTAGACTTAGATCAAGCATATGCTACCCATGAGTTTCAAGTTCGGAGTAAATCCTTATATCAAAATAATCTTATCCAAAACTCAGAAGAATTCAAGGCTAAAAACTAGGTACTTGAAAGGAATTACAACAGAGCAGCTATTCATCATTTCCATTTTAAGAGATTATTCTGAGTTCTCTTTATTTTATTCAACTCTTAAAAATAAATTAAAGCAAACTAGACACACTTTTTATTTTGTTTTCAATTTTACAAGATCACACATTATTACTATAGATGACTAATGTAAAGATAATTTTTTTAGTTTTTCATTCATCATTTTTTAACTATTAAAAACTAAAATTAAAATAAAAAGGGGGGAAAATACATACCTAAATACACGGGAGTGCTTCTCCCCTAAGCTAGCTCTTTTGGTGAGGGTTAGCTATTGTAACTCCTTCGAATCGGACTTCTCCTTGTGAAGTTCATTGATCAAATACCTTGGTTTGCTCTGAAGATGAGAATTCTTGAGGTGGCGCATCTAATGGTGATGTCACCTTCTTCTGCCAAACATGTCTTGGTTTTGAGTTTTTATTTTGGTTTGACAGGTTTAGGACCTTCACTTGTGGACATTGGGGAGTCGACTATCTTTCCCTTACACTTTGCTTGAAGGGTGTCCTACTCATAAGATAAATTAGAAATCAAGTGTATGGGCTCTGTTGGTGCGAAAACACGAATAGAACCAAAAACTTTATTTATTCTTCTCTAACCTTAGGCACACGTGACAAGATGAAGTTGATGTTATACGCTTTGTTTAATTGTAACATGGGTGGTAAGATCAGAAGATTGAGCATGAATATAGCATTTAAGTACATTTGGCCAAAAGGGTTAAATTGCTTAACCTACTGAAGGATTGTCTTTTTCTACATAATGTATCAATCTTTACATGATTATGACTATCATCTTCCAGAGATAAGATATGCACTTTTTAACTCATTTGGTTAAGACTGAGATCAAGAAAGTGGTGCTAGGAACAAGCTTAACATATTGAATTAATTAGGTTGAATCTAGTAATGGAGTTGTAACCGAAACATGTTTGTTTCTTATTTGTGTGCCTAACAGAAATAAGAAAAACTTTTTAAATAATGACCATTTACCTTAGGACGTTATCTTTGTCATTAGAGCGTGAAGACACCATATGACCATGGTTAGATGACTTGTGATGGTTCTTTCCTTTTGCTTAAAGTTTTCCTTGCTCGGCTAGTCTTGCATCTTGAGCTATTCATGAGCTTCTTGTTTCCTAGATCGCACCTTTTCTTTCTCATCCTTTTGTCATGTCATGTTTTTGCTTCTTTGATCTTGCTACTTTGTTGGTCCTTCCGCCTCACCCTCTATTTTATGCACTTGTCTTCTTCCTCTTTGTTCCATAGCTGTAGTGGTGGCTGGGTTTGTAGATTCGTGCCAAACCATTAATAGGTGTAGCTCATATTCATTTGTCCAGTTCTTCCATCCATCATAAATGAGCTATGTCTTCTTTGCACAATGTTATTGGACTTAATCATGTGCCTGGCTTCATCTCCGATTTGAATTCATCTCGTGACTTACCAATATTGATGTGAGAGTTTCCTATAGGAGTTAGTCCATAAAATATCCAGTGCCTACTAAAGCATACTATCGGCTCAAAAATCAATCTAGACACCACGTCTAATTTGATTTAGGAAGGCATTTTAACCTAAGCACCATGCTTAATTTAAAAGGCTTTAGAAGTAAAATTAGCACACCTTTTGGTTCAAGAATCAAACTGTACACCATGTCTAATTTAATTTAGGAAAATAATTTAAACTAAGCACCATGCCTAATTAGAAGATGTAAGATCATACTCCAAACCTTAAGCATACTATAGTAAATAAAGGTAGTATGAAAGCATTATAGAGATTTATTCAAATAGAGATGAAAGAGAATGATTGTTATTTAGTAAATTGAGCATGGATTAAAGGTAAAGACAACCAAGATGAATTAGCAACATGGCATAAGATTTTTCAGAGAAGTTCATCCCCCACACTTGAATTTTGAAAGGCAAAATCAAGTTTGGATGGATGTGATTCAATGTTGCATGATGATTGGTTGGACATACCTTGAGTCATCATCATTCATCCTTTTTGCTTCCAACCTCGAATGGTTAGTGACAATAATACCCAAAGAAATATTTTTACAATTATGCTTCTATGCTCATTTCACAAGGGTATCACAGCAGAAGGTGAAAACTCACATTATCTTCCAAAATTGCTTGTTTTAGGACAGAAGCTCATCCTTGGGAAACCTTTGAATTGCGTTTCTAATTGGTAAAGTGGTTTCCCCTCCAACACCAACCTTTGGGTGCCTATCTCAAGATTCATGCCAATGAGATTTATAATATTTATGATAAACATATGCATCTATAACCACCCTTTCAAAGTCTTTATAAATAGAATGTTTGAGGGGGTTGAAGATCTCGTGTATGGCAATGTTGGAAAGACCGATTGATTCAGGAGATTTCTCATGTGAGCATGGATTTGATGAGGTGTTCATAAAATAACTTCAATGCTCGTGGATGTCATCTTCCTCTTCAAGCTCTAGGGGTGTTTCTTCATGAATGTTTATAGGAGGAAACATTGTCTCCATCATTCCATGCCTATGACATTCATTGGACGTTTTATTGTCAATGATTTCCCATGATTGGTGGCTCTCAGATTGATCTCATCTAAGGCATCCTCAAAACTTGGATGATTCTTGTTTATTAAAGAGATTGATTTAAGCTCACTATTTGGATCTAAGCCAAGTTTGGATTCTACCCATAAGGCTTCATCCTTATCCATCCATTCTTTAGCAACGGCATATAAGTTCTTAATACATTCTAGCCATTGTCGTTCCTCTTCTTGGTCATCCTTGTGGTCTTCATGACTCCTATGCTTTGGTTGTCTTAGTGGATTTCTAGGGTCATCATGAGACTTAGGAGAAAGAGCATAAAAGGGATCATCGGGGTCAAGGATGGGTTGAGAGATTAGTTCATCTAATGTGGTCATAGAAGGGGAGAAGATAGGATGGGCGAAATGACTCAGCTCTCCTTCTATGCCACCCTTGAATTCTTCCCAATGTCCTATGTAGGAATAAGGACGCTTTCTAAGAGATCCCTTATTAAGAGGATTTGAATTATATTCACTCGAAGGTCTCTTGTGAAACCAAAAGTTTAAGCTTTTCCCAAAATCATCAAAAAGATCATCCTCACAAGAAATTTCAAAAGATTGAATTTCTTCTTCCTTTGGAGGATTTGAATTTTGGGGTATAGATGGTTCGGGATTGATAGCTAAACCTTGGTATTGAAGTGATTGTGATTTGGCTATCAAAACTTTCTC
The DNA here is from genome assembly GCA_904845875.1 of Miscanthus lutarioriparius. NCBI lineage: Eukaryota > Viridiplantae > Streptophyta > Magnoliopsida > Poales > Poaceae > Miscanthus > Miscanthus lutarioriparius. Next base: position 61,623,229 of record CAJGYO010000012.1, read on the forward strand.
TTCTTGTTCAGGAGATGATTCCTTCTCTTCCTTGAGGAGTTTATTATGATTGCTAGTGCAGGGAGTTTTTCCACTAATCTTATCAAGCATAGACCTAGCTTCATTAGTAGACAGATAAAGGGAAGCATCTCTATAGGCTGCATCAAGGGATTCCATGGAATCCTTGCTAAGACCCATGTAAAAATGTTGAAGGAGCATTGGGTCTGGAATAGCAAGGTTTAGGCTAGTGATGATGAGGTCATTAAAACAATCCCATGATGTGCCAAGAGATTCTTCTTCTAGTTGTCTAAAATTTAGAACCTCTTTTCGAAGGCTAACCACTCTAGAGGTGGGAAAGAAACATAAACAAAATTTAGAGCATAGCGTTTCCCAATCTCCTTGCATACTTCCTACGGTTTGACTCTACCATTGTTTAGCTCTTCCCATCAAAGAGAACAAAAACAACTTCCATCTTAAGGAATCGTCAGACATGCTAATGAATCGCAAGCATGCACAGGTCTATTCAAACTCTTGTAGGTGTGAGTATGAGTTTTTGTTGCCTTCACTCGAGAAGGATTGACCCCAAATCAGTTTTATAAAACATGGGCGCAACTCATAACCAGGTGTAAGAATAGGCTATATAGATTTTGGTGGCTCTAGGCGTGTGCTCATAGGTGCAGCGTATAGGTAGATTGGAGTGGAATCCATGATAAAAAGGAAAAGAATAGAAGAAAGAAGATAAAAAGATAAGAGATTAAGCTAGGCTCATAGTTAATTTAGCAACCAGTTTCCCGACAATGGCGCCAGAAAGCTTGTTGGTATATTTAACGCACACAGATAAATCCGCAAGCGTATGGATATCGCTGTAGCTTTCACCCGGAAGTATTCCAAGTATTGTAACCATAGGGAAATGTGTGAGACTAACTACGATCTAACTTAACTAGAGGTAGCACAAGGTTAAGATAAATAGGAGCGTAGAGAGGAAAACTAAGGTTCTCTAGTTTTGACTTAGGTAAGCTATGTCTTCTACTATTCAACTAGGGACATTACTTAAGGAAAGACACTAGCAGAGGATGCTTCCCGTAGTTACCGCTTGCTACTTGCCCTACAAACAGAAGGACTACAAAGGATTCAACGAGGCTATAAGAGTCACCCTTGTGAGCTACCACTGATCCAGAATGCAGGATGCATCCACAAGTAACCAGAGTCTAAGCACCATGCTACACTATAATTACTAGTTTCCTCTTCCCGGATAAAGAATAAAGCACTCAAACAAGTTGTGAACCTGATGAATAATATAAACAAAAAGCTAGCTTGAATTAAAAGTTGATTACTAGAGAAATCTCAAAGGCAAGCTTAGATAGCACTTGGATCCACCAAGGTCCAAGCCATAGAGAGAGCACCGAAAGGCCGACATCTCCTCCAAACTCTTCCCTCACTCTCTATCTCACTATTATTTACAAGACTAGATCCTTTGTAGGACTAATCTTCTCTTGATAGCTGGCTCTGATCCTGAAGATATGAATTAGAGTTTTAGGGATCTGCTAAGGGAGGGGGGTAGGGGCTGATATATTTAGGCCAGAGCGTCAATCCTGAGCCCTCGGATCAAACTAACTTGAATAAACAGTGAAGATTGGATCTCAATGGCGGTAGGAAACTGACTTTCGAAGCGGAGGCTGGCTGGTGGGACCCATAGGTTGGCCAACCTATAGGTGGGGCCAATAGGACCCACATGGCAGCCCCTCAGGTTTGTGTGACCTTGCTCCTAGAATTGTTTAGGAGAGCTCTAGCTAGCCCGGCACCTTAGTTGCTTTATTAGTATCTTTGCAAGGTGCAAGTGAACATATATAGAGGGGTGTAGTCTTGGCTAGACCGATTGTTTTAATTCCGCATTTATATCGGTTAGCCGGCGCGATTAATTGTAGAAAAGACTATTCACCCCCCCTCTAGTCCGCCATCTCGACCCTTCACAGGGTCTGCTTCGGTGGAGAGCCTCCTGGAGTCTTCTAGAATCTTCCCACATTGTTTACGTGTATGGAATTCTGTAATTTCCTTTGATGAATAGGTTCCCCTTGATGGTTTTCTGGATAAACCCTACTGAAAACACAGATTCACCAAAACTCATGGAATTTATTAGTTTAGACCCCTATACCTATGTTTGGTGATAGAATTAACTATAAATGCATGTTATGTTGATGGTTTGTAATTGGTGTTAGTGACCGTCAACAGCGGGTGACCCCCTATGGGCGCCTCCCTACCTCTCCTCGCTCTGGCAGTGGCATGCCACCATGCTGAGGCGGTGCAGCCCCGACCTCGTGCCAAGAATAGCTTGAGGCACCGCCATTCTCCTTGTATAAATAGAGGGGTAGAGCTCCCCTCTACAACACACAATTAAGAGAGCAAAGAAGAGAGGGAGAGCTACATTTGCACTTAGCATTTAGCTAGAATAAGAGTGGAGTGATTGAGGAAAGAGTTGGAGAAGTGCCGGGGATATTCCCAACCTCCCTTAGTGTGCAAGATACACTAGCGGAAGAGTATCAGAGCTAGAAACTCCTCCACTTGTACCTCTACGAGCATCTTACTAATTGGAGTAAGAAGTTCATGTTTAACTTTGGCATTGATATACTAAGAGAGCTACCTTTGTTCATTATAAACTTGTGGGTTCGTCGTCCGTCCTTATGGTGGATACTCTAGTAGAAGGTCCCTGATAGAGACGGATAACCCTTGCATGCATGCTAGAGTAATAGTCGATAGCATAGACTTGGTGTCTAGGCTAGAAGCTATCTTCGTTTGTCTCGTTCCCCACAATTTTGGGGTAGGCCGCAGGTGGTGATAGCCTTGTCTGTCCCTCGTACTCCCCCACATCCAGGTTCGATGCCAGCTACAGGCTAGAGGTACCTAGCAGACCAAGTATAAGCCGGTGCCCGAAACAAGTCTATATTGTCAAAGTTATCTCCGCTTAAGATATCTATCCTTAGAAAAACCTCACTACCCAAGCTACCTTTCTCTTGTTTCCTTTAAGTGAATTAGCTGAAGAGACCTACACATTCGTTCCTTTGGGAAAATATGATACCCTGAATATTTTTGGGTGAAGTGCTACAACAGTGTATATGTGTGCTTGCGGATTCCTCTGCTTACGCTAAGAAACACCAACACTAGCCATTGAGATCACCGACCACCTCACTATGACCTCAGAGTGGCCCATGAACGACCTCTGCAGCCTATGGGCGACTCACTCGTCTAGGCACCACAATTGCAGCAACCCCACCATCGGTCGGCGCATGGCACTAGACCAGTGCAGACGCAGGCTAGGGTGGGACGATGTCGGCAACTACTATGCCCTCCTTTCTAGCCTAACCCAACTCATCAACCTAGTGGCTTGCTTCCTCACCGGGATACCAGTGGTATTCGAGGAAAACCATAGGCCCTAGCCATGCCTTGATGATCTCACCCGCACCACTGATGGCGGGCACAATCTGGCTGCCCATCTGGTCGCCATATTACTCTATAGGCACAATGGCGATGCCCGCAATGATGACACTACGAGGCGGTACATGAGATGGGTCGAGAGCGAAGAAGAATCGTGGGCGGCGGTGGTGGACCAACGAGTAGGTGGCTACACAACAAGGGGTATGTGCTCTGCTACCGTGAGGCGGACGCCGAGGTGATCCGCGAAATGAGGTGGGCCTTGGGCAAGTTGTCGCTGCCACAGCCAGGACAGGTGCGTGGCGATCTTCTATGCGCAGGCGGTGCTTGCGGTGATGTAGATAGATGGGAAGAAAGGGTTGTGTATTGCAGCGAGGACTGTAGGCTTCACTGTGAATTTGAGTTGTTTGCATGGGAACTTGAAATACGAAATTAGTAGTTCACTCTTTACATGCAAGAGACAATTACTCCCTCTGTCCTAAAATATATTATATTCTGGCTTCAGCAGTACTTTTCAGTGAACACACAGTGTTTTTCTCTCACAATAAATCAGGATAAGCATCAGCATAAGCCAAATTTCAACGAAACAAGGCTTTATTTGTTTCGCTGAAATTATGCTTATGCTGATTTGATGTGAGAGGAAAACACTGTGCATTCGCTGAAAAGTACTATTGAAGTAGTTCGAGGTCATCAAATATAGTGTATTACGTAGCTTTTGATTTTCTATTGTTTTGTTTCAATTTTATTTATTTTCTTTAGGGATTCAACGAAAGTACTCATACGAAATAGGTTTCCCTGTATAATGTGAGATGTGTCTGGCCCGATTAGATTTATTATGCTTAGACTTTCATGCATGTGTAGGAAAATTTGAATAGCTATGTGGCTGCTCCTTTAGGCATTAGATTGACGTGAGACTTGATCGGATGAATTCCGTTATGCATGTTTACCATACTACAGATCAGAAAGAGAACCAGAAAGAAACCTACAGGCAAAACCAACCAATAGGGACTATAAACTGGCTACCAAATGACCAAAAGACCTTATCTATACCATGCTCAATAGAGTTTAACCCACCTAATATAAAGTTAAACAAAAGAAAACACAGACATGCAAAGGGCCAAAAAATACATCCCTGCCCCTCAATACTGCGGCAGCAGCAAAGATCCGAGGCAATTAATATGGGCGTTCTGGTCTTTTTTAACTGCTTTTGTCTCTTTTAGTTACCTAAACCAAACACTCTAGGATCTTTGCTGTTAAACTTTAGTCCCGTGATCTCTTGTTCTCGGAGTCATTACCAGAGGAGTAAATAAAGTTCTATTTGATGTTATGTCACGTTGCATTTGATGTATCTTCCTTAAGCTGGGAGTTGGGAGTTTCTTACGTGTAAGATTAAAATTTCTCCTATGATGGCTCTGATTAAACACCGGTTAGAAAATTTCAAGGTCTCTTGTAATATTTCTTGCACGTCCCTTGTTACGCGTATTGCCTCAAAAATTGGTGTGTTGGATGATCAAAATGTTGTCTACATTTCTACCCCATGCCCCATTATTGATGATTATTATCTACTTCAGGGACATACTTTAAAACATGATGATAGTGGAAATCTTATGTTTTTCCTCCTCGGGTATACAAATGAGTTCCTGTTACCAAACCCGGAGCTTCATTTGTATAATTGCTGGGAGCTTACCTTCCCTCTTGTATCACAAGAGGAAGCCCACAGGAGTAATGTTTCTGGCAGTATAACACAAAGCAGTCTCAAAGTCATTAGTAGAGGAGTAAATAAAGTTCTATTTGATGTTATATCACATTGTATTTGATATATCTTCCTTATGTTGGGAGTTTCTTACTATAATATTTCTTACGTGTAAGATTAAAATTTCTCCTATGATGGCTCTGATTAAACACTAGTTAAAAAATTTCAAGCTCTCCTATAATATTTCTTGCACGTCCCTTGTTACGCGTATTGCCTCAAAAATTGGTGTGTTGGATGATCAAAATGTTGTATACATTTCTACCCCACACCCCATTATTGATGATTATTATCTAGTTCAGGGACATACTTTAAAACATGATGATAGTGGAAATCTTGTGTTTTTCCTCCTTGGGTATACAAATGAGTTCCCGTTACCTAACCCGGAACTTCATTTGTATAATTGCCGGGAGCTAACCTTCCCTCCTGTAACACAAGATGAAGCCTACAGGAGAATGTTTCTGGCAGTATAACATGAAGCAGCAAGCTCCTAGTAGTCACAGCAGCAGCCACCACAATCCCCAGTCAGGCCGCAGGCATGCCACGTGGAGTGGTCCCCAACTGAGTAGGCACTAGGGTTCACACCCGGGTTCCAGCCAGGTTAGGATCAACCGCCGCAACCACATGAGGCTAGAGGAGCAGGATGATAGAGTGCGAAGAGCGTAGAGTGGGCACAAGCTAACCAATGGTAGCCTGAACACTCCTCTAATTCAGAAGGACTACTTCCACTGATTAGGACACGATAGTCTATCTCAGACCGTCATGAGCTCGACAAAATCAACCACCAGATTGGAATCCTTGACATCCACACAGGTGAGGTACAAAATACGTTAAATACTCACGTGCAGGGTATAGGCCATTGGCAGCAGTAGGCGGACCAAAGGATGATGCAAATAAACATGCTGCTAAAGCAACATCTCGACCACATGATGGACTACTGGTGGTTGTAGAGGTACAACCCCGAACCATAGGCCTTGAGCTAGCTTATGGGAGGACCCCCCATTTCAGAGGTAACATGTATCTTGCACTCTTATTTTTATTTTGCATAATTAAAAAAATTCAAAACATAATAAAAGAAAATAAAATATGATAAAAAATTATTTCACTCTACATATGTGTATTTCTCCTTGTTAAAATGATGAATAGATGCTTTGTTTTTTATTTCTCCCGTACCTAGTTTATAACTTACTAATCCCCAAGATCTGAGTTTGTTGACTAAAAATGTCTCATCCTAAAACTTGAAACTTGCGGGTTGTGAACACACGATCCTTTTCTAAGTTGTTGCAATTTATGATATGGTACAATGGAATTTGCTATGATTTTGTCCTAAGAGAAACTTGACATCCGAAGTTTTAATTTTCAAAATACTAAAATGAAAAGTTCCTCAATGATAACATATCCTACCAAAGCCATATGATATTACAAATTGCAAAAACATTAGTCATATGCTACTTGTCATATTGAGCTTTGTCAAATTGTTGTGACCCATGTGAGATTCTCGTCATGCACCCATGATCAAGATTCACGTGCACTCCAGATACAATATAATGATGACTCTTACACTAAGAGTTACACAAAACATGCCATTCGTCCATCAAATAAAAATACTCCATCCACATGTCATGAATCCCTCTCTAAAAAGTTTTTCTTTGCCAAAAGAAAATACAGGCTATAAAAAATCCATGCCAAAGAGCATGAGCGAAAAAATCGATGCTAAAAAAAGCATGAGAGAAAAAAGAAGAAAGACAGCCCATATTTTCAAAACAACAAGCAAAGAAGAGAGAGACATGCAGAAAGGAGTTCAAATTTAAAAAGATTTAAATTCCACACACTTGCACTTTTTGATCAAAGTGTATGACTTGCATCTCCTTGGATCTAGTCTTTGACTTAGCAAAAAATCATGTGATGCAAGTATGCCTCTCTTTCATACCTACCTAAAGCTCCACAAAAGGCCTATTAGAAGTAGGATGAAAAAGGAAGGCAATATCAAAAGCCTTTGGTGAGGATTATACACATTGAGTGATCAAGTGAATCATTCGAGGAACTTACTTTTACTTAAAAAAGCTTTCAAAAACCTCCAAAAAGAAAGTTGATCAAGAACGAATAAATGGTGATTCTATAAAACCGTTCTATCTTGCAACCTCTCAAGACTTGGAAAAGCAAAAAGCCCCACAGGGATTAAGGTAAACAGGTGGACAAGAGGCCAACTATCGTAGGGTCGAAACCAGGATAAGTAGTGTTGGTCATTGTAGTGTCAGAGTGCATGTCTTCGATGGCTCGGGTGGACTCAAGAACACAAGAATCAAAGAGGGGACACAACAGTTTATCCTGGTTTAGGCCAATCGGTGCCCTATGTCCAGCAGCTGATGATCCTTATACTCAAGAGCACCCAAAATCTGGGGGGTTATAATAGAGTGTATAGGAGAAAGAGAGAGATTTGGTAGAGGATTGCTTAGTGCTGATCCTAGGGATGCCACGCCACTGGTGGAGCCTTTCCCCACGCCGGAGAGGAGGAAGATGATAGGAGCGGTGGAGGAGCTCTCGGTGCCCCTCTTTGGGTTGCTCTGCTCTCGGTGTAGAGCTCGAGTGGAATAGTGAGGACTCGAATGGATCATCTAGAATCATCCTCCCCCTCTTAGGATCCGACCTATCCCTTATATTCTGAGATAGGTCGAGTACATGGTGGTTTGGAGGAGTTGAGCCTATGGTCTACATGCACCAAAGTCCTGGAGAGTCTTGCAGCGGTGTTTTGTGGACCATGTTGATGTCATGGAGCCGAAGAGGCTCTAGGTGTCGTCTAGTTGCTCTATTTTGACATGCTGAGTGTCAGGCTGTGTTGGCTTGAACCGGCCTGCCCTAGGTGCGCCTTCTAGAGGCTTCTTAGTGGCAAAGGTGGTCAGTCTGATGAAAGCTCTAGTTTGGTTTTGGTTAATTGATGAAACCCTAAGTGCTAACCTTTGGCTCTAAGTGAATATGAGATAGGTTAGTACAATCCAAGTGGTGGAGCAAGTGAATGATTGAAAGGGGACCGTGATGCCTAAGAGGGGGGTGAATTAGGCAACTTAAAACTCTAACTCTAACTAAGGCCTCTTTTCTATACTTAGCAAAACCTATGCAAAAAATAAACTATCTAAATGTGCAACTACAGTTTTGCTAGTGCGTAGCTATCTCTACCGCAAGAGGAGTTATGCAAACAATGTAAATGCGGAACCTAAAGGGTAAGGTAGAGATATGCAAACTACCATCGACGACTCTGGTATTTTTACCGAGGTATCGAGAAGCACGCAAGTTCCCCCCTAGTCCTCGTTGGAGCCCCTTGCAAGGAATCCCTCGCAAGGGCCAAGCTCCCGGTCGGGTAACTCCGTGGATAGCACGGGCTTTCTCCACACGCAAGTCGGTCTCCGGTGTGCCTTCCGGCAAGCCTCTCTCAAACCACTTCCCTCTGTCTTCTAAAAGGTATGATAGCGTCGATTGGTGGAGACTCGACGTTCATGATCTAGGCTTCGAACCAAGACTAATTCGGACCCCTGCAACCGTTACACCACTGCTCTATTGGTTATCAACCACGCGAACGTGATTCACCTCGCCGAGAAGGCTTTCCTACAAGTGAATTGAGAACACAAGCAAGAACAGGATGAATGCAATCTGAAATTGCAAATAAATATGAGGCTTATGATAACGAGAAGGAATTCAGGTCTTTATCCAAAAGGACTAATCGTCACAGGCGAATAAGATCAAGAACCAGGGTCCTGGTTCACAGCAAGCGACCTTGGCGGCATAGTTGCAGCAAAACGATGTCTGTTTCACAAGGAAATCAAGAACTAAACAAAACCCAAACCCTAAGGAGAGAGACGGCTGCTAATTATAGAGCCCCGGACGTCACCCCCTAGATGCGCCGCCTAATGGGCTCTAAGACGATACACAGCCAAACGGACCAAAAGACGGTGTCGCAGCACCCTGGCAGATTCTAGATGCTGACTTGTTTCGATGATTCCTATTGATTCTGAAGGGATTTTGACATGAGACCACTTGCATTGGCTTCCTTATCTAATTAGCTTTCCATCCATATATGGATCGTCAAAAACAGAGCCCGGACACGCCCATGTGACCAGTTTTATGACAGACTGGTCTTGGAACCCGAGATGAGCTCGAACTTGATTTGGGCCTCCACCTTGGTGACTCGAACCGGATGAGCTTCGGGCCTCCTTTTCGGTTAGGACACCCTCGCTGATATCCTTATCCTCTATCTCTAAGCATGGTCATATGCATGGAGCTCTTGTCCTTATCATCCTCCCTTTCTTGATGAAAAGCCGTCCTCGGTGTCGATTTTGCTTAAAGTTGATCCTGCACAACATGAGGACAAACGAGGTTTCCAAAATAATTGGAATAGACAATGTTATGAGAAAGAATATGACTACATGTCCAGGTTTGTAGCATGTCTTGTCCTATAGACATGTAGTCTGCTCAATTGAAATACAAATGATCTTTGCCAATACTATCCTACAAAAGATTAGTACTAACAAGAAACATATGCTCCCTTTCTTTGGATTCCACTTGTGTTCGAAAAGCAAAACTAGAGGAATATGGCATAACAACAGTGTTGATTTTACTGTCCTCTAGTTGATCATTACTTTGCACAACAAAAGGAGAATTTGGATTTGTACAAATATAAACTCGTTATATCAAATATTGTCCTTGGTTGTTATATTTGCCAAAAACATGATATGTATGTCTAGAGAACCATGGCAAATCAGCATATGCATAAAGTTTCTCCTCTAAAGAACTAAGATTACACGGAACAACAAATTCAATATAACCCAAAGTATTTAAAGAAGACAACAATTTCAGCTCATCAACTTCACTAGCATTATGAATAACAAGTCTATTTTCAGCACAAGTGTTCGATTTTAGCACACATATAGCATGATCATTCTTCAATGATTGCATGGGTATAACATAAATATCATCATGCAAGTCATCTTCGCCACAAGGAACATCAAGCAAATCATCTTGTGACAAAGGTAAATCAAGCGAAGACTCTACTAAAATTTGCTCTGTCATAGCATGATTGGTGGAAAAATTCAGCACTTTAAGAGAACTCTCACCTTTCATGAATTTAGCATCATGGCCATTATCTTTGCTCTCATGTTCAACAAGAGTAATAGTTGATGGTTCTGAATTTTCATATGAGGCTATGAGCATCTTATTTTATGTCACGTCATCCTCGCTCATTTGTACATTGTCCTACAAAAGGTTAGGCATAGAAGGAGGAATAACAAGAGATCGATCTAGTTGACGCACCTCATCATTTGAATTAATTAAAAGAGATGGATTAACAAAATTTTCTCTCATAAGATCTTTCATATCATTCCATGTGTGAGGTTTATCTGAAAAACTTAAAGACTCCCACCAAGTTGATGCAGATTGTCTCAAAACACTAGTTGCATTTTTTATTTTCCTCCATTCACACATATAACTTTGTGCAAAAATATTATCTATTTTAGTTTTCCACTCAATGTACTCATCAGCACCAATACCATCATAAGTAGGCGGGAATGAAAGAATAGATTAACCTATGGGAGGAGGTGTACCAGCAATAGTGCGTGGCTCATGCATCATTGATGTCTCATATCGGTACGTGTTGTAACCTGTCATTGTTAGCATCAAACAAGAAAACACACAAGTGTGTATTTTCCTATCAGCTACTATAGGATGTGGTCAAGGAGTAAAGTCACACACTCTCAAGCGTCTTACCACGGTCTTACAAGTGTTCTTACCAAAGCAACAGGCGGTGCAATCGGTTGGTGACTGTGATACTGTTGTAGCATGAGTGTAACAGTTGCAAGGCGAACCTATACTTGGTTAGAAGAAAGTGGAGCTTGGACAGGCACAATATAATAGCAAGGATTGGCAATATTTGCAACTGAAAGCAAAGCTGAATAAGTATCCCGAGTACTTGTCTTAGTTGCTGGCCTATTCACGTTCCAAGTACCAGATGTATCAAGTGATGTGAACAGCAGGAATATGATTAGGAAAAAGGCAAAAATCAGCACACGCAAACACAGCTCAAATGGTGCTCTCTATGTGCTCCTCTATATATTGTTCCACTTTTACCCCTCTCTTTTTTCTCTATTTTTGGGCTGTCGTTGTTTTTTGGGGATTCTTTGACTTTTAATTTTTAATTTTTGCTATTTTTTCTTCACTTAGGAGCACAAAAGAAGTAACCACAGAAAATATGAGCTTAAACAAGTGAAAGGCGTGGCCTAAGACGTGCTCAAAATTGACAAAAAGCTTGTGACCATGAAAAGCGGATCTTGTGACCAGTTTTTAGCCAAAATAAAATTTTCCAAACCCGTCGTTGCGGGGGACGGACAGATCTAATTTTTTTCTAATCGATTTTGATATATGGAACGTTGAAATTCGAGTTCGTATGCGAAAACTAGATCAGTTTTAAGAACTGGCTCCGAATTAGAGGACAAAACGGGAATAATGCGTGCAAAAGTTGTTGTGGCGGCTATGGATAGATGCAAACAGTGAAGACAAGTGTAACAAATTAGATGGCATAGACTAGGGTTTGATGGATACAAAGAAAACACTACAAGACTTGAAGGTGTTCACGGTTTATGATGAAAAACAAAGGGAAAAACACGAACTGGACTAAAAAACGATCTAAAACCAGCAACCAGAACTTGCTCTAGGACACAAACTCAACAACGCGAAATAGAGACGAAATTGCACGGCACAACGAGGCTATAGGACAGGGAATATGTGGTGGTGTATTTTTTGGCCTTTTGTGGACTATAGGTAATGCAAAAACAGTAACAATCTAAAGGGGAAAACAAAGTTATACCTAACGGGCAACAAGGTCTCTGATACCACTTGATGTAGACAAGGTCTGATGTTCTGAAAGGTATGATAGCGTCAATTGGTGGAGACTCGATGTTCATGATCTAGGCTTCGAACCAAGACTAATTCGGACCCCCACAACCGTTACACCACTGCTCCGTTGGTTATCAACCACGCAAACGCGATTGACCCCACCGAGAAGGCTTTCCTGCAAGCAAATCGAGAACACAAGCAAGAACAGGATGAATGCAATCTGAAATTACAAATAAATATGAGGCTTATGATAACGAGAAGGAATTCAAGTCTTTATCCAAAAGGACTAATCGTCACAGGCGAACAAGATCAAGAACCGGGGCCCCAGTTCACAGCAAGCGACCTTGGAGGCACAGTTGCAGCAAAACGACTTATGTTTCACAAGAAAATCAAGAACTAAACAAAACTCAAACCCAAAGGAGAGCGACGGTTGCTAACTATACAGCCCCAGACGTCACCCCCTAGATGTGGCCCCTAATGGGCTCTAAGATGATACACGGCCCAACGGACCAAAAGACGGTGTTGTAGCACCCTGGTAGATTCTAGACACTTAATTGTTTCGATGATTCCTATTCATTTCGAAGGGCTTTTGATGTGGGACCACTTCAATTGGCTTCCTTATCTAATTATCTTTCCATCCATATGTGGATTGTCAAAAATGAAGCCCGGACGCGCCCGTGTGACCAGTTTTATGACAGACTGGTCCTGGAACCCGAGATGAGCTCGAACTTGATTTGGGCCTCCACCTTGGTGACTCGAACCAGATGAGCTTCGGGCCTCCTTCTCGGTTAGGACACCCTCGCTGATCTCCTCATCCTCTATCTCTAAGCATGGTCATATGTATGGAGCTCTTGTCCTTATCAGCCTTCACTATCAAGTTTCTGGCCAAACCGCCGAGGGCCTTGTTCCCTTCGGTACACGGTGGCGGCCACACCACAAACGTTGTTGGTGTGATCTTGCAAGACTAGAAGCCCCTCCGATGTACAACAATAGTGCGCACAAGCACCGAGTGGTAAGAGGTATGCAAACCTCACTAAACACTAGGCCTAAGCCTAGAGCAAGCCCATAAGAGGTGATCTAATCAACCTAAGCACTTCGCAAAGCACCTACGCTAATCACCTAATGAATCACTAAGCACTATGCAAGTGGAGATCACTAAAATGGTGTATCAACACCCTTAGTATGTTTCCTCAGCTCCACCCTACTCAAATGGCCAGTTGGGTGGTCTATTTATAAGCCCCACTAAGAAAGTAGCCGTTGGGGACGAAACCCACCTTTCTGCTACTGGGCGAACACTGATCACGTCCTGACCGGAAGCGTCCGGTCATCCCGAACGTTGAGCGCGTGCACTGATCGGACTCTAGGCTGAGTCCGGTCATCATTGATTGGACGTGCCCGGTCACGCTGGCGCTGCTCTAGAACCTCTCTGGACTCGATTGGATGGTGCATTTCATGCGTTCGGTCGTCCAGTCTGCTGCATCCGATCACGCTAAAAATACTGTCGTGATGATGAATAGTGTCACCGGTGCGTTCGGTCACTGCTGCTCAATGTTCGGTCACAGCTGTCGATGCCTGGTGTTGCCAAGCATCTGATCAGACGTGTCCGGTCACTCATAGGGCCGCGTCCGATCACCTCTGCCGGGATCATTTCTTTGTGATCTTGCCTCCGGCTTGGTTCCAATCTTCATGCTTGGACTTTGCTTGGCCTTGTATGTTTTCTATGCATCTTCACATGTCTTTCTTGAGGTGTTGATCATCGGATCACTATGTTGCCTTCGTCCAAGTCACGTTTTGCATCCTATTGAACTACAAAACAATTACTTGCAAATCCATTAGTCCAATTTGGTTGTGTTGGTCATCAAACACCAAAATCCAAAGTAAATGGGCCTAGGGTCCATTTTCCTCACAATCTCCCCCTTTTTGGTGATTGATGACAACATGACCGAAACAAGCAAATAATAAAAACTTTGGAATTTAAAAACTATTTACTTGCTAGGATGCAATTCAAAGGGCAAGGTTATATGATGCTAAAAGATACCACATGTAAGCATCTTTGGAAACTTATCTTGCCCTTGCAAATGTCCCCATGTGGCATTATGGATTTAAGTCTCCCCTAACTCCATAATCCACTATCCTCCCTCTCTCGGACCACTTACCACTTGTAGACTATTATGATCGGGCTTGCTTTTGGTCCTACAAATTCTCCCCCTTTGGAATCAAACACAAAAAAGGAAGACATTAGTAGCACAAGGGAGGGTCAAACTTTGTGATCCTTTGTATGTGGAGTGGAATAGGTCACAAAATTTGACTATCACATTACATAGACTAAGCTCCCCCTAAATATATGCATATATATGATTGAGAATGTAGTTTATGCATAATTGGTAAATTAATGCTCAAGGGAGTTTAATCTATATAATGCATGGAGAAAGCATATAAATGCCAAAGTGAAATCAACATGATGATATCGGTTTAGAAATACCACATGTGGAAACCAATTTGATTTATACCACTTGTAATAGGTGGTGGATATTTGAAGTATGATGCTTAACTCCGGGGACTCCATTTTCCTTGCAATGAGACTCCTACACACATGATAAGCTTGAAAAGGTGTTAGTCTCAAGGCATCCAACTTGTAGAGTAACCTCCCCCTAAATTTGTGCACACAAGTATGGAATACTTGTAGGAGACATGCACATTGATTTTAGAATAAAAAATACCACTTGAAAGATGACATCACATGAATGTGAGAATCATTTTCGAAAGTAATATTCAGGAGAAATTATCTACAATTTGGACTTTGGCACATATTAGATGAACAATTGTAAAACTAGCTATGTGCCGTGCTCCTAAATAATTTAAACCATGTAGGTTTGCTCCAAGGGTTAAGAGTGAAACTGAGCAAGCCAACCATAATATATACCTAGTGTATGCAAGACAAAATGTTTAAGCATGCAAATGCAAACCTAGGCATGAAAAGGAACTAGATGCTAATTGAGACTACAAGAAATTAAATCTAGTTACCTAACATGGGAAGGGGATTTTGGGTCCATAGTATTCACTAACCCACTTGGCAATTGACATGATTCAATGTGATGCACCCCATGAAATGCACCCATACTTTGCCAAGTCTCCAAATTCCCCATAGTCCAAACATACTCCTCACTTCCCTTTTGGGATCCAAACCTTCTTGGTGCTCTTTATATTTGAAATGATTTCCTTTGGCACCCAAAAGCGTTTGATCCCATTGTTTGCTTGCTTGTTCACCTTGATGGCCACCACCTTGTTATTTTCTTCTTCTTCAAGAGATAAGGTGTGGAGGCCTTTTTGTCCACCTTGTTGGTGTAGGTGTTGGAGAGCTTGCTTGTTTCATTTTTGTTTTTCTCTTTCTTCTTAGCTCCTCCCCCATTCTTCACCTTTCACTCATAGGACTTGTGGCATACGTAGCAAACCATGGTTTGTCCTTCATCAAGCTTCTTCACTCCCTTTACGGTGTTATCTTAATGAAGTTGGGCTTGCTCCGTCTTGCCTTTTACTTGAGTCAAGTCCTTGGTAAGGCAAGCCACTTCTTGCTTGAGTTGCTCATTCTCCATTGCAACCTCTTGTGTGCATGTATCTACAACAACTTTCTCAACACAAACTTGGTTGCACAAGGGTGAGTCTAAACATAAATCATTGCAAGAAGTGGAGGCATCCTTTTTAGGTATGACAAAAATTGAACCTTTCTTTTTAGGTGCCTTAGTGGGGGTTGTACCGACGGCTTCAAGATTAGCAACTTTATTAGTTAGATCATCACAATGTTTGCACATGGTTTCCATTTTAGCGAGCAAACTTTTATAATCATCTTGTGAGCTAGCTAACTTTTCCTTTAATTTTTTTGTTTTTCTTTACAAGTTGCTCATCATTGATTGTGCAATTATTTGTGTTTGCACTAGTCTCAAGTTGCTCAATTTTAGTAGATAGCTCCATATTAAGATTGGCAAAAGTTTCATATTGCTCAAGCAAAGAGCATAAGCTTATTGTGAGCTATCTAGTTTTTCTTTTAATTTTTCAAGCTTCTTTTGTTGACTAGTGTAAACTTTAGCAAAATTAAGATTTTGTTGCACAATTTTATCATAAGAAGGTAACTCATCATCACTATCACTATCATTGTCACTATCACTAGGGATAGGCTTTTTATTACCTCGTGCCATAAGGCACACACGTGAGATGCTTGATGATGAGTGCTTGTGCCCTCGCCTCTTGTGATGGTCTTCTTCTTCACTTGAAGAATTATCCCATGACCTTATTGATGTGAGGGCTTTGTCCTTGTATGCCTTTTTCTTTGCCTTGGGTGTGGGCTTGTTTGGACAAACTTCCACAAAGTGCCCCAACTCACCACATCCATAGCATCCTTTCTTTCTTTGCTCATTTCGTTGATTGGTGAAGATAAAATCTTGAATTTGGATGGGCACACCCTTGACATTGAGCCTTTGTATCATCTTCTCCACCTTGTTGATAAGTTTGATTGATTCTTCATCAAGGTCAGAGGTGGAGTAGGAAGATTGATCATCATCACTTGATTCATCATCATCATCATCTTCTTCTTCTTCTTCATCTTCACTTGAGGAGCTTGAACTTGAGCTTGTCTCAACTTGCTTGCCCTTCATCTTCTTTTTCTCACTACATGTGAGAGCTTTGCCTTTGCTTGATGAAGAGGCTTCTTCTTGACCCATCTTGCATGACATTTTAAATGCCACTATCTTGCTAATGACTATGGCCAGGGTCATGGTACTCAAGTCCTCCATGTTGTGAAGGATGGTGATGATGCTTGTATATTTCTTTTATGGTAGCATGGAGATGATCTTCCTCACGATGTCTGCATCATATAGCTTTGTTAGTCCTATTGAATGGAGCTCATTGATAATTAGATTCAAACGAGAATATATATCACGAACAAGCTCATCATCATTTATTTTAAAGGAATCATAATTTTGTTTAGCTAGACAATGTTTTTGCTCATGGACATTAGTTGTGCCGTCATGGAGCTCTTGAAGTTTTAACCAAATTTCATGTGCCATATTTAAAGTGAACACTTGGTTAAACACATCCATGCTAAAAGATTCAAACAAGCAATTTTTAGCGCTAGCATTGAAATAAATTTCTTTTTCTTCACTCTTTGTGGGTTTATCAGGATTCTTAATGGGTTTTATCCCGTCACGAGTGACTCTCCAAACACCCAAATCTACCGCTTCAAGGTGACAGGCTATTCTAGCTTTATAGTAGGGGAAGTTAGTGCCATCAAAGTGCAGAGGCCTAGAGGTATCCATCCCAACCACTCAAAATAGCGTCGGCTCAACGGCGGTGAAGCCAAAGGTCTGAATTGAGTCAACCGGCTCTGATACCAATTGAAAGGGGACCGCGATGCCTAAGAGGGGGGGGTGAATTAGGCAACGTAAAACTCTAACTCTAACTAAAGCTTCTTTTTCTATTCTTAGCAAAACCTATGCAAAAGATAAACTATCTAAATGTGCAAGTATGGTTTTGCTAGTGTGTTGCTATCTCTACCACAAAAGGAGTTATGCAAACAATGTAAATTCGGAAGCTAAAGGGTAAGGTAGAGATATGCAAACTCCTATCGATGACTCTGGTATTTTTACAATGGTATCGAGAAGCACGCAAGCTTCCCCTAGTCCTCGTTGGAGCCACTCGCAAGGAATCCCTCGCAAGGGCCAAGCTCCTGGTTGGGTAACTCCATGGATAGCCCCAGGCCATCCCCACACGCAAGTGGGTCTCTGGTGTGCCTTTCGACAAGCCTCTCCTAGACCACTTCCCGCCGTCTTCACTATCAAGTTTTCGGCCGAACCGCCGCGGGCCTTGTTCCCTTCGGTACACGGTGGCGGCCACACCACAAACGTAGTTGGTGTGATCTCGCAAGACTACAAGCCTCTCCAATGTACAACAATGGTGCATGCAAGCACCGAGTGGTAAGAGGTATGCGAACCTCACTAAACACTAGGCCTAAACCTATAGCAAGCTCATAAGCGGTGGTCTAATCAACCTAAGCACTTCGCAAAGCACCTACGCTAATCATCTAATGAATCACTAAGCACTATGCAAGTGGAGATCACTAAAATGGTGTATCAACACCCTTGGTATGTTTCCTCAGCTCCACTCTACTCAAATGGCTGGTTGGGGGGTCTATTTATAAGCCCCACTGAGAAAGTAGCCATTGGGGATCAAACCCACCTTTCTACTACTGATCGGATGTTGATCACGTCCTGATCGCACGCGTGTAGTCGTCCCAACCGTTTACCGCGTGCACTGGTCAGACTCTGGGCTGAGTCCAGTCATCATTGACCGGACGCGTCCGGTCATGCCAGCACCTCTCTGGAACCTCTCTAGACTCGATCGGACTCTGCACTTCATGCGTCCGGTCGTCTAGTCTGCTGTGTCCGGTCACACTGAAAATACTGCCATCGTGATGAACAGTGTCACCGGTGCGTCCGGTCACTGCTGCTCAGCGTCCTGTCACAGCTGTCGATGCCTGGTGTTGCCGAGCAACGGATCAGATGTGTTCGGTCACTCATAGGGCCGCGTCCCGTCACCTCTGCCAGGCTCATTTCTTCGCGATCTTGCGTCTAGCTTGGTTCCAATCTTCGTGCTTGGACTTTGCTTGACCTTGTATGTCTTCTGTGCATCTTCACTTGTCTTTTCTTGAGGTGTTGATCATCGGATCATCACGTTACCTTCGTCCAAGTCATGTTTTGCATCCTATTGAACTACAAAACAATTACTTACAAATCCATTAGTCCAATTTGGTTGTGTTGGTCATCAAACACCAAAATCCAAAGTAAATGGGCCTAGGGTCCATTTTCCTTACAATGATGATCATGATGATGGTGGAGGCCATGGTGATGTTCAAGTGCTCAAAGATTGGAAAAGAAGAAAGAGAAAAACAAAAAGGCTCAAGGCAAAGGTATACTTGATAGGAGCTTTTTGTTTTGGCACTCAAGACAGCAAGTGGCTGTGAGTGTATTTAGGATAGATAGCCATATTATTAAGAGGGATGAAACTCGTTATGAAATGCGGTTATCAAAGTGCCACTAGATGTTCTAATTCATTGCATATGCATTTATATCTATTGAGTGCTAACACCCTTGAAAATGCTTGTGAAAAATGCTATGGTGAGACACTTTGTGGTTTGCAATATAGAAGCACGGGTGAAGTGTTTGGAGTTGATCGTGCCGGTCTCAGGGTGACCAGACGCATCGGACATTGAGACCGGACGCATCTAGTGCATTACCCTAGCTCGGGCAGTGTTGCAGAGGTGACTAGACACATCCAGTATTGGGACTAGATTCATCCGGTATTTGGTCCGGACTTGAGCAGCAGTGGCAGAAGTGATCATACTCTGGAGAGCGTCCGATCGACTGTGATCTGACATGTTAGGTCATGGTCTAGACCTCTCGGTTTTGTTTTTTGACGTGATCAGACGTTCAGTATGTCATGTGACCTGATGCTGAGCGTCTCATCCGGTCAGAGGGGGCAGCGCACGTGGAGGAGAGTGACCTAACGCTGGGGGCATCCGATCATGTCTGAGCAGCTCTGAGAGCTCTCTGGACTTGACCTGACGCTGCCTCTCCTATGTCCGCTCGTTTTCTAATAGTGTGTCTGATCAACTCGTGTCAAAGTGCGCAGATAGCTCAATAATAGAGCCAACGGCTCTATTGTTTGGGGTGTCTATAAATATCATTTGGCCAGCTTGGGCTTATACTCTTGACCATTTCTATTGAGAATACACCCTAGTGAGCCTAGCCAATCCTCTCTAACTCATCTTGCTTGATTGATTCATCATTTGGTGAGATTGCAGAGCATCCAACTGCATTGGTTTGAGTGATTGCATCTAGAGGCACTTGGTGATTATGTTTTGCTGTGGGATTCACTTGTTACTTTTGGTGTTTGCTGACACCTAGACGGCTTGGTGCAGCGAGGATTGTTGAGCGAATGAAGGTGCTTGGTCTCCGGCTCCAATCGTGGTGATTGTGATAGGTTCTTGAGCCTTCCCCGTGGGAGATCACAAAAGGTATCTTTAGAGAATTGCTCGTGGTTTGTGGATCGTCATCTTGTGTTGGTTGTGTGGCACCCAATTGCGGGTTAGGCGTGTGACACCTATTAGCGCATGAACCTCCAAGTGAGTGAATCACCACAACAGGGACTAGCTTGCTGGCACGCAAGTGAACCTTAGTGAAAAATCATTGTCATCTTGTCTTTGAGGAATTCATTGTGATTGATTGATTGTCACTTGCCAGCTAAGATCTTTAGTGTAACTAGTTTTGAGAGCTAGCTTGTGTCTTGTTAGTTTGGTTAGTGAGGCTCTTTACTTAGTCTTTGAGAGCTCACTAGCTTAGAGAGTAGTGACTTAGCCATTGTGTGATATAGAGATCATAGCAACTATAATTATGGTTAGGTGGCTTGCATTTTAGTAGGCTAGCACAACATTGGCTTTGCCACTTAATTATCTTACCACTTGGCTTAAGTGTTGTTGTAGAAATTTTTATAGGCTATTCACCCCCCTCTAGCCATTTAGGACCTTTCAAGTGGTATCAGAGCCATGGTCACCGTAATTAAGGCTTCACAACCTACAGTGTCAAAATGGCTTAAATCCACAACACCAAAAAGCCACCCCAATTTAATGGCATAAATTTCCATATTAGAAGGCAAAGATGACCACCTATGTCAAGTCAGTCAATAGGAAGTGTGGAAGGTGGTGGAGACCAAGTTTGAGGTAGCCGATGTAGAAAATCCCACTACGGTCAAAAAAGTGTTGCTACAAAACAATGACATTGCTCTTAGTGCGATACATGATGCCGTGGATGAGAGAACATTTGAGCAAAGCAAGAACATTGAGATAGCTCATGACACATGAAAGAAGTTGGAGGAATCATTTGAGGGCGCACAAGTGGGTGCAAAGGCATACATTCTCAAGGAGAAGTTTGCTAGCTTCAAGATGAAGGATAATGAGAGTGTGCCAGAAATGTTCCATAGGCTCTAAGTGCTTGTCAATGATCTTAAAGCACTTGGTGAAAAAGTGAAGGACAAGGACTTTTCTCACAAGTTCTTGAGATGCTTACCCTCGAGATTTGATATGTTGGTCACAATACTAGTGAAGAGTGGTTTGGACACAATGACACCAAACCAAGTGTTGGGAGATGTGATGGCCGATGACACATATAGAGATGAGAATGAGAAAGAAGAGAAGAAGGATAACAAGAATGATGAGAAGAAAGATGGGAAGAAGAAGAGTGTGGCATTCAAGGCTACATCATCATCCAAGGGCAAGGCCAAGTAAGACACATCAAGTGAAGATGAATACTCAAGCTTTGATGATTAAGATGATGAGAAGATGGCTCTCTTTGTGAAGATGTTTGGAAAATTCATGGTGAGGAAGGGCTATCGTGCAAGAAGAGATCATCATCCAAGGAAAAGGGTAAAGCAAGAAGGTGCTTTAAGTGCAATAGCAATGATCATCTCATTGCGGAATGTCCATATAATAGTGACAATGATGATCACCACAAGAAGAGCAAGATGAAGGACAAGAAGGGAAAGAAAGAAAAAAAGGACAAGATGACCTTCTAGAACAAGAAGAAGGGTGGTTCATATGTGGTCACTTGGGATAGTGATGCTTCCTCAAGTGATGATGACAAGACCACCAAGAAGAAGGCCCTTGTAAGCATTGTTAACAATAAGAAGCCTTCTCTCTTTGACACTCCATCGACATGCTTCATGGCTAAGGCCACTAAGGTATAATCTGATGATGAGTGTGATAAAGAACAATGGTGAAAATGAATGTGATAGTGATCATGATGAACCAACTAAAGATGAATTATTTGACATGTTAGAAGATGATAAGACTCATTTTGATATTAAGAGAAGGGAAGAATGCAAAGACTTACGTAAGGAACTAAAAGTCCTTAAGTAAGCCTTTGATGAGCTCAATGCTACTCATGAGAGTTTAAAGGAAGACCATGAGGAGCTTGGCAAGGCTCACAAGAATCTTAAAAAGGCTCATTCCACTCTTCTTGAGCAAAATGAGAAGGAGCATGTTGTAACATGTGATGTAGGCTTAACTTGTGATATTATTGATGAATCTTTCTACAAGCCTATTGTTGTTGCTCCCGCTAACACTTCTTGTAGCTTATCTAGCACATCTACTTCTACTTCACCTATGAGTAATGGTTTCACTTGTGATGCTTCACTTATGGTTACGAATGAGACTGTAAAGAAGGAAGTCAATGAGCTCACTCGCATCTTAGGCAATGCCTGTGGTGGTGAGGCCTGCTTGCTAAAGTACTTGGGTAGCCAAAGGTTTTCTCTCAACAAAGAGGGATTAGGATATACCCCAAGAAAGGCAAGGTGGCCTTTACAACTCACAAGACTAGTTTTGCGAAGGACAATGATTGGTTTTGCAATAGATGCAAGCAAGTTGGGCATGTAGAGCAATATTGCAACAACAAGAACAAAGATGCTAATGTATCCTCAATTAAGTTTGATTCTTGTTATTTGCTTACCAAGGATGTTAATAGGGTGCATGCTAAATTTGTTGGTACTCCAATTATTAGCTCAAAGAAGAAAGCCATTTGAGTGTTAAAGAGCTTAGTCACTAACCTTCAAGGACCCAAGCAAGTGTAGGTACCTAAAAGAAATTGATCTTCTTTTATAGGTCAATTATAAAGCTGGAGGAAGACATTTGGTTCTTGATAGTGGGTGCACTCAACACATGGCCAGCGATGCTAGAATGTTTAACTCAATCAATACCAATGATAATGATGGTTATGATAGTATTACATTTGGTGACAATGGCAAAGGCAACGTCAAGGGGCTTGATACGATTGCAATATCTAATGACATGAGTATTTCTAATGTGTTGCTAGTTGAGAGCTTGAACTTTCATTTGCTATCCGTTACTCAATTGTGATCTTAGATTTAAGTGCATATTTTGAGTAGATGATGTAGAGATCATAAGTGTAGATGGTTCTAATTTGATGTTCAAAAGCTTTAGATATGGGAATCTATACTTAGTTTCAATACTAGTGAAACTCAATTGTCAACATGCTTGTTTACTAAATCTAGCATGGGTTGGTTATGGCATAAAAGGCTTGGTCATGTTGGAATGAAACAATTGAATAAATTGATTAAGCATGATCTAGTTAGAGGCTTGAAAGATGTGGTATTTGAGAAAAATAAGCTTTGTAACTCTTGTCAAGCCAAAAAACAAGTTGGTAACACCCATCCTAAGATGAGAATAATTAGTACTTATAAGGCATTTGAGTTGGTGCACATGAATTTATTTGGGACAACACAATACACTAGTATCGGTGGAAACAAATATGGCTTTGTAATAATGGATGACTTTATTAGATACACTTGGGTATTCTTTCAAATGGACAAAAGTGATGTGTTTGCAACTTTCAAGTCATTTGTCAAAGGCATTCACAATGAGTTTGAAATAACCATAAAGAGAGTTAGAAGTGGCAATGGTAGTGAGTTTAAAAACACTAGAATTGATGAGATGATTTTGGAATCAGACATTAATTCTCGGCCAAGTGCTGTCGGTGTTTATTGATCGGCAACTTGTCACGGAGTTACCCGGGACGATTGTTCGGGGTGCTTCGGCGTATGCAGAATTGGATGGTAAAAGCAGAGATAGTGATTTATACTGGTTCGGTCTGCTGAAATAGCGTCCCTACGTCCAGTGTGGGTGAAAAATATATTGCACCCTGTACTTGGGGTTCAGACTGTTGAGTCTGTTGTCTTTAGGTTAGGTGCCGATCTAGGGAGCCCTGTCCTCCTTTATATAGCCTAGGAGGCAAATCTCCTAGTCGGTTACAAGATAGGAGTCCTATTAGGATTACAAGGTAACAATACTACTAGAATTACATATAGAGAGTTCTGGTCAAACTAGGTCTTCGCCTTTCCTTACGGCGTATCCGGGGACTATGTCCCACAAGGCCCTGAGCTCTTCATGGTTGATCGATAGAAGTCTTCTTGAATCTCTTGGAGCATACCGAGTAGAATCAAGCTTGATCCGAGTACTAAGAAAGATACCATGATATGCTCTTGAAGTTTTCAAATGGTGTGCGCTTTCTTGAAAGCGTACCAATTCGGTGTAGCCCCCGAGCCTCTTACCGTTTAACATAAAGAGGTGGAGGGTCTTGTCTGCAATTGCTCTAATTCTCTTTGAAGAAATTTGAAAGCATCCGCTGAGAATATGTATCCTGTAGCCCCGAGCCTAAATCCGAGTACTCTATAGTCGGTTATAGAATCTTGTAGACATCCTCAAGGTGCATCCGGGTAACCTGCGTGGCGAGCTTTATAATATTTGAATTCGAGCCCCGAGCATAGTCGGGCCCATGCATCAACACGAGCACAGGCGTGGTCAGGAGACTGCCGGCGTAAGAATGCCGATCCCTCGGTGGCGAAGTTGAAAGTGCCAAAGCAGAACTCCGCTTTTGAGGCGAAGCGTGTACGCCGGCAGAGACTTGGATCAATCAGCCCGTCATGTCAGTGACCAATTTGATGTGGGAAACGCAGAGGAAGCCGCTCCCAGCTTGCATGCATGCAAGCTGAAGTATTCTAGCTTGTATGCTTGTATGTGTGATGGCAGAGATTAGTCGTTCGTCGTTTCTTGATCTCAGAATATTTAACTACATATCTGACTGGACCGTGACCAATGACGATGCCTAGACAGTATCTTTGCTGATCGTCGATCTTGGTAGTCGGTTAATATCTTGGTGTAGCGTAGTCGGAATGTCGCCGACTAAGCCGAGGCAATAGGCGAGCCCCTGATCTTAGTGCTGACTAAACCGTGGAGGTGAAAAAGTTTGATCGAAACAGCGGCGGAAGTAAGCAACACATCGGCAACAAGGTCACTCGGTGGCGGCGTAAACGAGTAACGTGTGGTTGAGCTGATGATGATCAAGCGCATCCGTGCTGATCTTACAAGCTTGCATCTTTTGTCATATGTTGTCCTTATGTTGATGTCGGGTCATGAATGAGCAACAGCCGTTCGATCCGCATGTGTATGACTCATGCATACATGCACGAATACATGAATCCTGGATATTTTCGTTATCTTTAGCTTGCTTGTATGTCGACGGAAGTTGTGCATGCATACTCGTACATTCATGCGGTAGCAAGGAGTAATCCGATCAAGCCTTGCATGTGAGTAGTCAGCTGAGGTCATAAGTAGTCAGTTGTCGTCGTGAGTAGTCGGCTGATCGTTGCATGCTCGATCCCACCCCAAGTAAGCGTCGGTTGCATATTTGGGAAACTTGAGATTAATGCCTGTGGTGGTAAATGCAATCGAGTGTCAGGACACATCCTGATGTCGTACAGAGCAGGCCAAACCGAGTAGTATCATCAGTTCGGAAGGCAGGCTTCTGGAGGACGCCGAGTAGTGTTAGTACCCAGCTCCCGAGAATGGTAGCCGGAGGAGCT
The DNA here is from genome assembly GCA_904845875.1 of Miscanthus lutarioriparius. Classification (NCBI taxonomy): domain Eukaryota; kingdom Viridiplantae; phylum Streptophyta; class Magnoliopsida; order Poales; family Poaceae; genus Miscanthus; species Miscanthus lutarioriparius. Next base: position 61,648,742 of record CAJGYO010000012.1, read on the forward strand.
GCAGGAGCACGCCAAGTCGCCGTCCGAGTAGTCGTAGCAGCCAGCCCCCGAGGGTGGGAGCCAATCCAATTGAATGGTTTGTTCGTTGGTTGGTTTCTAGGCTGATAAGTCTGACTGGTACTGATTTTTTGTGAGAGGAAAACACTGTTGTTGGCTGGTAAGTCCTAGCTGATACCAATAAGCGAACAGGGTGGAAGAGTCGGCATGTCGCCGAGTCTGAGTTGATGTGCAGCTGGACAAATCATCCCGTACGTGCATGTCTTGTAGGTGCAAGCCGACTAGCTTGCACGTTTCCACGGCGAGTGCAAGCTCTTTGCTTGCGAGTAACAGATCCACACACAGAAGCATGTGTATGAGAGGTTTGAGACGTCCGCTTTTGGTCTCCGAGTATTATACTTCCAGGTTTGAGGTGGACATGTTCATCAGCTGAAACTGCTCCACACGGCAGAGTAGACCGCTCGGCACCGTACAGCACAAGGATCTTTTCCGAAAGCTCATGCGACTCTGGATATTGTCGAGGACGTCGAGCCTTATCACAAGTCGTAGAGCGAAGCAGCATGAGCCCGCCCTGTGATGCCGAGTTGACAGAGATGTTTGTCGATCTTGGTGTACGAGTACATGCCAACCTCGGTACAAGTATTAGCTTGCGTGACTCTTGGCAATTAGCTTGTAGTGTTCTTGTAGATGTATATACGTCCTTCTTTGTGGTTGAGGGACAAAGATGCGTGGACCCCGGCCGCATCCAGGTTGGCACTTGAGAACTTAGTCGGTATCCGTGATCTCGCAGAGCCAAGACCGGCCTCGAGCCGGGTAACAACACCGCTGAATAGCTATAGACCTTCATGAAGATCGAGGGAGCCGAAGTTCATTTGCGAGACGCGGAGTCGCACTGGAGACTTTGGGACTGCTGCTTGGATCTTGGATCATGACTGACTCGGACTTTAGGAGCATGCCGCGTAATTTTGGCACCCGTCCCCCAAGAATAGAAGCCAGCAGGAAAACGAGCCCCCGAGGTTGGGTGCTAGCTGAGTCTACCCTACTCACTATCTTTTATTTTCTACGTCCACACAAGAAAACGACCTTTTCGCTGGATGTCCCCTCTAAGTCTACCTCAAAAAGTGTACCCAGTAAAACAACACATTTCAAACGAACCGTCCAGATGCACTTTAAGCCTTCTCTCTCCTTACTCATTACACAATCGAAGACCTGGATTGAGTGTATCAAATCTCCTCATTCTTTCCCACACCCACGTCATGCAGCCCCCACCGAGTATTATGAACGCCACGCTGCCAAAAATCACGGAACTTCCCGGACACGCACGGAGGCGGAGGAGGTGCTGCTACTCCTGTCGCGGTCGGCGGAGGAGGCGAGTAGGCGGTGATCGCGCGCAGCCGCCGAGGTTGTCGCGAGCGAGGATCAGGGTGCACCGACGCCGTCGCATATGTCTCGCTCCTGCCGCGATCGTCGTCTCCCGCAGCCACTACGATCGCGCGCGCGAGGAGGACGCGTGGTCGGCAAGGTGGTCGCGAGCGAGGAGATCAGGTACGCCTGTATACTTCGATCGTCAAACATGTTGCTGCCGAGATGGATCCATGCCGCCGTATATATGTTCCATGCCCAGCTCCTGTCTTTGTTCTGATATCGCATCTGAACACATGCATACACCTAACTGCGTATATATACGTATAGATGCATATAGGGTACATGAATTTTTTTATCTTTACTTTTGATCATAGTATATATGAAACTAAAAATGCAGAATTTTTTTCCGAAGTACTATCGGTCACTTGCCGAGGCGGTTCAGATGTTCAGAGATGTAGCAAGTACGGTAGGAAAAATTTTCATCTTCAAATTCAGAGGTTCAGATTAGCATTTAGAGGTTCAGATTAGCATTTAGGCGGTTCAGATGTCAGTATTCAAATAACCACTGGCGGCAAGATATATCATGGTTCTAATGGACATGTCTATTATATTATTATTACTGGCCCTTGACGGCAAAATGGGGACGCCAGGAGAAGGCCGCACTACGCTCAGCGATGTAACGAACATACCTACTCCAGGTATTTTCATACACTCATATTTTTTATATAAGCCATCATCTATAAAAGTATATAAATAAACAAGGCCATGTCAACAGCTTGCAGCGAAGAACAACGCAGGAGAGAGGAAATGAATAGAAAACAACGTGAGTACCGCGCTAGGATTAGGGCTCAAGAAACAAGCGAGCAAAGGGAGGAGAGAAATAAGAGGTAGCGGGAGTACCAGCGGGACTACCGTGCTCGGCGAAATGCACAAACAACGGCACCTCCTAATGCACTAGATCAGCCAGGTGCTAAAGAATGGTCTTTGCAGGTCATCTGATTGCTATCTTTTTATTATTAATATTACATACTGACCTTGTCTTATTACTTTAAAAGCAGCGCAATATCCAACTTATGGGACAACGACATCAGCCGTTCTGCAATCAATTAATGAATGATATTTTTTCGCCCCAAACATGAATTCTTTTGACGTTAATATGACTCCATGTACGTCAATTCAAGGAGTGCAAGAATCACCATTTCAGACGGGGAATTCCGGAATTTTTACTGGCCCAACCTCGGTTCAGGACAAAGAAAATCAAACCCCATGCGAAGCTTCGGAATGGTTGCGTCGAAATGATAACTACATCAGACCAAGGCAACAAGTATGTGGGGATATCGCAATGGAGCCATCTGCTCAGATGGTTCAGGATTCAGGTGAAACAATAACTGGAATTTTATAGTACCTACTAATGATGCTTTTTTCCATTTTTACGATTTATTTATATCTCACCATTTCAACCAAATGATTAAACAGAATCTAGTTCAAGTGCCAATCAATTGCGGAGAAATAGAGAAAGGTACAACAATCTTGAAGAATCGATAAAACAAGAATTATTGGATAAAATGCGAGGCTATACAAGGGACAGGATAAATATTGCACATCAGTCCATTCAGCATACTCCAAGCAGCAATGCCCAGCCCACAAGTTGCTTGATTCATTTTTGTTCCAATCCATAGTTTCATATATGTAAATTTATGATGTTAATTATATAACTTTAACCTATAATAACTACTATACAGATGGGACACCAGCTCTTCGCACGTTACATGCAAACATCGATCGGGTAGATGAATATGACACTACCTTGTTCCAGCCGGCAAACAACGATATACAAGAATCTGATGACGAAGGAGGTGGGTTGCTTTTTAATGACACAAACATGACTGCACAAGAGTTAGTTTTTAACATACCACGTGCTGCCCATGCAACAGATCCCCGAGAAGACATGGAACATCAGAGCGATGACGACGAAGCTAGGCAATTCCACAGCGAAGGTATCGCCTCACGTCGACCATAAATCATTGTGTTTATATATATATATATATATATATTAATTTTACCACGTGCGTTCGTAACCACTTCATAACTCTCATGCAGATGACCGATATGAGTCATACCGTATATATGCCAATGGTGTTGCTGGTACTGACGCTGATGATCCGTACGACTATGTCTACCATGATATACCAGACCAGCACCATGTTTTGAAAAAGGTGCCTAATTGCAGAAACTGTGGGGCCATACGGTTTGAATATGAACCGCTAGGGTTTTGCTGCAGAAGTGGAAAGGTTAAAGTGCATATTCCTGAAGTGCTGGCTGATTTAAAAAGGTTATTTACTAGCCAGGTAGATGCTGATGCAAAGTATTTCAGAAAACACATACGTTACTTCAACTCTCATTTCTCTTTCACGACCCTTGGGGTTAGTGTGGATCGTCGTGTTGCCACCGCAGCAGGCACTGGTATCTATACATTCTGGGTGCAAGGTTCCTTGTACCACCGACTTCACCACTTGGTGCCAGGTTCCAAAGGGCCACGTCACATGCAACTATATTTTTATGATACAGATGATACCTTAGCACATAGGACATGGAGATCTCCTGACCTGGATATCAACCTCATAAGAAATATTCTTAGGATATTAGTGGACAATCCTTATGTTCAAACATTCAAGAGGGTTGGGGCCATACCAAATCTTGATGACTATGTAATTGAGCTAAACACCAATGTCACGCCTGACCAAAGGAGGTACCTTCTCTACCACACTACATGAGTTTCTGTTGTAGTTACTACCTAAGCTTATATAATTTTGTAGATTATATGTTCACCCATGTTTCGCTATGTTTACAAAGGTACAATGCACCGACGACATCACAGGTTGCTGCTATCTGGACTGAAGGAAATGACCCACAGAGATGCTTTGATAGAAGTGTGCTTGCGTATGCAACAGGAGATCGGGCACTGTATATTAAACTATACCAGGGTTGTTATGATCCATTGTCATATCCTTTATATAATTCTGGAGGACAGACTGGTTGAAACAAATTTATGCCCTATACTGACACACCTATCATCCCTGCTACTACTCCACGTGACACAATGGCGGACACACCAACTTATGTGCAAACATTAGAACATGACCCCACAGGTTTAGACAAATCCTTATATTAATTGAAATTTATATCTAACTAACTCATGTGCTACAGAGTTTCCCTAATAATTTTTCTTGCTACATAGATGATGCTGAAAATGTCGCTGACATACAACAAGGTGAAAACTTGGGTAGCCTGATGGAGGAAAATCAATCTGGAAAATATGTCACTGCTCGAGAATACTATTGTTTCTTAATGCAAGTTCGGCGGGGTCTTTTTAACATCCTGTTGTTTGGAGGATGACTATTCCAACAGTGGGCTGTTGACATGTATATAAAGATTGAGTCTATGAGGCATGATTGGTATGCTAACCCAGCAAACCAGAAACTCATACGGGCGGAACTATATCAGGTGAGGCAAATGTTTTCTTTGCAAAATATGTCGTATACTACAACTAAAAAATGACTTTTTTATTATTATAATTATAAAAGTCGATCATTGATAATTGTGTTCATGTAGGGTCTGGTTGATGATGTTTCAAATGGAGAAACCAGGGCTTCTGAAGTTGGCAAGAGAATTGTGTTGCCACCTTCTTTCCCGGGCGGTGATCGTGACATGATGCGACGGTACCTTAACGCAATGACCATTGTGCAGCGTTTTGGCAAACCAGATTATTTCATCACTATGACATGCAATCTGCAATGGCCGGATATCACAGAAAATCTAGAGCCTCGTCAGGAACCACAAGATAGACCTGACTTGGTGGCAATAGTATATAGGGCCAAGTTACGATCATTGATGGATTTGTTGACCAAGCAAAAGTACTTTGGAGATGTTGTAGCCTATGTGCATGTCACGGAGTTCCAAAAAAGGGGTTTGCCGTATGAGCATATCTTGTTAATTATGAAATCAACAAGTAAATTGACAAACCCTGATGCATATGACAAGGTTATTTGTGCAGATATACCAGACAAGGACAAGTACCCAGTGTTGCATGGACTTGTGATTAAGCATATGCTGCATGGTCCGTGTGGAGCCTTGAATAGAAAGTGTCCTTGTATGATTGATGGAGCCTATCGATTTCAATATCCACGGCAATTTTGTGATGCAACACAATAGGGCAAAGATTCGTATCCTTTGCATAGAAGGAGAGATGATGGATGTCGAGTGAAAATTAGAGGGGCTGAGTTAGACAATAGGTGGGTGGTGCCATACAATCTAGGACTTCTTATGAGGTATAATTGCCACATGAACGTTGAAGCATGCTCAAGCATCAAAGCTTGTAAGTACCTGTTCAAATATGTATACAAAGGCCATGACCGTGCTTCATTCTCAATTGAACCTGCTGGAGTTATCAATGAAATCCATCGGTACCGTGATGCACGATACATATCACCCCCCGAAGCTGTATACAGGATTTTTGGTTTTCATCTTTCTGGTGTATATCCCTCAGTTTTGCAGCTCCAGTTACATCTACCAAACATGCAGTCTGTCATTATTGAAGAGTCTGAAAACCTAGAAGATGTTATCCATAGGCCATCTGCCACTAGGACTACACTCACGGAATACTTCAACATGAATCGTGCTGATAGTTTCGCAAGGACATTATTATATAGGGAGTTCCTAGAACACTACCGGTGGATCAGTGGTCGCAAGGTGTGGCAAAGAAGAAAGAAACAGCTAGGACAGATTGGTAGGGTTGTGTATGCGCACCCAGCAGAGGGGGACAGATATTTCTTAAGAGTGCTCCTAAACCATGTAAGAGGTGCAACCTCATTTGAGGATTTAAGAACAGTGTCTGGCATCACATACTCTACATTCAGAGAAACATGTGAAAAGAGAGGGCTCATTGAGACAGATAAGTCCCTTGATGATGCCTTGAGTGATGCTGAAACTTTTCAAATGCCAGCCGCACTACGCAGATTATTTGCAACTATACTTGTATTTTGTGAGGCCACCAACGTGCGTGAGCTATGGGAAAAATACAAAGAATCAATGTCCGAGGATTATAAAAGAGACAATTGTAACACAGCTATGGTCGAGCAAATGGCACTGAGAGACATTAGAGAGATGATTCAGTCGATGGGGAAGGAGTTTAGAAGTTATGACCTTCCTGAGCTCAATGATGCCAGTAAGTTTCATACAAACTAATTCCATCCCTTTCTTTATTTCTTCTTCTTCTTCTTTTGATAAATAATTGGACATTTTTTAGCCTGATTACATTTTCCTCGTTCCATCATAACTGACTTGTATTACTTTCTATCGATCAACAGTTGAATTTTCCAATGACACCATGAGAGAGGTCAGAGAGGAGCTTTCCATACAAGTGGACCAAGAAGATCTGGATTTATATAAGTCACTTAACATCGACCAGCGAGCAGGATTTGATGAAATTATACATCATGTATTCAATAACAAGAGCCGAGTGTTCTTCGTTGATGGTCTAGGAGGAACAGGAAAACATTCCTATACAAGGCGATTCTTGCCACAGTGCACTCGGAGGGATTAATAGGAATTGCTACTGCAACATCTGGCATAGCAGCATCAATATTGCCTGGAGGACGCACAACACACTCAAGATTCAAAGTCCCCATTACACTTAAAGAGAGTAGCACGTGCACCTTTTCAAAGCAAGACGGCACCGCTAAGTTACTCCGTATGGCGTCCTTGATTATATGGGATGAAGCTGCTATGATAAGGCGTCAAGAAGTGGAGTGTCTTGATAGGTCTCTCCAAGATATTATGGGCTACACCTTGCCGTTTGGGGGTAAGGTTATGGTGTTTGGAGGAGATTTTAGGCAGGTTCTTCCGGTAGTTCCACGTGGAAATAGAGCACAGGTAACTGATGCATCATTACAAAGATCTTATTTGTGGGACAATATGCACAAGATAAGATTGACACATAACATGAGGGCTCAAACTAACCCATGGTTTTCAAGTTACCTCCTTAGAATTGGTAATGAAACTGAAGAAACCATCAGAGATGATTATGTTCGCCAGCCAGAAGATATTGTGATTGGTTATACACATGATAATGAAGATTCTATAAACATGCTCATTCAGAATGTTTTCCCATCACTTGTGCAAAATGCGAGATTAGCACAATATATGAGCACACGTGCCATCCTTTCAACAAAAAATGAGCATATTGATCAACTAAACTCAAAGATGATTGCCATGTTTCCAGGTGTGGAGAAGGTTTATCATAGCTTCGACTCTGTTGATGATGATTCAGTTAACAACTACCCAATTGAATTTTTGAACTCTATTACTCCAAACGGTCTCCCTCCACATGTGCTGAAAGTAAAGACCAACTGCCCTGTTATTCTACTCCGCAATCTTGATCCTAATAATGGCTTGTGCAATGGAACAAGACTAATGGTTAGAGCATTCCAAGACAATGCAATTGATGCATAAATTGTTGCTGGGCAACATCAAGGAAAGAGAGTGTTCATAAGTAGGATCCCTATGTCTCCATCCGATAATATTTCACTCCCATTTAAGTTGAAGAGGAAACAATTCCCAATTTGGTTGAGTTTTGCAATGACCATCAATAAAGCGCAAGGGCGAACCATTCCAAATGTTGGAATATATCTTCCAGAACCTGTGTTCTCACATGGACAACTTTATGTTGCATTGTCGAGGGGTGTGTCAAGATCAACGACAAGAGTTTTGGTGAAACCAAATCAGGAATTAGATTGCAACTTCACCAAAAATATTGTTTATAAAGACGTCCTAAACTGTTGACTAATGGTGGGTGTACTCAAACATTTTCTATTTTTATTTAGTATTGAATTTTTTTAAACCACAAATAATTTGTGACGTCGCACTCTTTCCAGGATTGATGCCTTCTCAACCTTTGCTTACTCCATGGGACATACGACCTTATATCATCGTTAATTTATAATGTAAAAATAATATCATGTCAGTTTTGTAATATGCCATATACGACCTTATTGTGCCTTCTTATGAGTGTGCTACAGAATGTATGATTAAATATAAGTTTGTGACTGAGACTATTGGAAAAAAAATTGTTTGTTTATTTTCATAATGTAAAAATAATATCATGTCAGTTTTGTAATATGCCATATATGACCTTATTGTGCCTTCTTTTGAGTGTGCTACAGAATGTATGATTAAATATAAGTTTGTGACTGAGACTATTGGAAAAAATTTCTTGTTTGTTTATTTTTATGTGAGTCACGTAAATGGAACCGTTGCGCTAGGTGAGGTCCCTTGACCATGGTCCTCTGTTTTCTCTTTTTGGGTGTGCGTCGTGGCATTTCCTACCCTGTCTCAAAACGCTTCAAGATAGCACCCAGTGTCTGCTGGCCGCTGCATGCCTGCATGCTTTGACCGAGGAGGCGAGTGGCTCTAGCCTTCACGTTGCCAGCGAGGAGCAGATGGGATCGCTGCTCGCTAGCATCGCGCGGCACTTCGTCTGGCAGCTCTGCGTCACGCAGCGTGGAGCAGTGCTAGAGTGAAGGACGGGGGATGTTGCGATGAGGAGGCTCAATGCCTGATGGGCTCTTCTCTGTTGGGCCATTGGCATTTGTTCTAGGCCTGACGTAGATATGTAAGATGTGTGCAACGATCAGCACGACCACCGACACTCGCGATCAACGCGCGACTTCGAATCAAGGGAGCCCCGCCCATAGTCCACGTCGGCCCTAGCCGCCGCCACTGGGGACGCTGAGCCCTCGCCCACCCTAGCTGCGACCACCCCCACCTCGAGTCATCGCTAGGTCGTACATCGCACCGAGAACTTCAAGTCCTTGCCACTCGCCGCGGTCAAAGAGTTGTCAGCCCGACGGACGTCCTCCACGAAAGGTATGGTCGCCCTTCTCTCGCCTTCCGCCTGTGCAAAACGGTGCCCTGATTTAATCTAATCTATTTGTGTATCTGTGCGACCTTTCCTATAGCAAATCGCAAGTGGCAACAGTCAGGCGATGATGTCAAAAGAACCAGATTCCCATGAACCAGAAGGATCTGATCCAAATCCCGGTACGTAACTACACTCTACTTGTTAAAATTTTATATTTAATAATGATTTGTTCATCTGGATACAGAAAAAAGTAAGATGAATATAGAGAGTGAGGCACAAATGGAAGCCTCTGGCCAAGAAATAGGGAATGAAGACAATAATGAAATAATAGTTCCGGCATCCTCGGCCGCAGGTGAGAAAGAACCAAGACTTAAAACTTTTCACCCATCGCCTAATATCTCATGAACCTCGAAACATTTTTATATGTCAAAAAGCTAATTTTGAAGATGGATTATCGTCTAAACTGGAAACTGACGAGCCCATAGAGCCTATGGACTGGCTTCGTAGAAATGATAAGTATGTTCCAGAGCGTAGAGGCCCACGTACCATGCTTACTGATCCACTGCACACTTCGGGTGAGTCAAGTTAGCACAACCACCTCATGCAATTTTTTTAAAGAAAGGCATTTACATGTAAGCTATGGTACTTATCTCACAAATATTTGCAGACGTACACATACCAGTGCGGGGCAATATTGATGTAGATGTTCAACACAATGATGATGCCGAAATAAAAGGGCATGAAGAAAGACATTTATGTATATTATTTCATCTAGTTGATGATGTTGTAGAGCAAGATAAAATGGATATTTTAATGTTGGGTAGCACCAAGTTGATAAGTACAATAAAGTGGATAAGCAAGGAAGAACTATTGTCATGGATTTGCTCAACCATTCGGTGCACCGCGGATGATGGAACTTTAGAGTAAGTCTTTCTTCTTTCTGAATAGTTCAGAACAGAATTGTTTGTGCATTAAGTAATTAGTTTCTTGTTCTTCTTTTTTTGCAGCAAAGAGTGGGTACGAAGTACACGACCATATCCAATTACTTTAAGTCTTAGGAAAAATATAAATATTTTGCGTGAAGATACAGAGATGGAACATGAAAGCTTTAATATGGCTATTCGGATGGTTGCGTGCAACAAAGAAATGATGCTACATAAACAAAAATACCACTTCATGGATCCACGATGTAAGTTCTGGAAATTCTATAATTCATCAAAAACTTATAATATATGTGATTAAAAAATTATATACTGACAATTACAATCATCATCAGAAAATAACTGGGTTTGAAAGAGATCCACGATGTACTGGTGACATTGATAAGGTATACTACAACAAATTGAAAAAGGTACTTGATGCTGGCCAGACATGCACTACAAAATTCAAGATTGTAGCCAGGTACGTTATGGTCAGTGTACTACTTTATAAGAATTTATTTATTTTATTTATGAACCACTTACATGCTGTGTGTTTGTTTTTAGATTCTACTACCATATTATCAGAATGTACTATACATTTTATTTATACTGGACATGCAAAATAAAACTGTACACATTATGGATCCGCTTGAACCGCTACCAGATAATGCATGTTTGAAGGGTTATCATCAAGAAATGGCATATATACCTACATTCCACACTAATGCTAGAATGTTCAATCTCGTCATGGCACTATCAAATTCTAGGTGGAGCGAAAATATTTATTACTGAGAGCGAAAATACCCTAAATATGTAACAAAGGTTTTGGGTCATAAATACCGGTAAGTGTCGCAAAATTTGGTTTAACTTTTCTATAAAAAAAACAGTAATTTGATTTATGTACATCAAATAAACAACTGATCTTCTCCGTCAGGAAATTGGGAGGCTTTCTTGTCTATAATTTCATGAAGTCGTGGGACGGTGTAAGATTGCTACGGATCACCACTGTAAGCATATATAGTCTCCAACTATATTCCGTACACTACATACAATACTAACATATTATATTCTATACCATGCGCAGCTATCATCTACACTGAGGAAGAAATTCTTGGCTGACATTTTGACGAGTCCTGCAAACGAATGTTTCAACATCCCTGAAGATGTGCAACAAATGATAAATGACTTACGCTAAATGTAACTTAGGCTACAATGTAATAATTGGGTAAAGGTTAAACTATAAAATAACAAATTGGATGTTTTTATGATCATTCTCTAGATAAAACCGTTGCGTTAGCACGAACATTATACTATATTCGCAAGAATACCAAATGATCCATGCGTCCTGCTCCCGGGTCAGAACTTAGTCGTCATGCCGGCGAACGACACGGCGAAGTCGTCGTGAACGAAGTTGACCAAATATCCGCCCGGCTGTATGTAGGCCTCAATTCCTGGATTAGCTTGTTGATAATCAGCTTTCATGGCATTTGTAGATTTACGCCCTCCATGTTTATCAGATGGTTGATCGAAAATCCAGTGAGCCAGAGCTTGTGGTAGAAAAATTCTAGGAACCGCTGTGTTGTTAGTCGAGGCCCGTTTTCGAGTGGCCGAGGAACGCCACCATCGAACTTTCAATTAGGCCTTGATTGGTTATCAGATTGCACGTGGTGCTACTGCGGAGAGATGGAACCGGTAGCCTGATCGAAACTGCGTGTGATTAATAAGCTGGGATTTCCCTTGCCACACAACAGGCAAAATCTTCGGGACCGACTCCAGCACAGTCTGTGACGCGGGGACGAATCAATAGTCCGAGTAAATCGACGTGCTGGTCTCACGTTGCAGTAGAATCACGAACGAGCAGTAGTCGACATGTATGCGCACGAACAGCTCCAGAGCATGCCGCACTAGGCGTTTATGTGCAGAGATAATACGGCATGGTGTAGACGTGTAGTTCTCCATGAAGAAGAGCCCAAGCGTGTCGAGGATGCCAACATCGGCGTCGGCTTAAAATCGAACGCATCTGGATTGCGTGAAGAATAGAAATTGTGCAAATTACTGCAGAACCCAATCAACTGTGTTGTCATGCCGCCGTGAGGAGCCGAGTAACATCTAGTCTAACCGAGTCACTCTGGACTTTGTAGTCGGCTCGCTAAGTAAGGAGCTTCCGAGTGGAACGCTTCGAGAGACAGTAGTTGCTTCTGGGCTTAGTCCTCATTAATAAATGTCGTAGATGCTGGCTGCGTCCCAATTGACTTAGGACGTGTTGGAGAGTAGTCGACCGCATCCTAGTGAACTTAGGACGAGTCAAATTTCGGTGGGCAAAATAGTCGAATGCGGCCTGATTGACTTGGGACGAGTCAGATATAAGTGTATTATCGAACACTTGAGTGGTGGACGTAATTGACCAGACACCTCAACTAACTGCAGAGTTGTGAAGGATGAGTTTGTCCGAGTGCATCATTAAGCACTTGAGGGATGGACATAATTGACCAGGCGTTTGACTAGAGCGCGTCCGCTGCTAGAAACGAGTCAGTCCTAGTGCAACGATTGGCACTGAAATGGTGGATGTAGTTGACCAGACACCCAGGAGCTAGCTTGCCGCCATATGCGAGTCTATCCATGTGCAACGATAGGCACTAAAGGTGGGTATGGCGTCTCAAAGAGTTAGGGTACTTTTTGTACGGTCTACCCGGGTGGATGTGAGTGACCAGACGTTTCAAAGAACTTGATTGTTCTAAGTACGGGTCTATGCAAGTGCAACGACAGGCACCAGATGAAGGGACTTTAATCAACCAAGCGTCTCATCAAGCTTCTGTAGCTGGAAGGACGAGTCAGCCCTCTTCCGCTTCCGCAACGTGTGCGACCAGGAGGAGAAAAAAGAATCCTCGTAGTATATGCAGCGTGTGCGAGTCCATCTATCATTACTATGGACCTCGACAGAAATTAGCGCAATGCTACATGTTGGGAGTAAGGATGAAAACGGAACGGAAATATCCCGAACCGAACCGCATCGTTTTCTATATTTAATCCGATCGAATCCGTATTTTTTTGTCCGACTTTACCGTTTTTGCTTTCGTATTTCAGATGTTTCATATTTCAAATGTAAAAGTAGAAAACGGTTTAGACATTTTTCGACCGTTTTCTACTTTTCTACTTTTAATTTGAAATATTCCGAATTGAAAATTCGGTTTAAACCGAATTTGGCTAACTGCACAGGTCATACAGCCCAATTACAGGTTATTCATCACGCAACTGCTTTATTTCTACTGGTGGCCAGCTGCCCTCTCTTATAGACGGCGCCCAGCCTCATCTCTGTTCACCTCATGAGATGGTGCTAAATGTCAGGAAACCAGCAGCATCTATACGAAAGCCTACCTGGGCCATAGCCCATCAAGCTCATCGGTTTAACCCCCAACTGTAAAGTCAATCATTTGATAGTTTTTGCATCAGCCGAATAAATCTTTGTTACTCAAAAGAAAAATCTGAATAAATCTTTAAAATAAAATACTACATCTATTCTAAAAAGATTAATAAAAATATTCTGACTCAGTTCGAGTTCATGTTTGTATAATATGTACTTGTTAATTATTATATGCACTTGAACTTGATCATGTATGCACTTAGTCATGCACTTGGTCTACAGGTCAGTATTCCGTATTGAGTTTTCGTATATCGACCGTATTCGACATAAATCCGCTCGAATTGGTTCGTTTTCGAAATTCTCGATAATTCGTAAGTTCGCGTTCGTTTTCGTGTCCGGTTTTACCGTTTTTGCTTTCGTTTTCGTATTTCAAATGTAAAAGTAGAAAACAATTTATGAGTTTTTTGACCGTTTCCGACCGTTTTCATCCTTAGTTGGAAGGCAGCGTGTGCCGAATAGGCAGCGTGTGCCGAGTAAAGCAGCGTGTGCTAAGTAGGGAGCGTGTGTGGGTCCAGACATCATTACACGACTTGGATAGAAATTAGCTTAAAAGCTATGTGTCAATTGCGACAGATAAAAGTCGCAAGGGTAGATGATGACGCGGAAGTAGGTATATCCAGTAAGCGGAAACGTAGCTGCAACATAGCTACAGATCCGATAGGTAGGCAGCATGTGCCAAGTAGGTAGCGTGTGGCGAATAGGCAGCGTATGCCGAATAATAAGAAGGAATGATCGAAGCCATTGTATGCTGACTATTGCATCTTCTGGTGTGGTGCAGCTCGTCAACATTCTTGCAGGATGCTGCACTTGAATAATATCCGGAAATGCATGGTATAGTTGTGGAGGCACATGAATAATATCAGATATATGAAGATTTAAAGAATATTTAGAAAAAAATGTTAAAGCATGACTTAGCTTTATTGGTGGCCGCGTAAAAGAATCAGGGCGGGATCTTGCTGTGTCGGGCATAGGCTCTGTCCTCAAGTACGCGTATTCGAGCGTCGTAGCCACGCCAAGTAGTCGGCTGTTGCTTGCTAGATCACAGAGCAGGCGTGGTGCTGTAGTTTGAATCGCAGCCGAGTAGGCGTATGTTGGTGTACAAACAGAACTTTGTTGTCCATTGATTAATGCCAACCATCGTACTCGGTCAAGGCTTGGTGAACATGAAAACCACGGTAGCTTAATTAGTTTGTAAGTAGCCGAGGGGCAGAGACAGCGATGGCGTCAAGCCGGCGCGATCGGCCTTAGCGTAAAAGCAGTAGGAGCAGCCTTTGTATGACTGTAGATTATAAGACCATCCTTGCTTGCTTGCTTTGACTGTTGATGTACGTACGTGCTTGATTATCGGTACATGTAAGCCAAAGTAGGGTCCGTATCTCTGTAGTTAGCTTGAATGGCAATAGGTATAAAGCCTCCGTTTGTTCTCTGCTTGAGCGAACGCCGGATGATGATAGTGTATCACTTATTGCTTCCTCACTGTGAGGTTGATTTTTTGAAGAAACGAGCTTGACTACATCTCGGTAATCTTGGTGCCATCATACTTTGGCTGCTGCAAAAACCAACTAGACAAGTTGGCAGGGATATGGCCGGTATGGAGATGCGACCCCAGCCGGCGGCAGGTTTCTAGCAAGACGTTGAGGTGGCTGATGCTCCTTGGCTGCAGCAGAGCCGTCCAGTCGATGGCGTAGCAGCGGGTTCGCGCGGAGACATAGTTGACCGATGGAGATAGTGGCCAGTAGCACACAGGCATAGTCGTCCAAGAACACTGAGTTGCAATCAGAAGGGGGTTGGGTCAGAGGTAGTCGGAGTTGGAGTCGGCACCTGCGTCGTCCGACTCGGCAGGAAGAAGTCGGAGTCGGTACTGGATTACTCGGACTCGACAGGAAGGAGTCGGAGTCGGTACTGGAGTAGTCGGACTCGGCAAAAAGAAGTCGGTTGGTGCCATAGTACTCGGTCTCGCCGACTCAGCAGGAAGGAGTCGGGGTTAGACTCGGTGCCAGCAGAGTCGTAATCGGCGGGACCAAATGGGAGTCGAATTCGGACGCAGTGCACGTCGATTTTACGGTGCCAGCAGTACTCGGACTCCTTGCTTGTTTGCTATCGGCTTGCTGCTCTGTGGAGCTGCTGCCGAAAGTATTGCTCACAGTGTACACCTGATGCATGTGTACGTGTGAACATGCACGTAAATCGAAACATACTTATTTAGCTCGTTTGCATTTGTAGATCGTATATCCTTCCGTTTGTTAGCACGTGGTGCTTTGGTAGAGCTGAGATCTCCCTTGTCTTGCATATCAAGGTCTGGCAGCGTTCGCTCTGGTACTCGTGGAGCCTGTGCGTGCGGCGGTACCAGGTTTCTGGGATGATTCTGTGCCTGACTTCGACAAGGAAAGCTGCCCACATGGCAAGGGTGCCGTATCTGACGAGGAGTCGAACTGTAACGAGGACGAAAATCATGTTGACGTTGAGGTCCGTCGAGCTCTCGATCGCAAAATCGCCGAAAGTCACTGGCGCGTCAGCTGTCGGTGTTTATTGACTAGCAACTCGTCACGGGGTTACCTGAGACGATTATTCGGGGGGCTTCAACGTATGCAGAACTCGATGATAAACATAGAGATAATGATTTATACTGGTTCGGTCCGCCGGAATAGTGTCCCTACGTCCAATGCGGGTGAAAAATATATTGCACCATATGCTTGGAGTTCAGACTATTGAGTCTATTGTCTTGGGTTAGGTGCCGATCTAGGGAGCACTGTCCTCCTTTATATAGCTCAGGAGGCAAGTCTTCTAGTTGGTTATAAGATAGGAGTTCTAGTAGGATTACAAGATAACAATACTACTAGAATTACATACCAAGAGTCCTAGTCGGACTAGGTCTCCACCTTTCCTTACGGAGTACTCGGGGACTATGTCCCACAAGTACACTCCATAATCAAATTGTTTTGTTAAGAGAAAAAATAGAACACTTATTAACATGGCAAGTCTATACTTAGTGAGTACAATATGAGTCATTCTTTTTAGACCGAAGCAATAAATATGACTTGCTATTGTAGCAACCGTCTCTATTGTCACCCATTGAAAAAGAAGACACCATATGAGCTCTTGAATGGTAGAAAACCCAATATTACATACTTTCAGATTTTTGGTGCAAATGCTACATATTGAAGAAAGGCATTAGATTGAGCAACTTTGATAAGAAATGTGATGAATGATTCTTGCTTGATACTCAACCACTAGCAAAGCTTATAGAGTTTAGAATTTGACAAGTGGTACTCTTGAGGAAGTACATGATATTGAATTTCATGAAACCAAGGGTTTTCAAGATAAAAATGAAAATCTTGATGATGTTATAGGCATTCAAATTTCAAATGCCACGAAGAACATGGATGTTGGTGAGTTGAGGCCTATACAAGTGATAGATAAAGAAGATGATCAAGTGCAAGTGCTCTCTAACTCAAATATGCAAGATGATACAAATTGAGATAGTTCATCATCTCAACTACAAGATCAAGTGGTTAGTTCATCATTTCGACTAAGTGCAAGCAATCAAGTTTCAATACTCGAACCAGCAAATATTGAAAGGGATCATCCATTGGACCCTATATTTGGAGATATTTTTAAAGGTGTACAAACAAAATAAAGATTGGCTTCATTTTGTGAGCATTTCTCATTTGTATCTTTCATTGAACCAAAGAAGATAGAAAAATCATTTAAGGATGTTGATTGGGTTAATGACATGCTTAAAGAGTTAAATAACTTCACTAGAAATCAAGTATAGAAGTTAGTTGAGAGGCCAAAGGGATACAATGTGATTGAAAACAAATGAGTTTTTCGCAATAAGCAGGATCAAGATGGGATAGTTGTGAGAAACAAAACAAGATTAGTAACTCAAGGTTATACTCAAGTAGTGGGTCTTGAATTTGGTGAAACATATGCCCCGGTTGCTATATTAGAAGCATTAGGATCTTGTTAGCTTATGCTTGTCCCACAATATAAAGCTCTATCAAATGGATGGCAAGAGTGCATTTCTCAATGGCTATCAATGAAAAAGTATATGTTGAGCAACCACCTAGTTTTGAAGATGACAAGAAGCCTAACCATGTGTACAAGTTGAAAAAAGCATTGTATGGCTTCACTACCAGAAACATCCACTTCTATGACGAAAATCTTAATGATGAATCTAAAACCGTCAAAGAAGAGCACTTTTTATGACAAATATTTCTATTTCGTCATAGATCAGTGGCAACGATCCTTCAACCCTCTCTTTCTATGCCGAAATCAGGCATCGTCACAAAAAAGTCATAGAAGACCGCAGGGTTTTGTCACAGATCACTCGCGTGACTCATCTGTGACGATCTCCTTTAAAACTATGACGAATAGGGCTTCGTCATTGAACTAATTACACATCTGTGATGAACAATATTCGTTCTGTAATGAACGGCTTTGTCATAGATCTCCACACGGTACTTTCTCCATCCGACGTGTATCTGTGGCACCTGTAGTTATTCATTCATGACGCTTGTAATTCATCATAAAAGTCTCCGCTCGGTCATATCTCCATGCAACGTGTACATGTGGGACCCTTCTTCATCCGACGTGTACCTATGGGACCTACAGTTACTCATCCATGACGCTTACAATTTGTCATAAAAGTCTCTGCTTGGTCCTTTCTCTATCCGACGTGTACCTACAGGACCCTTCAGCATCTGACCTATGGGACCCGACGGCTTACATGTCACGTGTACCTATGGAACCATTCTCTATCTCCATCCGACTTGTGGGACCCAATGGCTTGCATGTCACGTGTACCTGTGGGACCATCTAAACTATGGGACCCAACGGCTCATGTGTCACGCGTACCTATGGGACCTTTCTCCATCTCCATCCAACTTGTGAGACCCGACGGCTTGCGTGTCACTTGTACCTTTTGTGCCGCCGGGGTCTAATAAATTAAAAAAACCCTCAATGCCTGGGAGTCGAACCTGGGACACAGAGGAAGGAATGCACGGTCTTTACCATTGCGCTAGATGCCTAGTTGTATTGACATGTCTTTTGAGTCATTATAGTATTATATTCTCTGTGTAGATGCCCTACAGGTTGACCTATATTGGATATTTCCCCTTTAAGTGGAAACAAGTCTGTGCCCATTAGACTAGCAGCGGCGGCGGAGGATCCCTGGTGTGCTGTGGTGGCTCCAGCGTCCTTTTGGAGGCTAGGCGGCGGGGCTTGCCGGTGGAGCGCCGCAGCAAAGGCGACAGATCCGATCTGCATGTCTCCTTTCTCGCCTTTTCCTCTTTGCTTCACTGATTTGGTCCTTACTTGAACATGAGGTATACAAGAAACATTCTAGCATTGGAGATCTGGTTAGGCCAATGATATGATGATGAAAAGAACTAGGAGGTAGCACTGGTTGGTTTTCTGCTGATGTCTTGGTTTTCTGCATATGTTCAGTTTTGTTACTCTAAATGTCTGTGTGCAACTAGGCCTATTAATTGTCAAGTGCTTGCTTGATTATACCTATTTGTCTAGGCAAACAAACATGCCAATTGCTTCTGCCTTCAAAACTGCCAATAGCTCGTGTACTGATTGCAAGTGTGATGGATAGACTTGATTTAACTAGAATTGTAATGGTTACACCTCCATTAACTACTACTCTAGTTTGAGTTATATATATCTATGTGGTGCTACTCTAAATTTGTTTGAGATCGTACCATGAAAATTATTAATGGTTGTTAAAGTTGCACATTGGTATGAGTTGTAGACTTCACCGTTAGATCTTTGTTGGATTATTTTCATCTTCAGTGATCTCATTACTGAGCAAGCTCTCATCCTACTATACATAGACGAAATGGAGGAGGCCCCCAACAAGGGGAACGCATTGGCCAGCCTCACGGACGATGTCGTTGTCGAGATCCTCCGCTGCCTCCCCGCTCGCTCCTTGTTCTACTGCAAATATATCTATCACTCGTAAAATAGCCTCATCTCAAACAACTATAAGTTGATGCCCCAGATTATGGTCGGCTTCATCAGCATCTCTAGCATTTACAACTCCTTGTTCTTCTTGCCTTTCACCATGAACAATGTAGTTTTCTCAGATTGCTGCAACGGCCTTATCCTTTGCTAGTGCCTTGCGGCTGATAGATACCGCTATGTAATCTGCAATCTGCAATGGTTTAAAATCCATTCTATTGGTGAGGCTCGATTGGGGTTTGATCCTATAGCCTCTTGCACTTCCATGTATTTGAATATATGGAGGAGAATGGTCAGTGCATGGGTGTGGACTTCTACTCGTCTAAAACTGCATCATGGATCTTTAAGGAATCTAAATGGGGAGAGAAGGCTCAGTTGGCATTTTCAAAAATAGGAACTGTGTCTTAATGGTTGTCTACACTATATTGGGTTCTGCAACGGTTACCGTTGTATACTTGCTGTGGATATGGAGGAAAAGACATAGAGGAAAACTCCTAACTGGATGCGTGGTTTTTCACGCGCCTTCTTTCAAAACCAGGGTCACTTGTGTCAATGCACTATTGGTGATCGCAATATGTCCAACCTTTCTGTAACACCCTAGTGTTAAGCATTGCATTTGACATTTGCATTTCATGAGCACAAGCATCATCCAAGCATTCATGAACATGAGTATATGAAATTTCATCTCATTCTTATACCTTATCAAATGAAATGTTGATTTTATATATATGCTTATGCTTGTAATCTTATATGACCAATGTATGAGATGGTTGTGAGGTCATGAAACCATATTAGACACATCTACAATGATAAATGGAACAATGTTTATATTCATGACTTAGACAAAATTTGCTTCTAAGTGTTGGTTTCATTTGAAATGTCATTTTCATGATACTAGTTTGACCAGAGTTGATCAGTAGCTTAGATTGTTTGCATGGTTGTGTGACCTAAATAAAAGTTGTAGTTCTTGTCATGGGTAACAAACTTTTTTTAAAGGTCATGAGCTCATTCGGTGTCTAACATGGTCAAATAGAGCTCACAAGTATCAACAAAATGTTGTTTTCAAAACTTGCAATTTTCTAAGTGTTGAAGCTGTTTTCAGTTTCAAAGTGCCTCACTTTAGAGCTTTGTAGTTTGAAAACCATTGAGAATTATATGATAGTTCGTAAAGCAAATTTGGAGATCTCACGTAGCTCTACAATTGTTATTAAGAAAGTTTTCAAAAATTCGCCATGGATTAGGAGTTATAAAGTCATGAAGTCACGCTGTCAGTCAGGTTCAGCGGCATCTGAACCGGCACCGTGCGCGCGTCGTGGATGACCGACGCAGGCCACGTGTGTCACGTGGTGCCGTACACCGGCACCGGCCCCACTGGTCAGTCAGACGTGGGCAACAAAGCCACACGATGCCACTGCCCTCCTCACTCGCTCTCATTCGCCTCACTCTGCCTCTCTCTCGCTCTTGTGCCCGCAGCAGTAAAGCCAAGTGTCGCCATTGCCATTACCGAGCTCCGGGCCATTGTGTGATTGCTCACGCACACCTCTTGGCCATCACCTCCTCCACCTCGCGGAGCCACCATTGCCACCGTTAGAGCCCAGGTAATGCAATATTTTATGTCGCCGTCGCCGCCATGGTCACGGAACGTCGCCGAGCTCTGAGCTTACCATGGCCAGCCTTATCCACCGCTACTCCCATCTCGCTCTCTCTTGATTCATCTTTGTGGTAGGTCCTAGAAGCTATATCCATAGCTCGTTGAGCCACTACCGTGTCGCCATTGCCATAACATGAGCCACAGCTCCATGAGCCGAGAGCACCGCCACCTTGCACGCCGCCATGGCTGTGTAAGCCCGGTTCTCTTCCTCGCATGCTTCTAGATGTTTGAGTTAGGTCTAGCTCGAGGCAAGAGCCTAAGGCCAATGCCAACCCCATCGGAGTGGAATGCCGCCGTGCCGCCGTTGTGCTTGTGCCACCATGCCGCCATGCACGCTGCCAAGCTTCGCCGTCGATCCACCCTAACCTAATCCACACCATAGAGCTTCGCTAAGGTTTGTAGATATCATAGCCGCTCTCGCCGGGGATGGCCGGAGCACCATCGCACGCCACCGCCGAGCCTAAAGATGGCAATGGGTAGAAAAAACCCGCGTACCCACGGGCACCCAACCTGGCGGGTGCGGATACAGGCATGAATCTGTGCCCGCGGGCTCGAGCACAGGCACAGGTTACAGCCCGTGGCGGGTGGTGGGCGCGGGTGTGGGCATGAGATTTTTCTCGCGGGCACGGGCATACGAAGCCACTATCCGTGCAACTATTACTAAAGATGGCAACGGGCAGAAAAAACCCGCGTACCCGCGAGCACCCGACCCGGCGGGCGCGGATACGAGCATGAATCTGTGCCCGCGGGCATGGGCACGGGCACAGGTTGTTGCCCGTGGCGGGTGGTGGGCGCGGGTGCGGGCATGAGATTTTTCTCACGGGCGCGGGCATGCGAAGCCACTATCCACACAGATATTACTAAAGATGGCAACGAGCAAAAAAAACCCACGTACCCGTGGGCACCCGACCCGCGCGGGCATAGATACGGGCATGAATCTATGCCCGCGGGCACGGGCACGGGCACAGGTTGCTGCCCGTGGCGGGTGGCGGGCGTGAGCGTGTGAAGCCACTATCCGCGTGGATATTACCTGTTGCCATCTTTAGCCGAGCCACCATGCTCGCTAGCGAAGCTAGCTCCGGTGATCCTTCGAGCAAACAGAGGGTACCAGTAGGTGCGGATTGAGTTGAGGAACACGTCGGTGGTGACACTACCACCGGTGACCTCGCCGTCGACGAGCTTTTCGTCAGTCAAGCCACGCCTCTGCTTTGTCTCTTTGTCACGTGGGGTCGAGTTGACTGTGGGACCCAGTCGTTAGTCGCAGCGGGGTGTATGCACCGGGTGCACCTAGCAGTAGCTCTCGATTTGAAATTTGATTTTCTTTATTAATTTTTTTCACAAATTTAGTTACAAACTTCAAAAATTCATATCTTGAGCTAGGAGTATCCAAATGAGGTGAACCAAATTTTGTTAGATTCATATTGAAGTGTACTATTTGATAAAAATATGAAATCTACTGATTAGGGTATTTTTCTAGGTGAATTAAATTGAGCAAAATAAGTGCTTTTAAAATAGTTTCTAGCTTGTAAATTGCATAACTTGACTAGGAAGGTGATAAAATTGTGATTCCAATTTTGTTGGTCTTGAGTTGACATGCTCTAGCTAGGAAAAATATTAAACCTATAGTAAATATAATTGAAATATGGTCTTCCTATTAATCCTAATTAATTGCTAGTTTCTAGTGAAATTAATTGGGGTAAAAATACATAACATATGATCATACAAATTTTCACAAAGTATTATTATGCTAGGAGGAAAGTAATAAAAATATTAAATCTATTGTTTGGCACTTTTCACTATGATAAACTATTTTTGCTGAAATAAGCCTATATAACTTGTCATTTTTGTAAAGGTAGCTATACTTATCAAAGTGGCATAAAATTTGTACAGTATACTAGTAAGGTCATTTGTAGGCAACTGTAATGTTCTAAGAATTTATTAAGCATGGGAAATATTTATCCTTTAAATCACCTTATTATATAAGGAAATTAATAAATGAATATAAATAAATTAGTTAGGCATAACCATGAGGTTTTCTATGGTGCTTGTGATGCATATGATCTGTTGATATTATTATTTAGGCTTAGAAGTAATTGGTTGTATACAACTAGTTAATTATTGCCTTATAATTCAAATAGATGGTTGCATGTATAGTTTCTGTTGTGGTGATGATTTCATGATGATAATGATCTTTTTTGTAAATATGGTTAATAACAAGTTGTATATAACTTACTTATCTACCTTGTGTTAAATTTTCATAGTCATAGGCCTTATGGTTTAAAAATATAGCTATTAGAAGTCTACTGCCAGAAATTCTTACTCTCTAGATAGATCCGAAAGATTGAATTGTTTGATCTAGATAACTTCTGGTTCACCCTAAGATGATTAAAACAAAGTTGTAGGCAATTTCATAAAATTTCCATAATGTCTGCAACCATATTATTTTAATGTGTATAACTCCAGTTATGATCAAAACAAGTGGCTACTGTCTTGTAGTCCAGAAAATAATTTACATAAGTGTTTGTTTAAGTTACTACAGAAGAGATATTCACCTACTCAGTAAAATAAGATGCAACTTGTTATCACCTTAATGCAATGCTATTGAAAACACTTATGAAGATGCATTTCTTCCCACCATATCATATCATACATGTCATTATATATGCATCCATGATATCTTATTTCATGCTCATGAATATAGGATCGTCCGAAGGGATAACTCTTTTAGAGTTCAACGAAGAAGAAGAGGAGGGACAATAGGAAACACCTTAGGCCGTAGCTCCAGAAGAAGAGGAGCAAACTCTTGAGGACCTCCCTGAGTGCCCGGATCACAGGCCAACCTCTTTCCTCAAAGGCAAGCCCTGGAGCATTCTAAGTCTCCTTTGTTTTACAAAACTTCACTTTGGTCCTTTATGTTTGATGCATTAGATTATAAGATTTGATTGGAAACACTTGATGCATAGAACTACCTTGTCTAGATAAATATACCTTTACCCCTGTGTAGGTCTAGGATACAATATATGCTTAGCCATGCTTAGACCGATAGAAGTCGGGTGATTTCCTGTCACCTGCGAGATATAAGTGGATACCAAGGCACAGTTGGCTATATTTGCTATCATGGAATAGAACCATGGGGTAATATAACTAGAGGCCAGGCGGAGTCTATGTGTAGGTTGACTCATGATTCTATCTATGCCTATTAAGGACCGTACCATTGTTGGCACTACTGACAAGATTGAACGCATGCCTTTCACTTAGCTGGTCGGATAACTCGTTCTGACTGCGAAGCCGAGTAGCTCAACTTAGGACGGGCCCCATTCTATTAGAGTGCACAGTCTAGATGGTAGTAAGGATGTGTGGGGAGCTAGACATGAGCCTAAGGGCACGCCAGGCCTGAATGTCCTAGCAACTGGTCATCCCTGATTGTGCGGCGTTGGGTGAACCTACGAAATGTGGACCTGAGTTGTACCAAAGGTGACCTAAGGTGACCGTTGATCTAGTCTGCCTGGGTTTATGTTAGGAATAAATTCCCAGCTGGTTGAAATTGATTCGAATCATCATCTCTCCTGAACAGTGAGAAACTTGGCTATCCCCAACTTCGTAGTAACTGTATTATGGAATGATGGTTATGATGAACATGGAATTATTATACCAAATATGGTTACTACTTTATGCTACTAAATGATATACCACATGTTTGGCATATGCTAGTTGCTAATCTAGAAATGAATAGCTATAATTAACTTGATGACCGAATTATAGTTGTATACTTGAATTGGTAAGCTTTTTTTGCAAAATGTTGTCAAGCTATCTCCACTGATAAAGCCTCGCATAATCCTTGGAGTCATTTTATTTTTGGTTTATGACGGGTGAGTCTAGATGAGTACCTTCTCATAGTCAGGGTTTGATTCCTATTGTTGCAGATGGTACAGTTTATCATGGCTATTGCAAGAACTGCTTCCATCCTGCCGTGGACGAGGAGTGAGTCCTGGGCAGGCATCTCTTATTAATCCCTCTCATATGCTTTTGTGGAAGTGTGATCGTGGGCTAGCATTATATTTAAACAATGTTGCAGATGTTGGTTTCAAACTTTAAAATTTGCTTTCGCTACTATCTTACCTGAATGTTGTTTGTAATAACCTAAATTCATACTCTGATGGATGAACTGTATTTGTGAACTTTATGTAACGTGTGACATGTATGTTGAATCATGTATGATCTTGGTTGTATGTTGATGGTTAATCAAGACCCTTCGTGGTACTCGACGGACTACCGGGTTTATTTGGGCTCAAGTATGATAGTGCGACAACTTTTGGGCTGCCATTGTACTTGTCCTCTTACAAATTGGCCGGTTCTGCTACAGTTGGCATCAGAGCAAGATTCAACATTAATTGCCATATGTGTATTTAAAACAAATGTTTTTATTTTCCAAAACTAGTTTCTAGCAACTTATAGAAACATATATAGGTGTTTAGAACCTAGAGTTCGAATCTAAATTGTGCCAGTGATCACTTTCCTTTATGCCCAGTTAAGGATTTTAGGTGACTAATTAAGTACTAACTTGGGGGTTTTATTTTCGTTGTTCATACGGCGTGCTATTGTATGGATGTCATTCGCTTGAGTGTTAATGTATGGATCAAATGCCTCTACGCCCAAGGTAAGATGCCACTTGTCATCACAGTGGCATGACCGCAAGATGTGAGCGTGTGGTCTATGGGGAGAGTTAGCTTTGATACTGAAGTGTATATATGCCTCATATATATACGGAAGTATTTACTCTCGGGTAGCTTTGATACAGAAGTATATATATATGGGTATATATATGGAAGTATTTAGCTTGCAACCTAGAGCCCATATTTTTATTTTCTATATATATACTTGTGGGGTTGGGCTGAAATGAAATTCTTGTGCAGGTACACTAACAGCGAAGCATTTAGCCTGAGTAGTTATGTTATATATGAGAGAACATATGTATGCCACCGTGTATGCCATTAGAAGTTTTAATTTTTCCTAAGTTTGTGAGGACGTACGGAACATGCATACATCATGATAAATCATTATTACACACTTGCATTGTTCCTCCCCTTATAAGTCTCTTACTTGGTTATGTAACTCTTATCCATTATGATGTTCTCTCATGAGAGTTGCACCATGTTGTTGGTACAGATGGCAGCACCAGCTGGAAGTGAGAATTTCCTATTCATATTTGGTACCCTAGCCTTACTTTGGAGAGTCTTGCATTATGCGGGGTATTACGAACTGCCCCTCTATTACTGGAATGAAGTATACCTGGAGGGACAACCATGGTATGAAGTATAGCTGACCATACTAGCTCATAACCAAGCACTCTTCTGGCAAGAATGGAGGGCAGAATCTAAAGGAAGAACTCCTTGGGAGGCTGCCCAAGTAGTGGCCTTTGAGGTGTAGAGTCAGATATGTCAGCAGCACGGCGATGAGCTTATCGACAGTGCTGCTGGTACTTTTCCTTGGGTGGATCCATCCTTAGTAGTATGGGCACAGCGCAACTGCAATGCGTTGATCTGAGACCAGGATGAGCGGGCAGACAGTTCTAGTCCCACTATGAGTGCAATGTTCACCGTGATGAAGATGTTCTATACTTGTTAGGACACCACGGACTTCTGGTAGGAGTCCTATACCACTTGCATGGATAGGCTCATGAGAGCCAAAGCTGCATATCATAAGCTAAGGAAGCATGTGCGCAAGCACAAAAAGGCAGCGAGTGAGGCTCAGTGGGAAACTGATTAGGCATATGTAGCATTGGGAAATATCCACACCCAAATGGAGCAAGTTGATTAGCAGAGAGCTGCCGCCCAAGAGGCAAGAGTGGATGATCAGGCAGTGCTAGTAGGACTCTAGGAGCAGCTGGAGGCTGCTCGTGCTGAGGTGCTCATAGCTACATGCCAGTGGATCCAAGCAAACAACAGTGTAGCCCTAGCAGAAGCAGCACAAAACAGAGCCGAAGCCCTAATTGTGTAGCAGGACCGGGTGGAGAGGGATTTGCGCCAGCAACTTGCATAGACCCAGAATGTGGTAGTTGATCTTCAGCATAAGGTGCATTTTCTGAACAACCAACTGCACCCGATCCTTGATGAGGAAGAAGATCCAGAAATGATGGTCGAAGATGATGGTTGGGAGGAAGAAGAAGTGGAGCTAGAGGATGAGGACGATGCTATCTCTGACCTTGACAGCGAGCATGCTGAAGATTAGAGTCGCCTAGTGACTAGTTAAAGCATTAGATGTATCCTTGTTATTCATGTAATGGACCAGTAGCTTGAAGTTCGATATTCATGATTGGACTTCGGTGTAATATTGGCACTTTCCATGTTGTCTCACTATGGGTTAAAGTTTAATGAAATTCTAGTTTTGTTTTACTGGTGGATTATGACATGCATATTAACACGTTGCGAGTACGATAAGTGATTTATTTGGGGATGTCATGTTGTGAGAATGGATGATTATGCCTCGGTTCTATTGTATGAATTTAAGATTCTCTCCAGTAACTTCAGTTTGGCATGATTACATAATTCATTTGTAATCTCCTGACATCATCCAATAATCATTTATTATTGCAACTTTGTAGATAACTTACACTCGCGCTAGAGCAGGCACTAGCCAAGGTGGCAACGACAGTGACTTACCACCATCGCCGTTACCGTCTGCGAATGAATTCTTCACACAGTTCCTGGGTAATTAGAGAGCCATGGAGGATACACTGCACCTCATTGCGTAGAACATCGATCACGCCCGTCAGCAACATAAAGGGCCTGAGCCAAATCAATACAGCTCTTTCAAAGATTTCCAAGACACCAAGCCTCCTATTTTCAAAGTGGCCAAAGAACCACTCCAGGCGGATGAATGGCTAAACACAATCGAGCAAAAGTTCCATCTATTGAGGGTTACTGAGCATCAGAAGGCAGAATATGCGTCCCATCAACTGTAGGGACCGGCTGGGATATGGCGGACCCATTTCATATCCTCTCTACCTACCAACTCACAGGTCACATGGGAGCAGTTCAAGTTAGCCTTTAGGGGATATCACATTTTGCCAGGGCTAATGCGCATGAAAGCAACCGAGTTCATGTGACTCACATAAGGGACCAAGACCCTTACCGAGTACATGCATGCCTTCAACAATTTATCTTGATACGCACTAGGGTTCGTCAATACAGAGGAGAAGAAAATAGAAAGCTTCAAGAGAGACCTTGGCACTAAGTTAATGAAGACTATGGCCAACTCAAGGTGTGCCACATAAAATGAGTTTGTCAGTGATGCCTTGACCTAGGAGAACTAGAACAATTTGCACATAGTAGTGAAGGGCCACAAAAGTGTAGTTGAGGTAGGCACCTCAGGATCTTCCCAGTCCAGAGCTCCAGTGGCGGCTAGGCCACAGTTTCATCCATTAGCACCCAAGTTTAGGGCCCCTCCGCTAAAAGCTCCAATCGCCCCCAGAAGACATTCTGCAGGGCGTTCTCCATTGCCCTACCGAAGGGAAACGGAGGGCAAGGAAGCTCAGTAGGACCAAGGAGCAATCAACCATGCTTCAATTATGACTAGTTGGTTCATTGGGCCAACGAGTGCCCCCATCCTAAGAAGAATGGCAATCAGAACCAGGGTAATCAGAAACAGGCAAATCCAAAGGCACGTCCTAGACACATGCATTACAAAGCTGTTGAAGAAGTTCCCCCGGGAGAAGTTGTCACCGTTGGTATGTTTCTTGTTAACAAACATCTCGCCATTGTTTTATTTGATTCTGGAGCTTCTCATTCATTTATGAGCTAAGCATTTGCATCTAAGTATGATCAGAAAATAATTGAGGTAAACAAGGGTGGTTATAGTATAAGTTCGGCTAGGGCTACTATCTCTACAAATCAGATACTCAGAGATGTGCTCATCTCTTTACAAGAGAGGGAGTACACAATGGATCTGATAGTATTGCCCAGATTAGCCATAGATGTGATCTTAGGCATGAATTGGATGAGTGACCATGGAGTTCTCATTGACACCTCCACTCAGACAATTTTGTTGAGAGAACCAAAGGGAGGTACTACTTTTCTAGTGCCACTTCCTAGAAGTTTTGATCTTCAAAACTTATCTTGTGCTATCCAAGCCACTACCCTCTATGATATTCCAGTGGTTTGCAAATTTCCATATGTATTTCTAGATGAATTTTCGGGTTTACCACTGGATAGGGATGTGGAATTTAAGATTGAGTTAGTGCTAGGTATGGCACCTATCTCAAGAACACCTTATCGGATGCCACCAAATGAGTTAGCTGAGCTTAAAATTTAGTTACAAGAACTGTTGGACAAAGGTCTCATTCGACCTAGTTCGTCTCCATGGGAAGTCTAGCTTTATTTGTAAAGAAGAAGGACAAGTCCTTGAGAATGTGTGTGGATTATAGGTCGCTTAATGCTATGACCATTAAGAACAAGTATCCTTTGCCCCGTATTGATATCTTATTCGATAAGTTGGCAAAAACAAAGGTATTCTGTAAGATTGACTTGAGGTCCGGCTATCATCAGATTAAGATCAGGCCATAGGATATACCTAAAACATATTTCTCCACTAGGTACGGCTTGTAGGCGTATTTGGTCATGTCTTTTGGACTGACAAATGCTCCTGCCTACTTCATGTACTTGATGAATTCGGTATTCATGTCCGAGCTCAACAAGTTCATGGTTGTGTTTATCGATGATATCTTGATTTACTCTGAGAGTGAGGCAGACCATGCAGAGCATCTGAGAGTTGTTTTGTCCAGATTGAGGGAGCATAAGTTATATGCCAAATTCAGCAAGTATGAATTCTGGTTGAGCAAAGTACCTTTCTTGGGTCACATCTTATCTAAAGATGGAATTTCTGTAGACCCATCTAAAGTACAAAAGGTCATGGATTGGAAGGCCCCGACTTCGGTTCATGAAGTTCAGAGTTTTCTAGGGTTAGCAGGCTACTATCGTCGTTTCATTCTGGATTTCTCCAAGATAGCTAAGCCCATGACCAGACTACTTTAGAAGGATGAAAAGTTCAGTTGGACGCCAGAGTGTGAAGCCGCTTTTCACACCCTAAGGACCTTGTTAACTACAGCTCCAGTTTTAGCACAACTCAACATTGAAAAGCCTTTTGATGTGTTCTATGATGCATCGGGTATAGGTTTGGGGTGTGTGCTAATGCAAGAAGGAAGACTTATTGCCTATGCTTCTCGACAATTGAGAAAGCATGAAGTCAATTATCCTATGCATGATTTAGAGCTTGCAACAGTTGTTCATGCGTTGAAGATATGGAGACATTATTTGTTGGGAAACATATGTCACATATATACTGACCACAAAAGTCTCAAATATATCTTCACTGAACCTGAACTGAACATGAGGCAGCGAAGATGGTTAGAGCTGATCAAGGACTATAATTTGAAAGTGCACTACCATCTAGGAAAAGCCAATGTTGTAGTAGATGCACTTAGTCAGAAATCTCATTGCAACAACTTAGAAGCCTTGTTGGAAGATGGATTTAATTTGTTACATCCTATTGTGCTACAGAATATCATTATCAGTTGCTCACTCGAGAGCAAAATCATAGAACTACAGAAGATGGATGTAGGTGTGTTTCACCTCAAGTGAAAGATGAAAGAACAGGAAACCAAGCATTTTAGGTTGGATGAAAGAGGTGTGCTATGGTTTGAGGACCGACTTGTAGTACCAAAGGACTATGAGCATAGAAATCAAATTTTAGATGAAGCTTATTCATCCAAGTTGTCTATCCATCCGAGTAGTAGTAAAATGTATCATGATTTGAAAACCCATTTTTGGTGGACCAAGATGAAGAAAGAGATTGCCACCTATGTCGCTAGGTGTGATAATTGCAGTAGAGTCAAGGCTGTTCATTTGAAATCTGCTGGATTACTTTAGTCGTTGCCTATTCTAGGCTAGAAATGGGAGAAAATAAGTATGGACTTTATTTCAGGCCTCCCGCTGATAGAACAAGGTCATGATTCCATATGGGTCATTGTAGATCATCTCACCAAGTCAGCACATTTTATATCGGTTAACACAAGGTATCACATGGGGAAGTACGTTGAGCTATATGTTTCTCAGATCATGAGGCTGCATGGAGTACCAAGAACCATAATCTCAGATTGGGGACCACAGTTTATAGCTCATTTCTAGGAACACTTGCACCAGGCCTTGGGAACTAAACTAATCAGAAGTTCAGCATATCATCCACAAACTTCAGGATAGACTGAGCGAGTGAACCAGATCTTAGAAGATATGTTGAGAGCTTGTGTTATATCTTCCAAGGGTTCATGGGAGAAGTTACTACCTTTAGCCGAGTTTTCCTACAACAACAGTTATCAAGCGAGCATCAAAATGGCTACTTTTGAAGCCTTGTACGGTCGGAAATGTAGAACTCTCTTGAATTGGATTGAGCCCGGTGAAAGAAGATATTTTGGCATTGACTTTGTCACCGAAGCTGAAGAGCAGGTATGCAATATCCAACAGCATATGAAAGCAACTCAGTCAAGACAAAAGAGTTATGCTGATAAAAGAAGAAGACCACTAACTTTTGAAGTGGAAGATTATGTGTACTTAAAAGTGTTGCCCATGAAAGAAGTGCAGAGATTTGGAGTAAAAAGGAAGCTTGCTGTGGACAAGCATTGCATTTGACATTTGCATTTCATGAGCACAAGCATCATCCAAGCATTCATGAACATGAGCATATGAAATTTCATCTCATTCTTATACGTTATCACATGAAATGTTTATTTTATATATATGCTTATGCTTATAATCTTATATGACTAATGTATGAGATGGTTGTGAGGTCATGAAAACACCTTAGACACATCTAGAATAATAAATGGAACAATGTTTATATTCATGACTTAGACCAAATTTGCTTCTAAGTGTTGGTTTCATTTGAAATGCCATTTTCATGATACTAGTTTGACCAAAGTTGGTCAGTAGCTTAGATTATTTGCATGGTTGTGTGACCTAAATAAAAGTTATAGTTCTTGTCATGGGTAACAAACTTTATTTAAGGGTCATGAGCTAATTCAGTGTCTAACATGGTCAAATAGAGCTCACAAGTATCAACAAAACGCTATTTTCAAAACTTGAAAATTTTCTAAGT
This sequence comes from Miscanthus lutarioriparius, assembly GCA_904845875.1. Classification (NCBI taxonomy): domain Eukaryota; kingdom Viridiplantae; phylum Streptophyta; class Magnoliopsida; order Poales; family Poaceae; genus Miscanthus; species Miscanthus lutarioriparius. Next base: position 61,681,126 of record CAJGYO010000012.1, read on the forward strand.
GTTGAAGCTGTTTCAGTTTCAAAGTACCTCACTTTAGAGCTTTGTAGTTTGAAACCCATTGAGAATTAGATGATGGTTCCTAAAAAAAGTTGGATATCCCAAGTAGCTCTAAAATTGTTATTAAGTAAGTTTTCAAAAATTCACCACGGATAAGGGGTTATAGAGTCACGAAGTCACGCTGTCAGCCGGGTTCAGTGGCATCTAAACCGGCGCCGTGCGCGAGCACCATGGCCGACTGGTGCAGGCTGTGCGTGCTGCGTGGTGGCCGTACATGAGCACCGGCCCCACCCATCAGGCCAACACAGGCAACAAAGCCGTGCGATGCCACTGCCCTCCTCACTCGCTCTCACTCGCCTCACTCTGTCTCTCTCTCGCTCTCGCGCCCGCAGCAGCAAAGCCAAGCATCGTTGTTGCCATTGCCAAGCTCCACCACGCTCGCACACCACTACCACCGGCCATTGTGCGATTGCTCATGCACACCGCTCGGCCATCACCTCCTCCACCTCGTCAAGCCACCATTGCCACCGTTAGAGCCTAGGTAATGTGACATTTTACGTCACCGTCGCCGCCATGGTCATGGAATGCCACCGAGCTCTGAGCTCACCGTGGCCAGCCTTATCCACCACTCCTCCCATCTCGTTCTCTCTTGATTCATCTTTGTTGTAGGTCCTAGAAATTATATCCATAGCTCATTGAGCCGCTACCACGTCGCCAGTGCCAGAACGCGAGCTGCACCACCGTGAGCTGAGAGCACCGCCATGGTTGTGCATGCCTGGTTCTCTTCCTATTGCACTTCTAGAAGTTAGAGTTAGGTTAGAGCTAGATCTAGCTCAAGGCAAGATCCTAAGGCCAATGCCGGCTCGATCAGAGCGGAATGCTACCGTGCTGCCGTTGTGCTCGCGCCGCCGTGCCACCATGCACGCGGCGAAGCTTCGTCGCTGATCCACCCTGACCTAATCCACGCCATAGAGCTTCGCTAAGGTTTGTAGATGTCATAGCCGCGCTCGCCGGGGATGGCCAGAGCACCACCGCGCGCTGCCAACAAGCCGTCATGATCGCTAGTGAGCTAGCTCCGGTGATCCTCTGAGCAAACCGAGGGTACTAGTAGGTGTAGGTTGAGTTGGGGAACACGTCAATGGTGACGCTACCACTGGTGACCTCACCGTCGGCGAGCTTTTCAAGCCACGCCTCTACTCTGTCTCTCTGTCGCACGGGGCCGAGTTGACCGTGGGACTCCGTCATCAGTCGCAGGGGGTGTATGCACCAGGTGCACTTAGCAGTAGCGCCCGATTTGAAATTTGATTTTCTTTATTAATTTTTTTCACAGATTTAGTTACAAACTTGAAAATTTCATATCTTGAGCTAAGAGTATCCAAATGAGGTGAACGAAATTTTGTTGGATTTATCTTAAAGTATACTATTTGATAAAAATATGAAATCTACTGTTTAGGGTATTTTTCTAGGTGAATTAAATTGAGCAAGATAAGTGCTTTTAAAATAGTTTCTAGCTTGTAAATTGCATAACTTGAGCTAGGAAGGTGATAAAATTGTGATTCTAATTTTAATGGTCTTGTGTTGACATACTATAGCTAGGAAAAATATTAAACCTACAGTAAGCATAATTAAATTATGGTCTTCCTATTAATCCTAATTAATTGCTAGTTTCTAGTGAAATTAATTGGGGTAAAAATATATAAGATATGATCATACAAATTTTTACATAGTATTCTTATGCTAGGTGGAAAGTAATAAAAATATTAAATCTATTGTTTGGCACTTTTCACTATGCTAAACTATTTTTGCTAAAATAAGCCTATATAACTTTTCATTTTTATAAAGGAAGATATACTTATCCAAATGGCATGAAATTTGTATAGTAGACTATTAAGGTCATTTTTAGGCTAGTGTAATTTTCTTAGAATTTATTAAGCATCAGAAATATTTATTCTTTAAATCATCTTATTATATAAGGAAATTAATAAATGAATATAAGTAAAATAGTTAGGCATAACCATGAGGTTTTCTGTGGTGCTTGGGATGCATATTATCTGTTGATGTTATTAGTTAGGCTTAGAAGTAATTGGTTGTATGCAACTAGTTAATTATTGCTTTATAATTCAACTAGATGGCTGCATGTATAGTTTCTATTGTTATGATGATTTCATGATGATAATGATCTTTTCTGTAAAGATGATTAATAACAAAGTTATAGATAACTTACTTATCTACCTTGTGTTCAATTTTCATAATCGCAGGCCTTATGGTTTAAGAATTATAGCTGTTAGAAGTATACTACCAGAAATGCTTACTCTCTGGACAGATCTGAAAGATTAAATTGTTTGACCTAGATAACTACTGATCACCCTATGATGATTAAAATAAAGTTGTAGGAAATTTCATAATATTTCCAGAATGTCTAGAACCACATTATTTTAGTGTGTATAACTCAAGTTATGATCAAAACAATTGGCTACTGTCTTGTAGTCTAGAAAATGATTTACATAAGTGTTTGTTTAATTTATTATAGAAGAGATATTCACCTAGTCAGTAAAATAAGATGCAACTTGTTATCACCTTAATGCAATGCTATTGAAAACACTTATGAAGATGCATTTCATCCCACCATATCATATCATACATGTCATTATATATGCATCCATGATATCTTATTTCATGATCATGCATATAGGATCGTCCGAAGGGATAACTCGTTTAGAGTTCAACGAAGAAGAAGAGGAGGGACATCAGGAAACATCTCAGGCCATAGCTCTAGAAGAAGAGGAGCAAACTCTTGAGGACCTCCCTGAGTGCCCAAATCATAGATCAACCTCTTTCCTCAAAGGCAAGCCTCGGAGCATTCTAAGTCTCCTATGTTTTACAAAACATCACTTGAGACCTTTATGTTTGATGCATTAGGTTATAAGATTTGATTGGAAACACTTGATGCATAGAACTACCTTGTCCAGATAAATATACCTTTAACCCTGTGTAGGTCTAGGATCGAATATATGCTTAGCCATGCTTAGACCGTTAGAATTCGGGTGGTTTCCTGTCACCTACGAGATATAGGTGGATATCGAGGCACGGTTGGCTATATTTGCTATCGTTGAACAGAACCATGGGGTAATGTAACTGGAGGCCGGGCAGAGTCTATGTGTAGGTCGACTCATGTGATTCCATCAGTGCTGATTAAGGACCGCACCATTGTTGGCACTTCTAACAAGATTGAACGCATGCCTTTCACTTAGCTGGCCGGATAACTCGTTCCGATCACAAAGCCGAGTAGCTCAACTCAGATCGGGCTCCATTTTGTTATAGTGCGCACTCTAGATGGTAGTCAGGATGTGTGGGGAGCTAGACGTGAGCCCAAGGGCAGGCCAAGCCTGAGCGTCCTGGCAACTGGTTGTCCCTGATTGTGCGGCATTGGGCAAACCCGCAAAATATGGACCTAAGTTGTACCAAAGGTGACCGTTAATTTGGTCTGCCTGGGTTTGTGTTCGGAATAAATTCCTAGCTAGTTGAAATTGATTCAAATCGCCATCTCTCCCAGATAGTGAGAAATTGGCTCACCCCAACATCGTATTAACTGTATTATGGAATGATGGTTATGATGAACATGGAATTATTATACCGGCTATGGTTACTACTGTATACTACTAAATGATATACCACATGTTTAGCATAGGCTAGTTGTGTAATCTAGAGATGAATAGCTATAATTAACTTGATGGTCGAATTATAACTGTATACTTGAGTTGGTAAGCTTTTTATGCAAAATGTTGTCAAGCTAGCTCCACTTATAAAGGCTTGCATAATCCTTGGAGTCATTTTATTTTTGGTTTATGATGGGTAAGTCTAGCTGAGTACCTTCTCGTACTCAGGGTTTGATTCCCATTATTGCATATGGTATAGTTTATCATGGCTATTGCAAGAACTGCTTCTGTCCCACCGTGGATGAGGAGTGAGCCCTGGGCAGGCATCTCTTATTAATCCCTCTCATATGCTTTTGTGGAAGTGTGTTCATGGGCTGTCACTATATTTAAACAATGTTGTAGATGTTGGTTTCAAACTTTTAAATTTGCTTCCGCTACTATCTTACCTGAACGTGGTTTGTAATAACCTAAATTCGTACTCTGATGGATGAACTGTATTTGTGAAATTTATGTAACGTGTGACATGTATGTGGAATCATGTACGATCTTGGTTGTATGTTGATGGTTAATCGAGACCCTTTGTGGTAATCGATAGACTACCGAGTTTTTATGGGCTCAAGTATGACAGTGCGACCGCTTGCGGTCTGCCATTGTACTTGTGCTCTTATAAATTGGTTGGTTCTGCTACACTTTCAATCTAGATCCTTGAAGACTATGGTACTAATAATAAATGGACATTGAAGCATACTATTAGCCTATGTAAGTTGGGTAACTTTGATTTTTAGACATGCTACAGAACGGTTATAGTTCACCAAGAATGGAATATAATTTTCTTTGTTGGGGTTGTGGTGGAAAGCATTGTTATCACATATAACATGGATAGCAAAAAAGTTCCTGTCATCCCTACACATTACATTCAGTATGGTAGACATGCCATCCTGCTAGAAATGAAAGGAAGACCTACCAATCTTCTTTGTGTTCCCTTGTTCTTGGAGTTGGAGTCATTAGCAAAGTAGTAAATAAAGTTGCATTTGATATATCTCTCTATCATGACATGTTTAAATAGATCAATGTTGTTTGATTGTCTATGCATATGTCAGTGTTATTACTATAAATGCCTATGTGCAACTAGGCCTATTAAATGTGAAGTGCTTGCTTGATTATACCTATCTATCTAGGCAAACAAATAGGCCCATTGCTTCTGCTCTGTTGTAGTTGTCGTCCTCTTAATCTTTGTCTGTCTCCTATGGAAGAAGCTCTGAGCTCATGTACTAATTGTAAGTATGATGGATAGACTTGATTTAGCTAGAATTGTAATGGTTACACCTTCATTAACTACTACTCTAGTTTGAGTTATATATATCTATGTGGTGCTACTCTAAATTTGTTTGAGGTCTACCATGAAAATTGTTAATGGTTGTTAAAGTTGCACTTTGGTATGAGTTGTGGACTTTACTGTTGGATCTTTGTTGGATTATTTTTCTCTTCAGTGATCTCATTACTGAGCAAGTTCTCATCCTACTGCACACAGACGAAATGGAGGAGGCCGCCAACAAGAGGAACGCACTGGCCAGCCTTATGGATGATGTCGTTGTCAAGATCCTCCAGCACCTCCCCACCCACTCCTTGTTCTGCTGCAAATGTGTCTATCACTCCTAGAATCGCCTCATCAAGGACTACAACAACCATAAGGTGTTGTCCTGGACTCTGGCCGGCTTCTTCTATGACACCGACCAAGGCCATCGACGCTACACTAGAGTCACCCGTAAACACCCGTCCTTGTCCTTCTTGTCCTTCACCTTGGACAATGTAGCTGTGTGAGATATCTACAATGGCCTCATCCTATGCTAGTGCTGAGGGGCTGATGGATTATACCGCTATGTCATCTGCAATCCGATAATCAAGAAGTTCAATGAATTGCCATCTAGTATCCATTCTGTTGGTGAGGCTCGATTGGGGTTTGATCCGACAGCCTCCTCGCACTTCCATGTGATTGAATATATAGAAGAGGAGCAGGATGATGAGTGTAAGGGTGTGGACAACTACTCATCTAAAACTACAACATGGATCTGTAAGGAATCTAAATGGGGATTGAATACTTGTGTGACAATGGAGTGACAAAAAGAAATGAGATCATCAAAAACTATGTATCTTAATGGTTGTCTGCCCATTATGGGGTACTCTGGGTATTACCCTCAGATACTTGCTGTGGGTATGAAGGGACAGACATATAGGAAAATTCCTTACCCGCCTGGTTCTTCACCCTCCATCCATCAAGCTTAGGGTCACTTGTGTCTATGTACTGTTCATGGTCGCAATATGTCCAAACTTTCAATCTGGACCCTTGAAGACTATGGTACTAATAAATGGACATTGAAGCATTCTGTCAGCATTCTAAAGGTGTTTGCATAGACTAACATTGAATTTAGCTATTACTCGTACTAGGATGTTAATGAGTACTACTCAACGGTTCACCCAAAATGGAATTTGATTCTCTTTGTTGGGGTTGGGGGGGGGAAATGGCATCATCACATATAACATGGACAACAGAAAAGTTCATGTCATCCCTACACATTATAGTCAGTTTTTGAAATATTGCATCTTGCCAGAAATCAACGGCAGCCCTTACTATCTTCCCTATGTTCCCTTATTCTTAGAGTTGGAGTCATTAGCAGAGGAGTAAATAAAGTTCCATGATGTATCTCTTTGTCATGACATGTTTAAATGGATCAATGCTATTTGATTGTCTTGGATGGATGTTGTCATTATTTTGTAGCAACTTTAACATGTTTGTAATGTAAGCTAAGGTATGTGCGGTGTGTACCATGAATATTATTAATGGTTGTTAAAGTTGTGTTTTGGCACGTGTGGATTTATAAAATTTACTCACTGCCAATCTCAACATAGAGGGGGTAAGCTCACCTTCTTCAGATGCAAGGTATCTCTCCTCATAGAATATAGACAACCAAACACCTTCTCAACAAGTTGGATCTACTCGTGCAACCTAAGATTCAGCATACCAAACACAATCTCAGCTAAGCTTGCATCCATAGCTGTAGACAACCAAACACCCTTCACAAACCAAGGACATTATTTGCTATTCTTCATACATCCTCCTAGCTAGTACGAAACAGAGCATTCCAAGCCTAACATGTTGATGACCTACTTCAATACAACATAATACATGATTACAAATCCAATAACCAGAACACAACAAAGAAAAAACATGTTCAACTTTCGCTGCAGGTTCTGCATGCTGAGTTCCAATGCTTTCCTGTCACCTCCACCATTCGAGTGCCCTTCGCTTCCTTCCTCCTCTTTGTCCTCTGAGTCCATTAGCCTGACTTGGATGGTGCCTGACTTTTTCAAATCCTCAAGATATTGTCACTGCTATACATAGTAACCATAGAGTTTTGGATACTGCACAAATTTGTTTAAAAAAATTAAACCGAGCATTGCAATAGTTATAGCCGAATAAGTGACAAATAAGAAGCTCACCCTATTCCTCTACCACTTGAAGTAGACATGGCCAAGGTTTGGGTTTTATTTCATAGACCATCGCTCAATCACTCTAGCAAGCTTGTAGTGGGGGCAAATCACCAATGGAAGGTCAGTCTCTTCACCAGCAAGATCTGATAAAAGATTTGTTGTCCAGGAGCTGCTCTATCTATGCATCCTGTTCGATGGGTGCTACCACGAGAGGATTGGATCCAGTGGGACATGGCGTCGATAGAGCTGCACCGAGGGAAGGGGCCATCGAGAGAGAGAGGGGGGAGGGGCAACCAGTATGAAACACAATGGCTACTCCTGCCAATTTATAAAAGAGAGGGGGAGCCGAGATTCTCGACCCAAGTTATAGGAGACAAAACTTTACCTTTTTTGAGGAATTAAAATAAAAGGCAAATAGAAGAAGGTACACTGTAGACGTGACAAATGTCCCTCTCTAGGCCTGATTGGTTTGCGGCCAAAATTTGCCATGACAAGGATGTGGCAATCCAAAATTAGGTAAAAAAATTTCCATGGATTTGGCAAGCCGAATGTGAGAGTTTGGCAAGTTTTGGTAGCAAACAAATCAATAGCCAAAATCATGGCATGCCAATTCTTAGGTTTGGCAAATTTTGGAAGCCAACCAATCAGGCCTCCTCGCTGCAAGATTCTTCCAAGTTGTACAAAGTTTAACATAGAATCTTTAGATCTCCTATTAGGCTTATTATAAAATAGTATAATTTAAGATCAATGTAATAATACTTATTATGCATCATAATCATCAATACTTTTCTATATATATTTGGTAAAAATTTAGAATGTTTGAGGGAAGGGGGAAGCTCCTCCCATATAGACCTTGTGCGGTTGCCGAGAGTGAAGTGAATGCACGGGAAAGCTGGACACAAGAAGTGTTAGAAGAAGAGCTTTTGACCACCATGACACGCTTGAGACTTGAAAGTCAAGGGCGGTTGTGAAGAGGACTCACAGCAGTCGAGGGGTAGTCAGGCAGACAGAAGAGTGAAGAGGAGTTGCTTCCCTATTAAGAAATTTCTCTTAATCGAAGGAGCAGAGCCAGTCAGCTAGCAAGAGATTTCTATACCATGGGAGTGAGGCCAGGCTTTGTACACATAGGGACGCCAGGGCTGGAACAAGCTTCTGACATGACCACATGATGTTCATTATTACTAGTATCTGAGTAGTGAATATTTTAGATGGTTAGACCTTCTGTCATCCGGTGAAGTGTACAGTGCACTCCAACCATAGCAGTTGTAGGCTCGCAGCAGCCGAGGGGCAGCAGCTAGCTAGAGATGGCTATTGTACATGGTTTCATAGGTTATGATCGACTGCACTCCCTATGCTATGGTTGGCGCTGCTGCTTCATGAATCCAACTGATGTACCTTACTACTTCATGCATGAAGCCACAGCCGGTGCTGTTGTTGTTTGTAGCACAGTCCATTAGGCAAGTTCTACACACATAAAAATTTAACATTTTTTTAATGATCTCGCTCCTATGCTAAACAGTTGCAATCATTTGTAAGTGATGGTTGTGTTTTAGTATTACTCTAGCCTTTGTATAAATAGAAACTCATCTACACTTTTAATAGAAGCAATTGTTAGTGCTTCTTAGCATAAGCAGGAAAGTCCACAAGTGCACGGAATGCCTTTGTAGCACTTCACATGGTGGTATTCAGGGTATCCTATTTCCATGAGGAATGGAGGTGTAAGTAGTCTCTTAACTAGTTTACCTAACAAGAATTGGAAGAAGGGTTACTTGGGTAGTGAGGTTCTTCTAATGGTAGAAACCTTAAGCGAAGATAACTTTGCTACTACAGACTTACTGCAGGCACCGGGTTGCAACTGGTCTGCCAGTCGATGCTGGTTTACAGCTCTATGCCATGTACGAATGTGGGAGATTATAAAGGATGGATAGGGCTATCACCACCTGCCGCCTACCCCTCAACCGGGGGATAAGAGGCAAACAAAGGTGACTTTTAGCTTAGACAAAATGTTTATGCTATTGCTCACTATTCTAGTGTTGGCTAGGAGCTTCTGTCTTTATTAGGAGTCCTCTACTAGAGCACTCATCACAAGGATGGACGGCAAACCCGCAAGTAAGTAGTAACAATGATAACTTTTACTTAAGGGATCAAACCCAAAGATGAACATGAGCTTCTTACTCCAAGTAGTAAGACAAACATAGAGGTACAAGTGTAGAGGGGGCCGACATGTCTGGCACTCTATCCACCTGATGTACAAGGCTTGCCGAGTACAAGAAGTAGAGGGCACCGCTACTCCGCTATTCCTCTAACACTTTCCTCTCTCACTCCCTACTTTAGTCTAGCTAGAAGCTAATGGAATATGTGTAGCCCTTCTTCTTCTTCTTCTTCTTCTTCAATGCGTATGATGATGATGAATGTGGGGAGGGGGCCTCCTTTTATAGCTTGAGTATGACGGTTTGCTCATGTATTTTAGGAAAGCCCCACATGCAGCCGCCTCCTAGAGCATTAATTGTACCGGTAGAGAAATGTGGGGCAAGATGGAGCTAGGGGCGGTGCGGATGCACCCAGGGTGCATCCACACCCTGGATTGCATGACTAGCCACCACCTTCACAATGTGGTCTCCTGACGGGGTTCCTGATCTTACGTCAGGTTCAAGAAAACTATTGATTTGGTCGGAGATTGACACACCGATCTAGCTTCAGATCACAATGACCCAAACCCTAGAACCTTAGCGCCATGTCTCCTTGGGTTATCAACCGTGCCACAATCCTATTGACCTTGCCAAGAAGGATAATCCTTGCTGCCAATCGAAGAACACAAGCAAGAACAAGATAAAATGCAACTCAAGTAAAGTGACAATTTGTAGATGTATGATTAAGATCTCAACGTGGGATTTCACAAACCGATAACGGTGACTGTTCAAAGATAGATTAATCTAAAGCAAAACCCAAACCTTAAGTAGGTGTTGGCTACTGATTATATAGCCTAAGGGGTGTCCAAGGACCCCTTTTCGCATCCCTAAGGAGTCCCAACACGTTATAAGGCCCAAATAGCCGAAAAGATGGCAACGTAGTGCCCTGAAAGATTCTGGACGTTAAATTGTTTTAACGATTTCTGTTGATTCTAAAGAAATTTTTACATGGGACCACTTCTGTTAGTTGTCTTATCAAATTAGCTTTCCATCCATATGTGGATCGTTGAAAACAGAGTTCGTATGCGACCTGGGTGTCCATTTTACTACAAGCTGCTCCTGGAGCCCGAGATGGACTCGAACTTGACTTGAATTGGGCCTCCAACTTGGCTTGGACGCTCTTGCTTGCCTCCTAAGGTGGTGGCCAAGGAGGAGGACGTCCTTGGGCATCTCTTAGGTGTTCTCCATCTTCATGGGGCGTGCTCCAACTTAGGACTGGGTCCCAAGTATGACTAACATGCCGCAACAACATCGATGCACCTGACAGAAATAGTGGCAGAATGTCTTGATGATTTGAAGACCTTGCCAATGTTATATTGAATAGGGATTAGATCTATTTCAAAGATTATCAAATAATCTTTCCATAAAGTGCTTATGGACCTCAAACTCACTCCGGATGAAAGAGTTATGGCCTTCCCAATGGAGTATTGTCAGGCTGCCGATGACTTGAAAATTCAACTTTGATGGACTTGCACTTTGAGACACATTTGTACCTATAGTAAAATAATGACATGTACATGTGGAACCAAGTGAATTTTTCCAAAAATCACTATGCAAATGTATGAATGAGCTCACCTTATAATCAATGGTCATATACGAAGTGTCATATCATCATCATCCTTCGTTTCTTGACAACAAACCGTCCTCGGTTTGAGCTTTGTTGGAGGGATTGCTCCCCTTCTTGAAATTTAACCAGTTTCTATATAACAAAACTTAGGGATCTCAATATGACATGATTATATCCATTACAGCCCTCTGATTGATCATATTGTTGCACAACAAATGGAGATTTCTGATTTGAACAAATATAAACTCGATGTACCATATACTCCCCATTACAATTATATTTGCCAACAAAGTGATATGTACATCTAGAAAACCATGGCAATTCAACGCATAAAAATTTCTCCCTCAAACTGCTTAGAGAACACAGAGTATCAAACTCAATATAACCCAAAATATTTAATGAAGATGTCAATTTTAGTTGATCTCTTTCAGTAGCAATTGGAAGTAAATGTTTATTTTCAACACTAGTATTTGGTTCTAGAACAAAAGCATCATGCTCATTCAATAGTTGTGGCATAGGTATAATAAAAGCATTGTCACACAACTCTTCTTTATCACAAACATTATCAAAGTAATTATTTTGTAACAAAGGTAATTCAGATTTAGTGTCCACTAAGTGTTGCTCTATTATAGCATGAGTGGTGGACAAATTCAGCACAGCATCACCAATTTCAGAAATATCAAAGTTTGTAGCAAGCATAAAAGAACTTTTCAATTCGGATACTTGCTTATTTTAAGATTAACATCTAATTCTTTCTATTCATTAGCAGCTCTATCTCTATTAGTTTGTATAATTTCAGCATGGATTAAAATTTTACCAGACTCTTGAGTGGTTGTGGATGGTGGTGGTGAAGATGCGGCTGCAGTGGCGGAAGCAGCAACTCGCTTGCTTATAGCGGTCTCAACCTTCACAAATGCTTGCTCTATCATTGTCTGAACCTTCGCGAATGCTTGCTCCACTCTTGCTAATACCTGGGTTGTGAGGTTGTCGCCAAAGTTGCTCTGGTTATTTTGCTGACATCCCCGCAATTATTTTTCTACAAGCATAGCAAGCTCAAACAACTGGTTGGTAGTGTTAAAATCTTTATAATAAATAATATCCTGAATTTCACGTCTCAAACCACCATAAAAATGAACAATTTTATCTTCCATGTCCTCTACTATCCCACAACATATTGCACACTTTTGAAACTCTACATAATAATCCTGGACAGACATATTACCTTGCTCTAAGCGTTGTATTTTTTACATAAATCGCGTTTATAAGGAGGAATAAAATGATCACACATTGCTTCTTTAAGTCTATCCCATGATTGAGATTGTTGATGCAAATTGCCTAGTTCTTGCCATCAGAATTGAGCAAAATATTTGAATTCACTAGTGGCGTGTTTAACTGTGTACCTTAGGATCTAGGTGGGAATTGAATTATTTTTCAACAGCCATCTCCCAATCAAAATATTTTTCTCCATCATAAGATCCAACAAAAGATGGTATGCTAAATTTACCTCTTATACCTTGCTGCTAATGGTCAATATGTGATGGCTGATTGTTCTTCATGCGGCCCATGATTTCCTGCAATCCACACTTAAACAGAAAACTCATTGTTCGATATTGTTAGGAATCAAAATAAAAGCCTTATCAACATGTTATGGGTCAGTGGAATCGCACTCTCACATGTCTTACCAAGCTCTTACAAGTGTTCTTACTAGAGCAAGACAATGGACGGTACAACCAGTGGCTGGTTAGTGATACCTGTGAGGCTGTAGCACCAAGATTGCAAGGATCTTTTTCTATACTGATCTGAAGTATATATGTGGAGCTTGGTAGGATAAATAATATGGTAGCAAGGAATAGCAATAATTTAATTTAGAAATTGCAAGATTGCAAATTAGTCCCAAGTTAGTCTATGTCGCCGGTCTAAACTCGTCTCAGACCTAGTTCAAGCGAGCAACAAAACAACTCATCACAAGGACTCAAAAGGATGCAAGCACTTCTGATTTTTTTGCACTTTTTTTATTTTTCTTTCTGTTTTTTTTTGTGCGGCTTTTTTTGCATGTCGTTGCCTTTTGCTTTCTTTTTTTTGTGGTGCGGCTTTTTTTGGCACCTTATTGCCTTTTGCTTTTTTTATCATAGAAAGTGCCGCAAGAGAAAAAATTACAACTCTCAAGTGCAAAGTATTTTCACAGGATCTACCACAGTTTAAAAAATAACATCAGGAACTTCCTGCTAAAACAAATGCTCCACTTACAATACTAGAGCGATATTGATTGGGTGAGGATGTCTGGCCGATCCGCGCGTGTCCGGACGCATCCTCGCTGGGCCGACGGCCTCCTTGCTAGGCCTACGGACGGGCAGCCTAGGCACCTAGGAAACAGTTTTCCCCACTCCTCACTCACTCTGAATTGGCACCTCACCAGACCGTGGTCGCGGCCGCATCCACCTCGCCGTCCATGGACTCCACTGCCCGGCGCGGCGCCTCCACCGTGCCATCCACTCACCGTGGCGACCTTCACCATGCCGCCCGCATCCATTGCACTGCCCGCCTGGCCCGCACCACCCGCCAGGCCTGCTAGTTGTACGCCCCCACCGCAGTGTCTGCCTGTAGCGGCTGGTCCACCATGTTGCTCCACTACGCTCGAACCATCACTGACCGTCTCCACGGTGCCATCCTACCGTCGTGACGACCATCGCGTGGCCCACCTTCATAGGGATGTCGATGGTTGCTTGTCACCCCAACCCTAGCGGTGTAGGTACCATGGCGGTTGCCTGCCTCCCGCCCGCTCCTCCTTCTACACCGTGACCAAACGCCGATTCCGAGTGATGCATATGAGATCGGGCAGGGATGTGTCGCCCGTCAGGGGCAACTGACCCAGTAGCAGTGATGAGTAGGCAGATGCTAGGCGGGGACATGGTTGCGGGCGTCTGGCAGCGTAGAAGGTCCACAATAGTAGGGCACGAGGGGGTCTGGTAGCGAGCAAGGTCCCCAACAGCAAGGCAAGCCAAGCATCTTCAAGCAAAGGACGAACCAACATCTCTGTGAAGAAATCTCCAATAAAGAAGGTCCCGAACCAGCAAGGTATGGCATCGAACATGTAGCTCCTTGGTTCCTAAAGCATCTCATATGCACATTTTTAGAATTCATAAATGCAACACACAGGATGATAGTGTGTTTAATGTATGTTGGTGGTGCTTGCTAGGCAGTAGATGCATATGTCCAATTACTGCAGATATTGAAGGAATATAATTGAAATCTTGAGATTAGACATGACATTACTCTTTATTGCATCTCCAATGGATTTTCTGTTTATCATATATGGTCAAATGTATGTTGATTCCTACTGGGGCTAGTGTTGGATAGTGACTTTGAACATGTATGCTGATTCCTGTAGGGGTTAGTGTTGGATAAAAACTTTGAATATGTTTCATTATGCTGTCCTACGTTGTTTCACCATGATATGTCCAGTGTTTCATGCCTTCTTCATATATATTTTTTTGCAACAATCATCTATAGGGTGTCTATATATTGGCATGTTTCATTTTTTAAATGTGATGTGTTATTGGTGCATCTATGCTGTCCACCTGCGTGTTGGAGCATGTAGCAACTTGTGTCTACTTTTTTATGCGTTATTATGAACTATGTACCCCAATTTTTGGATTTCATTTTAATATGTTGTTTCTTTGTCTTTTTTACGCAGGAATTAATGCTCCCAAAACCAAAGGCAAAGACAATGGCGACCCCTTCACAACAAGATTTTCAGTCCTCAGGATCTGTGACTATGAGTTCAGTCAACATCAGGTAGGGTGGATTAAAGAGGCTAGTTTTGGTGCTTTACTTGCCATGTCTGAGTTTTCCATCCCTGTGAAGCTCGTTGCATGGATCATGAAGCACATTGACGTTGATTTGAGAGAGTTTAGGCTCAAACGTAAAGTCACTGTATTTGACAAGCAGCTTGTTTGCAACATTCTTGGTGTGCCTAGCAGAGAAGAGCCTATTAAGCTTGCTTCCACCACCGATCAATATGAAGCCTTCTAGAAGATTAGTGAGCCTTTTATGGATGGATTCAAAGGGAAGTGGCTCAAGTGCATGGAGGTGTTGACTAAACCTAAGGACAAGGATAGTTTTATGAGGGCATTCATGTTGCTTGCCTTGGGGTCTGTACTCTGCCCAGGAACAGATGATGCAACCACCTCACGGTACTTGTGCAACTTACAGGATGTCTCTAAAATCAAATCATTTGACTGGGTTGGGCACATCCTTGATGAGTTGATGAATCAAGTCCGAAAGTACCAGATCTATGATCCTAAAGTTGAAGGTGCTGCCGCAAGCCCCTATGTTGGCTCCTACCTTGCTGTTTTGGCGGTATGTTCATTTTTCCTTTTTGTCTTATATTCTTTTTGTAGCCCCATTGCAATAACTTTGCTAATCTGTTCCATTGGTACTACCTCATGTGTTGCAGTAGCTATCTATATATGTTTCAGTACATATGGTTCCATATACTTTAGCCCTGATTTTCAAATGTTTCATTGGTACTACTTCATGTGTTGCAGTAGCTATCTATATATGTTTTAGTACATATGTTTCCATATACTTTAGCCCTGATTTTCTACTGTTTCATTGGTACTACCTCATGTGTTGTAGTAGCTATGTACATGTTTCATTACATGTGCTTCCATATACTGCAGGCCCTATTTCCTAATGTTGGGCCTTCATGTTTTTTGGTTGTATGTAGATTGCTTACATGGACCACCTTGACATACCTACTGATCGGGCTACTCACAAGATCAATTATTCGGTCCCACGCATTTGCCATGTCACGAACAATGACTTTAAATTCATTGAAAAGGTTGACATGAGTAGGCTGCAGCTCAATGCATATGGACAGCAACCTGTGAGTTTGATGCCTTTTTTCATCTTCATTCATCTTTAGTCATTTCTTTTAGTCATTACATTATTTCTTGACATAATATATCTTCATTCATTGCTAGTTCTGAAAGACCAGCCCCTACCCTACCCCGGTGCCCATGACTGGTTACATTCCACCCCTGCCACCAATGCCTAAAGAAGAAGAAGAGCCCATGCTGCCAAGTCTTAAGGACTGGCTAGATTGCCCAGGCACTTCCAGCCACCATCCAGTTGATACTCCTATGGTTGCCATTGAGGTGATTTTGTCAAAACCCTCTCATAATTTCCATACATGTTGCACAATGTGCATTCACATGTTAAAGTGTATTTTTCCCCATGTTTCATTTACCCCACTTCATATGTTGCAGTGTCATTTCCTACATGTGTTAGTGACCCTATTTTTATATTGTGCAATTATTGTTTATGTATATATATGTTGCAATTTCCTATGTTTGACATTGCATATATTATTTTATTGTAGTCCCTTCCTAAAGAATACCAAGTTCTATTGGCGCAGCATAATTCTTTGGTGGAGAAAGATTTTGATGAGCTTGCGTAGGCAATGAAAGAGCAAGGAAAGGTGATCATGGCAAAGTGTGGTGCTGAGTTGGCTTGTAAGTTGATCCATCTGAACAAACATCTGAATGATGTTGCTAATTTGGCAAGTAAGATGAGCCAGCTGAAGAAACCTTCCAATGATAATGCCAACGTACATCCTCCACCAAATCCAACAGATCCACCAGTGGAGTCACCCAAAAAATCATCCAGCCCACTAGAGAGTATAGGACATGCTAGTACTTCTAGTCCACCAATCCCACCAGAGAACAGAACACATGAACCAACTCCTCTCGGTTCACCTATCCCACCAGAGGATAGTACAAAAGATCCAACTCCTTCGCCTCCACCAATCTCACCAAAGGAGAGTACAAAAGGTCCAATTCCTCCCAAGCCATCATCAAAGGAGAGTACAAAAGGTCCAATTCCTTCGAAGCCATCAGGCCCTTCATATTTAGATGATATCCCTTCATTTGACTTATTCAAACCTGATGAACTATAGTTTGAAGCCCTACGCCTACTAGTAAACACTATGATTTTTTCATCCATCTCATTTCATTTTATGTGTTGAAATGTGGCTCTTCGTTTGACACATGTGTTTTTCCCTTTTTTGTCCAGGGGACACCACCATTGAGGCTTCCAAGGACAGAGAAACAGGCTCGAGCACAATAGAGAAAAGGAATAGAAAGAAGAGGAAAAGAATTCACACTGGCCTTGGGCTGAATAAAAAAAATCAAGGTTGATGATTCCAAAGAAATTTGGAACAAGTTTTTGGCTAAAAGAGCTTTTGATCATAGATTCAATATAGAGGGTCAAAGCCAACCGTGAGTTTACCCCCTCCCCACCCCCCTACCTTTTTTCACTTTAACTTGTCCTACACTTATGCGCTATTTTATGTGGTGTTCAGATCTATTTCATTAGGCTTGCTTAGTTGTTGTGAATGTATTATTCATCTATTGAAACTAGCTCTTTTTTCTGTTTCCATACTTCATTTATACCTATTTCATTAAGTGATCAATTAGATTTGCTTGTTTGCCACCTCTATAGTAATCATTTTTTTAGAAAATAAAATAAAAAGTAGCTATACTTCATTCATGTGTTCAAGTAGGTGTTGCCATAGCTTTATTTAATTGTTGTAGCTGCTTATTTCAACTATTGAAACAAGCTTCTTTTGGTTTAACACTTTGTTCATCTTTGTTCTAGTAGGTTTTGCTTATATGTTCATTGTTTATTTTACATCGGTTGTGGTAATTATATCACCTTTTCTTTTCTACAAGGCCATCTTTCATTGAGATATCTGGCTTCCACGTTATGTTCGATGAGTTCTATGACTCCTTCAAGTCAAGGGGATTGGTTGGTAACAATGTAATGGCCTTGTGGAGTTACCAGTTCAATCTTGACCACCTTCAATTATTTGAAGAGGGAAAAACAAGAGATAGAAAATTTTCTTTCCCCCAATTGGCCACGGTAATGATACAATACCCTGTGACTTTCCATTTGAAACTGAATTCCTAAAACTCATCTTTTATTTAGCTCTTCTCCTTCTCCTTTTTCCACCTTTTTTTATGTGTGCTAGACATGACTTCCTGAGTGTGGATCTAGCTTCTTTCAAGAATGATGAGACTTGCAAGAACATTTACACCAAAATAAACAAAACATTTAAACTCGACAAGATGTGTCTGGTACGTGAGCTGTATATACATTCTTTGGTTTCTTTGAAATACGATTAACGAAGCATATTACACTCATTTGTAATGTTGTCAAAGGTGCCATATTAATTTATTTAATTTTACATCACCATACTATGCAGATGTTCTTTCCGATAGTATTTGAGAACCACTGGGTGCTTCTTTGTGTTAGTATGTTCATGAAACAAATTGCCTTCTTCGACTATTTGAGTGACTCCAAGGAGAGCAAATGTTTGAAGTGTGCCCAGAACTTGGTAAGTGGCTTCCTTGCTGTATCATGTGTTTTTTGGGTGTTTCAAGTAGCTTTTACTTTTAGTTGTTGGACATTCATTCCACCTTTGTTGAAATAGCTTTTGATTACCTGTTGCAACATATTTGTGGTTCTTTGTGTTAATTTCAACAAGATGTGATGACATATGATGTGCATATAATTTAGCTAGCAAGTTGAAAAATACCAAATAAGCGGATTCTGAAAATCTAGTGTCACTTGGTGTTTGTAAGTTGTCACTGTCTCTTGTACATGTTGCACATTATTACTTCAGTTGTTGAAGTAGATCTTGATTATCTATTGTAATGTGTATTCCTTATTTGTTTCATTGTTTTTTAGATTCAGAATTTTGCAGCCACAACAGTGAAATATGGGGTCCTCAAAGCTGATGTGTATGATTTTGCATGGATCTACCCTATAGGATACCCTAAACAAAAGAATTTGTATGTTTTCAATTTAGCTTGTCGCTCCTTGTCATTATAGCCTAATGATTGTATGTTCACATTTTTTATTGTTCCTTTTTCTTAAAAGGTTTGATTATGGGCTGTACACAATGGATTATATGGACACATGGAATGGCAAGAAGATGGTGGGTTCATCACTCGAGCAAGTATGTGTTGCCATTCAAAAAATTTCTTATTGCAACTCCTATTTTGTCTCTAAATATGCTTGCTCAGATTTGCTCTCCTTTCTTTTTTCATTACCTCTCTGCCCAGTGGTCGGTGCTAGAGTATAGGAAGCATGCTGCTGCGCTACTCCTTCTATCAGCGCGCAATATGGTTAAGCTAGATGACTTTATGAAGAAGTATGATGCCAAGGAGACCTGATCAAGTTGATGCTATGTACCTTAGGAGGTGTCAGGAGAACGATGTGCATTGAAACACAAGAATTCTTGTAAATATGGAGTGGTGTCCTATTATGCTATGTGGCAATATGTGAATGCTTGTGACCTTAGGTCATCATACCCTAGAAACATTCTAGCATGATCTTGTAGTCACCCTTTGCTTTTGTATAGCCACAATTTTAGATGTAACAGTATTGAAATCTGTTGTTTCATTAGAGCATTTCAGATGTAACAGTAGTCAACCTTTGCTGTTGCATGACCACATTTTTAAGATGTAATAGTAGTGAGACTCGGTTGTTTCATTAGAGCATTTTAGATGTAACAATAGTGAAATCATGTTGTGGTCATTAGAGGATTTCAAATGTAACAGTAGTGAGACTCTGCTGTTTCATTAGAGCATTTCAAATGTAACAGTAGTGAAATTATGTCGTTTCATTAGAGGATTTTAGAGGTAACAGTAGTTCTACCCATTACAAATGAGTGTCATTGCTTTGTTAATCGTATTTCATTAGAGCATTTATTTTTGCTGAAGCAAGATAAATCTATAGCTTTAACTCGGTGTCCCTTATATGCTTTGTTGTTGCCACGTATTTGCATGTCTCTACACCATGGCCTTCTTTGTGGCATACCAAGCACGCTGAGTCTTTTGCTTTGGTCTTCCTAGCCTTGGATGTGTTCTTCTTGATTGCTTTATCTTTTGCTTGTCAAACAATGGTCTTCAAACGCTCGACCTTGTCCTTGGGCCTTCCCTTTGGATCTTTTGTCGGAGGGTTTTTGAACTTTGTTTGTTTCACCCCTCCCTCCACCTCCTTTTCACTCCCAACTATATTTTTTGGATCATTTTGCCATGAAATCAATGCTCAGGTGGTTGCCTTCACCTTTTCCCTCAGCTAGTCAATCCCTTCTGAACCCACCATGTACTCTTCTGGCCCGACACAAGCATCAGCTACAAGCTATGTCATTTTCTTGCACAACACATTATATCTCAGCTTGTTTGTCACTAGAACACCAAATAGTGGTTCAAGGCCTAACAAATGTTGAGGCACTTTCAGCGTTGCTTCTTCTGACCACCTATGCAGCAGGTACTTCTGTGGTATGCGCAACACATCAAGTGTGGTAAAGACTTTTAGGATGTGGGGACATAGGAGACCATCTTGATCAAACATGTTGCAAGAGCATGTGTATGTTTCAGACCCCTGATTCGCAGCAACATTGTATGTTTTCATTGTCGCCTCACCTTCCTTGTATACTCATTTCACCACCTGGAACACAAAAGGAAATATTGTATGTTTTCATAATCAGAATCTATAAAATAGGGGTATCATGGAACACAAAGGCACCCAGAATTCTTTTTGTAGTGGACTCTGGATAGTGTTTCAGTAGTAATGTAACACATGTTTCAGTATTGGTAAAATAGAGCATCTAGTCATGGTATACACTAGCACCCAGAATTTTTTATTGCAGTAGACTATGGTTAGTGTTTCAGTACTAATGTAATGCTTGTTTCAGTAGTAAAACAGAGCATCCACTGCAAAAAGTATGCTACAACAGAGATGTGCTGTCTGAAAACAAGACAATTCAAGGAAATTGAGGCATGAATGTACACCTTACATGCACTATCATTTGGCCACCCTCTTTAGCAATCGAACATATAGTTAATGTCCTCGAATCACGCAGGAGCTCTTGGAACTTGAAGAAAACACTTCTGGTGTAGAACTTAGATGCTTGCCTCTCAATTTTAGACCTCCCCCACAGTGGTCGATTTGTCGTTTCACCTTTGGCTGCTTCTTGATACTCCTTCTCAATCCTTGTTTCCATTATGTACTCATACGGGGTAAGGAACTGCAACATCGAGTCCTGTGGGTACACCATTTTCTTGAATAATGCATTCATACTCTCAAATCTCCCTATTGTGCTTGTGAAGGGAAAGAAGCATCTCCTAAAATATGCAGGCGCCCACATAGACTTAGTCGAAGACATGTTCTAGAAGTGTTCATTGCCATGCATATCATGCTTCGCCTCTATGTTATGCCACAACATTTTGAACTCTTTAGGTGACTTGGTGAAGTTGATGCAATTGTCAAACTCGTCTACAAAATCTGGGTTGTTCCTGATTAACCAACCAAACTTCTCACAAGCTTTGCTCACCACATGAAACTTGCAGCACCTATGTGTTGCACAAGGGAATACCTATGCTATTGCAGCTTTCATGGCCCTATCCTAGTCAGTCATGATGTTGGTTGGTGCCATCCCTACCATTGTAGCCTTGAGTGTTTGCAGCACCCACACAAAGGTTTTAGTAGTCTCATCCGGAAGCAAAGCACAATCTAGTAGGATGCTTTGGGTGTGATTGTTGATCCTAACAATTGGCGCAAAGGGCATGTTGTACCGATTAGTGCAGAACATAATGTCAAAGAATATGCAATCCCTGAAACACTTGTACAACTCCCTTGATCTGCCATCAACCGAAAACAACCCCCTCACTACATTCTCAGCATCTATCTTGACAGCATAGAAGAAGCTGGGGCTCTCGGCTTGGAACTTCTGGAAGTACTCTAGGACAACATCCATGTCTCTATACCTTACTCCTGCCCTCAAGTGTGTGCTCATGTTGAACACATCCTTACTGTTGAATGTTAGGTTTCCCATGCCTCCATGAAAGTCTCCTAGCATAGACATCATCTGCATGGTGGATATGTTCCGATGTGCAGTGTCTTCAACAGCTCATAATCTTCCCATGATATCCATATGTGGGACCATAGCTGCTTTATCCTACCCTTTATCTTCACCTTAGGGTGTGTGTGCTCTGCTTGAAACACCATGACCCTCCACCTTCCCTCACGCAGACCCATAGCCATGTGTGCCTTACAATCTACCTTCTTCAATGTGCTCCGCTTCCTTGTTGTAGTAGTCATTATAGCTGTTGCGCTTTTCTTCTTGGATGCGGTCATTGCTGATGATGATGCGTTACTTGATGCATTGTCTTCCTTTTCACTAGGTGTAATCCTTGCATGTGAACACTCAAAACTCCTTCCTTATCAACTGCTTACTCACACGACTATTTCTCGATGAGCCTACCCTAATACTAAATCCCATCTTGAATGCATAAGCATTGTACACCCTCCTTGCTTCCTCTAGTGCATCAAGCTCCATTCCTTCAAATGGAACCACCGGCTAGGAGCTTACAATGTCCTCTTCTTCTTCATACACCATCTCATCATCAGTTATATCCACCTCAACAACCTCACATGCTGACCTTCTACCCCCCTGAGAAAGACTTTGATCAAGATCGAACACTATGTTACAAAGGTGTTGTCAGATTACACATGCAGTCAACAACAAATAATTATTTTGATGTAAAGAAACAAATTCAGTTAGAGTGTGCCTAGAAACATACTTATGAAACATAGGCAACCATGTTAGCGCTTGAAGTTGCAGCAATAGGAATGTTAGCGCTTGAAGTTCCAGCAATCTGATGATGTTCGATGATGGTATTTCTCCCATCAATAATGCCCTCCTGCACATTTCAGAGTGTTGCAAATTTGGTTTAGTTCACATTTTGTTACAGATGTGAGGAAACTACAAAATAGGGGTATCATAGAACACACAGGCACCTAGAATTCTTGTTGCAGTTCAATCTGGTTTAGTGTTTCAGGAGTAATGTAACACATGTTTTAGTAGCGGTAAAATAGAGCATCTAGTCATGGTGTACATAGGGACCTAGAATTCTTGTTGCAGTGGACTCTGGTAAGTGTTTCAATAGTATTGTAACATACGTTTTAGTATTGGTAATATAGAGCAGCTAGTAATGGTATCACATGCACCTAGAATTTTGTTGAAGTGGAATCTAGTAAGTATTTTAATAGTATTGAACATACGTTTCAGTAGTAAAACAGAGCAAAAAATTTCTCCCTCAAACTGCTTAGAGCACACAGAGTATCAAACTCAATATAACCCAAAGTATTTAAAGAAGAAAGCAATTTTACTTCATCTCTTTCGGTAGCAATTGGAAGTAAATGCTTATTTTCAACACAAGTATTTGGTTATAGAACAAAAGAATCATGCTCATTCACTAGTTGTGGCATAGGTATAATAAAAGCATTGTCACACAACTCTTCTTTATCACAAACACTATCAAAATAATTATTTTGTGATAAAGGCAATTCAGATTTAGTGTCCACTAAGTGTTGCTCTATTATAGCATGAGTGGTGGACAAATTCAGCATAGCATCACCAATTTCAGTAATATCAAAGTTTGTAGCAAGCATAAAAGAACTTTTCTTGGATACTTGCTTATTTTCATATTAACATCTAATTCTTTATGTTCATTAGTAGCTCTATCTCCATTAGTTTGTATAATTTCAGCATGGATTAAAATTTTACTAAACTCTTGAGTGGATGTGGGTGGTCGTGGTGAAGATGCTGGTGCAGCGGCGGAAGCAGCCACTCGCTTGCTTATAGCGGTCTCAACCTTCGCAAATGCTTGCTCTATCACAGTCTGAACCTTCGCGAATGCTTGCTCCACTCTTGCTAATACCTGGGTTGTGAGGTTGTCGTTAATGTTGCTCTAGTTATTTTGCTGACATCCCTACAATTCTTTTTCTACAAGCATAGCAAGCTCAACTGGTTGGTAGTGTTAAAATCTTTATAATAAATAATATCCTAAATTTCACGTCTCAAACCACCATAAAAACAAACAATTTTATCTTCCATGTCCTCTACTATCCCACAACATATTGCACACTTTTGAAACTCTACATAATAATCCTAGACAGACATATTACCTTGCTCTAAGTGTTGTATTTTTTTACATAAATCACGTTTATAAGGAGAAATAAAATGATCACGCATTGCTTCTTTAAGTCTATCCCATGATTGAAGTTGTTGATGCAAATTGCCTAGTTCTTGCCACCAGAATTGAGCAAAATATTTGAATTCACTAGTGGCGTATTTAACTCTGTGTACCTCATGAACTAGGTGGGAATTGAATTCTTTTTCAATAGCCATCTCCCAATCAAAATATTTTTCTCCATCATAAGATCCATCAAAAGTTGGTATGCTAAATTTACCTCTTATACCTTGATGATTATAGTCAATATGTGATGGCTGATTGTTCTTCATGCAATCCATGATTTCCTGCAATCCACACTTAAACAGAAACTCATTTTTCGATATTGTTAAAAATCAAAATAAAAGCCCTATCAACTATTTATGGGTTAGTGGAATTGCACTCTCACACGTCTTACCAAGCTCTTACAAGTGTTCTTACCAAAGCAAGACAATGGATGGTACAACCTGTGGTTGGTTCCTGATACATGTATGGGTGTAGCACCAAGATTGAAATGATCTTTTTCTATACTGATCTGAAGTATATATGTGGAGCTTGGGAGGCTAAATAATATGGTAGCAAGGAATAGCAATAATTTAATTCAGAAATTGCAAGATTGAAAATTAGTCCCAGGTTAGTCTATGTCGCTGGCCTAAACTCGTCCCAGACCTAGTTCAAGCGAGCAACAAAACAACTCAGCACAAGGACTCAAAAGGATGCAAGCACTTCGAATTTTTTTTGCGCTTTTTTTTATTTTTCTTTCTGCTTTTTTGTGCGGCTTTTTTTGCATGTCGCTGCCTTTTGCTTTCTCTTTTTTTGTGGTGCGGCTTTTTTTTGGCACCTTATTGCCTTTTGCTTTCTTTTTTTATCTCAGAAAGTGCCGCAAGAGAAAAAATTACAACTCTCAAGTGCAAAGTATTTTCACAGGATCAGTTTGAAAAATAACAGCAGGAACTTCCTGCTAAAACAAACGCTCCACCAACAATACTAGAGAGGATGGGGAACTCGAATTAAACACTAGCTACTGTGATGTGATGTTGGGATGAGCGCACCACCAGATTAATTTCCAAAGAAAAGAAGATGGATCCTACCAGAGTATGTACGTGAGACACTAAACCAACTATATTTATTTTTGTCCTCATGAAAGTCAATGACCAATCTTAAAGCTATCGGACAGAGATATTTTATGCCTACAGGATCCTCAACGCAAGTCCTTTATGTGCCATGTTACAAATGGAAAAGGAAACCAGAGAGCAACTCAACGGGATGGCATGAATTCTGCTAAACAGAAAAAATAGGGCATGACGAAAACAAGACACGATGAACACAATGACATGGCAAGGGACCACTGTTCAATAAAACAATCTGAAATTAAAAATATTGCAATGGCACAACGGGTGATGGGATAGAGAAAAACAATGATGAACACTTCCAAGAAGGTTAATCCCTACTGTGAATCGAAGAACACAAGTAAGAACAAGATAAAATGCAACTCAAGTAAAGTAACAATTTGTAGATGTATGATTAAGATCTCAATGTGGGGTTTCACAAACCGATTACGGTGACTGTTCAAAGACAGATTAATCTAAAGCAAAACCCAAACCTTAATATAGGTGGCGGATATTGATTATATAGCCTAAGGGGCATCCAAGGACCCCTATTCGCGTCGCTAAGAAGTACCGACATGTTACAAGGCTCAAACGGCTCAAAAGATGGCAACGCAGTGCCCTGACAGATTCTGGACGTCAACTTGTTTTGACGATTCCTATTGATTCTAAAGGAATTTTGATGTGAGACTACTTCCATTAGTTGGCTTCTCAAATTAGCTTTCCATCCATATGTGGATCATCGAAAACGAAGTCTGTATGCGACCTGGGTGTCCGTTTTACTACGCGCTGCTCCTGGAGCCCGTGATGGACGTGAACTTGACTTGGATTGGGCCTCCAACTTGGCTTGGATGCCCTTGCTTTCCTTATAAGGCGGTGTCCAAGGAGGAGGACGTCCTTGGGCATCTCTTAGGTGTTCTCCATCTTCTTGTGGCAAGCTCCAACTTGGGCCTAGGTCCCAAGTAAGACTAACATGCCCGAGACAACGTTGAAGCACCTGTCAGAAACAGCGGCAGAATGTCTTGATGATTGGAAGACCTTGCCAGCGTGATATTGAAGTGGGACTAGATCTATTTGAAAGATTATCAAATAAGCTTTCGATAAAGTGCTGCTGGACCTCAAACTCACTCCGGATGAAAGAGTTATGGCCTTCCCAATGGAGTATTGTCGGGCTGCTGATGACCTAAAAGTTCAACTTTGATGGACTTGCACTTTGAGACACATTTGTACCTACAATCAAATAATGACATGTACATGTGGAACCAAGTGAATTGTACCAAAAATCACTATGCAAATGTACGAATGAGCTCACCTTGTAATCAATGGTCATATCCAAAGGTGTCATGTCATCATTACCAAAAATCAATATGCAAATGTACGAATGAGCTCACCTTATAATCAATGGTCATATCCAAAGGTGTCATGTCATCATCAGGCTGGGCCTAGGCCTCTGCTGCGCTGGTGTTCTGCCCCGGTGTGGGGTATGAATGGGCTTTTGCATATGTTTTGCTTGAATGCGCCTTCTTGATTGCGCATTTTGGTGTATTTTCATACTTGTGCCTGCTAAATATGTATACACCAAAACTCATGGAAAATGTGAGTTGTAAGCCCTAATTCTAAGTTTTGGTATTCACATTTGTTTTGTTTTGTTAAAATGTTGGTGGTAGAAAAAATGAGTTAAGCACCGCCAACAAGCTCCCCCACACTTAGCCCTTTGCTCATCCTCGAGTAAAGTTCTAAGGACTAAGCGAGTTCATCTCCTTGATTTTGGAAATCTGCATACAGGTTATTCCAAGCTTCACCTGAACCTGTGAACTTCCAAGTGTCTACCAAAATATCTTGGCTAATTGAAAAATAGAATAGCTTGGATTCAAATCTTTTCACTCTGTTCATGCTCAGGAACTTGGGTTTTTGTATGATTTTGAAAACATAAAGATAGCTTTTGTTCCTTGAATGATTCTCTCGGGTCACTCAAATTTGTAAGTGGTTCCTCACTGAGGCATATTTTAAAATTTTGCCTTCTCTTTTTATCATCCTACTTCTAATAAGCCTATATGGAGCTTTGGGTACGGATGAAAATTTGTTAGGCACTCTTACCTTGCATTTGTTGTAAAGTCAAATCCTGGACCGCATCAGAGAGAAGCGTCATACTCTTAGATCAAAACAGTGCAAGTGTGTGGAATTTTTAGTGGAATTATACTCCTCTATTTGATATGATTTCTTTCTCTAGCTTTTGTTTTGAGACATGGCTATCTTATTTTTCTATGAGCCTTCATGTGCTCATCATTTTTTTAAATGCTTTAAGGACCTTCATGTGTCCCTTTTTTCTATACTTTGGGACCTTCATGTGTCCCATTCTTTCTTTTTTCAAAACTTTTTTGCATAGCCTTGTTGTCTCTTTCTATAAATATGCTAGGAAGATCATATTTTAAAGCATGGAGTATTTATTTGCTGGTGATGGAAAACATGATGTAGCGTATTCCTAGTGTAGGAATAGCTGATTATTTGTGGCGTGTATGTGAGTTTTGATCTTGGGAGCATGAAACATCTCTCAATAGGGGTCACAAAACTTGACCAAACAGAATACAAAGTAAGAGGCATATATGGAAGGTTTTGTCATGAATGATCATATATGGCCTTGGTAGCTATTTGAAATGTCATTCAAGGAACATGCTATTTGAATTT
The DNA here is from genome assembly GCA_904845875.1 of Miscanthus lutarioriparius. Classification (NCBI taxonomy): domain Eukaryota; kingdom Viridiplantae; phylum Streptophyta; class Magnoliopsida; order Poales; family Poaceae; genus Miscanthus; species Miscanthus lutarioriparius. The sequence continues at coordinate 61,708,900 of CAJGYO010000012.1, forward strand.
CTATTTTGTAAAAATAAATCCCAAGCACTTTGCTAGAAATGAGCAAGTGTCATGTCATCCTACTATATCTCATTCGTCAATTACTTGGATAAAATGGTTTCCCTATTATAAGTGTTCACAAGTCTTTAGGAATTTTAGCAAAGAATAAAAAGTATGCAAAACTTCTTAATCACAGGAAGACATGGAGATGGAGCATATTCTTTTTACTATGTTTTTAAATTTTATCTCAGTTTTTAAGCTTCTATCAAAATATGAAATGAGAGAGTGAGAGTTGCACAAACCAAATTTGAATTTGACCGTCATTCGCGCAACCAAGTTGGAGCTGAGTGTGGTTCCTCCCCCCACACTTGTTTTCTTGTCTATTTTTATTATGATAACAAAAAGAACAAGGAAACAAGTGCAACAAATATTTCTAATAATAAAATCTTTATTCAATTATAAAGGTATAGGCGCATTACATAATTGGAAATCAAATATGATTGGAATGAAAACATGAAATTTAAAGAAATACGCCTAATTTATTCTTGCAGTGGGAGTGGCCTAGAAAGGTTGGTTTAGAGCATCTACCACTCCTACTGGCTTAGCTACCTTAGCTAATTTCTGGTTGAGCTTGAAGCGCAAGCTGTTGATGTCATGGACTAGATCTCTACTTTTGACGAGGTTTGTGGCTAAGCTGTCGTTAAGGCTCCAAAGGAGATCTCACAGGCTATCATTCTTGGCACTAAGAGAGGTGATGGAAGGACCATTGGAAGGTGTGTCCTCCTCATCACTACTCTCGTATTGCCCTACGGGTCTTTTGATTGGCGAGAGCTTCCTAAACCTTTCAATCCAAAGGGGCGCACCCAATGATTTCGACCCTTTTCCTGATGGGGCCGACTTGCTTTCTGGTTTTTTAGCCGGTTTGTGCATGAGCGCCTTCCCGTACCCTCCTTCGGGTTTGTGCACACCTACAATGGTGTAGGAGAGACTAGGCCTACCGGTATGAAAGGACAAACTAGCGTGGGAGACCGTATTGCCCGAAGGCGTTAGAACAGAGTGCTTGCTAGGTCCGCTAATGTCGGGTGCCTTCCGCTTGAGGCTGGTGGTTGGTTGTTTTGGTGCCATCTTCTTCTCCTTGGTGCCACCTTGGGGCGCCTTGGAACATGCCATGGTCTTGAGGCTTCATCCACCGCTCATGGCATAGCTTTGTGGTGCCATGATAGCGAGTGGTGCTTTGGTGATGAGCCTAGCTTCTTCCCACATGAATGAGCTCTTAGGTACAAGATCAATGGATGCCAGAATGCCATCAAGGTTGCAGGTGGAGCAAGAGCCCTTGTACAAAGTGAGAGTGTGGCTAGCCATTGCTGAGCTTAGAGCTTTGAGTGCAAAGTGGAGGGATAGAATAGAGCTTTTTGCTTGGTGTGCGGAGAGGAGAGGTCTTGGGGGTGGTTTATATTGGTGACTCAGCCACTACCGTGAAGGAAACAAACCAAGCACTGCCATGGCTGTGATACACAGGAGATCAAAGAGATGCACACAAAGATTGGGGGCCAGTGGAGCCATGGGTGGTGCGGCCACACCATGGGTGTGCCCGCACCCCAGCTCCTCTTGGCCTAGATTTTTGTCCAGGTGCGTGTGCATGCTTGGTGATCCTAGAGATGTTGGTGTCGGATTTTTATTCAGCAGGATCAGCGAGTGATAGCCCAAGATGCCCATGATCATGATGAATCAAGAGAATATTCATATTTCAAGTTTCACATGATTTTGTATTAATGAGTGAATATACATGTGATCAACAAAAATCAAGCAAGATAGAGCAAGATTCATGGGTTGTCTAGTGAGGGCATAAAGGTCATTTTACCATGATGTCTCGCTTAAGAAGATAAAGCAAATTTTTATATTTCAAGTAAATGCAATAATATGTTAATTTTTAAATTTTCATAAGTTTTGAATAAATTTATTGAAAGCAATTAAATCTATTCTATCTATTTCTAAGTTAGTGTTTTAAGAAGGCTCTATGAAAACTTTTAAACATTGATTGTTAACTTTGAAAATGTTACCGTCATTGTCTTGGATGGTGATCGTGCTTTGTGGCGAAGTGTTGATGACGGTGTATGGTCCTTGCCATTTGATTCTTAGTTTTTCTTCTCCGAAGAGTTTGACTTGGGAGTTGAACAGAAGAACCTTATCACCCTCCTTGAATTCTTTGTATTGGATTCGGTGATCATGCCATCTCTTAGTTCTTTCTTTGTAGAGCTTGGCACTGTGGTACGCCTCTGTTGACGATCACTAACATCAATTATAAACCATCAACATAACCTATATTTCTACTTAATTCCATCACCAAACATAGGTATAGAGGTTTAAACTAATAAATTCCATGAGTTTTGATGAATCTGTGTTTTTAGCAGGATTTATCTAGAAAACCGTCAAGGGAGACCTAACCGTCAAGGGGGACCTATTCGTCAAAGGAAATTACGAAATTCTGCCACGTAACTAATGTGGGAAGACTCTAGAAGACTCTAGGAGGTTCTCCACCGAAGCGGAGCCTAAGACACAGACATGTGGGGCAGGCTAGCCCCACATGTAGGCCGCCCAACCGCTGGGGTCCACCAGTCAGCCCCTCATTGCTAAGTCGTTTTCCCACCGCCTCCTAGGTTGCATCTACGCCATCCTTTAAGTCGGTTTGATCCAAGGGCTCATGATGAACACTTTGGCCTATATAAACATCCTTGTACCCCCCTCCCTAGGCAGATCCCTAAAACCCTAATTCATATCATGAGGATTAGAGCCAGCTATCAAGAGAAGATTAGTCCTCCATAGGATCTAGTCTTATAAATAATAGTGAGATAGAGAGTGAGGGAAGATTTTGGAGGAGGTGCCAGCCTGTCGGTGCTCTCTCTATGGCTTGTACCTTGGCGGATTCAAGTTCTACCTGAGCTTGCTTTTGAGATTTCTCTAGTAATCAACTTCTGATTCAAGTAAGCTTCTTATTTATATTGTTCATCAGGTTTGTGACTCTTTTGAGTGCTTTATTCTCTACATAGGGGGAGTATAGTATTAATCGTAAGTGTAAGCCTAGTGCTTAGACTTGGGTTTATCGTGGATGCACCCTGCATTCTGAAAGGTGGTATATCACATGAGTGACATAAGTTCTATATAGCCTGTACTATATAGCTTCGTTGATCCTTTGTATTCCACCTCCCATCTGTAGGCGCACGTAGGACGCGGTTGCGAAGGAAAGCATCATCTGCTAGTGTCTTTCCAAGTAATGTCCCTAGTTGAATAGTAGAAGACATAGCATACCCAAATCAGAACTAGAGAACCTTAGTTTTTCCGCTCTATGCTCCTATTTATCCTCACCTTGTTGCTACCCTTAGTTAAGTTGGACCATAGTTAGTCTCACACATTTCCCTGTCGATACAATACTTGGAATACATCTAGGTGAAAGCTACAACGGTATCCATGCGCTTGTGGGTTTATCTGTGTGCATTAAAATATACCAATAAGCTTTTGGCGCCGTTGCCGGGGAAACGGTTGCTAAATTAACTACGAGCCTAGCTTAACCTTTTATCTTTTATTCTTTCTTTTGTTTTAATTTTTATTTTAGCATGGATTACACTCCTATCTATTAATATGCTAAACCCACGAGTGCAAGCCTAAGGCCACCATAATCTTAAGAGCCTATCATAACACCTAGCTATGAGCTGCGCCTATGTTTTATAAAACTGATTCAGGATCAATCCTTCTCGGGAGAAGGCAATGAAAACCGATACTCACACCTACAAGTGTTTGAACAGACCTATGCATGCTTGCGTATCGCTGGCATGTCTAACAAGACCTTAAGATGGAAGTTGTTTCCATTCTCTTTGACAGAAAGAGCTAAACAATGGTATAATCAAACTGTAGGAAGTATGCAAGGAGATTGGGAAACGCTATGCTCTAAATTTTGTTTACATTTCTTTCTCATCTCTAAAGTGGTTAGCCTTTAGAAAGAGGTTCTAAATTTTAGACAACTAGAAGAAGAATCTCTTAGTACATTGTGGGATCGTTTTAACGAACTCATCATCATCGGCCCAGACCTTGCCATTCAAGACCCTATACATCTTCAACATTTTTACATGGGTCTTATCAAGGACTCCTTGGAATCCCTTGATGCAGCCTCTAGAGGAGCTTTCCTTCATCTGTCTGCTAGTGAAGCAAGGTCCATGCTTGATAGGATTAGTGGAAAGACTCCCTGCACTAGCATTCATATTGAACTCCCTAAAAAAGAGAAGAAATCATCTCCCGATCAAGTAGAGGAAGTTTTGATGGCCAAATCACAACCACTCCAATCCTAAGATTTAACTATCAATCTTGAACCACTAATACCCCAAAATCCTCCATGAGAAGAAGGAATTCCACCTTTGGAAATCCCTATTGAAATCACGGATGACCTCTTTGGTGCTGGTTTTGAGAAAACATTAAATTCTCATCTTCATAAGAGACCTTCGAGTGAATATAATTCAAATCCTCTCAAGGATGGATCTCTTAGAAAGCGTCCTTATTCCCATATAGGACATTGGGAAGAATTCAAGGATGGCATAACTAGTAATGCCATAGAAGGAGAGCCAAGCCATTTAGAAGCCACTCCTATCCTCTCCCCTTCTATATACACATTAGATGTCTTATCTGAACCCATATCTCAACACATCCTTGACCCCGATGATGCCTCTTATGCTCTTTCTCCTAAGTCTCATGATGACCGTAGAAATCCACTAAGACAACAAAAGTATAGGAGTCATGAAGACCACAAGGATGACCAAGAAGAGCAACGACAATGGCTAGAATGTATGAAGAACTCATATGATGTTGCTAAAGAATGGATGGACAAGGACGAAGCCTTATGGGTAGAATCCAAACTTGGCCTAAATTCAAACAGTAAGCTTAAATCAATCTCTTTAATAAAGACGACTCATCCAAGTTTGGAGGAAGCCTTAGACAAGACCAACCCAAGAATCACCAATCCAAGGGAAATCTTGGACAATAAAATGACCAATGAATGTCATAGGCATGGAATGATGGAGACAATGTTGTTACCTATAGACATTCATAAAGAATCAACCCTAGAGCTTGAAAAGGAAGATTACATTAGCGAGCATGGAAGCTACTTCATTAACACCTCATCAAATCCATGCTCATATGAGAAATCTCCTGAATCAATTGGTCTCTCTAACATTGCCACACACGAGATCTTCAACCCCCTCACGCTTCCTATTCATAAAGACTTTGAAAGGGTGGATGTAGATGCATATATTTATCATAAATATTGCAAATCTCATTGGCATGAATCTTGCGATAGGGACCCAAAGGTTGGTATTAGAGGGGAGACCACCTCACCAACCTAAAGCACGATTTGAAGGTTTCCCAAGGATGAGCTTCTGTGCTAAAACAAGCACTTTCGGGGAGACAACATGAGCTTTCACCTTTTGTTATAATTCCTTCAGGTATTTTTGTCACTAACCACTCTAGGTTTAAAGCAAAAAGGATGAACGATGACGATTCAAGGTATGTCCAACCAATCATCATGCAACATTGAATCACAACCATCCAAACTTGACTTTGCCTTGCAAAATTCAAGTGTGGGGGATAAACTTCTCTAAAAACATCTCTTGCCATGTTGCTAAATTATTTTGGTTGTCTCTACCTTTAAGCCATGCTCAATTTGCTAAATAACAATTGTGCCCTTTCATCTCCATTTGAGTAAATCTCTATAATACTTTCATGCTACCTTTGTTTGCTATAGTATATGCGTAGGTTTTGAAGTATTTTCATACACCTTTTCAATTAGGCATGGTGCTTAGTTTAAACTATTTTCCTGAACTAAATTAGACGAGGTGTCTAGTTTGATTCTAGAACCAAAAGGTGTGTTGATTTTACTTCCAAAGGCTTTTAAATTAAGCATGGTGCCTAGGTTAAAATGCCTTCCTAAATCAAATTAGACATGGTGTCTAGGTTGATTTTTGAGCCGATAGTATGCTGTAGTAGATACTATATATTTTGTTGGACTAACCCCTATAGGAAACTCTTAATTCAATTTGGGTAAATCAGGAGATAAATTCAAATCGAAGATGAAGCAAGGCACATGATGAACTCCAATAACTTTGTGAAAAATACACAACTCATTCATCATGGATGGAGGAACTCAAGTCTATAGCTCCAATGAACATCATCTCATCAACCAATAATCAAAAAAAGGTTGGCGAGAGAAGAACATGCAACTTGTCACATCCTCATCTCATCAGATGATGCAAAGAAAAGCTAAATGCAAGGAGAGGTCTTGATCAACGGACCTAATAATCCCTCACCAACAGGAGATCATTTGTGAAAACAAATCATTGAGGCATAAAGCAAAGGTTGAGGTAGAAGGTCCAACAAAGTGGCGAGATCGAAGAGTAGAAAGATGGCATGACAAAAGGATGAGAAAGAAAGGGTGCAATCTAGGCAACAATAAGCTCATAACTATGAGGTTAGCCAAATAAGGAAAACTTCAAGCAAAAGGGAAGGACCATCATGAGTCATCTACCCTTCGTCACATGGTGTCATCACGCTCCAATGATAAAGGTAACATCCTAAGGTAAATGGTCATTATTAGAGTTTTTTCTTAATTCTGATAGGCACATAAATAAGAAACAAACATGTTTGAGTCACAACTTGCTTGATCCAACCTAATTAACTCAACAAGTTTGGTTCTTTAAGCTTGTTCCTAGCACCACTTTCTTGATCTCATAGTTTTAACCAAATGAGCTAAAAATGCACATCTTATCTCTGGAAGATGATAGTCATAATCATGTAAAGATTGGTACATTATTCACAGATAGACAATCCTTCCATGGGTTAAGAAATTCAACCCTTTCGGCCAAATATCTTCAAATGCTACATTCATACTCAATCTTTTGATCTTATCACCCATGTTGTAATTGAACAAAACACATAACATCAACTTCATCTTGTTCAATGTGCCTTAGGATAGAGAGGAATAAGTAAAGTTTTGGTTCTATTGATGTTCTCCCACCAACAGAGCCTATGCACTTTATCTCTACCTTGTTTTATGAGCAGGACACACTTCAAGAAAACTGTGGGGGAAGACATTCGATTCCCCAAATTTCTATAAGTGAAGGTCATAAATCTGTCAAACCAAAATCAAAACTCACAACCAAGACAGGTTTGGTGGAAGAAGGTGACATCACCATTAGAGGTATCATCACAAGAATCCTCATCTTCAGAGCAAACCAAGGTACTTGATAAATGAACTTCACAAGGAGAAGTCCAAATCGAAGGACTTACAACACCGAACCCTCACCGAAAGAGCTAGCTTGGGGGAGAAGCACTCCCATGTATCTAGGTAAGTATTCTTTCCCCTTTAGTTTTAGGTTTTAGTTTCTTTTAAATAGTTAAAAAAATGAATGATCAATGAAATAAAATAAAAAGTTATCCTCATAATAAATATATATAGTAATAGTAATAATTTGTGATCTAGTAAAAGTGAAAACAAATAAAAGGTGTGTTTAATTTGTTTTTAAGAGCTGAATAAAATAAAGAGGACTCAGAATAAACTCTTAATTGGAAATGATGAATAGTTGTTGTATTGTAATTCCTTTCAAGTACCTACCTTTCAGCCACGAATTCTCCTAAGTGTTGGATACGACTGATTTGATATAATGATTTACTCTGAACTTGAAATCCGTGGGTAGCATATGCTTGATCTAAGTCTAGGTAATTGATGGATATGATATGAGAAGGTCTGAGCTATTGTTTATCTTGTTCCAAGTAACACTAAAGTTCTAGAGATTTACTTTTTGAAAAACACAAAAAATTCTACGAGATGAGTTCCTATATGACAAAGCTTGAATTCCCACTAGAGCCATTCATGTTATTTAGGCTAGAAAAAACTCCACATATATATTGCTTGCTTTTGCATTGAGTTTTGTCAAGCTTTATTGACCCTTATGAGAGGTTTGTCATGCTCTTAAAATCAAGATCACGTACACACCACATACACATATACCTACTGCTCCTACACTAGGAGTACGTGAAACATGCCTTCCATCTAGATCCACCAAAAAATGTTTTACTCCTACACTAGGAGTGAACACAAAACATGCTTGATAGGTGTTTGATCCACCAAATAAATGATCCAAGTTCTTGTTGCTATCTCTCAAGGTTTTGTTGCAGAAAAGAGACTTGGGGCTATGCAAAAGTTATTCATAAAAAAGAAAGAAGAAAAAAAGAAAGAGATGAGAAAAAATGGACAAGTGTTTGAGATATTTAAAACAATGGGTACTCAGATGCCTGCCTGAAAAAAAAAGATGAATAAGATAGCCCCTGTTCTCTAGTAAATGTTTCTAAGTTTCAAAAGAGAGATAAGTTTTTAAGGAGCATAATAGAATTAGGTTAGCCACCATATATCCACACACATGCACATCTTGATTTGATTGTATGACTCAACTCTCTTTGGATCCATTGTTTGACTTTACAACATATGCATTACAAGTATGCTCTAGATTTCTCCCTACCTATGAACTCCATATAAATCCTTAGTGGTAGGAAGGAAAGGGCATAACATCTTTATTGCCTTGGTGAGGATCCACAAATACCACATATATTGAGAGACTTGAGAGTGTCATACAATGGAATCTCTGAGTTTTATTTTGAAAACTTATAAAAACTCCAGAACAATGGTGGGACAAAGAACTTGAGACATAGTGCTTGACTTGATCGTTCTGTCTTTCAATTGCTCAAGATCCAAGTGAAGGCTGAGAAGCCCCATGATTGAAGGTAATATGGGTAAGTTTGAAAGTCAGGTCAGCTTATTTTAATCCAAAGGAGAATTTTTGATTGAACACCTATGTACTTTTGAGGCGTGAAAACACTGTAGCAACTCCTGATCCACTGCTGAGTTTAGTATTGCTCAGGGACTACCAAAGGTTAAGCTTGGGGGAACTTATTGACGGTCACTAACATCAATTATAAACCATCAACATATCCTATATTTATACTTAATTCCATCACCAAACATAGGTATAGGGGTTTAAACTAATAAATTCCATGAGTTTTGGTGAATCTGTATTTTCAGCAGGGTTTAACCAGAAAATCATCAAGCGGGACCTATTCGTCAAAGGAAATTATGGAATTCCACTACATAACCGACATGGGAAGACTCTAGAAGACTCTAGGAGGTTCTCCACTAAAGCGGAGCCTAAGACACCGATAGGCTGCCTGACCCCTAGGGTCCACTAGTCAGCCCCTCGTTGCTAAGTCAGTTCCCCACCGCCTCCTAGGTTGCATCTACGCCATCCTTTAAGTCAATTTGATACAAGGGCTCATGATGGATGCTCCACCCTATGTAAACAGCCCTATAGCCCCCTCCCTATGCAGATCCTTGAAACCCTAACTCATATCATGAGGATCAGAGCTAGTTATCAAGAGAAGATTAGTCCTCCATGGGATCTAGTCTTATAAATAATAGTGAGATAGAGAGTGGGGGGAGAGTTTGGAGGAGGTGCCAGCATATCAGTGCTCTCTCTATGGCTTATACCTTGGCGGATTCAAGTTCTACCTAAGCTTGCTTCTGAGATTTCTCTAGTAATCAACTTCTAATTCAAGTAAGCTTCTTGTTTATATTATTCATCAGGTTTGCGACTCTTTTGAGTGCTTTATTCTCTACATATGGGGAGTAAAGTATTAATCATAAGTGTAAGCATGGTGCTTAGACTTGGGTTCATCGTGGATGCACCCTACATGCCGGAAGGTGGTAGATCACGTGAGTGACATAAGTTGTATATATCCTATGCTATATAGCTTCGTTGATCCTTTGTGGTCCACCTCTCGTCTGTAGGCACACGTAGGACTCAGTAGCAAAGGAAAGCATCCTCTGCTAGAGTCTTTCCCTACTAATGTCCCTAGTTTTATACTAGAAGACATAGCTTACCCAAATCAGAACTAGAGAACCTTAGTTTTTCCTCTCTAGGCTCCTATTTATCCTAACCTTGTTGCTACCCTTAGTTAAGTTAGACCGTAGTTAGTCTCACATGTTTCCCTACAGATACGATACTTGGAATACCTCCGGGCAAAAGCTACAGTGGTATTCGTACGTTTGTAGATTTACCCGTGTGCCTTAAAATATACCAACAGCCTTCTCTCACCATTCTTCTAGCTCAGCAATTTGTTTTTGATGATTTCTGCCGGCTAGCTTTACATCCATGTTCTACCTCTTTATGGCTCAGTGAGCTTGGTGTTCAAGCTCAACTGGTAAATGGTAGCTTTTCTCATATACGAGCTGGAACGGCGACATGCCAATGGGAGTTTTATAAGTTGTCCTGTATGCCCAAAGTGCATTAGGTAGCTTGTCTTTCCACCCATTTCCCATTGCATTGACCGTTTTCTACAGAATATTTTTGATCTTTTTATTTGAAGTTTCCACCTGACCGCTTGTTTGATGATGGAACGGAGTGGTAATGTTGTGCTTGGCCCCAAGCCCTTTTAGAAAGGCTCTTAAGGTTTTGTCAATGAAGTGGGATCCTCCAACGCTTATCACCATTCGTGGTGTTCCAAAGCGAGGAAAGATTACTTCATGAAACATCTTCCTTGCATGCTTGGCGTCAGCAGCTCTATAGGGTAAAGCTTCCACCAATTTTGACACGTAGTTAACGGCAATGAGGATGTACTCACTGTCATAGGACGTTTGGAATGGCCCCATGAAGTCAATGCCCCAGACATCAAAGATCTCAACTTGTAGGTTGTAGTGGAGGGGCATTGCATTACGCGCTATGATGCCACCTTGCAGCTAGCATTTTTGGTGCCTTTAGAAGAATCCACACAGCCAAATTTTGGATTGCATGCAGAATACTTTGTAATGGCCTCCGTACAGTGCTGCATGGCATTTCTTGATGATTTGCAATCCTTCTGATATTGGTACACATCTCCTCAACAGGCCGTCAGAGCATACCCTATATAGGTATGGGTCATCCCAAAGGTGACGTCTACTTTATGCTTGCAGCTTCCTTTGTTTTCACCCAGTGGTACATATCCTAAAACCATGAATTTCACGATGTTTGCGTACCACGGGGTTGTGTCCGTCACCTTTAGTAGCATGTCATCGTGTAGGAAGTCATTTATTGGGAGTTACTGCATGTTAGTGACTTGCAAACGCGATAGATGATCAACGACAGTGTTCTCTACTCCCTTTTTATCTTTTATTTCAAGTTCAAATTCTTGAGTAAGAGAACCCATCTTATTAATCTAGGTTTAGCATCTTTCTTAGTGAGAAAATATTTAAGTGCAGCATAATCAGTATAAACGATAACTTTTGCACCCACTAAGTAAGACCTAAACTTGTCAATAGCAAAAACGAATTGCTAAGAGCTCTTTTTCTGTGGTAGCGTAGTTAAGTTGTTCTCCCGTCAGCATTTTGCTAGCGTATGCGATTGCATTATGCATCTTAACTTTGGTTTGGCCAAGGACCGCACTAACAGCATAGTCATTAGCATCACACATAATCTCAAATGGCAACGACCAATCAGGTGGTTGGATGATCGGCGCTGAGATGAGTGCTTTCTTAAGAGTGTGAAAAGCACTTAAACACTCATCTATGAACTCAAAAGGTGCATCCTGAGCTAACAGGTTCATGAGGGGTCTCACAATTTGTGAAAAATCTTTGATAAACTGCCTATAGAACCCTGCATGACTTAGGAAGCTGCAGATCCCTTTTACATTCATGGGGGTGATAGTTGCTCAGTGACTTGAATCTTGGACTTATCTACCTCGATCCGCCTCTTGGACACAAGGTGCCCAAGAATGAAGCCTTCACGAACCATGAAGTGGCACTTTTCCTAGTTAAGTACTAGGTCTTTCTCTTGACATGTCTACAATACTTTGTCTAGATTCTCCAAACAATGGCCAAAGGTTTTGCCATAGACCAAAAAGTCATCCATGAAAACCTCCATGATTTCTTCTATCATGTCTGAGAAAATAGACATCATGCACCGTTGAAATGACGCGGGCACATTACACAACCCGAACAACATTCTATGATAAGCGTATGTTCCATACGGGCATGTAAATGTCGTCTTGCTCTGATCATCGGTGTGGATGGGAATCTGATGATATCCTGAATACCCATCGAGGAAACAGAAGAAAGAATACTTCGCCAGCCGTTCTAACATTTCATCAATGAAAGGAAGTGGGAAGTGGTCTTTCTTTGTTATCGCGCTGAGCTTCCGGTAACCAATGCACATTCTCCACCCCATGATGGTACGTTGTGGAATTAACTCGTTTTTATTGTTTTCAGCAACCGCCATGCCTCCTTTCTTTGGAACCACTTGGGCAGGACTAACCCAGTTGCTGTGTGGTTTGGGATAAATTATCCTGGCATGAAGAAGTTTGAGGACTTCCTTCTTCATGACTTCTTGCATCGCATTATTGAGCCTATGCTGAGGCTCTCGAGATGGTGTACTCGAAGGGTCAATCGGAATGTGATGGGTACAGAAAGTTGGGCTAATCCCCTTGAGATCTTGAAAAGAATATCCGAAGACCGACCTATGGTTCTCTAAGATGGCGATGAGTTTGGATGTCTACTCATCAGAAAGCTTATTGCTAATGATTACAGGAGTTTCTTTGTTGCCATTTAGGAACGCATAGCATAAGCCAGCAGGTAGGGGTTTTAGCTCCACCGGAGGTCATGCCGGTGGTTCCTCTTGAGGAAGATCTATTGTTTCTCCTAAGTTGCCCTCTTCTTCTACGAAGAGTTTTGCATCCCTTTCTAGGGATGACTCGGGGGAATCAAAGGGTAAAACTGACATAACTTCCCTGGGCAGGTCAAGATAGGGGAGAGATTCTACTACCGAGTTTTTGGCTCGAGTGATAGGAATGGTAAAGGTGTCTCTCCCCAACTTTACGTCTAATGCCCCTAATGAAGGAGGCTCCACAATAAGTTTTTCTATGGGATGCCCTATCATGATGTCAAAATCCTGGATTTCAAAGACATGGAAATCAAGGGCTACCTCTATATCCCTATGATGCAAAATTGTATCATGGAAAATCACAAGCCCTTTTAGGCTAGTTCTTGGACTAGTCCTGAGGGTCTTAACTATTGGAGCCATGGATATTTCACCTAGATAAGCAAATACAAAGGCTATAGACATTAGGTTTGCTCCAATAGATGAGTTATAAAGCATGTCCACCTAAGTTCCTTGAATTTTACAATGAATGGTTGAAGAGGGGGTGTGTATTTGAATTTCTTCAAAAGAATGCTCTCCCTCTTCCACCCATTCACTACTCATGATAGCGGTCAACTCCTTGATAGACTCTCCACAGGATTCTTTGTCTAATGGTTCAAGAGGAGTGAGTGGAACTGGTGGCTTCTTTTGGCATGAGTACTTCGAGGTGTTTCTGAATTCTTCGAAAAGTTCATCCTTGAAATATGAAAGGTCAGAAGGTTGGAAACCTTCCTTTGGATCTTCTAGTTTGGGCGAGGGTCTCTCTAAGGATGTTATGGGTTCGGCCTCAGTCGAAGAGACTTCCTTGGGGCTCGGCTCGTGTTCTACATGGACGGGTTCTAGCGGAGGAGTGTTCTCTAGAATGTGGTCTAGGAGAGCTTCTCCTTCAACCATGGTTTTATGGGTAAACAAACCTTCGGCAACTATATTGAGGTGTAGGGAAGATTCCTTGCTAAGCCCTAACCAGAAATGTTGTAAAAGCACATGGTGGGGTATAGACAAGTCTGGACCAGATCTCGTTAAAATTGAGAATTTGTCCCAAGCTACACCTATGGTTTCCTTCTCTTTTTGTTGGAAGTTGAGTATCTCTTGTCGTAGGGTAGCGATTCAGGATATAGGGAAGAACACAAGACAAAATTTATTCCTTAGGTCTTCCCAATCACCAGCTACCTTCCCTATGTTGTGGGCGTAGCATTATTTCACCCTCTCATCAAGTGAGAAAGGAAACAACTTCCACCAAAGTGTTTCTTGTGGCATGCCTGAAATGGTCAGGTAAGCATAGAGCTTCTCAAACTCTGTTAGGTGATGATGGGGGTTTTCATAATCCAACCTCGAGAAGGCTTGTTACCGAACCATGGCTACAAAGCAAGGGCATAGTTCGTAACTAGAAGCTATGATTGGTTTCGATGATTGTGGTGGTTCAACAAACTTGCCCTTGGGAGCAGAAAGGTTTTGAATGGTAGGTTGCTCCATTAAAAAATGGATAAAAAGAAAAGAAATATAAAAACAAAGGATACACACGCAACTAGGTTTGGAGACTAAAATGACAACCGTTCACCAGCAACAGCGCAATAAATGCTTGTTGGTGCTTCTTAGCATAAGCAGAAAAGTCCACAAGCGCACAGAAGTACCGTTGTAGCACTTCACCCGGTGGTATTCATGGTATTATATTTCCACGAGGAACGGAGGTGTAAGTAGTCTCTTAACTAGTTTACCTAACAACAATGTAATAGAACCATCCAATTTATAAGAGCACAAGTACAATAGCAGCCCGTAAGCGGTCACACTATCATACTTGAGCCCATATAAACCCGGTAGTCCATCAAGTACCTCGAAGGGTCACGATTCATCACCAACATACAACCAAGATCGTACATGATTCAACATACATGACACATGTTACATAGAGTTCACAAATACATTGCCATACATCAGAGTGCGATTAAAGTTATTGCAAACCAAGTTCAAATAAAGTAGTAGAGGAAGCAAAGTAGTTTTTAAACCAATATCTCACACCATTGTTCAAATACTTGCCAGTTTGTGATCACAACCCACAAAAGCATCATAGATTAGATATATAAAAAGAAGCGCCTTGCCTGGGGCCTACTCCTCGTCCACCGCGGGACAAAAGCAATTCTTACAGTAGCCATGATAAATAGTGTTATCTGCAACAAGTGGGAAATAAACCCTAAGTACAAGAATATACTCAGCTAGACTTACCCGTCATAAACCAAAAATAAAGTGACTCCAAGGATCATGCAAGGCTTTATAAGTGTAGCTAGCTTAACAACATGTTGCATAAAAAGCCACTAATTCAACTATACATTTTATAATTCGGTCACCAAGTTAATTATAGATATTCATCTCTAGATTAGCAGCTAACCTATGCCAAACATGTGGTATATCCATAGTGACAGAACAATAGTAACCATAGCAGTTTATTATATCATTCTCAGAACCATTCCACTTGCCATTATCACTACGATGGAAGGAAGCTCAGTCAAGTTTCTCACTATCCGAGAGAGACGGTGATTCGAATCGATTGCAACCAGCAGGGCAGTATTCCTAACACAAACCCAGATCTACCAGCCATGGTAGCCTTAGGTCACCTTTGGTACAACTCAGGTACACATTTTGTGGGTTCGATCAGTGCCGCACCCTCAGGGACACTATCGGATGCTAGGTTGATCAGGACTCTAAGCTACCCTTGGCCTCACACTGGCTCCCCGCACATCCTTACTACCTCCGGTGTGTGCATTTTGACAGAACGAGGCCCGGCCTGAGTTGAGCTACTTGGCTTTGCGGTCGGTACAAGTTATCTAGCCAGCTAAGTGAGAGGCATGCATTCAAAATGACCGAGGACCAACAACGATGCAGTCCTTAATCAACACAGACGGAATCACATGAGTCAACCTACGACATAAACTCTGTCTAGCCTTGATTTACAACATCCCATGGTTCTTTTACATGATAGCAAATATAGCCAACCATGGTTCAGTGTCTACCTATATCTCGCAGGTGACAGGGAATCACCTGACTTCTACCGAGCTAAGCATTGCTAAGCAGTTATTTGATCCTAGACCTACATAGGGCTCAAGTTATATTTCTGGACAAGGTAGTTCTATGCATCAAGTGTTTCCAACCAAGTCTTATAACCTAATGCATCAAACATAAAGGACTCAAGTGATATTTGTAAAAATATAGGAGGCTTAGAATGCTCCGGGGCTTGCCTTTCAAGAAAGAAGTGGGTCGGTAAGTTCCTCAGCATCTGGCTCCTCGCCTTTGGGAGCTGCTGGTTGTCGTGTCCCTAGATTCTCCATCGCCTCTTCTTCGAATTCCAGTAGGGTTACTCCTTCGGGCGATTCTATATGTATGAGCATGAAATAAGATATCATGGATGCATAGATAATGACATGGATGATATGATATGATAAAATGCATACTCATAAGTATCCTTAACAGTAATGTATTAAAGTGATAACAAGATGAATTTTCTTTTACTGAGTAGGTGCATATCTCCTCTCTAGTAATTAAACAAACTTCCATTTAAGAAATTTCTGGATTGCAAAATAGTAGCCAATTGTTTTGACCATAACAGGAGTTATACACATCCAAACAATGTGGTTGTGGAATTTCTAGAAAGCTTATGAAATTACCTACAACTTTCTTTTAATCATCTTAAGGTGATTCAGCAGCTATCTAGGTCAAATAATTCAATCGTTCAGATCTATCTAGAGGGCAAGCAAATCTGACAGCAGACTTCTAACAGCTATAAGCCTTAAACTATTAGGACTATGACCATGAAATTTTAGGAAAAGCTAGTTGAGCAAGTTATCTACAATTTTGTTATTAACAAGTTTCACAGAAAAAGTCACTATCATCACAACAGAAACTACTCATGCAACCATCTAGTTGAATTATAAAGCAATGATTAAGTAGCTGCTTATAACCAATCAATTCCAAGCACAACTACTAATATCAACAGATCACATGCATCACAAGCACCACAGAAAACATCATGGTTAAGTCCAAATAATTTACTTATATGCATTTATTAATTTCCTTATATAATAAGGTGATTTAAAGGATAAATATTTTCTTTGCTTAATAAATTCTAAGAAAATTACAGTAGCTTACATACGACCCCAGTAGCCTACTACACAAATTTCATGCCATTTGGATAAGTATAGCAACCTCTAAAAATAACAAGTTGCATAGGCTTATTTTAACAAAATATAGTTTAGCCTAGTGAAAAGTGTCAAACAACAGATTTCATATTTTTGTTTCTTTCATCCTAGCATAAGAACACTATGCAAAAATTTGCATGATTATAAGTTATATATTTTTACCCCATTTATTTTCACAAGAAACTAGCAATTATTTAAGATTGAATAGGAAGACTATATTCCAAGTATGCCTAATGTAGGTTTAGTATTTTTCCTAGCTAGAGCATGTGAACACAAGACCAGCAAAATTGGAATCACAACTTTTGCACTTCGCTAGGTTAAGATATGCATTTTACCAGATAGAAACTAATTTAAAAGCACTTATCTAGCTCAATTTAATTCTCCTAGAAAAATATTCCAAACAGTAGGTTCCATATTTGTATCAAATAGTACACTTCATGAAGAATCTAGCAAAATTTGGATCACCCCATTTGGACACTCCTAACTCAAGATATAATTTTTGCAAGATTGCTACAAAATTAGGAAATAATAAATAAAGAAAACTAAATTTCAAATCGAGCTCCGCTGCTAGGTGCACTCGGTCTAGTGCACCCACGGTGACTGACGTGCGGGTACCACAGGTCAATTGACCCCACTTGACAGCGAGACAAAGCAGGGCGCACGGTTGATCGTGGAGAGCTCGCCGACGGTGAGGTAACCAGCGACGAGGTCACCACCATCGTGTTCCCAACCCTCTCGCGCACCTAATGGTACCCTCGGTTGGCTAGGCAGATCACCGGAGCTACCTCACCGGTGAGCATGGCGGCTCAGTGATGACGCGCGGTGGCGGACTCGCCATCTTCGGTGATGATAAGGCCAGGCGATCGGGGCTACCGCGTTAGGAGGTCTTAGCAGAGCTCTAGGGCTAGGTCCGAGCTATAGTGAAGCGGTGGTGAGCTCTGGCCATGTGCGTGGCAGCACGGCGGTGCGAGCCCACGACTGTGGCGTCTCCCGTTCCGACGAGACGGCTACCGGTGGTGAGTCTTCGTCTTTGGGTACGGTGCTAGGGTTCATGGCAATGCGGAAACACAGGCTAGAGGGGATGATGGGGTCTAGTCAGGACCAGCCATGGCGAGCTTGAGCTCGCAGCCATGGCAGATGCGCATGGCATGATCGCGTGTTCCCGCACTATTGCGGCGGTAGAGGTTAAATGGGTTGTGGCACTAGCATCTAGATCCTACGACGATGATGGACCAGGGTAGAGGAAGGTAGGAGGAGAATTGGTAATGGATGGCAATGGGTGAGCTTGAGCTCAGTGGCACACCACAGCCATGGTGGTGATGGCGATGCACAATGTGGCCTCACCTGGGCTGGAGCGGCTACAATGGTGGGTCAGGGAGGTAGAGGAGATGGTGGCAAAGCTATGGGCAAGATGGATTGGTTGGGGGTGCAGTGGGGACGGTGTGTGAGCGCGATGGAGGCGCATGGCGATGGCGGCGGCGATGCGCGGTGCTATTGCAGCTGTGGGAGGGAGAGCAAAGGGATGAAGGGCGCAAATGAGCGAGGGGGAGGCAGCAGCGCCTTGCCTTCGCCCTTGGGTGCGCCAGCATGACGGCAGTGGGGGCTACCATGGCACATGCCGTCCACACAGCGGCCATGGCCTTTGGCCTGTCGGCCACAACGCGCACGCGCGACGCCGGTTCAGGCAATGGAGGAGCCGACAGACAGAGCAACTTCAGGTCATTAGTAATCCTAATTCGTGGAGATTTTGTGGAAACTTTATTAATACAAAATGTAGAGTTACAAGAGATCTACAACTTTGCTTAAAGGAGTTTTGTTGAATTCTCAATGGTTTTCAAACTATAGAGCTTCAAAGTAGGCTACTTTGAAACTAAAAACCAGCTCTAGACTTAGCAAAATTTCTAAGTCCCTAAACAACATTTGATTGCTACTTGTGGGCTCTATTAGACCATGCTAGGCATAGAATTAACTCATGACCCTTAAATAAAGTTTGTTCCCCATATCATGGACTACAACTTTTATTAAGGGTACACTACCATGCAAACAATCTTTGCTATAGTTCAACTTTGGTCAAACTAGCATCATGTAATAGGCATTTCAAAGTAAACCAACACTTAGAAGCAAATTTGGGCTAGGTCATGAATACAAACATTGTTCCATTTTCCATCCTAGATGTGTCTAAGGTGTTTTTGTGACCTCACAACCATTTCTCACATTGGTCACACATGATCACAAGCATATATAGGTATATAAGGAACATCACATGTGATAACATATAAAGAATGAGATGAAATTTCATGTGAGCTCATGAATGCTTGGATGATGCTGGCTCATGAAATGCAAGAGCCAAATGCATGCTTAACACTAGGGTGTTACAAAGAATTGGAAGAAGGGTAACTTGGGTAGTGAGGTTCTTCTAAGGGTAGAAACCTTAAGCGAAGATAACTTTGCTACTACAAACATACTTTGGGCATCGAGTTGCAATTGGTCTGCCAGTTGATGCCGATCTATAGCTCTATGCCATATCCAAATGTGGGGTGTTACAAAGGAAGGACAGGGCTATCACCACCAACCGCCTACCCCTCCACCGAGGGATACGAGGGAAACAAAGGTGACTTTTAGCTTAGACACCACGTAAAGCATTGGCTAGGAACTTTCATCTTTATCAGGAGTCCTCTACTAGAGCACCCATCATGAGGATGGATGACGAACCCACAAGTAAGTAGTAACAATGATATCTTTTACTTAAGGGGTCAAACGAAAAGATGAATACGAACTTCTTACTCCAAGTAGTAAGACAAACATAGAGGTACAAGAGTAGAGGGGCTAACAAGTCCAGCACTCTGTCCACCTAATGTACAAGGCTTGCCGAGTATGAGAAGTAGAGGGCACCATTACTCCGCTATTGTTCTAACTCTTTCCTCTCTCACTCCCTACTCTAGTCTAGCTAGAAGCTAATGGGATGTGTGTAGCCCTTCTTCTTCTTCTTCTTCAATGTGTATGATGATGATGAATGTGGAGAGGGGGCCTCCTGTTATAGCTTGAGTATGATGGTTTGCTCATGTATTTTAGGAAAGCCCCACATGCAACTGCCTCTTGGAGCATTAATTGTAATACTAGAGAAATGTGGGGCCAGGCAGACCTAGGGGCGATGCAGCCACACCTAGGGTGCGATCGCACCCTAGGCTACGCGCCTGGCCACTGCCTTTAGCATGTGGGCTCCAGGCTAGGCCTGAGCCTTTGCTATGCTGGTGTTCTGCCCTGGTGTGGGGTATGAATGGGCTTTTACATATGTTTTGCTTGAATGCACACTCTTGATTGCGCATTTTGGTGTATTTTCATACTTGTGCCTGCAAAACATGTATACACCAAAACTCTTGGAAAATGTGAGTTGTAAGCCCTAATTCTAAGTTTTAGTATTCATATTTGTTTTGTTTTGTTAAAATGTTAGCGATAGAAAAATGAGTTAAGCACCGCCAACAACAATAGTGGTAGGAGCCTAAGGCCCCCTTTGGAACGCAGGATCTGAAAAATGTAGGAACAAGAAAAATATGGGAATATGATTGGAATCCATGTGAAAAATAGAGGAATGAAAATAGAGGAATTTTGTTAGAAGGGGTGTTTGGTTTTGTACAGGAAAAACATAGGAAATCAATACAATGAGGTTTCACTAGATGTTTTTTCCTTTGTTTTTTTCTATGAAAGTTGAAGGATAGGAAACTTTCCTATGGTTTTCCTTCCCCCATTTCTTCCTATGAACCCAAGGCCTCTACGATGCTGATTCCATAGGATTACTAATTCCTACATTTTGTTCTTTGGAAATCCTATGAACCAAAGGGGCCCTAAATTTTGCATCATCGTTTAATTTTGAAGTTGCAATACCTGTGCATTATGCTTATGTAATCCATATCTGTAACCTATTGTTTACTACTTGAATTTCCCAGTATGTAATCCATATCAGTACCTATGCGTTGTGCTTATGTAATCCATATCAATATGAAACTTGTGTTACTTGTTATGAACTAATCTTTTGGGTTTTCAATTAAAGTCCTCTTCCACTATCTATAACCTAATGTTTACTGCTTGAATTTCACAGGAAGCTATGGAAACTATACGAGTAGAACCTGTTACTGATGGGCATGAACCAATGACAAGTGCTGATGTTGTTCCCATGGTCCTTTGCCTCTCCCATGGCAAGGTCCACTCCCAGGTTAGTGTTGGTGGTCATTAAATTCCAAATATAACCATCAACTATTGCATAAATTGACTTGAAATGAATCACAAACTATAGTTATAGGGTTTGATTCTAACAAGTTCTATGAGTTTTGGTGCTCTCACTTATTTTGCAGGATATTTAATTTTCTAAAGTGAAAATGTATATCAAATGATGAATTGGAGTGCACTATTGTGAAGAGCTCGTTGAGACGATCAAAATGGATATATTACTTGCTATATTTGGAGCTTGAAATAACAAGGTATCAATTTTGCAAATTAAAAAGGAGCGTTGACGTCAGCATCGCTAACGCCAGCACCCCACAGTGCTATGCAGCCCAACCAAACGCGTCCACGTGGTGGGCTAGGGTCAGCCTCGGCGCATCGACAGTGACGCTCCTTATGCATGGTGGGGTCAAGGCGGGCCAGCGGGCCCCACGCGCAGCAGCTGTCCCTAGCGGGGAAGCCGACGACCAGCCTAGCCCATCAGGGGCCGACGCATGGAACCGCACGAGGATGCACGCGCGACTGCATAGGTGGACGCAATGCTGCTCGGCTTGGTGGGAAATGCTGCAAGGCTATTTACTCTCCAGAAAATGCAGACAGCACATGGTTTAACAGGTTTGGCTCCGGTTCATGGCCTAAACAGCCAGTTCTCTTCCGGTTCTCTTTCGGTTTTCTTCACAAGTCAGTTGGGAGGTTCCTTGGAGATGAAGTTATGATCTCCACTGCCCATTTAAGGTCAGTTTAATCTGATGGTGGCCATAAAACATGGCGTGGATTGATGACATGCCACGTTCTTGCCCTCTATTCGACCTAGGCCAACATAAGGATGCCCAGACCCCCTCCAGGAGGCACACATCTACACACCCAATGCTCTAGAGCTTCATAATTTCATACCCTTTGTAGTGGTGTCCCTCTAGATGGTTCGGATCTAGTTGTAATAATTTAGAAAAGAGGGAGAGAGGCAAGGCGAGAGCTGAGGAGGAGCTTGGTCTGTCGAATCCTCCTCGACTTTGTACCTCGATGGGTGTAGCTGGTCTTCTAGTTGCATCTAGAATATTACTCTGGTATTTCTAGCTTATTTGTTTTAGTATTTATTTCAAGTTCATTTATTGGATTTCCGCTTGCATCAAGTGCTCTAATCTTTGCAAAACTAGAGTAGTAATCAATAGAATAGGTGTGGTGAAATTGCACCTAGACCTATGGATAGTTGTGGTCGCCCTAGGTAGCCCTGACGGTCGATGTAGTCCACCACGTTTGGGTTGGTGTTTGTAGGACCGTAGTCAGAACTTCCTAGCTCCTTTCTCATCTGAGTCTAAGGCTAGTGTTCTGATGTCCCAAATTAAGTAGACTTTGAAGCAACCTTGATTCTTAGATCAACTAGAGAAACCTTAGAAAATTCCTCTCTACCCATAGAAACATTTATCTATCTTTATCTTTAGACGATCTTGATCCTTGATTAGTACACTTCCCGTTCCCCATGGAAATCGATACCTTGGAATACTCCTAGGTGAAAGCTACAGCGGTATCCATGCGCTTACGGATTTTTCTGTTTGTGTTAAAAAATACCAAAAAGCTTTCTAACACCGTTGCTGGGGAATGATAGTTGTGCTAGTTTCAAACCAAGTTCATCCGTGTATCCTTGTTTTTCTTTTACCACCATATTCATCTTACCACATGGATTCCACTCCTATTTATAAACTCTTCACTCCAAAGGGCAAATTGTTGGAGCCTCCACAATCATCACATCCTATACTTACAGATGGCTATGAGCTTCACCCTGCTTTCATAGCCATGGTTCGGGAGCAAACCTTCTCTTGAGAAGAAGGCGAAAATTTATATATCCACCTTCAGGAATTTGAGCAACTATGTTTGTGCCTGAATATTTCTGGCATGACACATGAGACCTTGAAATGGAAATTGTTTCCATTCTCCCTTTCAAAAAGGACAAGATAATGGTATGCTCATACCGCAAGAAGTGTAAATGGAGATTGGGATGAACTTCGAGACAAATTTTGTCTCACTTTCTTCCCTATTTCTAGGACTATCACCCTTCGTCTTGAAATTCTTACTTTTCAACAAAAGGAGAAGGAAACTTTAGGAGCAGCATGGGCAAGGTTTTCAAATTTAATCACATCTAGCCTGGATTTGTCTATGCCTGACCATATTCTTCTACAGCACTTCCATTATGGCCTTAGCAAAAAAGCTACCCTTTTTCTCGATATCTCTTCAGGAGGATCGTTCTCACATAAAACTCTTAGTGATGGGAAAGCCATCCTTGATAAAATCCTTGAAAACACCCCTTACACTGGAGTCTATGATGAATTCCCTAAAGAAGAAGTTGAGCCAAGCCCTGAGCCAAAAGAGGAGGAACACGCAAATGAATTGGAAATTCCATTTGATTCCTCGCATAATTTGGTTGTTGAAAAACCTCCCATTGCGGGAACGCAAAACAAACTAGAGGATGATAAATCATCTCCTTTAGTGCTTCCCTTTCAATTTGAGGAAGATCTCTTTGAAGATTATGGAAATACCTCAAATTTGCTTGTCCAAGCGAGATCTCTAGCACACACCACTACATTTGGTTCACACGAAGAATCCATTGTCATGGAAGACATCAAAAGACTTTCGGCGATCATGAGTTATGAATGGCTAAGGGAAGCAGAGTAATCTCCTAAGGTAGCTCGAATCACCTCCCCTTCAACCATTCTTTTGTGCCAAGTTAGAGGATCCGCTATGAAAATCCACTATAATCCTACCGCCGGGATAAACTTCATTTCAAAGACATTAGCCGAAACTCTTTACCCTGACACATCCTTAACCCCATCTCAAAAACTTCTACAAAGCCCATTAGGATTTATTCTTGAAAGCCATGGGGTCTTAAGGATTGTTCCTTTCACAATCAATAACTCAGGGATATGTTTAGATTTCCATATCTTTGACATCTCATAGATTCCTCTTTTGATTGGTAGACCAATCATGACACTTCTACAGGAAACACCACTACAAGATCATTTAGACTTCAAGGTTGCGAATTCCACTATTGTTGTTCCTCTTGCTTGTTCAATTAACATGATGGTGGAACCCAAACCTAAACAAGACTCCATTGAGGTGGTTTTAATGGCATCTCTAGAAGAGATGGCTCAACCAGCCCTTGATGATGAACACTTCATTCAAGAAGAGGAAGAGCTGGCAGAGCCCATTGAGCTCGACAAAAATGAGGAGCCATCACCTCCTTCATTTGAGCTAAAACCTCATCCTCTTGGCTTAAAGTATGTCTTTCTTCACAATAATCAGGAAACCCTAGTGATCATCAGTGACAAGCTCTCCGATGATGAAACACAAAAGCTTGTCACCGTTCTTGAAAGACATAGATCCGTTATAGGATACACACTCTAAACCTCAAAGGCATTAGCCCCACTCTCTATACTCATCACATCCCTATCGAGCCTGACTACACACCTTCAGGGGAGCCACAATGGGGACTTAGCAATGCTATGCGAGAAGTTGTTAAGAAAGAGGTCCTAAAACTTCTGCACGCCGAGATTATTTATCACGTGCCTCATAGTGAGTGGGTTAGCCCTGTCCAAGTTGTGCCAAAGAAAGGAGGTATGACGGTTGTTACAAATGAGAACAATGAACTCATTCCACAATGAACTATCACTGGGTGGTGTATGTGCATTGATTACCATAAACTCAACAAGGCTACAAAGAAAGATCACTTCTCGTTACCCTTCATTGATGAAATATTGGAACGGCTTGCAAAGCACTCTTTCTTTTGTTTCCTTGATAGGTACTCCGGGTACCATAAAATCCCAATCCACCCAAATGACCAAAGTAAGACTACTTTTACATGCCCATATGGAACTTATGCATACCGACGAGTGTCGTTTGGGTTGCGCAATGCTCCAGCTTCTTTTCAATGGTGCATGATGTCTATTTTCTCTAACATCATCGAGAAAATCATGGAGCTATTCATGGATGACTTTACTATCTATGGAAAAATCCTCAATGATTGTTTGAAGAATTGAGACAAAGTCTTACAACAGTGTGAACAAAAGCACTCAGTCCTGAACTGGGAGAAATGCCATTTTATGGTCCAGGAAGAAATTGTGCTCGGACATAAGGTGTTTGAACATGGGATAGAGGTGGATAGAGCAAAGACTGAAGTTATTGAACAACTTCCACTTCCCACGAATGTGAAAGGAATCTGTAGCTTCCTGGGACATGCAGGGTTCTACAGGCGCTTTATTAAAGACTTTTCTCAAATTGCTAGACCCCTAACTAGTCTCCTAGCTAAGGATTCACCTTTCATTTTTAAAGATGAGTGCTATGAAGCCTTTCAAATCGTTACAATAATTATTCAACCACCTGAGTGGAAGCTTCCTTTTGAGATCATGTGTGATGCTAGCGACTTTGTGGTTGGAGCTGTTTTAGGCCAAACCAAGGATAAGAAGCATTATGCCATATCATACGCTAGCAAAACCTTGGCTAGATCATAACTCAACTATGCTACCACTGAAAAAGAGTTGTTAGCTGTTGTCTTTGCTATATACAAGTTTAGATCTTACTTAGTAGGGGCAAAGATAATTATTTTTACAGATCATGCTGCTCTCAAGTACCTCCTCACTAAGAAAGATGCTAAGCCTCGGCTAATTCGATGGATCCTTTCACTTCAAGAGTTTGATATAGAAATTTGAGATAACAAGGGAGTAGAAAACTAGGTAGCCGACCACTTGTCTAGGCTTTAGTTTAAGGAAACATATGAACTAGCCATCAATGACTACCTAAGGGATGACACCCCACTCAAGATAACAGACTCCGATCCATGGTATGCAAACATCGTGAACTTTATAGTGGCAGGCTATGTCCCACCCGGTGAGAACAAAAGAAAGTTGATCCATGAGAGCCATTTTCACCTATGGGATGAGCCATACCTATACCGAGTTTACGCTGATGGATTATTGAGAAGATGTGTCCCTATGGCTGAGGCTACAAAGATCATGGAGAGATGTCAAGCCTCACCATATGGAGGACATTATGGAGTATTCTGGACAAATGCCAAGATCTGGTAAAGTGGCTTTTTCTAGCCAACGATGTATGAAGATATAAAGGAATTTGTCAGGAGATGCCACCGATGTCAAAAACAGGGGAACATCAACTCACGAGATGCAATAACTCTCATGAACAATCTCCAAGTAGAACTCTTTGATGTGTGGGAGATTGATTTCATAGGGCCATTCCCCAAGTCTAAGAATTGTGAATATATATTGGTGGTCATGGACTATGTGTCTAAATGGGTAGAAGCAATACCATGTCGAACTGCCGATTTAAAACATGCCAAGAGAATGTTCCATGAAGTCATATTTCCTCGCTTTGGTACACCCTGGATGGTCATAAGTGATGGAGGATCTCACTTCATAGATAAAGTCTTCCTGAAGTACCTTGTGGAACATGGAGTTCATTATAACATCGCAACGCCATACCATCCCCAAACTAGTGGCCAAGCAGAAACATCTAACAAATAAATCAAGAATATTCTGCAAAAGACTGTCGATGATATGGGTAAGGGATGGAAGGACAAACTCCCTGATGCACTTCGGGCTTACCGAATTGCATACAAGACACCGATCGGCATGTCACCTTATCAACTTGTCTATGGAAAAACATGCCATTTGCCTATTGAATTGGAATCTAGGGCCCATTAGGCAATCAAGAAATGGAATATGGATCTTCACCTAGCTGGCAAGAATCATCAGATGCAATTAACTGAGCTTGAAGAATGGAGAGAAAAAGGCCTATCACAACTCCAAGATTTACATAGAAAGAACAAAAAGATGGCATGATAAGAGAATCAAGCACAAGGAGTTCAAGCCTGGAGACAAAGTTCTACCATTCAATTCAAGAGTAAAGCTCTTTGGACATGGTAAACTATGAAGTAAATGGGAAGGACCTTTCAAAGTCGTTGACACATCAACTCATGGAGCCATCACCATTCAAGATGATATAGGAAACACCTTTAAGGTAAATAGCCAACATTTGAAGGTTTATTTTGAGCCACAAATTAACATGGTTGAGGAACTTGATGTGATTGAGTTCATAGAATTCTCACATTAAAACTCATTCAATCTTCCTCATAAAATTGGAACCTTTCTTTAGTATAAAATTTTGGAAATTTAAATTTTGTCTTCATTTGATTTTAGTTAAATTTTGTAGTTGAATAAATATTTACTCTCTAGTGTCTCTCACCAAAAGAGTCTCTTTTGCTTTCACCATTTCTCTCTATGAATAAAGGCCAGGTTTAGTTTTGAAGAAGTGTGGGGGTCAACTCCCATTGTGAAAGAATGTGCTGAAGTACATCATCAACTGGTGAAGGAGTCTACACACAACTTCTGGAATTCGGTTTGATCCTTCACCGCTAGTTCACATGCTTACTCCCTGTTTTGCACTTGTTTAAACATCCAAATTAAAAAGAACATGTATATGAATATAGCTCCATAAGATTGGCATGCATAATGTTTATTCCTCACATATACTTGGTGCTTGCGGGAAACATATCATATAGGAAAATCATATTGACTAAGTTGTTGTGATGTGTGATATAGTTCTGGCTCAGAAATTCTACCGGTTCTAGTCAAGGTGCTTGGAGAATTTGTTTTTGATAAAAATATTATAAAACCATAGTATCACATACTCCTCAATGGTGATAAATTCCTACCAGAGCCATATACGTACTTGTAGGATACAAACCTTCCACATAAGCTGCTTGCTTTATGTTGAGTTTTGTCAAGTCTTGTTGACCCTTGTTGAGAGATTTATCGTGCTCCCAAGATCAAGATCATGTACACGCAACATTTATGTATTGCTTCTACACTAGATGTACGCAAAAACATGCCATTCATCCACCTCAAAATGTTTGACTCCTACAATGGGGTGAACATAAAAATGTGCTTGATAGGTTTATCCACCAAATAAATGCTCCAAGTTGGTGTAAATATCTCTCTTGAAAAGTTTTGTGGCATAAAAGAGACATGGGGCTATGCAAAAAAAAGTGAAAAAAGAAAGAAAAAAAGAGAGTTAAAAAATGGACACAAAGATGTCTGGAGTATTGGAAACAATGGGTACAAAGATGCCCACCATAAAAAAGAGAGATAGCCCCTGCTCTTGCAAATATTTTAAGTTTCAACAAGAGAGATATATTTTCAAGGAGCAAAGTAGAATTAGGTTAGCCACCAAATATTCCACACACATGCATATCTTGATCTAAGAGTATGACATTTCCCTTCTTGGATCCTAGATTTGACTTTACAATATATGCAAGGTAAGTATGCTACATATTTTATCCCTATCTTAAAATCTGCATAAGCTTTTTAGAAGTAGGAAGGAAAAGAAGGCAATGTTGTGATGTGCCTTGGTGAGGAATCATACACCATTGAGCTATTTGAGAGTACCGTTTGAGGAGTATAAAGTGAATTATGCTTTTCTTGTGAAAACTTTAAAAACTCCAAGTTACTGAGATGAGAATTTGGGAAGATGACTTCGCTTTGAGAGCTGTTCCACTTTTCAACCACTCAAGGAGATATGTTATCCACTCCACATATCCCGCAGGTACGAGGAATGTTTTGGAATAATCGGGATGCTAGTCCCATATATTGAATAGCTATGTTTATGTTTATCTTAACCCTTACTCCGGACGAGCAAAGGACAAGTGTGGGGGAACTTGTTGATGGTCTTTAAAATCCAAATATAACCATCAACTATTGCATAAATTGACATGAAATGAATCACAAACTATAGTTATAGGGTTTGATTCTAACAAATTCCATGAGTTTTGGTGCTCTCACTTGTTTTACAGGATATTTAATTTTTTGCAATTGAAAAGTATCTCAAATAATGAATTGGAGTGCACCATTGCGAGGAGATCATCGAGACGATTGAAATGGATATATTACTTGCTATATTTGGAGCTCGGAATAACAAGATATCAGTTTCGCAAATTAAAAAGGACCGCTGACGTCAGGACTGCTAACGCCAGCACCCCATAGTGCCATGCAGCCCAATCGAACGCGTCCACATGGTGGGCTGGGGGCCAGCCTCGGTGTGTTGACCATGACGCTGCCTACGCATGGTGGCAGGCAAGGCAGGCCAGCGGGCGCCACGCGCAGTAGCTGTCCCCGGGGGGGAAGTAGGCGACCAGCCTAGCCCATCAGGGGCCGATGCGTGGCACCGCAGGGGCACGCGCGCGTGCGACCGCGTGGGTGGACGTGATGTTGTTCAGCTCGGTGCGACACATGGTGTTAGGGGATTGGCTACGGGTGTCGCACGCATGTGCGTCCGAGTGCTGGCGCGGGAGGGCACCGAGCCACGGTGCCGACTGACCAGGCGGACAGGTGGCAGCCATAGAGTGGATGCTTGGCCGGTTCTGCAGGAAGGAAGTAGAGGAGGCAACTGGGCAGCTCGAACCAGCTGGCCTAGCTGGCCTCAAGGGCTATTTGCTGTCTAGAAAATGCAGACAGCACACGGTTTAACCGGTTTGGCTCCGGTTCGAGGCCTAAATGACTGGTTCTCTTCTGGTTTTCTTCACAAGTCGGTTGGGAGGTTCCTTTGCGATGAAGTTATGATCTCCACCGCCCATTTAAGGTCGGTTTAATCTGATGGTGGCCGTAAAACGTGGCGCGGATCGATGACGTGGCACTTTCTTGCTCTCTACTCCACCTCGGCCTATACAAGGACACCCAGACCCCCTCCAAGAGGCACACATCTACACACCCAATGCTCCTAAGCTTCATAATTTCATACCCTTTGTAGTAGTGTCCCTCTAAATGGTTCTCATCTAGTTGTAATAATTTAGAAAAGAGGGAGAGAAACAAGGCGAGAGCTGAGGAGGAGCCAGGTGTGTTGGATCCTCCTTGACTTTGTAGCTCGGCGGGTGTAGCTGGTCTTCTAGCTACATCTAGAATATTACTCTGGTATTTTCTGGCTTATTTGTTTTAGTATTTATTTCAAATTCATTTACTGGATTTTTGCTTGCATCAAGTGCTCTAGTCTTTGCAAAACTAGAGTAGTAATCAATAGAATAGGCGTGGTGCTTAGTTAAGCGAGTACCTAAAATTGCACCCAGCCCTACGGATAGTTGTGGTAGCCCTAGGTGGTGACATCCCTGAAGGCCAACGTAGTCCACCACGTTCGGGTTGGTGTTTGTAGGAGCGTAGTTAGAACTTCCTAGCTCCTTTCTCATCTTAGTCTAAGGCTAGTGTTCTGATGTCTTGAAGTAAGTAGACTTTGAAGAAACCTTGATTCTTAGATCAACTAGAGAAACCTTAGAAAATTCGGCTCTACCCATAGAAACACTTATCTATCTTTATCTCTAGATGTACTTGATCCTTGATTAGTACACTTCACGTTCCCCGTGGAAATCGATACCTTGGAATACTTCCGAGTGAAAGCTACAGTGGTATCCGTGCGCTTGCGGATTTTTCTGTTGGCGTTAAAAAATACCAACTGTCAGCGGCAACACCCTTTTTTGAAGAATGCTGGTATCCCGACAAGCTCCGCAAAATAGAGACATCTGCAGAGAGAATGCTTTGGGAATAGCTTGTTGCTGAACAGGAAAGTTCCACTGACCTCATCGAACAAGTGGATGAACTAAAGAGGTAGATAGAAAAGACTGAAAGGGAGTTTGAGGAGTTCAAGATACAGCAATAGCAGGAGTACAATAAGCTACGTGAGGATATCATGCGCTTCAACTCTTCTTCTGGTAACTCTCAGTCATCAACTCTGCTGGCTTGATGTAGTGAACTTTTGTGGTTGGATGTGTGTACTCGTGTGTTGGTTTGATGTGGTGAAAGTGAAATTGTCAGCGGGTTGCTACTGATGTGTAAATAGTAATTTATTGTATTTGATTGTCATGTAGAACAATTATGTAGACATTGTCGAATAATTATGTAGTCAATCTATGCAGTAGTGACGATGTTGAATTACTTCTATGATGAATTGATTGTTGGGCACGTGGTAGAACCTCAGCAGGCCACGTGATCAAATAAAAATGTGACACATGGATGAACTAGAGCATGACATGTGAAATAGCCATGGCACGACACGTGGGCTAATAAAAATCTGACATGTTGAAGGAAGTCGTTAAGCCACATGGCCGAATAAAAAAACAAAATGTGGATGAACAGCACCGTGACACATGGTTGAATAAGAAATGGTCATGTGGACCAATAAAAATACGACACCTGGTCCAGTGAAGAAATAACACGTGACCCAACCGCAACACGACACGTGTGCATATAGAAACTAACATGTGCAACAATAGGGGGCCCGACACATGGTCCATTAAGAACCTGAAACATGCAAGAACTAGGGATGACCATGTTGTCCAATAACAAGGTGACATGTATCCGAACCATCTCCAATGCAACCGGCTATAGCAGGTACATGTGGAAAGAATCTCCAACAGAAGCAACTGCTAGTGTGGATGCCCCCTTGCCATTCAAGCCAAAGCAGTTCTATGATGGTCAGTTTTTGTCATAGATCTATCCACATCTATGACGAATTTCTAGAATCATCATAGAAGTTAAGGAATGACGCGACTTATGTTGAACCGTTTTCCATCATAAATTTGTCAAAAAACTAAAATTATGATGAATTTAGCTCCTTTAGTGACGAAAGCTATTTGTCATAGAAGTGGATACTTCTAGTAGTGCTTGAAGCAAGCACCTAGAGCATGGAATGAGAGATTAAGGGACTTTCTACTCCCTAAGGGTTCATTATGGGAAAGGTTGACACCACTCTTTTCACCAAGAAGATTGGCAAGGACTTGTTTGTATTGCAAATCTATGTAGATGACATTATCTTTAGATCAACCTTAATCAAGACTTTTGTGAAGAATTTGGAAAGATGATGGCTAAATGAGTTTGGGATATCCATGATTGGTTAGTTGAGTTACTTGGTCTTCAAATCTAGCAATTGAGGACTGGTACATTTATGAGTCAAGGCAAGTACATCAAAGACATGCTCAAGAAGTTTGGTATGAATGAAACAAAGCAAATTAGTACACCCATGGGAACAAATGGCTATTTAGATAGTGATGCAAGTGGTAACATGGTGGATCATAAAGTTGTATCACTCTATGATTGGAAGCCTACTCTATGTGACCGTATCAAGACCGGATGCTATGTTTAGTGTATGCATGTGTGCAAGATTTCAAGCCGCACCAAGAGAGAGTAATTTTAAGGCTACAAAGAGAATATTGAGGTATTTGAAGCATACACAAAATGTTGGTTTGTGTTATCCCAAAGGTGCAAAGTTTGAGTTAGTTGGTTATTCTGACTCAAATTATGTGGGATGCAAAGTGGGAAGAAAGAGCACATCAGGCACATATCAACTATTGGGAAGGTCACTTGTTTCTTGGTCATCAAAGAAGCAAAATAGTGTTGCATTTTCAACCGCCGAAGCCGAATACATATCCGTCGATAGTTATTGTGCACAAATTCTTTGGCTGAAGGCCACCTTGAATGATTTTGGAATCAAGTTCAAACAAGTGCCATTGCTATGTGACAATGAGAGTACTATGTTGACGGTAGTTACTATCCATCATAAACCATCAATATAACTAGAATAATGCATGAAAATGATCACCAACATAGACTTAGGGGTGTAAACTAACAATTTCCATGAGTTTTGGTGAATCTGTGTTTTCAGCGGGGTTTATTTAGAAAACCGTCGAGGTGAATCAAATTGTCAAATTAAATCACAATTATTCACGATGAAAATATCATCAGAAGGTTCCAGAAGACACCAGAAGGCACTCCACCGAAGCGGGGCACAAGAGGATGCTAGGTGGGGCCAGCCGACCCCACCTACAGGTCGGCCGGCCCCCTCGGCCCACGTGTCAGCCTCTACTTCGATGTCGGTTCCTCCACTGCCTCCTAGATTGCATCTATGTCGTTTATTCAAGTTGGTTTGATCCGAGGGCTCAGAATTGATGCTCCGACCTATATCCCAACCCCTGCCCCCTCCCTGAAGCATTCGATCATAACTCAAGATCAGATCAAACATTAGGGTTTCCAGAGAGAAGAGAATAGATCTCCAATTCTTCAAAGTTCTAGTATAGGCTAGCTAGTAAGATTTAAGTAGAGTTGGGCTATTGCTCAGGATTCCGGATTCACCGTCTGGAGGCTAGTAAAGCCATTGTATCCCTCTTTATTTTATGACTTTATGCTACTTCAATACTATGTTTCTATTTATTATGTTCCTAGTTTGCTCTAGTTATATGCTGGATGTTGACATGATTGATTATGAATTTATGCATATGTTCACAAAAAAGCTTAGCTCAATAATCAAGTGAGTTAAGTGGTCGACATTATGTAAGCATGGTGCCTAAATATTGTTTACCAGTGGATGCACTCTACACTTTGGGTCATGTGGTAGATCGTGAGTGTGACAATCTTGTTGAGTCCATTGTAGTCCACTCCCTGTTTGTAGAACAAGTAGAACCCGGTTGCGAAGGGAGACAAGCTCTGTCTTGATCTTCCTTAGTAATGTTCCTTATGCATAGATACAAAGTTAATTATGCCATAAATGAGAGTGTATATACTTGGGTGTACAAAAGACTTAGTAAATAAGGAATGACTTAGGAATCTTTTGCTCTTAATTAATCTCCTGCCTATCCATACTATATTTATGAGTATCTATTTCTATCTCTGGATTACTACCAATGCCTTACACTTATCATTTATTTATCATTTGACTTACCCCTACTATAGCATGAGAGTTAATGATCTTGTCATAAGTTTGCACATTTGTCAATATCTCCAGCAACCCCATCGCTCCTCCCTGTGGATAAAATATAAATAACGATACCTGGCATACTCCCAGGTGAAATGCTACAATGGTATATTATCTGTGCGCTTGCGTATTACTTAATATATATAATTTTACAAGTGTTCTAAATAATTACTAACAACGCATTTCTAGCATCATTGCTAGGGATGACAACTTAGTAAAGAGTGATGCTAAGAAATGCCAACATGCTATCAAGCTCACCAACGATCCAGTTCAACATGCAAGGACAAAGCACATTGGTGTCCACCACCATTTCATTAGAGATCATCAACAAAAAGGGGACATTTCAATTGAGAGTGTGGGCACCAAAGATCAACTTGTGATATATTCACCAAGCCACTTGATGAGAAGAGGTTTTGCAAGCTTAGGAATGAGTTGAACATATTGGATTTCTCAAATATGTGTTGATGCACCCCCCCCACTAATATGACATGCCTCTCCTTTGAGCAATTCAAGGTAAAAGTTGATTGGCATGCATTCATTCTTTGCTAAGGACTTGTTTACTGCATCTAGTCATTCCTCATGTTTTATAGGCACATTCATGAAAATCAAATGACTTTGATGCTTGTATGGTACCACTATTGCTTCTATGCTTGACTTGATCTAGTGGTAGCATATGACATGTTTGTGGGCTTGTGAACCTAGTGTTTGATCTATAAAACGAACTATAAGTGTTTAACTCAACATGGTCAAGATAACCCTTGAAACAAGGTGTGAAGAAGCTTGTCCTTGGATCAAACCGAGTTAAATATCTTTGTAAAGTATTCTAGATTGAACCAAATTTTGGGAAAATGATCCTCACCCATTGATTGACATTGATAATCTAAATCTATCTAAACTTGAACCTTTGTGGTCATTGATGACAAAGGGGGAAAAGAACAAAGATATAAGTGATAGGGGAAATAATTGACATAGGGGGAGAGATTTGACAAAGGAAGGGGATATTAAAAATTGGGCACACAAGTAGGGGGGCAAGCTCATGGACTTTGGTTGATGCATTTGAATGTGCTTTATATATGCTTGCTTGCATTTGTCAATTTTAAATTCAATATACATGCTTGTGTGGTGTACGCTAGTTGTAGGTTTGAATGATGAAATGAAGAACTAGCATACATAGGATGATAACTAGATATGCCTTACTTTTGGTTTCACAAGTGGTACTAGAACCTTGCTTATAATGTTGATCTCATGAGGTATCTAGTGTTTGTGTCTTTCTAAGTGGTATCTAGCTAACCATGGTGCTAAGAATGGTATTATTAGTGCACTCCGATTGGTATCACGCTTCAAAGGTCCATCTCTTATACCTTAGCATCATTTGGTAGACATTACTTCCCCTCATTTCCTATCTATGCATATGTGCAAGCTTCAAACCAAACTCTTAGCACATATGTAGGGAGAGCTAATGCAACCAATTAGGGTTCACATGAAACTTGTCCAAATCCTTTACACATGGTAAAAATGCTTGGGCAAGCAACATGGATTCAAAATGATTTTAGTTCATATCTTTGTGAAAGGATTGTCATAAATTACCAAAAAGTGGGACATTGAAAGCTCTAGTTTGGTTTTGGTGAATTGATGAAACCCTAAGTGCTAACCTTTGGCTCTAAGTGAATATGAGATAGGTTAGTATAATCCAAGTGGTGGAGCAAGTGAATGATGATCATGATGATGGTCGAGGCCATGGTGATGATCAAGTGCTCAAAGCTTGGAAAAGAAGAAAGAGAAAAACAAAAAGGCTCAAGGCAAAGGTATACTTGATAGGTGCTTTTTGTTTTGGCACTCAAGACACCAAGTGGGTGTGAGTGTATTAAGGATAGATAGCCGTACTATTAAGAGGGGTGAACTCATTGTGAAATGCAGTTATCAAAGTGCCAGTAGATGTTCTAATTCATTACATATGCATTTAGATCTAGTGAGTGCTAACACCCTTGAAAATGCTTGTGAAAAATGCTAACACACGTGCACTATGGTGAGACACTTTGTGGTTGGCAATATAGAAGCAAGGGTAAAGTGTTTAGAGTTGATCGCGCTGGTCACAGGGTGACCGGACGTGTCCGACATTAAGACCGGACTTGTCCGGTGCATTACCCTAGCTCGGGCAGTGTTGTAGAGGTGACCAGACATGTCTGGTATTGTGACCAAACATGTCTAGTATTTGGCCTAGACTTGAGCAGCAGCGGTAGAAGTGACTGGACTTTGGAGAGTGTCTGGTCGACTGTGATCTGACGCGTCACGTCATGGTCAAGACCTCTCGGTGTAGTTTTTCGATGTGACCGGACGTTTAGTACATCGTGTGACCTAACGATGAGCATTGTATCTAGTCAGAGGGGGCAGCACACGTGGAGGAGAGTGACCTAACGCTGGGGGTGTCTGGTTAGGAGGACCAGACGTGTCCGGTCGTGTTCGAGCAGCTCTGGGAGCTCTCTAGACTCGACTTGATTTGGCCTCGCCTGTGTCAGCTCGTTTTCTAACAGTGCGTCCGATCAACTCATGTTAGAGCATGCATAGAAAGCCATTGGGTGCTAGCGGCTACTTCATTTGAAAGGGACACATGGCAATCAAGGAGCGACCGGACGCGTCTGGTTAGTGTGCATACATCTGGATAATAGAGTGAACGGCTCTATTGTCTATGGGTGTCTATAAATATCATTTGGCTGGCTTGGGCTCAAACTATTGCCCATTTGCATTGAGAATACACCCTAGTGAGCCTAGCCAATCCTCTCTAACTCATCTTGCTTGATTGATTCATTATTTGGTGAGATTGGAGAGCATCCAAGTGCATTGCTTTGAGTGATTGCATCTAGAGGCACTTGGTGATTGTGTTTCACTGCAGGATTTGCTTATTAATCTTGGTGTTTGCCAACACCTAGATGGCTTGTTACAATGAGGATCATCGAGCAGAGGAAGGTGCTTGTCTTTGGCTCCGATCATTGTGATTGTGAGGATTTCTTGAGCCTTCCCCGTGGGAGATCATGAAAGGCATCTTTATTGGATTGCTCATGGTTTGAGGATCCTCATCATGTGTTTGTTGTGCAGCACCCGATTATGGGTTAGGCATGTGATGCCTATTAGCGCATGAACCTCCAAGTGAGTGAATTGCCACAATGGGGACTAGCTTCTCGGCAAGCAAGTGAACCTCAGTAAAAAATCATTGTGTCATCTTCTCTCCAAGGAATTCATTTGGTATTCATTGTGATTGATTGATTGTCACTTGCCATGGTAATATAACCCTCACTATCTCTCTCTTGTATTTACATTCTAGTGTAGCTAAGCTCTTTTGTGTAACTAGTTTTAAGAGTTAACTTGTGTCTTGTTAGTTTGGTTAGTGAGGCTCTCTAGTTAGTCTTTAAGGGCTCACTAACTTAGAGAGTAGTGACTTAGACATTGTGTGATATAGAGATCATTGCAACTAGAATTGTGGATAGGTGGCTTACATTTTAGTAGGCTAGCAGAACATTCGCTTAGCCACTTAATTATCTAACCACTTGGATTAAGTGTTGTTGTAGAAATTTTTATAGGCTATTCACCCCCTCTAACCATTTAGGACCTTTCACCCTAGGGGCTAACATGTGGGCCTGGGAGCCCCCAAGCCCTTGGAGTCTGTGGGGGAGCTTGTCTTCTTGTGTCACACCCCATGCGAGACCCTATCGAGGGAGTAGTTGATAGCGTTGCACCCAAGGGAAGTGCTTGGGGAGCCCCCCGAGCCTCGATTGCTCAGGGCACTCTTTATCATGCTTGGTCCTTGGCTGGTACTGAAGGATGGGATGGGGCCAAGGATCAGGTCCAAGCATCCATCGGTTGGGAGCCTATGGCTCGGGCGAGCCCTCGAGCCATGAGCAGAGGTAGAGGATGTGCTTAGGCTTGGCCTAGTTCCTTGACCTGATGCTGCGCACGAGCATACCTGATGGGTATAGCCCTGAGCCCTCGGGTGATCCTAGAGGGGTTGGCCGGGGGGTCTCTCAGACAGGAACCTTTGACCCTAGGCTTAACATACCCATATGTTAGGATCTCGACAAGAACCCTAGAGCCCTTTTTGGCCTCACTTGGCAAGATTCATGATGGCGACGAAGGGCTAAATTCGATCTTCTAGTGACCAAACTTGCCATGGCGAGGGATGAATTCCACTAACGAGAGTGCGCCTGTTGGTATTTCTTAGCGTCACTACCAAGGTTAGAGATAAAATCCATCCCTAGCAGTGGCACCAGAAATACTGGTTGTCATTTCTTAGCACCATCACTAAGATTTGGTAAATCTTAGTGACGCCACCAAGAAATACCAACCACGATAGTTCTTAACGATTACAAAAATAATATCTGCAAGCGCACGGATCTATCATTGTAGCATTTCACCCAGAAGTATTTAGGGTATCGTTATTTATATTTCCCAAAGGAGGGCAAGGTATAAAGTGTCCAACATGGATATGAACAAGATTACATACATGCATAGTGAACCAACAATTCATAACAGGGGTAAAAATGGTATTTCAAAGATAGTGGACACACACTTGGGCCAACCTCAAGGATAAAAGGAAAAACAACAATAAAAGAATGTCCTAAGTGGAGCAGGCATGTTCTAATATAGCTGTGCAACGAAAAGTTAATGATCATACAAATTACATGATTAGAGTTAGAACTAAGATTAAGATGTACGGGAAGATCTCCGAGTACTAGTCTGTCATCAAGCTAGTGAGACTTTAAGACTACTACACGATACCCGAACGTGGGGGTTTATAAGGGACGAACAGGGCTATCACCACTTGCCGCCTACCCCTCAACCAGGGGTTACCGTCCTATCTGAAGGTTCCTATGCACCCGGGCACCACGCTCGTGTATAAAGAAACTACCCATACCCCCCTAGGACTCTGACCCTACGCATCAACAAGCATAGGACATGTGCAAAACTAAAGGAACGATGAACCACCAGCTCAACTTAGCTCTACTTCTACTCATATAAGTCGTATGAATGGTTAAGCATAAAGTCCTACATGTTAAGATCATAACATACAAACTATATACTAGTTCATATGTCAAGAATATAACATGAAAACTATAGTCTAGTTCATGTGCTGAACTATAATAAAATGAGAGCAAGACTTTGGAAGAACTCTTCATAGTATTCATACCAAAGATCCTCTCTTCCAAGGAGCCAAGCTCTCTAAGGTAGCTCTTGCCTAGCTCACAAAATACTACTAAAAGTAAAAAGAGTACAAGTGGAGGTGGAGGTGTAGAGCCCAAATGAAGTGTGTGTTGAAGGATAGCTCCACCCCGCTTCTTATAGTGGCTGATGGTCGGTTTAGCATAGATAAATTAGGAAACCACCAGAAACCAACCAAGCATGCCGCCATGCAACCACCAGAGTAAGCTAGGCCTAGGGCCCAACCACTGGGGTGTGGCTAGACCCCTGGTGCGCCTGCACCCTGGTGGGGCCACCTTGTGACTGCCTTCATGTGATCGGTTCCTGGGTGGGCCTAGGCCTTGTCTACGGCGGTGCTTGGCCCAGATTCATTAGTTTCTTGGGCCTTTGCTTTGTTCTTTTGTAAAATCCGCTTTACGCTTTTCAGAGTTTGATCCTTTTGATCATATTCCCATGTATTTCTTATATATGTCCTGCAAAACACTAAGTATCCAATACATGTCGAAATATATCAATAGTAAAAGCATATGTGTCGAAAGTTTGTTTATTTCTCCATTTTGGATGTTAATTGGTGGTCAAATATGGTTGTTAAGGACCGCCAACAAATCCCCCAAGCTTAAGCTTTGCTCACCCCGAGCAAATAGCTAAGTACTTGGTTGTTGATCAGTAGTTGCTACTATGCCGAATATATTTCACAAGTGCCATTCCTATAACAAAGTATCTTTCCGCAATTTTAATAAGTTGGCATTTTTATCCACCCTTTACTTTGATCCCTATGGGACATATAGCTTTTCCATGTTCTTGGGTGGTTGCAAGATAGAACGGTCATAACAGAATCAGTAATCATTCATTCCTTGATCAACTATCTATCCGGAGGTTTTATGAATTTTGCAAAATAAATGTAAGTTCCTCAAATGATTCTCTCAATCGCCAATGTGTATGAAACCTCACCAAGGCATTTTGATATTGCCTTCTTTTCACATCCTACCACCATGGGCTTTTGAGTGGATCTTTGGGTAGGTATGAAATTTAGGCATAGTTGCATCACATATTTTGCTAAGTCAAAAACCGGACCTCTAGGAGATGCAAGTCATACACTTTGATCAAGACGTGCAAGTGAGTGGAATTTTTTTATATCTTACTAATTCTAAAATTTTTGTGTACTCCTTTGATCATGAATCTCTCTCTTTTTGTAGAATTGCCTTTTATTTGAAAGTATGGCTTTCTTTCTTTTCTTCATGCTTTTTGGCATGCATTTTTTTCTCTCATGCCTTTTGGCATGGATATTTTTCTTTTTTCTTTTTGTTCTCTCTTTTTTTAGCATAGCCCATACTATTCTTTTTTTTGGCATATAAAATTTTTGAGAGAGAAATGCAAGAGAAAATGAATGGAGTATTATTTTGGTGGATGGAAAAAAGCAAGTTTTTGCGTAACTCTAGGTGTAAGAGTCAGTAGTTTATTTGTGGGTGTACGTGAGTTTTAGTAATGGGCGCATGACAAGAATCTCGACTAGGGTCACAACAATTTAACAAAGCTCAATACTTAAATAAGTAGCATATGACTAAGTTTTTGAATTTGCATCATGTCATATGGCCTTGGTAGGTATTCATAATCATTGAGGAACTTTGAATTTTAGCACTTTTGAAATAAAAAACTTCAGATGTCAAGTTTCTCTTAGAACAAAGTTATAGTAAATTCTATTTGTACCATATCATAACTCGCAACAACTTAGAAAAGGAGCATGCATTTGCTACCCATAAATTTTGAAGTTTTTAGGATGAGACATTTTTAGCCAACAAACTTGAATCTTGGGGAATACTAAGTTATAGCCTAGGCAAAAATGAATTATAGATAGAGCAACTGTCGGGTTCATAAACCCGGGGTCCCTCATGGACCGGCTTTCCAACAAAGGCTCGGCCCAAGCAGACAACGCGTAACTCATGGGCCGGCCCAAGTATCGGAACAACAGGCCTAGAGGGCGATCCAAGCACCGACCGAAAGGCCTGGCTGAGGAGGAACGACACCCGCCTTCCGACTCCAACCCACCTCTCTGACCGGAGCGCTCGCTTCGGTCTCTAGCCCACCTCCGGACGGCCTCTCCGACTAGAAGGCCTAGCCTAAGCACTACTTCTGACTCTGACCCCACGTCTCCGACCGGGTTACGCGAATACCTTGCTCACTGCTCTTCTCCAACTGGCGCAATTAGAGCCCGCTGGGACCAACCGATCGGGGACACCCGCTCGGAAAGGACCAGGAAATGGATGGAGAAAGTAAGGCAGGGCGCACAAGTCAAACCTCAATACCAGGGACCATACCCTGTACACCTACAGAAATAGTACTCTGCAACCTCCCTGACACAAACAGTGTTGTAGGCGCCGACATTTCCCCCACAGTATTGTGGGCGTCATTAACTCCCATACAGTAAGGCTCCCCCACATGCCTCTGGGCATCGACAGTGTTATGGGCGTCAGGATTTACCATACCGAGTGAACATGGTGAAACTCCTCACATGCCTCTGGGCATCAATAGTATATGTAGGTACCGACATCTACCATACCCGAACAAAGATGATGGAACCTCCCATGTGCATCGGACATCCAACAGTATTGTGGGCGCCTACCATCATCCTGTACCTGTAGGCATGGGCAACAAGGTTTAGAAGCATACGTACTCTCCCCCTCTCACTTGTAAGGCCATCCCCTTCATCTATAAAAGGGGATGCGCTCTCTCCCAAGAAACTCAGTTAATCTAGATTCATTAGATCAACCAAGTTCACTAGTTCACAACCACATAATCGCCAGGTTCGAACCTCAAGCACACACTTGAACACTTAGCTCATAGCGGAGCTCCTGTTGCTCTCGGCCCTTCCGACCGAAGCCCGACCGGACCTCTTGTACCCCAATCTTTCTCCTTCTCGTTTGTAACCTCACTACAAACTTCGAGCACCTAAGCTTAGGAATAAAGTCACCGACCAACTCAAACTGGACCTAGGGCATGTTGCCTGAACCAGTATAAACCCTATGTCATTGAGTGCTAGGCCACCTCAGATCACAACGTACGGCAAAACTACACATATTTGCTTGTTGGTGACTTTCTGCACCGACAGTTGGCGCCGTCCGTGGGGAAGACATTGTAC
Source organism: Miscanthus lutarioriparius (assembly GCA_904845875.1). Taxonomy (NCBI): domain Eukaryota; kingdom Viridiplantae; phylum Streptophyta; class Magnoliopsida; order Poales; family Poaceae; genus Miscanthus; species Miscanthus lutarioriparius. The sequence goes on from CAJGYO010000012.1 coordinate 61,751,154, forward strand.
GTTCAACACTTTTTGGTCATCGGATGGTCCACTTTTCTGCCACCTTCGCCATGGCGGGCTTTGATGATACGATTCACTTTGGCTCATTGGAGTTTCCCATGCTACCACCTATTGGGATGTGGGTTCCACCCATCTTCGAGCCATCCCAGGCCTTCCTCCTCAGAAGCCTGGACTTCGTCGCCGACTGGCTCGGCGTACTACACCTCCGAGAGGAGGCACTCGTTCCGGCACCCATCGGAGGGGCGCCCTCCATCGACTCCGGGACACACGACTTCGACAACGTGGCATCTGCGCTTCATCCCGAGCAAACTCTCTGCTCAAACCCCACAGTAAGTAATATGCGTACTGTTATTTACTCTTTATTTACTATCTCCTGCCGATCATCCGGAGGGACCATATTGCCCATGACACAGACACCGTACGATCGGTTCCCCTATGGCCTTGTGTCCCCCACAGATGCGTATGCTCGGGGGATCCAAAGGATGCTGGCGCTATCCCTCCTCACATCTGAATTCATGGGAATGACGAGCTACGCTCCTACCACTTTCCTCGAACTCCCGGATGATGAGGGTGAGAGCGACGGCTCCAGTATCGGCGATGTGGCACCTCGCCATCGTCCATCCTAGGAGTGCAATATGGCGGATGCCCTAGGACAGCCACCAGTGGTCATGGAATCTGCGTAGACTCACCCCTCCGGACCCGCATGCGGGGGCCCTCACATTTGCACAAGCGCACGCCGAGGAATTACGACAACGGCGGCAGAACTAGCCGCCGCCTGCATCGGCACGCTCGGTACAGCACGTTGCGCCCCATGCACATGGCCTAGCGGGTGGCGCCCGGGGTCACACCCGCCAGGTCCAACACGACATCATGAACGAGGGGAATGATCTCCCACAGTTCACTCGGGCTAGCCAGAACATCGCTGCTGCAACAATGCTTCTACGCGGCGTTCCTGAGCCCGTCGACCCCCAGGAGCGGTCAGTCTACCGGAACCTCCGGGTTCTAGTAGAAGCCGCCACTATTCAACATGCGGAAAGCTCCACATCGCTACTTCGACATGCGCCCTCTCTCCCCACCAGGGAACGGGGACATGCCAGATGGATCGCTCCATCCGCTCGCCGCTACAGCCGCCAGGTGCGGCTCGGGAGGCAGCAGCTGCGCCTTGGTCTGACCTAGCGCCTGGTCCGCACCGACTGCCAGTACACGAGCGGCCCGGTCCACACCAGGACACTCGCAGCATCGTCAGCAACCGGCATCGCGCCCGACATGATGATGACGTCCACCAGGCAGCGGTATGAGCATGCGACATGGATCCCGGCCGAACCATCGAGGGGAGCGGTGAAATGCGCCCCAGGCACAGTCATCGGCTGGATGACCGGAGTCCTAGCCCGAAGGGTTCGGGACCATGGGCCTTTGACCGACGTATCCAGAGAGCACCATTCCCACAGTGCTTCCGACCTCCCACCAACATCACCAAGTACACAGGGGAGATGAACCCCGGTATTTGGCTTGAAGATTTCTAGCTCGCCTACCGAGCCGGAGGGGTGGATGATGACTTTTTCATCATTCAGTATCTCCCCATCAGTGTGGGGGAACATGTTCGGGCATGGCTTGAATTCCTCCCGCATAACAGCATTCGTGACTGGGTGGACCTCAAGAGGGTCTTCGTCGGGAATTTCCAGGGGACGTATGTCCACCCTGGAAACTCCTAGGACCTCAAGAGTTGCCAGCAGGAGCCCAGTGAGTCCCTGCGGGACTACATCCACAGGTTCTCACAAAGATGCAAGTCCCTCCCTGATGTCATTGACGCAGACGTCATCAGCGCATTCCTCTCTGGGATGACCTGTGAGTCCCTAATCCACAAGCTTGGATGCCTAAAACCCCGTACCACCCGCGACCTGCTCGATGTCGCCAGTAACCACGCCTCCGGCGAGGAAGCGGTCGGAGCTGTCTTCAATGGGGGCCAGGACAAAGGCAAGGCCAAGCGCATGGACCAAGATGAGGGCCCCTCCACACAGAGGGGCAAGAAGAACAAAAAGGACCAGCGTTGACCAGACAACACTGCGTTGGTCACCGCGACTGACCGCACGGGCAAGCAGCCCCAACAGGGCCTGCCTGACCACTTCAACAAACTCATGGATAGCCCATGCATGAACCATGCCTACCCTGTCAAACAACTCTACGAGAACTGTGAGCTCCTCAAACATTTCCTACGATAGGCCGGTGGGACAAAAGAAGGGGACGGGAAAGAGGCAACATCCAAGAAAGGAGGCACGGCGGGCAAGGATGGAGATGGTTTCCCCGACGCTAATGAATGCATCATGATCTTCGGTGGATCCAATGTCATCTGGTCCAAGCGCCAGCACAAGGTATGCTATAGGGTGGCATGCGCCACCGAGATGGCTGTCCCCTCCTTCCTCAGCTAGTCGGAATCTCCGATAACCTTCGATCAGAGGGACCATCCTTCCCACGTCGTGAGACTAGGATGCTACCCGCTCATCATCAATCCCATTGTCTGCAAGAAGCGCCTCACCAAGGTGCTGATGGACGGAGGCAGCGGCATCAACATCCTCTACGTCGACACCCTCGATGCCATGTGCATCCCCCGATCGGAGCTCCGCCTGGCGGGCTCCCCCTTCCATAGAGTGATCCTAGGAGCGCAGGCATACCCACTTGGGCAAATTGACCTGCCCATCACATTCGGCAACCGAGCCAACTTCCGCTTAGAGGTCCTCACCTTCGAAGTGGTGGACTTTCTAGGGTCCTACCACGCCATCTTGGAGAGGCCATGCTACGCCAAATTCATGGCAATCCCCACTACACCTACCTCAAGCTGAAGATGCCGGGACCAAACGACGTCATCACCTTGAGCAACGCCTTCTCGCATGCCTTCACATGCCATCGCGAGCACTAGGAGCTCGCCACTTCGGTCATCAACTCAGCCGAACTCTCACGGCTCAGGGAATCGTCGATCCCAGTAGTCCCAGACTGCAACAAACCAACTGACCTGACCAAGGCAGTGGGAGTCAACCCCACCGACCTGACCAAGACTATGCGGATCGAGACCCAGCTCCTAGCCAAATAGGAACACGAGCTCGCTGACTTCCTGTGCACCAATCGCGATGTCTTCGCATGGTAGCCCTCTGACATGCCAGGCATACCGTGGGAGGTCACCGAGCACGCACTGCGCCTCATCCCACCAAGCAGCGCCTGCGTCGCTTCGACAACGAGAGGCGCAGGGCCATAAGCGAAGAGATCGCCAAACTCCTGGTACCCAGATTCATCAGAGAGGTTTTCTACTCTGACTGGCTTGCCAATCTCGTTCTTGTTAAAAAGAAGAACAGGAAGTGGAGAATGTGCGTTGATTATACTGGCCTCAACAAAGCGTGCCCAAAGGATCACTTCCCTTTGCCACGCATAGACTAGATAGTCGACTCCACCTCGGGTTGCGAGATCCTCTCCTTTCTGGATTCCTACTTGGGCTATCACCAGATCACGATGAAAGAGTCCGAGCAACTCACAACCTCGTTCATCACCCTGTATGGTTCGTACTGCTACGTAACCATGCCATTCGGCTTGAAGAACGCTAGCACCACCTACTAAAGGTGCATGCAGCAATGCTTCACCGACCAAATTGACCCGCTCGATCAGCCTAATCAAACCGAGCGGCCAAGACCAACGATCGCCGTCTATGTTCATGACATAGTGGTCAAAACAACTCAAGCCTGTGACCTGATCACAAACTTGGCCGCAACGTTCACGAACCTCCGAAGATTCAACATCAGGTTGAATCCCAAAAAATGTGTTTTTGGGGTTCCAAAGGGGAAGCTGCTAGGATACATTGTGTCCGACCGTGGCATCAAGGCCAACCCCAAAAAAATCATGGCCATCTCCAACATGGGTCCCATACGCAATGTCAAGGGCGTGCAAAGGCTCACTGGCTGTCTGGCTGCCCTAAGTCGACTCATCTCCTGGCTCGGTGAACGGGGGATGCCACTCTACAAGCTCCTCAAAAAGATGGACACTGTCATCTAGACTAAGGAAGCCCAGCAGACCCTAGAGAGCCTCAAAGCGTCCCTGACGTCAGCCCCGATCCTTGTCGCTCCCGAACGGGGAGAACCCCTTCTCCTCTACATCACGGCTAGTAACCATGTGGTAAGCGCCACGCTGGTCATCGAAAGGGAGGAGCCAGGACACCAACTTAAGTTCCAGCGGCCCATATACTTCATTGGGGAAGTACTCACCGATCCCAAGGTCTAGTACCCCTAGGTGTAGAAACTTCTATACGCCGTGTTAATGGCAACCCAGAAGCTCCTGCACTACTTCACTGACCATGAAGTCATTGTCGTCACTTCATACCCGCTCGGGGACATCATCCACAACCACGACGCCATGGGACGGATCTCTAAGTGGGCGCTCGAACTCATGGGCCATGATATGAGGTACATCCCCCGTACCGCCATTAAATCTCAGGCTCTAACGGATTTTGTCACCGAATGGATAGAGGTGCAGCTACCGACCCCGGACGTCACCCATGAGTACTGGACAATGTACTTTGATGGGTCCATAATGACGCCCGGCTCGGGGGCTGGAGTGGTTTTGATCTCCCCAAACAGGAGTAGGCTCCGTTATGCCATCCACCTCCACTTTTTAGCCTCAAACAACACCATGGAGTACGAGGCCCTCATCAATGGATTACGTATCGCCATCGAGCTAGGTGCTACGTGACTCTACGTTCGTGGTGACTCAGAGCTAGTTGTTGATTAGGTCATGAAGGAGTCCTCCTACAAAAGCCCCCTCATGACAACATACTGCCAAGAGGTGCGCAAGCTCGAGGACAAATTCAAGGGGATCGAGCTGCATCACGTCCCTCGAAAGGACAACAATGCCACCGATTTTCTTGTAAAATTGGCCGCCAGGCGGGATCCATCCCCAAGCGGGGACTTCATCAACGACGTCCATGATCCGTCTGCCCACATCCGGGAAGGTCTGGTCCAGACACACCCCGGTGCCCAGCCGGCGCCTGGGGGCTCTGACCCCAATGCCAAGCCAGTGCTCAGGGGCTCTGATCCTAGTACCTCCATGATGACGCCACTCGCCAATGTTGCCATATTGGCACTTGATCAAACTAACTAGCGAGCGCCGCTACTCGCCTACCTCCTCGAGGAGGTTCTCCCGCTCAAAAGGACTAAGGCCTGATGGGTCGCTCGATGCGCCAAGACCTTCGTCGTGCTCAGCGATAAACTCTACAAGTGGAGTCCATTGAGGGCACTCATGAAGTGCATCCCCACCAACCGGGGGAAGCAGCTCCTCCTCGAGGTCCATGTTGGGATCTACGAACATCACGCGGCCCCAAGGTCGCTGGTCAGAAAAGCCTTTCGCCAAGGTTTTTACTGGCCCACCGTGCTACAAGATGCAGAGGAGGTCGTCCGCAGTTGTGAAGGATGCCAGTTCTACGCTCGGCAAACCCATTTGCTGGCACAGGAGCTCCAATCCATCCCCATCACCTGGCCATTCACGGTATGGGGCCTTGACATGGTGGGACCCCTCAAAAAGGGCCCAAGCGGCTTCACTCACCTACTCGTAGCAGTCGACAAGTTCACCAAGTGGATAGAGGCGAAGCCCATCACCAACATCCGCTCAGAAGAGGCAGTCAAATTCTTCCTCGACATCATCTACCAGTTCGGCATTCCTAACTGTATCATGACCGACCACGGGACTAACTTCACCGGAAAGAAGTTCCTAGAGTTCAGTGATGGATACGGCATCAAGATTGACTGGGCCTCGGTCGGACATCCATGAACTAACGGTTAGGTCGAACACACCAATGAGAGTGCAATTCATATTTTTGGTATTTTTATCATATTTCAATTTTTTGGTATTTTTTATTTTTTTTATTTTTTAAATGCTAATAATTAAATAAACACAGAAAAAATAAATGCAAAAAATTAAAAATATGAAAAATAAAAGATACAAGTTACCTCTGCGGGTGTCATCCCCCAAGCTAGCTCGTGGCCTATAGTCTAGGATTGTATCCCATGGACCACTAGTAGGCCGCCTGCACGTCGTGCTGTTGCTTCAGCAGCGTGTTCATTTGCGCCATCTGTTGCTGGTGCTGAAGCTACCACTGTGTCGTATCCTGCACATGAGTGTTAAGTGTATTTTGAATTTCACCTATGTAGATCCCCAATCCTCCGAGGCGGGTGCTGATGCCATCTAGCTCGCGATGATCCGAAGTAGACTGTGGTGGCTAGATGGGTGGTGGTAGTCCCTCGGAATCAGATGAGTGAGCATGTCTCCATGCTGCATCGTCAGCCTCGTGCCATCCCGATCCACCAGCCTGGTGTGGTTGCAGGGTGTGACCCTAGCCAGGCTGGTACCCGGGTGTGAACCCAGGTGTCTACATGGCCGAGAACCACTTCGCATGGTACACCTGAGGCACAAGTGGTGTCGGTGTTAGCGGTTGTTGATGAGAGCTGCCTGCTTCATTCCTAGTCCTGCTCCTTGTTGCCCTTTGAGATATAGAACTCCTGTGTGCTTCCTCTTGCTTGACAAGAGTGAAGGTTAGCTCCAAGGATTTATACAAAGAGAGTTCTAGGTTAGGTAATGGAATCTCATTTGTATACCCCAGGAAGAAAAACACAAGGTTCCTTACATCATCATATTTCAAATGATGCCCTTGCATCAAGTAGTGCTCATCAATACTAATGCATGGAGTGGAGATGTATGTCACATCTTGTCCATCCATTGTACCAATACTAGTGGCAATATGAGTCACAAGGTAGATACATGAGATAGATGTAGAAGCCTTGAATGTTTCTAATGAATGTTTAAAAATTTCTTTCACAGGAACAATTTTAATCTTTTTAAGCATGGCATAGAGAATTTGTATTTCTGCATGGTAAACAAATCAAATGTCCTATCTAGCAAATGAAGTGATGGCAATCCAACGATGCATGAACCTCAAAGTAGGATGATGATATTCATGTTTTGAGGTTGAAACTTGCCAACTACGTTTTGACCTGAAATTACTCTCCAAAATTCATGGCGATAAGATCCTTTGATAACATGATCTAAGTCAATTGAGCATTTTGTACTAAAGCTTAAGTGAGAACTAAGATTCCTCCTTGTAAGATAATATTCTTTCTCAAAATGACAGAAAGTAATCTCACCTTCAACTTCTTGCAAAGAGCATAAAAACTAGATCATCAGGAGGCGAGAACCTTGCTCGTCAATGGGAGCAATGTTCTCCCATCCAACAGCTTTCCAGATGGTGGTGAATTCGTTGTCCATACCTATCTATAGGAAGCATACAACTCACAGTTCTTGATGGGGTTGTATGCTTGCATCTCCCGTTCTCCCTCCAAATCAAGGTGCAGATCATCGTCGCCTTCCTCCATCTGTTGCTCTTGCTCTTGCTCTTCTTGCTCTTCCATCGTTTTGGTTTCTTCATCTTCATGCATCAGGCTCTCTTTAGGCTCAGTGTAGCGCGCACTTGAGCTTCCATGGGAGCGACTTGAGCTTGCTCCCATGGCCTTCTTGAAAGCACCGGCGAGCTTCCTACCGAACTTTCCCATGGCAAAAACAACACAACAAGCTCGGAAACGGGGTTATGTTAGCGAAAATAAATCGAACAGCCCATGAGCTTGGCTTGGTGGTCTTGAGCATAGGATTTTCTATAGAGTTTCCTTGCTCTCAAGCTTTGTGGTAAATATTTTTGCAAGTGGTGAATCAAGAGAGTGAGTGGGAGTGAGAAATGGAGAGTGTGAGGATGAGGAGGGCCTCAACCCTGAGCTCTGAGGATTTATAGAGCAGAACACCAACCGAGAAGGGGAGGAGGCAACGGCTAGGAGCTGTTGGAGCAGCAGTAGCATCAGAGGCACCGGGAAGGTTGCTCCCAATGACCACTTTGAAGATCTAGCCGTTGGTGCTTCCCTCAGTTTCAAAAATTTGCTCACAAAATTGATTTTCCAACAAAGCTTTTATTATATTTTGAATTTTCATAAATATTTTAAAAATGAGAAATGATAACATAAAAATCTATACTATCATAAAATGATTTTTATTTTATTTTTCTAAAAAAGTTTATTTTAAGCAAATTTTGAATTTTGAATTTTAAAATTTTTGAAATTTTGAGTTTTTAAAAGATAACTACCGATTTACCTTCAACAAGGGCTCTACATTTATAGTCCATCGGCAATACTTTTCCTCCTTCATTGTTCTGTAGCTGCATGAACAAACTGTGACAGAACCACCCAATTCATACAAGATCAAGTACGACTGTCCCCGCTAACATGTTGACACGCACATACCTTTACTTATATAAACCCGGTAGTCCACCGAGTGTCACGAAGGACCTCAGTAAATCAACATCACAACCAAAATCATACGATTAAGCAAATACACATCACATACATAGAGTTGTAGTAGAAATAATATTACAAAAGGGTTCATAAATAATAGTACAAGTTTGAGTTTCAAAACCGGTTAAAGGAAAACAACATAGCTTTCAAATGATTACATTAATATAAATTCCAAATACATTGCTAGCATAAGTGACCTCCTCTGATAAAAGTATATAGATGAGAAATAAATATAGAGTCACCGAGCCCACCGACGGTTAGCCAGCATCTTCCTCAGGCTGAGAATTTCACCTGCAACATGGTGGGAAAAACCCTGAGTACTCGAATGTACTCAGCTAGACTTACCCGTCATAGACTAGAAATAAAGTGACACTAAGGATCATGCAAAGCTTTATAAGTGGAGCTAGCTTGGCAACATTTTGCATAAAAAGCCACTAATTCAGCTATAAATTTTATAATTCAGTCCTCAAGTTAATTATAGCTATTCATCTGTAGATTAACAACTAACTTGTGCCAAACATGTGGTATATCATTTAGTAGCATAACAATAGTAACCATAGCTGGTGTAAGATTTTCATATTCATCAAAACCATCATATTCCATAATCCAATTACTACAATGAAGGGGCTCCGTCAAGTTTCTCACTATCCGGGAGAGACGGCGATTCGAATCGATTTCAACCAGCTGGGAATTTATTCCTAACACAAACCCAAACATACCTATGTCTAGGTAGTCTTAGGTCACCTTTGGTACAACTTAGGTACATATTTCGTGGGTTTGATCAATGCCGCGCAATTAGGAACAACCAGTTGCTAGGATGATCAGGACTACCCTGCCCTTGGGCTCACATCTAGCTCCCCGCACATCCTTACTACCATCCAGAGTGCGCACTTTGACAGAATGAGGCCCGACCTGAGTTGAGCTACTTGGCTTCATGGTCGGAACGAGTTATCCGGCCAGCTAAGTGAGAGGCATGCATTCAAAATGACAAGAGGGCCTCCAACGATGCGGTCTTTAATCGGCACAGATGGAATCACATGAGTCAGCCTACACATAGACTCCGCCCGGCCTCCATTTAATCATCACCCCATGGTTCTGTTCCACGATAGCAAATATAGCCAACTATGCTCAGGTATCCACCTATCTCTCGCAGGTGATAGGAAATCACTCGACTTCTACTGGTCTAAGCATTGCTAAGCATATATTCGATCCTAGACCTACACAGGGTTTAAGGTATATTTCTGGACAAGGAAGTTATATGCATCAAGTCATTCCAATAAACTCCTATAACCTAATGCACCAAACATGAAGGATGCAAGTGATATTTGTAAAAACATTGGAGGCTTAGAATGCTCTAGGGCTTGCCTGGGATCCAACACTAGGTCAGTGTTTGTTAGATGACACTCGCTTGGAGAGCATTTCCCATCTCGGCACTTGCTTAGTCCTTCCATCTTATGGATGGATTCGCCAAACTCCATCTTCGGGTTTGGTTCCAACATCACATGCTTCACATGGTGCATCTAGCATACCTAGATGAGATGCAACAATGCAAGTGCATGAATGCGAAGAATGGCAATATGAGATGCCTCACATAAAAGTATTCAAGAGGAGCACAAGGTTACACCAAACATATATAAGCACTCCACGTTACTTAATTAAACATCCCAAACCTATCAAAGGCATGAGCCACACTTAGCAACACACAACTTTGACAAAGTTTTAGGTATATTAACTTAACACCATCAAAGGCATGAGCCACACTTAGCAACACACAAAGCAAAGTAAGGTGAAGCAAACAATTTTATGTACAAACACAGATTCTAAATAGCAGCACCACAGTCACTTGTTTTAATCATATCTAGAGTTCTAGGAATGCAAAAAGTGTGATCCTAGACTTTCTGGAAAGATAATAAAATTATCTAAAACTTTGTCATTAACACAAAAATCTGATTCAACAAATACCAAGGTCAAAATACATCATGAAGCAAAGCTTATACAACTAAGGACAGAAAACTGAGAGTAAATTTAGAAATGCATATGTCAAGTTATATTCATCCAACAAGCATGATCCAACAAGCTTATTAAGTTATCTATAACTTTCTTATTATCATATTAAGATGATTCTACAGCTAACAATGTTAAACAACACCAAGAAGGCAACTCAGTCTAGACTTGGGACATAATCTGTCATTCCACTTTAGACAGCTATAACTTGAGTTCTAGACCACCAAAAACAGTGATCTTAGACATTTTAGAAAGCTTAGGAAAAGCCCTACAACTCTGCTATTATCACCAATTCATGATTCCATGTTTAAATAAGTCAACCAAAGCAATCATTCAGATCTGTTCAGAGCACATGCAAAAGCTGACAACAAATTTGTAAAATCTATAACTCCTAAACCATCAGGCCAAAATTATGAAATTTTAGAATAAGCAAGATAAGGAAATTATCTACAACTTTATATTCACCACATTCACAGAAGAGATCGTTATCATCAGAAGTTTTCACCACAACAGAGACTGTACATGCAGCCATAACAGCAGAGATACAACTATATGCATTTATCATTTATGTTGTTAACAACTAACATTTTGTTGCTATATATGTAGATCCATGCAACTCCTAAACATGACCAAGCAATCACATTACTTAGCACCAATTATTATAAGTATTACATGGCATAAACACATGCATCTATTTACAATCTTTCATCCTCTACTTATATAATGCAACATATATATTATTTTTAGGTGACATCTTAAACATAGAGTTGAGAGCTAGAATTTTTACAGGTTATAGGTGATATCGAAACATGGATACTATAGAAATATTACATGCTCAGGTTTTACAATTTAATCACTATGAAAAAGACAAATTGCGATTGCAAGAAAACATGTAAGAGCAAGATAAATCTAAAACTCAACATTTTATGTAAACATATAGCCATGTTATGTATCAACATGACATAACAACATCATACAAAGGTTGTGGAACCATATTTTTACATTTTTACATACTTATATTATTTATCAACCATTTAATAAGCATTAAACAAGTTAAATTAATAACTCAGTCATATTGCATCCAATGACAATGAAATGTTTACCACAGCACACATGTGACTTCATCAGGCTACCATAAAAATTGCAAAGCAATTTGAGCACCATAACTTTAGATATGAGAATAACAAGCAAAACAAGCTAAAATTGCCTATTTAAGATTAAATCAAAACATTATAAAAGCATTACACAACTAGCATGTTTAATATTTTTATTAGCTATATCATGTCATAACAATATTAACACAATTGGAACTACCATTTTTTGGACTTCTATAACTCAAGATATGCATATGTCCAACATAGAAGCATTTTTAAAAGCACTTTACAAGAATAAATAAAAATAGCAGAAACTTTCTACTAACAAATATAATATTATGACTCTAATGCATTGATCTACTCTCAAGGATTCGAAAAAGTCTTTATTAGCTATTTTATGATTTTTCTATGATTTATTATGATTTTCCAAAGTTTCAGCCAAATAAAAGCAATAAAGGAAAACACATTTGCACCGAGGCCCCTGGACTTCCATGAAAATAAATTCTAGCGAAAAGGTTTCTTTTAGGAACTATTCACATGGGTCACGACTTCTGCAAAAAACCCTTGGACTTGTTTCTATTTGAACACGAGGTCCTCCACGCCACTCAGAACAGAGTAGGCGGAGGAAGATCACCGGCTAGATGATTTCTGGTCGGTGAGGTCAACGCCGGCATTGGGGAAACGGTGAGGGAGCACCACGGCGTCCATGCACATCCATGAGATAGCTCAGCTCAGCCCAAGGCGGCCCTAGGTGGCACGGCCATGGTAGCAGGCGGCGGCGATGGAACCGGCTTCGATGGCCAGGCCGCTCTAGCGGTCTCTTGCTTAGCCTAGGCGCGCCGGTCGGAGAGGAGGATGAGGCAGAGGTGTTGGTGCACATGACCATGACTATGGTGGGGAGTAGGGGCAGGAACGGTAGTTGCTGTCAGAGCTCACAACGTCCATGGTGGCCGTGGAAAAGGAGAGCGGGGCAGAGAGCGAGAACCAGAGAGAAATAGGGAGAGAGTGAGCGCGTGAGCGAGACGGAGCGCCTGACGTCCGCATCAGGGAGGTAGGGATGCAGGGACGCGCAGCGTTTAGGGTGGGGGCACGCTGCCCTGCATGGTCACCATGGGCATTTCGCCGAGCACGTGGCGGGCGATGGTGTGGCCAGCGTGGGACGCATTTTTGGGCTAGTTATGGGCTGAATTGGACCCTAGGACGAAAAGCAAAGTTGAAGCCCACGAACTGCTCTACAAATTTCATTAAGGGCGCTGAGTCATTAGAGTAACAGATTAACTGTTAATTAAGCTCTAAAGTGGTTGTGTCAACGCATTGAGGGCCCATTAATCAAACTCAACTTGATGATCAAAGTGAAGTCAAACTCTTGCCAAATTTTTACATGCTCTTCTCCAAAACATATAGTCCAACTTTTACTTTGGGATCAAGTCAAGTTGCTTAACATAAACATGAGAACATGACATGCCAATGCAAATATGAAAATGCCTTAAAACAGACTGAAACTTACATCTTCGCCCTTCCGTATCTGTCAAACAGTTTAATGATTCACTCAACAAATTGCTCATTGTTGTAGGGCTACGTGAGTACTACAACTTTGATTAAAGGAGTTTGGCCAAATTTGAAATGGTTTGCAAACTAAAATTCCCCAAAGAGGGCTACATGAAAACTAAAAATTGAAAGCTTCAGCTCCAACACAGCCAATTTTTGGAGTTTCAAAACAGCACTGTGTTGATCCTTGAGAGCCTTATTTGACTAAGTTAAGGACCAAAATAGCTCTTGACCTTTAAGAAAAGTTTGTTCCCTAGAGGCCAAACTACAACTTTTATTTAGGGTCAAACACCAAAATAAGTACAGAACTTATAGTTCTACTTTGGTCAAAACAGCATCTTAAATATGCTTAAATCACCCTTTTTGATCCATTGAAGCATTTTCTGGGCATTTGCTCAACATGAACCCTTGATAGCTTTTGTTGTAGAGTCCAATTAGAGTCATTTGCGTAAGGTTGCAAGGTTTGCTCGATATCCCATTGTTCCATTCACTTAATAAAGCAATACAAGCAAGGTTATAACCTATCATTTCATGTGACTTCTTGGTTCCAAACTTCATGAAACTTTTCCAATAGTCAATGTAGATGCAAATAGATGCGAGGAACATGAAAGGAGCACTTTCAACATTACTCAGGCATACCTTTTAAAAAGGGGTCAACATAGAAGTAAAGGTGTGTTGTCCAAATTTATGTTGGGCTCATTTTCATAGATTTGACCTTGACACCTTCATCACCAATTATCCTATCATGTTTGAGCTCAAACCCACTGCTTAACTGGTGACAAACACCTAGGGTGTTATAGCCCTCCCCCTTACGAGAATCTCACCCCAAGATTCGGTGCGAAAGACTTTTAAGGGAAGGGAAGCATGTCATCCAATTTTCAACGTCTGCGATAGCATTAGGTTACTTAGCTCTGAGCATCAGAGAGGCTAATTTGGTCAGGACACTCTCTGATACTTGTTCTTTGTAGTATTTTTTTTTGTCTGTAGAATTTCCGTCATTGACTTCCATGAAGCATTATTACGTAGGGAGGAATCCAAGATAGCACAGTACTTCGTTCTCAGGATAGAGAGTGCTACGGAGCATAAACTAACTAGTTATACTTATCTGTTTCTCTAGTAAAGATAGAATGAACAACTTTCCATAAGGGATGAGGTCATAGACGGGGTAAACATCTTCTAAGGTGGTAAAAACTGACTAATCCAACAGGCCATGCATATGCCGGTCATAACTGTCCAATCACTCAAATGCCAACTGATGGAAAACTACATAATGTTCCATCTATGCAGTTCTCTTTCTTTAATGTTAACATTGTATTATCTAAGTCTATTGTATGAGCGGTGAATGCGATAGCTGACTCTATCAGCTCAGTGTTTTCAACGATCATTATTTCAGGGGATCCTCGTATCCAAGCGGCAATAGTTATTTGTGTTGAATCTGATGCAACATCTTGGGTAAAAACACATGGAAGGTACCAAAGGACAAGTCCACATTGGGAAATCCTTGCTAAAGAAGGATGATAGCGAGGCCTGGAGGACAACAAAGGTTGCAAGTATTCACCGATTGGAAAAACAGTACACTACCAAGCAGGTTGAGCACAATTTGCATTCACGGTGCAGTGGCACAATAAGTTGGATTGACTTGCACTATAGCAAAATTAGCCTGGTTGGACTACTTTTGACATTGAGGCTTCCTTTCTAATGTCAATCAACAACTCAAAATCAAAATCTGAAATATGTGGTTTGACACTTTTCAAATTGTTTTCGATTTGTAATGGCTCAAATTGACTTGTTGAACACCTTGACTGCTCAACATTGTTGATATGAGAGGGCACAAGCAAGGCACAAAGGGGTGCAAGGAGTCTTTTCTAGGGCATCTAAAGGATTATATAATGGCAAAATATTGACCATGTTGCTAATCTTGGCATCAATTACAAACACAACCTTCTAATGTGAGGGATGATAGCAGTCAACAGAGAAATCACAGATTCTGTACACCTTGGTTTTTAGTTCATATCTCACAAACTACTACTCTATTGTGCAAAAACTTTGGTAGGCATTGAGATCAAGAGTCCTCTAACTACTGACCAAAATTTTGCTCAAACAGACACCATTTGGCTATCCAAATAAATCATCTACCCAAACTGCTCTATCCTAAAATTGTCATGGCTCGAACTATGAAAACATCTCTCAAATCCAATGCTTTACTCATCCAATACTCAAACCAACTTAATACATCGAGGTATCCTAAGCGAGGAATGAGCTTGTCTAGTTTTGTGACAATCCAACCATGTTTGATCCTCTAATCACTGGCTTTAAGATAACCGGTTGAGTGCCATAAAACCTGGATAGATTTCCCGCTCTTCTTTTCCTTTGCTTCACACATTGGGGAGTGTGTTATGCACTCTTTAACTTTTCTTATAGAAGCAGTAGTAGCTTGCTCAATAAGGAGAGAGACTAGGGTTTGTCCTTACATGACCCTTGAGAAACAACCTCAACCATTGAGTTAGACACCAACTCAACGATGCACAAGCATTGGACTAGTGGGCTGTTTTTGTAGGGCACAATACATACTTCACGTGGAGTGACAGACCTACAAGATAAGGGACTATTTCTAACTACCCTTCTATGCTTTATCCAATAGAGTCTTGAACAAATTCTTTGATAGCACCATATACATAATGATGCTGATCAAAACTAGGGATGTGCTTTCTCTAGCTCTTTTCTTAGCTGAGAGATCATCTTACATTATCTGTGTGATTGTCCAAGATAGATTTGACTTGACGTCACAGGGCCTAGAGAAGAAAGCAGTACTTGCATTGCTGACCGTCTTTGCTGTTTCTTTGCTTAACATTGTTCTGTGAGACATAGCCTTCGGAGCTACCAAAAAGTTATTACCTAGCTGTAACTTAAGTTTCCTATTGGTACTAATTGTCTCTCAACATTTAAAAGCTCCAAAACTTCCTTTTTGACAGCAACAATTGTATTTGATGTGCAAACAGACAGTCACCATGGAAGTCTGCAGAAAAGGGGTCACTAAAGGAAGTCAATTTTTTACTGCAGGACCACCTTACACATTGTAAGAAAAATGGACCCTAGGCCCATTTACTTTGGATTTTGGTCTTTGATGACCAACACAACCAAATTGGACTAATGAATTTGCATGTAATTGTTTTGTAGTTCAATAGGGTGCACGACGTGACTTGGATGAAGGTGACATGATGAACCTATGATCAACACCATAAGCAAGACCCTAGAAGCACAAGAGAAGAACCAAGATATCAAGCAAAGTCCAAGAATGAAAATGGGAACCAAGCCGGACGCAAGCTCGCAAAGAAACGAGCTCGACAGAGGTGACTGGACGTGGCCCTATGAGGACCAGACACGTCCGATCAGTTGCTCTGCAACAGCAGGCGTCAGTAGTAGCGATGGACGCTGAGCAAGGTAGTGACCAAACGCATGGACTTCACTGTTTATTGTCAATGGCAACACTCTCAGCGTGACCGGACGTGATGGCAGGATGACCGGACGCACCAAGAAGTAGCATCCGATCATGTCCAGAAAGGTTCTAGAGCGGCACTAGCACGACCGGACATGTCTGATCGAGTGAGACCGGACTCGCCCCAGAGTCCGATCAACGCGCATGCTCCAACGGTCGGCAGGACCAGACGCGTCCGATCAGGATGTGATCAACGTTCGGTCACTAGCAGAAATTTGGGTCTCAGGTCCAACGGCTAGTTCTCACTTGTGGGGCTATAAATAGACCCCCCAAACGGCCATTTGAGATGTGGAGAGGTGAGGAAACATACCAAGGGTGTTGATACACCACTTTAGTGATCTCCACTTGCATAGTGCATAGTGATACATTCGGTGATTAGCATAGGTGCTTTGCGAAGTGCTTAGCTTAGTTAGACCACCGCTTATGTGCTTGCTCTAGGTTTAGGCCTAGTGTTTAGTGAGGTTTGTACACCTCTTACCACTCGGTGCTTGCATGCACCATTGTTGTATATTGGAGGGGCTTGTAGTCTTGCGAGATCACACCAATCGCGTTTGTGGCGTGGCCGCCACCATGTACCGAAGGGAACAAGGCCTGCAGCGGTTCAGCCGGAAGCTTGATAGTGAAGACGACGGGGAGCGGTCTAGGAGAGGCTTGCCGGAAGGCACACCAGAGACCCACTTGCGCGTGGGAAGGCCCAGGGCTATCCACAGAGTTACCCAATCGGGAGCTTGGCCCTTGTGAGGGATTCCTTGTGAGGGGCTCCAACGAGGACTAGGGGGAAGCTTACATGCTTCTCGATACCTCGGTAAAAATACCGGAGCCATCGACGAGAGTTTCCATATCTCTATCTTACTCTTTAGCTTCCACATTGCAATCTTGGTTTGTGCTTTACTTTCCTAGCTTATTGATAGTCTAGTTGATAGGATTCAAACCTAGGTTGCATAACTTCTTTTTGCGGTAGAGATAGCAACACACTAGCAAAACCGTAGTTGCACATTTAGATAGTTTATCTTTTGCATAGGTTTTGCTAAGGATAGAATTAGAGGCCATAGTTTAGAGTTAGAGTTTTAAGTTGCCTAATTCACCCCCCTCTTAGGCGTCACGGTCCCTAACAAGTGGTATTAGAGCCGGTTGGCTCAATTTGGACCTTTGGCTTCACCGCCGTTGACCTGACGCTATTTAGAGTGGTTGGGATGGATACCTCTAGGCCTCGACACTTTGACAGCACTAACTTCCCCTACTATAAAGCTAGAATGGATTGTCACCTAGAGGCAGTGTATTTGGGTGCTTGGAGAGTCACTCGTGACGGGATGAAACCCATTATGAATCCCAATAAACCCACAAAGAGTGAAGAAAAAGAAATTCATTTCAATGCTAGAGCTAAAAATGGCTTGTTTGAATCTTTTAGCATGGATGTGTTTAACCATGTGTTCACTTTAAATACGGCACATGAAATTTGGTTCAAACTCTAAGAGCTCCATGACAGCACAACTAATGTCCGTGAGCAAAAACATTATCTAGCTAAACAAAATTATGATTCATTTAAAATGAATGATGATGAGCTTGTTCATGAAATGTATTCTCGTTTGAATCTAATTATCAATGAGCTCCATTCAATAGGATTAACAAAGCTAGATAATGCGAACATCATGAGGAAGATCATCTCCATGCTACCACAAAAGAAATATGCAAGCATCATCACCATCCTTCACAACATGGAGGACTTGAGCACCATGACCCCGGCCATAGTCATTGGCAAGATAGTGGCATTTGAAATGTCACAGAAGATGGGTCAAGAAGAAGCCTCATCATCAAGAAAAGGCATAGCTCTCGCATGTAGTGAGAAAAAGAAGATGAAGGGCAAGCAAGTTGATACAAGCTCAAGCTCAAGCTCCTCAAGTGAAGATGAAGAAGAAGAAGAAGATGATGATGATGATGATGATGATGATGAGGGTGATGATGATGATGATGATGAAGATTCAAGTGATGATGATCAATCTTTCTCCTCCACCTCTGACCTTGATGAAGAATCAATCAAACTTATCAACAAGGTGGAGAAGATGATCCAAAGGCTCAATGTCAAGGGTGTGCCCATCCAAATTCAAGATTTCATCTGCACCAATCAAAGAATGAGCAAAGAAAGAAAGGATGCTATGGATGCGGTGAGTTGGGGCACTTTGTGGAAATTTGTCCAAACAAGCCCACACCCCAGACAAAGAGGAAGGCGTGCAAGGACAAAGCCCTCACATCAAAAAGGTCATGGGATGATTCTTCAAATGAAGAAGATCATTACAAGAGGAGAGGCCACAAGCAGTCATCATCAAGCTCTTCTCGTGTGTCCCTTATGGCATGAGGTAATGAAAGCTCATCCTCTAGTGATAGTGAGAGTGATGATGAAATGCCTTCTCTTAATGAACTTGTGCAAGAAAATCTTAGATATGCTAAGGCTTGCACTAGCCAACAAACAAAAGTTAGAAATATTGCAAGAAAAGCTAGATAGTTCACAAGAAGCATATAAAACCTTGCTTGAACAATATGAGACATTTGCTAATCTCAATATTGAACTATCTACTAAAATTGAGCAACTTAAGGCTAGTGCAACAACAAATGCATGCACAATCAATGATGAGCAACTTGTAAAGAAAAATGAAAAATTAAAAGAAAAGTTAGCTAGCTCACAAGATGCATATAAAATTTTGCTTGCTAAAATGGAAACCATGTGCAAACATTGTGATGAGCTAACTAATAAAGTTGCTAATCTTGAAGCCATCGGTACAACTCTCACCAAGGCACCTAAAAAGAAAAGTTCTATCTTTGACATGCCTAAAAAGGATGCCTCTACTTCTTGCAATGTTTTATGTTTAGACTCACCCTTGTGCAACCAAGTTTGTGTCGAGAAAGTTGTTGTAGATACATGCACACAAGAGGTTGCAATGGAGAATGAGCAACTCAAAGCAAGAAGTGGCTCACCTCACCAAGGACTTGACTCAAGTGCAAGGCAAAACGAAGCAAGCCCCACTTCTTCAAGATAACAATGTCAAGGGAGTGAAGAGGCTTGATGAAGGATACACTATGGTTTGCTATGTATGCCACAAGGAAGGTCACAAGTGCTATGAGTGCAAGGTGAAGAATGGGGGAGGAGCTAAGAAGAAAGAGAAAAACAAAAAGGAAACAAGCAAGCTCTCCAACACCTACACCAACAAGGTGGACAAAATGGCCTGCACACCTTATTTCTTGAAGAAGAAGAAAAATGACAAGGTGGTGGCCATCAAGGTGAACAAGCAAGCCAACAATGGGGCCAAACGCATTTGGGTGCCAAAGAAGATCATTTCCAATATGAAGAGCACCAAGAAGGTTTTGATCCCGAAAGGGAAGTGAGAAGTCAGATGGACTTTAGGGAATTTGGAGACTTGGCAAAGTATGGGTGGATTTCATGGGGTGCACCATTATGGACAAGGTAATTGCCAAGTGGGTTAGTGAATACTATGGACCCAAATCCCCCTTTCCATGTTATGTAACTAGATTTAATTTCTTGCAATTTCAATTAGCATCTAGTTTCTTTTCATGTCTAGGTTTGCATTTACATGTTTAATCTTTTGTCTTGCATACACTAGGTATATCTTATGGTAGGCTTGCTCGGTTTCACTATTAACCCTTGGAGCAAACCAACATTGTTTAAATTGTTTAGGAGCACGACACATAGCTTGTTTTAAAATTATTCATCTAATATGTGCCAAAGTAAAAAATTGTAGATAATTTCTCCTGAATATCACTTTCAAAAATGATTCTCACATTCATGTGATGTCATCTTTCAATTGGTATTTTTTATTCTAAAATCAATGTGCATGTCTCCTACAAGAATTCCATACTTGTGTGCACAAATTTAGGGGGAGGTTACTCTACAAGTTGGATGCTTTGAGACTAACACCTTTTCAAGCTTATCATGTGTGTAGTAGTCTCATTGCAAGGAAAATGGAGTCCCCGGAGTTAAGCATCATACTTCAAATATCCACCACCTATTGCAAGTGGTATAAATCAAATTGGTTTCCACATGTGGTATTTCTAAACTGGTATCATCATGTTGATTTCACTTTGGTATTTATATGCTTTCTCCATGCATTATATAGATTAAACTCCCTTGAGCTTTGATTTGCCAATTATGCATAAACTACATTCTCCATCATATGTATGCATATATTTAGGGGGAGCTTAGTCTATGTAGTGTGAGAGTCAAATTTTGTGACCTATTCCACTCCACATACAAAGGATCACAAAGTTTGACCCTCCCTTGTGCTACTAATGTCTTCCTTTTCAGTGTTTGATTCCAAAGGGGTAGAATTTGTAGGACCAAAAGCAAGCCCGATCATAATAATTTACAAGTGGTAATGGTCCGAGAAAGGGAGGATAGTGGATTATGGAGTTAGGGGAGGCTTAAATCAATAATGCCACATGGGGACATTTGCAAGGGCAAGATAAGTTTCTAAAGATGTTTACATGTGGTTTCTTTTGGCATCATATAACCTTGCCCTTTGCATTGCATCCTAGCAAGTAAACAATTTTTAAATTCCAAATTTTTTATTATTTGCTTGCTTTGGTCGTCTTGTCATCAATCACCAAAAAGGGGGAGATTGTAAGGAAAATGGACCCTAGGCCCATTTACTTTGGATTTTGGTGTTTGATGACCAACACAACCAAATTGGACTAATGAATTTGCTAGTAATTGTTTTGTAGTTCAATAGGGTGCAAGACGTGACATGGATGAAGGCGACATGATGATCCCATGATCAACACCATAAGCAAGACCCTAGAACCACAAGAGAAGGCCCAAGATATCAAGCAAAGTCCATGCACGAAGATGGGAATCAAGCCAAACGCAAGATCATGAAGAAACGAGCTCGGCAGAGGTGACCGGACATGGCCCTATGAGGACTAGACACGTCCAATCAGTTGCTCAGCAATAGCAGGCGTCAGCAATAGTGATCGGACACTGAGCGAGGCACTGACCGGATGCACGAACTTCACTGTTCATCATCAACGGCAATGCTGTTAGCGTGACCGAATGCGATGGCAGGACGACTGGACGCACCAAGAAGTAGCGTCCGATCATGTCTAGGAGGGTTCAAGAGCAGCGCCAGCGTGACAAGACGCGTCTGATCGAGTGAGACCAGACTCAGCCTAGAGTCCGATCAGCACGTGCGCTCCAATGGTCGGTAGGACCAAACGCGTTCGATCGGGACGTGGTCAGCGTCCGGTCACTAGCAGAAAGTTGGGTCTCGGGTCCAATGGCTAGTTCTCACTTGTGGGGCTATAAATAGACCCCCCAACCGGCCATTTTAGATGTGGAGAGTTGAGGAAACATACCAAGGGTGTTGATACACCACTTTAGTGATCTTCACTTGCATAGTGCTTAGTGATACATTCGGTGATTAGCGTAGGTGCTTTTGTGAAGTGCTTAGGTTAGTTAGACCACCGCTTATGCGCTTGCTCTAGGTTTAGGCCTAGTGTTTAGTGAGGTTTGCACACCTCTTACCACTCAGTGCTTGCGCACACCATTGTTGTACAACAAAGGGCTAGTAGTCTTGAGAGATCACACCAACCATGTTTGTGGTGTGGCCGCCACTTTGTACCGAAGGGAACAAGGCCCACGGCGGTTTGGCCAGAAGCTTGATAGTGAAGACGGCGGGGAGCGGTCTGGGCGAGGCTTGCTGGAAGGCACACCGGAGACCCACTTGTGCGTGAGGAAGGCCCAAGGCTATCCACGGAGTTATCCAGCTGGGAGCTTGGCCCTTGCGAGGGATTCCTTGCGAGGGGCTCCAACGAGGACAAGGGGGGGAGCTTGCGCGCTTCTCGATACCTTGGTAAAAATATCGAGGTCGTTGATAGGAGTTTGCAAATCTCTACCTTACTCTTTCACTTCCGCATTGCAATCTTGGTTTGTGCTTTACTTTCCAAGCTTAGTGATAGGCTAGTGATAGGTTTGAAACCTCGGTTGCATAACTTCTTTTTGCGGTAGAGATAGCAACACACTAGCAAATCCTTAGTTGCAGATTTAGATAGTTTATCTTTTGCATGGGTTTTCCAAAGGATAGAATTAGAGGCCATAGTTTAGAGTTAGAGTTTTAAGTTGCCTAATTCCCCCCCCCCTCTTAGACGTCATGGTCTCTAACACACATAAAGATCAAGACTTGGATAGAAAGCTCATAAGCACCATGTGACCTATTATAGGACATAATATCTCGGTCCATTCATCATCCGATTGATAACTTGTCCAAATTTAAGTGTTGTGTACCTTTCTAATTCAATGGGGATAACTTAAGTTGCTCACTAGATGACCGATGTCATTGCAGGGATAGCCAAGTAGAATCACTCATCTACCACCTCTTGTAGTCTGTTAATGTTTATGTCGGTGACATGTTCTTCAAAGGTTATGTTCTTTGCAACTTTAGAAGGAAGCTCTACTACTTTTGGTCTAACATAGGGATCTTCCAATTAGATATCGGGATCTTCTGATAGGATCAGGGGAGATAATCGAGGAAAAGCTCACGATGAGATGACACATCGACGTAGTTCCATAATGGATCATGATTACAAACCTTGATACCAGCGCGCACCCAGCAGCACAACCATGTATCGGCCGACCACAAGGAGGCCCTAGGTTCCATCGCGGCACCATTAGTCATTAACTAAGACACCATTACCGAACCTACAACCTACAAGAAATCTCACATGACACAAATTTGGTTGCATAGGAGCAAGCACTATGCAAAGGAGAGATAGCAAGCAAAGGTAGTCACAAGGTTACGAGTCAACAAGGGGTGGTCCAAGGTAAAGACATGGCATAGGAGAAACATAGATTAACTAATGCAGACAACTAAGTGTGAGACTCTGGCGTAAATTTTCCATGCATGCCTTGTTTTTACCAAGGAGATTACTAGATAAAAGAGTAATATGAGATGTGGTCTTGTTGGGCCGCAACATGAGATCAAGACCGATAAACATTCTGAGGCTTGAGACAGTTGGAGATTAAACAAGCGAGATTCGAGGGACAAAGCCAATACACTACTCAAAGATTCAGTTGATAAAGCAATGAAATGATTTGCAAGGAAAAGACTCTGAGGTTTGGGTAGCGAGAGGTTAGCGTTGCACCGGATCACCTTTAGGATAAGGGTAGAGATGTTCGACAAGGATTTTTGGGTAGGGTCTTCACACACCGGAGCAAGACATCCACGATATATGCAAGTGTTTAAGGGAGCTAAGCTTGGGCTCATGAGTCAAGCAAGGCATGGATACACAAACATTCAAGGGCTAACAATCACACATATACGCTGAAGCTCCTAAGCAAAGGGAATCTACTAGAAGACAACCATGAGATTAATGTAACTTGAGTGCAGTTCCAGGATTAGGCCCTTCAACACTTGTATGCTCACTATGGACAAAAGAGGTTACGATTATGATACTACCTAGGTAACAAAGCATCCACACATACATCATGGTCTTAAGCAAGCATTTGAGAAACTCAATCAAATTAGCTTAAGCAACTAATACCAAGCACAAAGATCGCACATAACAAGCAGTCACCTACAGCAACACCACTACACATAAACATGCAAACATGGTGGTAAGGTACTGTTATCTTTTATTTCCTTTTTACTGAGTAGGTGGATATCTCTTCAAAACAAGTTGTACTTACATTAGCAATTTAGTTTTCAGTCATGCACAACATGACCATATGGTTACAAGTTATCCATTAATAGAAAAAGGGTGAGAGGAGCATGTTTATGCACAAGCAACAATCATGATGTATGCTCGTCCTATTTGTCCTCACAAAATTGCCAGCCTAAGGTGGCAATCACGTTCCATTCACTTAATAAAGCAATTCAAGCAAGGTTATAACCTATCATTTCATGTGACTTCTTGGTTTCAAACTTCATGAAACTTTTCCAACAGTCAATTTAGATGGAAATAGATGTGAGACACATGAAAGGAGCACTTTCAACATTACTCAGGCATACCTTTTAAAAAGGGGTCAACATAGAAGTAAAGGTGTGTTGTCCAAATTTAAGTTTGGCTCATTTTCATAGATTTGACCTTGACACCTTCATCACCACTTATCCTGTCATGTTTGAGCTCAAACCCACTGCTTAACTGGTGACAAACACCTGGGGTGTTATAGCCCTCCCCCCTTATAGGAATCTCACCCCGAGATTCGATGCGAAAGACTTTTAAGGGAAGGGAAGCATGTCACCCAATTTTCAACGTTTGCGATAGCATTAGGTTACTTAGCTCCGAGCATCAGAGAGGCTAATTTGGTTAGGGCACTCTCTGATACTTGTTCGTTGTAGTAAATTTTTTTTTGTTTGTAGAATTTCCTTCATTGACTTCCATGAAGCATTATTATGTAGGGAGGAATCCAAGATAGCACAGTACTTCGTTCTCAGGATACAGAGAGTGCTATGCAGCATAAACTAACTACTTATACTTATCTATTTCTCTAGTAAAGATAGCATGAACAACTTTCCATAAGGGAAGAGATCATAGACAGTGTAAACATCTTCTAAGGTGGTGAAAAACTGACTAATCCAACAGGCCATGCCTATGCCAGTCGTAACTGTCCAATCACTCAAATGCCAACTGATGGAAAACTACATAATGTTCCATCTATGCAGTCCTCTTTCTCTAATGTTAACACTGTATTATCTAAGTCTATTGAGTGAGCGATGAATGTGATAGCTGACTCTATTGGCTCAGCGTTTTCAACGATCATTATTTAAGGGGATCCTCGTATCCAAGCGGCAATAGTTATCTGGGTTGAATCTGATGCAACCTCTTGGGTTAAAACACATGGAAGGTACCAAAGGACAAGTCCGCATTGGAAATCCTTGCTGAAGAAGGATGATAGCGAGGCCTGGAGGACAACAAAGGTTGCGAGTATTCACCGATTGGAAAAATAGTACACTACCAAGCAGGTTGAGCACAACTTGCATTCATGGTGCAGTGGCACAATAAGTTGGGTTGACTTGCACTATAGCAAAATTAGCCTGGTTGGACTACTTTTGACATTGAGGCTTCCTTTCTAATGTCAATCAACAACTCAAAATCAAAATCTAAAATCTATGGTTTGACACTTTTCAAATTGCTTTCGACTTGTAATGGCTCAAATTGACTTGTTGAACACCTTGACTGCTCAACATTGTTGATATGAGAGAGCACAAGCAAGGCACAAAGGGGTGCAAGGAGTCTTTTCTAGGGCATCTAAAGGATTATCTAATGGCAACATATTGACCATGTTGCTAATCTTGGCATCAATTACAAACACAACCTTCTAATGTGAGGGATGATAGCAGTCAACAGAGAAATCATGGATTCTGTAAGCCTTGGTTTTTAGTTCATATCTCACAAACTACTACTCCATTGTGCACAAACTTTGGTAGGCATTTAGATCCAAGAGTCCTCTAACTACTGACCAAAATTCAGCTCAAACAGACACCGTTTGGCTATCCAAATAAATCATCTACCCAAACTGCTCTGTCCTGAAATTGATGTGACCCAAACTATGAAAACATCTCTCAAATCCGATGCGTTACTCATCCAATACTCAAACCAACTTAATACATCGAGGTATCCTAAGCGAGGAATGAGCTCGTCAAGTTTTGTGACAATCCAACCATGTTTGATCCTCTAATCACCGGCTTAAAGATAACCGGTTGAGTGCCATGAAACCTGGATAGATTTCCCTCTCTTCTTTTCCTTTGCTTCACACATTGGGGAGTGTGTTCTGCACTCTTTAACTTTTCTTATAGAAGCAGCAGTAGCTTTCTCACTAAGGAGAGAGACTAGGGTTTGTCCTTACATGCCCCTTGAGAAACAACCTCAACCATTGAGTTAGACACCAACTCGACGATGCACAAGCATTGGACTAGTGGGCTGTTTTTGCAGGGCACAATACATACTTCACGTGGAGTGACAGTCCTACAAGATAAGGGACTATTTCTATGCCTTATCCAATAGAGTCCTGAACAAATTCTTTGATAGCACCATATACATAATGATGCTGATCAAAACTAGGGACGTGCTTTCTCTAGCTCTTTACATAGCTGAGACAGTGTCTTACATTATCTATGTGATTGTCCAAGATGGATTTGACTTGATGACATAGGGCCTGGAGAAGAAAGCAGTACTTGCATTGCTGACCGGCTTTGCTATTTCTTCGCTTAACATTGTTCTATGAGACATAGCCTTCGGAGCTACCAAAATGTTATTACCTCGCTATAACTTAACTTTCCTATTGGTAACTAATTAGTTGTCTCAACATTTAAAAGCTCCAAAACTACCTTTTTGACAGCAACAATTGTATTTGATGTGCAAACAGACAGTCAGCTTATAAGTCAGCAGAAAAGGGGTCACTGAAGGAAGTTGATTTTTGACTGCAGGACCACCTTGCACATTGTAAGAAAAAAGGACCCTATGCCCATTTACTTTGGATTTTTGTGTTTGATGACCAACACAACCAAATTGGACTAATGAATTTGCATGTAATTGTTTTGTAGTTCAATAGGGTGCACGACGTGACTTGGATGAAGGCGACATGATGATCCCATGATCAGCACCATAAGCAAGACCCTAGAAGCACAAGAGAAGACCCAAGATATCAAGCAAAGTCCAAGCACAAAAATGGGAACCAAGCCGAACGCAAGATCGCAAAGAAATGAGCTCGACAAAGGTGACCGGACATGGCCCTATGAGGACCGGAGGCATCCGATTAGTTGCTCCACAACAACAAGTGTCAGTAGTAGTGACCAGACACTAAGCGAGGTAGTGGCCGGACGCACAGACTTCACTGTTTATTGTCAACAGCAACACTCTCAGCATGACCCGACATGATGGCAGGACGACCAGACGCACCAAGAAGTAGCGTCCGATCATGTCCAGAAAGGTTCCAGAGCGGCGCTAGCACGACCGGAAGCGTCAGATTGAGTGAGACCGGACTCGGCCCAAAGTCCGATCAACGCGCGCGCTCTAACGGTCGGCAGGACTAGACGCGTCCGAATCAGGACGTGATCAGCGTCTAGTCATTAGCAGAAAGTTGGGTCTTGGGTCAAACGGCTAGTCCTCACTTGTGGGGCTATAAATAGACCCCCCAACTGGCCATTTGAGATGTGGAGAGCTGAGGAAATGTACCAAGGGTGTTGATACACCACTTTAGTGATCTCCACTTGCATTGTGCGTAGTGATACATTCAATGATTAGCGTAGGTGCTTTGCGAAGTGCTTAGGTTAGTTAGACCACCATTTATGCGCTTGCTCTAGGTTTAGGCCTAGTGTTTAGTGAGGTTTGTATACCTCTTACCACTCGGTGCTTGCATGCACCATTGTTGTACATTGGAGGGGCTTATAGTCTTGCGAGATCATACCAACCACATTTGTGGTGTGGCGGCCACCGTGTATCGAAGGGAACAAGGACCGCAGTGGTTCGACCGGAAGCTTGATAGTGAAGACGGTGGGGAGCGGTCCGGGAGAGGCTTGTCAAAAGGCACACCGAAGACCCACTTGCGCATGGGGAAGGCCTAGGGCTATCCACAGAGTTACCCGACCGAGAGCTTGGCCCTTGCGAGGGATTCCTTGCGAGGGGCTCCAACGAGGACTAGGGAGAAGCTTGCGCGCTTCTTGATACCTCAGTAAAAATTCTAGAGTCATCGATGGGAGTTTGCATATCTCTATCTTAATCTTTAGCTTCACATTGCAATCTTGGTTTGTGCTTTACTTTCCTAGCTTAGTGATAGGCTAGTTGATAGGTTTGAAACCTAGGTTGCACAACTTCTTTTTGCGGTAGAGATAGCAACACACTAGCAAAACCGTAGTTGCATATTTAGATAGTTTATCTTTTGCATAGGTTTTGCTAAGGACAGAATTAGAGGCCATAGTTTAGAGTTAGAGTTTTAAGTTGCCTAATTCACCCCCCCCTCTTAGGCATTGTGGTCCCTAACAAGTGGTATCGGAGCCGGTTGGCTCAATTTGGACCCTTGGCTTCACCGCCGTTGAGTTGACGCTATTTAAAGTGGCTAGGATGGATACCTCTAGTCCTTCACACTTTGATGACACTAACTTCCTCTACTATAAAGCTAGAATGGATTGTCACCTTGAGGCAGTGGATTTGGGTGTTTGGAGAGTCACTCATGACGGGATGAAACCCATTAAGAATCCCGATAAACCCACAAAGAGTAAAGAAAAAGAAATTCATTTCAATGCTAGAGCTAAAAATTGATTGTTTGAATATTTTAGCATGGATGTGTTTAACCATGTGTTCACTTTAAATATGGCACATGAAATTTGGTTAAAACTCCAAGAGCTCCGTGACGGCACAACTAATGTCCATGAGCAACAATATTGTCTAGCTAAATAAAATTATGATTCCTTTAAAATGAATGATGATGAGCTTGTTCGTGATATGTATTCTTGTTTGAATCTAATTATCAATGAGCTCCATTCAATAGGATTAACGAAGCTAGATAATGTGAACATCATGAGGAAGATCATCTCCGTGCTACCACAAAAGAAATATGCAAGCATCATCACCATCCTTCACAACATGGAGGACTTGAGCACCATGACCCCGGCCGTAGTCATTGGCAAGATAGTGGCATTTGAAATGTCACAGAAGATGGGTCAAGAAGAAGCCTCATAATCAAGCAAAGGCAAAGCTCTCACATGTAGTGAGAAAAAGAAGATGAAGGGAAAGCAAATTGAGATTAGCTCAAGCTCAACCTCCTCAAGTGAAAATGAAGAAGAAGAAGAAGAAGATGATGATGATGATCAATCTTCCTCCTCCACCTCCGACCTTGATGAAGAATCAATCTAACTTATCAACAAGGTGGAGAAGATGATCCAAAGGCTCAATGTCAAGGGTGTGCCCATCCAAATTCAAGATTTCATCTGCACCAATCAAAGAAATGAGCAAAGAAAGAAAAGATGCTATGGATGCGGCGAGTTGGGGCACTTTGTGGAAGTTTGTCCAAACAAGCCCACACCAGACAAAGAAGAAGGCGTGCAAGGATAAAGCCCTCACATCAATAAGGTCATGGGATGATTCTTCAAGTGAAGAAGAAGACCATTACAAGAGGAGAGGCCACAAGCAGTCATCATCAAGCTCTTCTCGTGTGTCCCTTATGGCACGAGGTAACAAAAGATCATCCTCTAGTGAGAGTGATAGTGATGATGAAATGCCTTCTCTTAATGAACTTGTGCAAGAAAATCTTAAATATGCTAAGGCTTGCACTAGCCAACAAAAGAAGTTAAAAATGTTGCATGAAAAGCTAGATAGTTCACAAGAAGCATATAAAACCTTGCTTGAACAATATGAGACATTTGCTAATCTCAATATTGAACTATCTACTAAAATTGAGCAACTTGAGGCTAGTGCAACAACAAATGCATGCACAATCAATGATGAGCAACTTGGAAAGAAAAATGAAAAATTAAAAGAAAAGTTAGCTAGCTCACAAGATGCTTATAAAAGTTTGCTTGCTAAAATGGAAACCATGTGCAAACTTGGTGATGAGCTAACTAATAAAGTTGCTAATCTTGAAGCCGTCGGTACAACTCTCACCAAGGCACCTAAAAAGAAAAGTTCTATCTTTGACATGCCTAAAAAGGATGCCTCTACTTCTTGCAATGATTTAAGTTTAGACTCACCCTTGTGCAACCAAGTTTGTGTGGAGAAAGTTGTTGTAGATACATGCACACAAGAGGTTGCAATGGAGAATGAGCAACTCAAGCAAGAAGTGGCTCACCTCACCAAGGACTTGACTCAAGTGCAAGGCAAACCAGAGCAAGCCCAACTTCATCAAGATAACACCATCAAGGGAGTGAAGAGGCTTGATGAAGGACAAACCATGGTTTGCTATGTATGCCACAAGGAAGGTCACAAATCCTATAAGTGCAAGGTGAAGAATGGGGGAGGAGCTAAGAAGAAAGAGAAAAACAAAAAGGAAACAAGCAAGCTCTCCAACACCTACACCAACAAGGTGGACAAAATGGCCTCCACACCTTATCTCTTGAAGAAGAAGAAAAATGACAAGGTGGTGGCCATCAAGGTGAACAAGCAAGCCAACAATGGGGCCAAACGTATTTGGGTGCCAAAGAAGATCATTTCCAATATGAAGGGCACTAAGAAGGTTTGGATCCCAAAAGGGAAGTGAGAAGTCTAATGGACTTTAGGGAATTTAGAGACTTGGTAAAGTATGGGTGCATTTCATGGGGTGCATCATTATGGACAAGGTAATAGCCAATTGGGTTAGTGAATACTATGGACCCAAATTCCCCTTCCCATGTTATGTAACTAGATTTAATTTCTTGCAATTTCAATTAGCATCTAGTTCCTTTTCATGTCTAGGTTTGCATTGGCATGTTTAATCTTTTGTCTTGCATACACTAGGTATATCTTATGGTAGGCTTGCTCGGTTTCACTCTTAACCCTTGGAGCAAACCTACATGGTTTAAATTGTTTAGGAGCACGGCACATAGCTTGTTTTACAATTGTTCATCTAATATGTGCCAAAGTCAAAAATTGTAGATAATTTCTCCAGAATATCACCTTCGAAAATGATTCTCACATTCATGTGATGTCATCTTTCAAGTGGTATTTTTTATTCTAAAATCAATGTGCATGTCTCCTACAAGTATTCCATACTTGTGTGCACAAATTTAGGGGGAGGTTACTCTACAAGTTGGATGCTTTGAGACTAACACCTTTTCAAGCTTATCATATGTGTAGTAGTCTCTTTGCAAGGAAAATGGAGTCCTCGGAGTTAAGCATCATACTTCAAATATCCACCACCTATTGCAAGTGCTATAAATCAAATTGGTTTCCACATGTGGTATTTCTAAACCGGTATCATCATGTTGATTTCACTTTGGTATTTATATGCTTTCTCCATGCATTACATAGATTAAACTCCCTTGAGCATTAAGTTGCCAATTATGCATAAATTACATTCCCCATCATATGTATGCATATATTTAGGTGGAGCTTAGTCTATGTAATGTGAGAGTCAAATTTTGTGACCTATTCCACTCTACATACAAAGGATCACAAAGTTTGACCCTCCCTTGTGCTACTAATGTCTTCCTTTTCGGTGTTTGATTCCAAAGGGAGAGAATTTGTAGGACCAAAAGCAAGCCCGATCATAATAATTTATAAGTGGTAATGGTCCGAGAAAGGGAGGATTGTGGATTATGGAGTTAGGGGAGGCTTAAATCAATAATGCCACATGGGGACATTTGCAAGGGCAAGATAAGTTTCCAAAGATGTTTACATGTGGTTTCTTTTAGCATCATATAACCTTGTCCTTTGCATTGCATTCTAGCAAGTAAATAGTTTTTAAATTCTAAATTTTTTATTATTTGCTTGCTTTTGTCATGTTGTCATCAATCACCAAAAAGGGGGAGATTGTAAGGAAAATGGGCCCTAGGCCCATTTACTTTCGATTTTTGTGTTTGATGACCAACACAACCAAATTGGACTAATGAATTTGCAAGTAATTGTTTTGTAATTCAATAGGGTGCAAGAGGTGACATGGACAAAGGCGACATGATGATCCCATGATCAACACCATAAGCAAGACCCTAGAACCACAAGAGAAGACCGAAGATATCAAGCAAAGTCCATGCATGAAGATGGGAACCAAGCCAGACGCAAGATCGCAAGGAAACAAGCTCGGCGGAGGTGACCGGACACGGCCCTATGAGGACCGAACATGTCTGATCAGTTGCTCGACAACAGCAGGTGCTAGCAGTAGTGACCGAATGCTGAGCGAGGCAGTGACCAAATGCATGGACTTCACTGTTCATCATCAACGACAACGCTCTCAGCGTGACCGAATGCGATGGCAGGACGACCGGACGCACCAAGAAGTAGCGTCTGATCATGTCTAGAATGGTTCAAGAGCGGCGCCAGCATGATAGGATGCATCCAATCGAGTGAGACCGGACTCAGCCTAGAGTCCGATCAGCACGTGCACTCCAATGGTCGGTAGGACCAAACGCGTTCGATCAGGACGTGATCAGCGTCTGGTCACTAGCAGAAAGTTGGGTCTCGGGTCCAATGGCTAGTTCTCACTTGTGGGGCTATAAATAGACCCCCCAACCGGCCATTTCAGATGTGGAGAGTTGAGGTAACATACTAAGGGTGTTGATACACCACTTTAGTGATCTTCACTTGCATAGTGCTTAGTGATACATTCAGTGATTAGCGTAGGTGCTTTTGTGAAGTGCTTAGGTTAGTTAGACCACCGCTTATGCGCTTGCTCTAGGTTTAGGCCTAGTGTTTAGTGAGGTTTGCACACCTCTTACCACTCAGTGCTTGCGCACACCATTGTTATACATCAAATGGCTAGTAGTCTTGAGAGATCACACCAACCACGTTTGTGGTGTGGCCGCCACTGTGTACCAAAGGGAACAAGGCCCACGGCGGTTTGGCCAGAAGCTTGATAGTGAAGACGCGGGGAGCGGTCTGGGCGAGGCTTGCTGGAAGGCACGCCAGAGACCCACTTGTGTGTGAGGAAGGCCCGAGGCTATCCACGGAGTTATCCAGCTAGGAGCTTGGCCCTTGCGAGGGATTCCTTGCGAGGGGCTCCAACGAGGACAAGGGGGGAGCTTGCGCGCTTCTCGATACCTCGGTAAAAATATCGGGGTCGTTGATAGGAGTTTGCAAATCTCTACCTTACTCTTTCGCTTCTGCATTGCAATCTTGGTTTGTGCTTTACTTTCCTAGCTTAGTGATAGGTTTGAAACCTCGGTTGCATAACTTCTTTTTGCGGTAGAGATAGCAACACACTAGCAAATCCTTAGTTGCAAATTTAGATAGTTTATCTTTTGCATAGGTTTTGCTAAGGATAGAATTAGAGGCCATAGTTTAGAGTTAGAGTTTTAAGTTGCCTAATTCCCCCCCCCCTCTTAGGCGTCATGGTCCCTAACACATAAAGATCAAGACTTGGATAGAAAGCTCATAAGCACCAGGTGACCTATTACAGGACATAATATCCCGGTCCATTTATCATCCGATTGACAACTTGTCCAAATTTAAGTGTTGTGTACCTTTTTGATTCAACGGGGATGACATAAGTTGCTCACTAGATGAACGATGTCATTGTAGGGACATCCAAGTAGAATCACTCATCTACCACCTCTTATAGTCTGTTAATGTTTATGTCGGTGACCTATTCTTCAAAGGTTATATTCTTTGCAACTTTAGAAGGAAGCTGTACTACTTTTGGTCTAATATAGGGATCTTCCAATTAGATATGGGGATCTTCTGATAGGATCAGGAGAGATAATCGAGGAAAAGCTCACGATGAGATGACACATCGACGTAGTTCCATAATGGATCATGATTACAAACCTCGATACTAGCGCGCACCCAGTAGCACAACCATGTGTCGGCCAACCACAAGGAGGCCCTAGGTTCCATCGTGGCACCGTTAGTCATTAGCCAAGACACCATTGCCAATCCTACAACCTACAAGAAATCTCACGTGGCACAAATTGGGTTGCATAGGAGCAAGCACTATGCGAAGGAGGGATAGCAAGCAAAGGTTCACAAGGTTAGGAGTCAACAAGGGGTGGTCCAAGGTAAAGACATGGCATGGGAGAAACATACATTAACTAATGCAGACAACTAAGCATGAGACTCTGGTGTAAATTTTCCACGCATGCCTTGTTTTTACCAAGGAGATTACCAGATAAAAGAATAATATGAGATGCGGTCTTGTTGGCAGCAACATGAGATCAAGACCGATAAACATTCTGAGACTTGAGAGAGTTGGAGATTAAACAAGCAAGATTTGAGGGACATAGCCGATACACTACACAGAGATTCAGTTGATAAAGCAACAAAATGATTTGCAAGGAAAAGGCTCCGAGGTTCAAGCAACGAGACGTTAGCGTTGCACCGGATCACCTTTGGGATAAGGGTAGAGATGTCCGACAAGGATTTTTGGGTAGGGTCTTCACACACTAGAGCAAGACATCCACAACATTTGCAAGCATTTAAGGGAGCTAAGCTTGGGCTCAAGAGTCAAGCAAGGCATGGATACACAAACATTCAAGGGCTAACAATCACACATATAGGCTCAAGCTCCTAAGCAAAGGGAATCTACTAGGAGACAACCATGAGATTAACATAACTTGATTGTGGTTCTAGGATTGGGCCCTTCAACACTTGTATGCTCACCGTGGACAAAAGAGGTAACGATTATGATACTACCTAGGTAACAAAGCATCCACACATACATCATGGTCTTAAGCAAGCATTTGAGAAACTCAATCAAATTGGCTTAAGCAACTAATACCAAGCACAAATCTCGCACATAACAAGCAGTCACCTACAGCAACACTGCTACACATAAACATGCGAACATGGTGGTAAGGTACTATTATTTTTATTTCCTTTTTACTGAGTAGGTGGTTATCTCTTCAAAACAAGTTGTACTTACATTAGCAATTTAGTTTTTGGTCATGCACAACATGACCATATGGTTACAACAAGTTATCCATTAATAGATCAAGGGTGAGAGGAGCATGTTTATGCACAAGCAACAATCATGATGTATGCTCGTCCTATTTGTCCCCATGAAATTGCTAGCCAAAGGTGGAAATGACATTCTATGTTGGTAGCATAACACGTACTCTCTCAATATATAGCTAGTCGTCAGCTACATTCAATCTATGCATTTGTGGTTAGCGTACCTGTAGAAGGATTTCATTTCAGCCCAACCCCACAATTATATATATGCGGAAATGAAAATCTGGTCTCTAAGTTGCAAGCTAAATACTTCTATATATATATACCCAACATATATATTCTACTGTACCAAGGCTACCCATCAGTAAATACGTCTATACATACATATAGAATATGCATATATAGCCGTACCAAAGCTAACCCACAATTATATACTTCCGTATATATATGAGATATATATACTTAAGTATCAAAACTACCTCTCCCCTTTGACCGCATGCTCACATCTTGCGGTCATGCTACTCACCAACTTACCTGGGCGTAGAGGTATATTGATCCATACATTTCCATTCAAATGAATGGCATCCATACAATAGCACGCCGTATGGACAATGAAATAAAAATTACAATAAAGTAAATCCCCCATAGTTAGTATTAGTTTACTTATTGCCACCTAAAGGTCCTTAATTGGGCTTAACTAGAGGTTGTTGCTAGCATAGTTTTACAAATTAGTTTTGACAAATTTTCCTGTAGCTAAAGTTTTAGTCAAAATAGGCTTTTTAAAACCAAAACTTTGTTTTTAAAACTATGTACATGACAGTATTATGCTTAATGTTGCTCTAATGCCAGCTATGATAGAACCGCCTAATTCATACAAGATCAAATATGGTTGTCCCTGCTAACACATTGACACGTGCATACCTTCACTTATATAAACCCAGTAATCCGCCGAGTGTCACGAAGGACCTCGGTAAATCGACATCACAACCAAGATCGCACGATTAAGAAAATACACATCACATACACAAAGTTGCAATGGAAATAATATTATAAATGGGTTCACAAATAATAGTACAAGTTTGGGTTTCAAAACCGGTTAAAGGAAAACAACATAGCTTTCAAATGATTACATTAATATAAGTTCCAAATATATTGCTAGCATAAGTGACCTCCTCTGATAAAAAGCATATAGATGAGAAATAAATATAGAGTCATCAAGCCCACTGGTGGTTAGCCACCATCTTCCTCAGGTTGAGAATTTCACCTACAACATGGTGGGATAAACAATGAGTACTCGAATGTACTCGGCCAGACTTACCCGTCATAAACCAGAAATAAAGTGGCACCAAGGATCATGCAAAGCTTTATAAGTGGAGCTAGCTTAACAACATTTTTGCATAAAAAGCCACTAATTCAGCTATACATTTTATAATTCGGTCCTCAAGTTAATTATAGCTATTCATCTCAAGATTAGCAAGTAACCTATGCCAGACATGTGGTCTATCATTTAGTAGCATAACAATAGTAACCATAGCCAGTGCAAGATTTTCATATTCATCAGAACCATCATATTCCATAATCCAATTACTACGATGAAGGGGCTCTGTCAGGTTTCTCACTCTCCGAGAGAGACGGCGATTCGAATCGATTTCAACCAGCTGGGAATTTATTTCTAACACAAACCCAGAAATACCTACGCCTAGGTAGGCTTAGGTCACCTTTGTTATAACTTAGGTACACATTTCATGGGTTCAATCAGTGCCGCACAATCAAGGACAACTAGCTGCCAGGACGATCCGGACTACCTAGCCCTTGGGCTCACGTCTGGCTCCCCGCACATCCTTACTACCATCCAGAGTGCACACTTTGACAGAATGAGGCCCGACCTGAGTTGAGCTACTCGGCTTCATGGTCGGAATGAGTTATCTGGCCAGCTAAGTGAGAGGCATGCGTTCAAAATGACAAGAGGGCCTCCAATGATGCGGTCCTTAATCGGCACAGACGGAATCACATGAGTCAGCCTACACATAGAGTCTGCCCGGCCTCCATTTAATCATCACCCCATGGTTCTGTTCCACGATAGCAAATATAGCCAACCATGCTCCGGTATCCACCTATCTCTCACAGGTGATAGGAAATCACCCAACTTCTGCCGGTCTAAGCATTGCTAAGCATATATTTGATCCTGGACCTACATAGGGTTTAAGGTATATTTCTGGACAAGGAAGTTATATGCATCAAGTGTTTCCAATTAACTCCTATAACCTATTGCACGAAACATGAAGGATGCAAGTGATATTTGTAAAAATATAGGAGGCTTAGAATGGTCCGGGGCTTGCCTGGGATCCAACACTAGGTCAGTGTTTGTTAGATGACACTCGCTTGGTGAGCATTTCCCATCTCGATACTTGCTTAGTCCTTCCATCTTCTAGATGGATTCACCAAACTCCATCTTCGGGTTTGGCTCCAACATCACGTCCATCACATGGTGCGTCTAGTATACCTAGATGAGATGCAACAATGCAAGTGCATGAATGTGAAGAATGGCAATATGAGATGCCTCACATAAAAGTATTCAAGAGGAGCACAAGGTTACACCGAACATATATAAGCACTTCACGTTACTTAATTGAACATCCCACAACCTATCATGCTAGGATAGCAAGGAAGGTAGCACCAAGCATGACACAAGTTTCACAAGGTTTTTGGTATATTAACTTAACACCATCAAAGGCATGATCCACGCTTAGTAACAGACAAAGCAAAGCAAGGTGAAGCAAACAATTTTAGGTACAAACACAGATTCTGAACAACACCACCACAATCACTTGTTTTAATCATATCCAGAGTTCTAGACATGCCAAAAGTGTGATCCTATACTTTATGGAAATCTAATAAAATTATCCAAAACTTTGTTATTAACACCAAAAGCTGATTCAATAAATAATAAGGTCAAAATACATCATGAAACAGAGCTTATACAATTAAGGACAGAAAACTGATAGTGACTTCAGAAATGCATACCTTAAGTTATTTTCATCCAACAAGCATGATCCTTAACTTTATAGAAAGATTATTAAGTTATCTATAATTTTCTTATTATCATCTTAAGATGATTCTACAGCTAACAAGGTTAAACAACACCAAGAAGGCATCTCTGTCTAGACTTGGGACAGAATCTGCCATTCCACTTTGGATAGCTATAACTTGAGTTCTAGACCACTAAAAACAGTGATCTTAGACATTTTAGAAAGCTTAGAAAAAGCACTACAACTCTCCTATTATCACAAATACATGATTCCAAAGCAATCATTTAGATCTATTCAGAGCACATGCAAAAGCTGATAGCAAATTTATAAAATCTATAACTCCTAAACCATTGGGCCTAAAATCGTGAAATTTTAGGATAAGCAAGATAAGAAAATTATCTACAACTTGATATTCATCACATTCACATAATAGATCGTTATCATCACAAAGTTGTTACCACAACAGAGACTGTACATGCAGCCATAACAGCAGAGATACAAATATATGCATTTATCATTTATGTTGTTAATAACTAACATTTTCTTGCTATATATGAAGCTGCATGCAACTCCTAAGCATGACCAAGCAATCATATTACTTAGCACCAATTATTAGAAGTATTACATGGCATAAACACATGCAACTATTAACAATCCTTCATCCTCTACTTATATAATGCAACATATATATTATTTTTAGGTGACATCTTAAACATAGAGTTGAGAGCTAGAATTTTTACAGGTTATAGGTGATATCAAAACATGGCTACTGTAGAATATTACATGCTCAGGTTTTATAATTTAATCACTATGAAAAAGACAAATTGCAATTGCAAGAAAACATGTAAGAGCAAGATAAATTTAAACCCAACAATTTCTGTAAACATATAGCCATATTATGTATCAACACGACATAACAACATCATACAAAGGTTGTGGAACCACATTTTACATTTTTACATACTTATATTATTTATAAACCATTTAATAAGCATTAAACAAGTTAAATTAATAACTCAGTCATATTGCATCCAGTGGACATGAATTTTTTTACCACAGGACACATGTGACATCAGCAGTCTACCATAAAACTTTTACACAAATTGGAGCACCATGACTTTAGATATGAGAATAACAAGCAAAACAAGCTAAAATTGCCTATTTAACAAGATTAAATCAAAACATTATACAAACAGTACACAACTAGCATGTTTAATATTTTTATTAGCTATATCATGTCATCACAAGATTAACACAACTAGAACTACCATTTTTGGACTTCTATAACTCAAGATATGCATATGTCCAACTTAGAACCATTTTAGAAGCACTTTACAAGAATAAATAAAAACAGCAGAAGCTTTCTACTAACAGATATCATATTATGACTCTAATGCACAAATCTACTCTCAACGATTCCAAAAAGTCTTCATTTGCTATTTTCTGATTTTTTTACGTTTTATTATGATTTTCCAAAGTTTCAGCCAAATAAAAGCAATAAAGGAAAACACATTTGCACCAAGGCCCCTGAACTTCCAAGAAAAT
This sequence comes from Miscanthus lutarioriparius, assembly GCA_904845875.1. Lineage (NCBI taxonomy): Eukaryota > Viridiplantae > Streptophyta > Magnoliopsida > Poales > Poaceae > Miscanthus > Miscanthus lutarioriparius. The sequence continues at coordinate 61,790,749 of CAJGYO010000012.1, forward strand.
AAATTCCAACGAAAAGGTCCTTCTAGGATTATTCACATGGGTCATGACTTCTGCAAAAAACCCCTTGGACTTGTTTCTATTTGAACACGAGGTCCTCCACGCCGCTCAGAATAGAGGAGGCGGAGGAGGATCGTCGGCCGGCCGATTTTTGGTCGGTGAGGTCATCGCCGGCATCGGGGAAACGGTGAGGGAGCACCAAGGGGTCCTCACGCATCCATGGGATAGCTCAGCGGCGACAAAAGCGTCTCCGATGGCTGGGCCGCTCTGGCGGTCTCTTGCTCGGTCGAGGCGCACCGGTCAAAGAGGAGGAGGCGGAGGCAGTGGTGCACGCAGCTGTGGCTATCGTGGGGAGTAGAGGTGGGAATGGCAGCGGCGGTCGGAGCTCACGGTGTCCATGGTGGCCACGGCGATGTAGAGCGAGGCAGAGAGCGAGAGCTAGAGAGAAAGACGGAGAGAGTGAGCACATGATGGAGATGAAGCGCCTGGCATCGGCATCGGGGAGGTAGGGGCGCAGGGACGCGCGACATCTAGGGTGGGGGCACGCTGCCCTGCATGGTCGCCATGGGGCATTTCACCGAGCACGTGGCGGGCGATGGTGTGGCTGGCATGGGATGCATTTTTGGGCCAGTTATTGGCCGAATTGGACCCTAGGCCCAAAAGCAAAGTTGAAGCCCATAAAATGCTCTACAAATTGCATTAAGGGCACCAAGCCATTAAAGAAATAGAATAACAGTTAATTAACCTCCAAAGTGGTTGTGTCAACGCATTAACAACCCATTAATCAAACTCAACTTGATGATCAAAACAAAGTCAAACTCATGCCAAACTTTTACATGCTCTTATCCAAAACATATAGTCCAACTTTTACTTTGGGATCAAGTCAAGTTGCTTAACAAAAACATGAGAACGTGACATGCCAATGCAAATCTAAAAATGCCTCGAAACAGACTAAAACTTACATCTTCGCCCTTCCGTATCTCTCAAACAGTTTAATGATTCACTCAACCAATTGCTCATTGTTGTAGGGCTACATGAGTACTACAACTTTGATTAAAGGAGTTTGGCCAAATTTGAAATGGTTTGCAAACTAAAATTCCCCAAAGAGGGCTACATGAAAACTGAAAATTGAAAGCTTCAGCTCCAACACTTAGCCAACTTTTGGAGTTTCAAAACAGCACTGAGTTGATCCTTGAGAGCCATATTTTACTATGTTAGGGACAAAACTAGCTCTTGACCTTTAAGAAAAGTTTGTTCCCCAGAGGCCAAACTACAACTTTTATTTAGGGTCAAACACCAAAATAAGTACAGAACTTATAGTTCTACTTTGGTCAAAACAACATCTTAAATATGCTTAAATCATCCTTTTTGATCCATTGAAGCATTTTTTGGGCATTTGCTCAACATGAAACCTTGATAGGTTTTGTTGTAGAGTCCAATTAGAGTCATTTGCGTAAGGTTGCAAGGTTTGCTCAATATCCCTTGGTTCCATTCACTTAATAAAGTAATTCAAGCAAGGTTATAACCTATCATTTCATGTGACTTCTTGGTTCCAAACTTCATGAAACTTTTCCAATAATCAATGTAGATGGAAATAGATGTGAGGCACATGAAAGGAGCACTTTCAACATTACTCAGGCATACCTTTTTAAAAGGGGTCAACATAGAAGTAAAGGTGTGTTGTCCAAATTTAAGTTGGCTCATTTTCATAGATTTGACCTTGACACCTTCATCACCACTTATCCTATCATGTTTGAGCTCAAACCCACTGCTTAACTGGTGACAAACACCTGGGGTGTTACACAAACTCGGGGGAATTCTAGGGTTGCCTTGAGATTTTCCCCCAATGGTTGGCATGAATAGCGACAGCTATTTGAGCAATTTGAGTTTCAATTTTAGAATTTATATTTTCACTCATTTTATCATTAAACATTAACTTTTTAGTGATATTTTCATTAATTTTAGCCTAGCCTAAGACCAGGTCTTTCAAGGCGGTTTGGTTTGAATTGAAATTCGAATTGTAATTATTGTTACCTCCTTGCGGGCGGGATTGATTATTCCACCCATTATTGTTCTGCTATTGAAACCCATTGTTTATGTACAATGCTTCTTCATGGGTCTCAGGATAGTCCTTCCCTGAGTGTCCGACTTCATAATAGACTTCGCAAGTCATTTGCGAGTCCATGGCCTGGACGGTGGCCTTCATGGATTCTTTCTTGTGGGCCCTTTTGTTTAGTCTTTTCAATAACAAGTCCATTTTGCAGCAAGCATATCTGCCTCCTTCACAGTATGCATGTCTTTTTGTTGTTTTCTTTCTTCCCCTCAGCTTTGATTTGCTACCATCTTTTCAATGAGAGTCGTGGCTCCATTGATGGTGAGGTAAAGAAATGCGCCTCCAGCAGCGGCATCTATGTGCCCCATCGACATGGGCGTAAGCACCACATAGAAGTTCTAGAGCACGAGCCAGTTCTCCATCTTGTGGTGTGGGCATACTTGGATGTAATCATGTAGCCTCGGGGATGGATTCCATTGAAGTCTGCTAGAAATTTGAATTTTTCCCCCTCAGGGCATTGGATTTGCCTATGGGGAAAAACTTTGTGAGGAAAGCCGTGGAACATTTGTCCCACATGTTGACAGCTTCCTTCTCCTTGTAAAACCATTGTTTCGCCTTCCCTGCGAGGGAGAAGGGAAACAGATGAAGCCTGATGCTCGCTGGTGCAACGTCTTTTTATGACGATGGTGTTGCACAGCTATAGGAAGTATTGTAAGTCTGCACTTGCATCCTCACTAGGCAAACCAGAGAATTGGTTTGCCTGTACCATCATGATCAGACTACTGCCCAGCTTGAAGTTTCCATTGCCTATGTTGACAGCGGACCCAACGGGCACGTTGGCAACAGTGGGGGTGGAGTAGTCACGGAGTGTCTTGGCCATAGCGATAGTAGCTGATGGTGCAGGGGTGATAGGTTCAACTACCGATAGAGTTGTGGAGGAAGAAGCGATATAGGACCTATTCTTCCTTAGGAGCGCCTCTAGATTATCGGTGTAATTTTCCAGCAAGGTGAAACCAGTCATACACTATCCTGTTTTCATCCACAACAGGAAGAAAACAAGCAAAGTTAGCTTGCATAAATTATGACTACCATTACATGCATGTGATCATGATCATGTCCTACTAAATTCTTTTAACCTATGCCCTCCTTGGCAACGGCACCAGAAATGCTTGTTGGCATTTCATATCGTCACTACCAAGGTTGTAAATAAAATCCATCCCTAGCAGTGGCACCAGAAATGCTGGTTAGCATTTCTGAGCACCATTACATAAATCTTAGTGACCCCACCAAGAAACACCAACTACGATAGTTCTTAACGATTACAAAAATAATTTCCGCAAGCGTACGGATCTATCGTTGTAGCATTTCACCCGGAAGTATTCACGATATCATTATTTATATTTTTCCAAAAGAGGGCAAGGTATAAAGAGTCTAGCATGGATATGAACAAGATTACATACTTGCATAGTGAACCAACAGTTGATAATAGGGGTAAAACATTATTTCAAGGATAGTGGACACACACTTGCGCCAAACTCGAGGATAAAAGGAAAACAAAGAATAAAAGAATGTCCTAAGTGGAGCAGGCATGTTCTAATATAGCCGTGCAAAGAACAGTTAATGATCATACAAATTACATGATTAGAGTTAGAACTAAGATTAAGATGTACAGAAAGATCTCCGAGCACTAGTCTGCCAGCAAGCCAGGGAGACTTTAAGACTCCTACATGATACCCGAACGTGGGGGATTATAAGGGACGGACAGGGCTGTTAGCACCTACCGCCTACCCCACTATCGGGGGGTACCGTCATATCCGAAGGTTCCCATGCACCCGGGCACCACGCTCGTGTACAAAGAAACTACCCATATCCCCCTAGGACTCTGACCCTATGCATCGACAAGCATAGGACATGGGCAAAACCGAAGGAACGATGAACCGCCACCTCAACTTAGCTCTACTTCTACTCATATAAGTCATATGAATGGTTAAGCATAAAGTCCTACTATGATAAAATGAGAGCAAGACTTTGGAAGAACTCTTTATACTAGTTCATATCTTAAGATCATAACATACAAACTATATACTAGTTCATATGTCAAGAATATAACATGAAAACTATAGTCTAGTTCATATGCACTACTATGATAAAATGAGAGCAAGACTTTGGAAGAACTCTTTATAGTATTCATACCAAAGATCCTTTCTTCCAAGGAGCCAAGCTCTCCATGGTAGCTCTTGCCTAGCTCACAAAATACTACTAAAAGTAAAAAGAGTACGAGTGGAGGTGGAGGTGTAGAGCCCAAATGAAGTGTGTGTTGAAGGATAGCTCCACCCCTCTTCTTATAGTGGCTAATGGTAGGTTTAGCATAGACCTTTACCAACAATTAGAGCTGCAATATGGTTCCAGATGAGAAACCAGTACGAATATAACCTACATGTCCAATCGAATTAGGAAACCACCGAAAACCAACCAAGCATGCCGCCATGCAACTGCCAGAGGAAGCCGGGCCCAGGAGCCAGCCACTGGGTTGTGGGCACACCCCTGGTGTGCCCATACCCTAGTGGGGCCACCTCCCGACCGCCTTCACGTGGTCGGTTCCTGGGTTGGTCTGGGCCTTGTCTACAGCGGTGCTCGACCCAGATTCGTTAGTTGCTTGGGCCTTTGCTTGGTTCTTTTGTAAAATCTGCTTTACGCTTTCTGGAGTTTGCGCCTTTTGATCATATTCCCATGTATTTCTTGTATATGTCATGCAAAACACTAAGTATCGAATACATGTGGAAATATGTCAATTATAAAAGCATATATGTCAAAAGTTGTTTATTTCTCCGTTTTGGATGTTAATTGACGGTCGGATATGGTTGTTAAGGACCGCCAATAGCGGCGCCCTTCTTGGGGCCCTTCCCTAGCGCGATCGGGGTGCTTGGCTATCGAGGCCGAGCGATGGTGGTCCTGACCCCTTATTCCACCCTTGTTGCATGAGTCTATGGCCCGAGTGAGGTTTCGGCGAACTCGCCTAGGAGTCGCCGACCTTGGGCCCGAAGGCACCCTCGTTTCCAATCTAGGTCTGCCTTGGGTTAGATGATTGAGAGGATCTAGGCTCTGGCTTGAGGCCACCTAATCACCTGGCATGCCACGTCCTTTTGAGGGCTTTGGTAGCCGGCCCGAATCCTCTCAGACTGACCTTATCAGGCCGACCTTGACAGCCATAAGTCGTGATGAGGACATGACACCATCAGATACGACCATTGATTATAAGGTGTGCTCGTTCCTATATTTGTATAGTGATTTTTGGTAAAATTCACTTGGTTCTACATGTACATGTTATTATTTGCTTGTAGGTACAAATGTGTTTCAAAGTGTAAGTCCATCAAAGTTGAACTTTTAGTTCATCGGCGCCCCAACAATGCTTGATTGGGAAGGCCATAACTCCTTCATCCGGAGTGAGTTTGAGGTCCATGAGCACTTGATGGAAAGTTTATTTGATAAGCTTTCAAGTAGATTTGGTTTGACCACAACATCATGTCGGCAAGGCCTCCAAATTATCATGACAAGTTGCCTCTATTTTTGCCAAGAGCTACGTCGTCGTCATGGGTCTAATATTCACCCTTGGGACCCTGGCCCAAGTTGGAGCACGCCACAAGAAGATGGAGAACACCTCAAAGATGCCCAAGGACGTCCTCCCCCTTGGCCACCATCTTAGGAGGCAAGCAAGGGCGTCCAAAGCCAAGTTTGAGACCTAATCCATGTGAAATTCGAGTCCATCTCAGGCTCCAGTTGCAGTCTGTAGTAAAATAGACGCCCAAGTCGCATACGGACTCTGTTTTTGACGACCAACATATGGATAGAAAGATAATTTGATAAGGCATCTAATGGAAGTGGACCCACATCAAAATTATGTTGCAATCAACGGGAATCATTGAAAGAAGTTGACGTCCAGGTTTTGTTAGGGCGCTACATCGCCGTCTTTTGGGTTGTTTTAGCCCTGTAACATGCGAGGTCTCCTTAGGGATGACGTGAATAAGGGTGCTTGCATGCCCCTTAGGCTATATATTCAGTAGCCACCACCTACGTTAGGGTTTGCATTTTGCTATAGATCAATCTGTCATCGAACAGTTGCCGTTATCGGTTTGCAAGACCCCAACTTCGAGTACTTAATCATTCATCTGTAATTATCACTTTAATTGAGTTACATTTTATCTTATTCTTGCTTGTATTCTTTGATTCACAGTAGGGATTAGCCTTCTCGGTGAGGTCAACCAGATTGTGACACGGTTGATAACCAGAGGAGACGTGGTGCTAAGGTTGCAGGATTCGTGTCTTTGTGATCTCTAGCCGGATCGGTGTGTCAATCTCCACCAAATCGAGAGTTATCTTGAACCTGATGGAAGATCGAGAATCCCAATACCATCAAGTGTTATCAGAGCTTTAGGTATTACCGTCAGGTTATCTTTTCCCTAGTTTAGTTGTGTTTGCCCTTGTCCCGTAAATCCAGAAAATTGACCTATAAAAATATTTGTGTTCATCGCTGTTTTTCCCTAATCCTATCACCCGTTGTGCCGCTGCAATTTTTATTTTAATTTGCTTTATTGAATGGTCATCCCTTGCGTGTGATCGTGTTTGTCATGTCTCGGTTTTGTTCTTTGTCCACTGTGCTCTTCTCATCACCGTTGGTCAATCGATTTAGCCCTAGCCTTGCAGCGCAGTCAAATTGGGTTTATTTTTTTAGACGGCCGGGATCCAACTAGAAAAACTACATCGCCGTCAGCTTGGGATAAAAATAAAATATCGTTTTTTATGTTGTTTGTGTCACCAGAACATTTTGTCCTCTAGCTATTAATTTTTGAGTTGTGGCACACAGTGTTGTTTTCCTTGCTAATCTAACGTCACCCAAGAGGTCAATCAGAGTCGAGAGAAAGATCTTGTGTTTTCTTTATTACTATATATATTTTTTTTTGTTCTGTTTCTACTCTCGTCATACTTGCCAATCCGAATCAGTGCGAGTTCAGAATCTATTCCTTTGCGGCACTTTCTGATTGTTAAAAAATAACAAAAGAGAAAAAGGCAATAGGTGCAAAAAGAAAAGAGCCGCACCAAAGAAAAAAAAACAAGAAACGCAAAAGGCAAAGAGGTGCTCAAAAAGAGCCGCACCAAAAAAAGAAAGAAAGTGAAAAAAATTCTGAAGAGCTTGCATCCTTTCATGTCCCTGTGCTGAGTTGACATTATTGCTTGCTTCCACTAGGTCTAGGACGAGTTTGGGCTAGTGACATAAGACTAGCTTGTGACTACTTTTCAATCTTACAATTTTTAAATTAAATTATTGCTATTCCTTACTATCATATTTAAGCCTCCGAAGCTCCACATAAATACTTCAGATCGGTATGGAAAAAGACCCTTGCAATCTTGGTGACACGCCCTCATAGGTCACGAACCAGCCACCGGTTGTACTGTCCCCTACTTTGCGTTGGTAAGAACCTTGTAAGAACTTGGTAAGATGTGTGAGAGTATGATTCCATTGACCCATAAATAGTTGATAGGGCATTTATTTTGATTTCTAACAATATCAAACAACGAGTTTGTGTTTAAGACTGAATTACAGGAAATCATGGCCCATATGTTTGCAAGGATGGACCGCATGAAGAACAATCAGCCATCACATATTGGCTATAATCATCAAGGTATAAGAGCTAAATTTAGCATTCCATCTTTTGTTGGATTTTATGATGGAGAAAAATATTTTAATTCGGAGATGGTTGTAGAACAAGAGTTTAATTACCACCTATTTCCTGAGATACATAGAGTTAAACATGCCACTAGTGAATTCAAATATTTTGCTGAATTCTGGTGGTGAGAAATAGGCAATTTGCATCAACAATCAGATTCATGGGATATACTTAAAGAAGCAATGCGTGATAGATTTATTCCTCCTTCTAATAAACATGATTTACGTAAGAAATTGCAACGTTTAGAGCAGGGAGATATGTCTGTCCAAGAATATTACAAAGAGTTTCAAAAGTGTATAATATGTTGTGGGATAGTAGAGGACATGGAAGATATAATTGTTCGCTTTTATGGTGGTTTGAGGCATCAAATACAAGATATTATTTTCATAAAGAATTTTATACTCTCAACCATTTGTTCTAGCTTGCTATGCTTGTAGAAAAAGAATTGCAAGTATGTCAGCAAAAGAACCAGAGCAACATTGGCGACAACCTCACAAACCAGGTATTACAAGGGTGGAGCAAGCATTTGCAAAGGTCGAGACCATGGCTCGGATCGCCGCCGAGACATAGAAACAAAAAATTGCGATGCTCATGCAGGTCATGCCGGCCCCATCGTAAATGTCGGACTCGAACCCCGCACAGACATGTCCGGTAAAGAGCTTCTCATCACTCATGCTACCGAGGTAACGTTACCGACCCCCGCTTTCGCTTCAATTAAATCATACATTAATCCCATCGTCCAAACGTTGCATATGCAACCGCCGCATCTCAACGCTTCGTGTCGCGTCATGAAGCGGCAGTCGTCTCATTCGATATGAGCGGCACAAGACCGAGGTTTGAAGGCCGGCCCGCGAAGGGCTCGAGGCCGCCTCACGTCAAACAGAGCCAGGGGAGAAAAACCATGATGAGCCCTAGCGGCCTTGCCCGACCCCGCTCAGAAGCGGACAAGGACATCTTGACATCTCTTGTTCGATTCTAACCTCGAGCCAAACCCACAGAATCTCCATCGAGGAGAGGCCAATGGGCCACCTGAGCCTACCGAACGGCTCGGGCATCTGCCAGGAGGTGGGTTAAGAAGTAGTGGAATGCCACATGAGAGCTCTATCGACCCCGTCAGTGAATGATGGACCCGGATTCCATATGAACATACCCGTTAGCGAGCTCATTGAGCGCAACACTCGAGCCATCGAGGCAAGTGTCGTCAACTTAGCCCCTCTAATTATGGAAACCAAGGACGAGGTGACACGCAAAACACGGCCGACCCTTATCAGACCCTAAGGGGCTCGGGGGCTCGAGCCGCTCGATCCGAGATCGAGAGACCAAGGTTCAAAGGCTGACCCGTGAAGAGTCCGAGGCCACCTCGCGTCAAACAAGATCTAGGGGAGAAAACACAGATAAGCCTCAGTGGCCTTTGCCTAACCCGCATTGAGGCGGATAGGGTTATCTCAACCTTCTAAGTTCAATCCAGCCTCTTCCCGAGCCCATAGAATCCCCATTGAGGGGGAATCTGTTGGAAGGCAGGTCAAGGAGCAACGGAATGCCACCCGAGGGCTTTGCCGACCCTATCGCAAAGCAACGGGATCGGATTCTGTCCGAACATCCCCGTTAGCGAGCTCATAAGGCACGTCACTCGAGCCGTCAAGGCAAGTGACACCACCTCAACCCCTCCAGTTGCGAAAAACTACTGACGGGGTTACAGCCACAAAACGAGCCGACCCTTGACCAAATCCCCGCCACGCGCAGGGGCTCAGGGAAGGCCGAGCGAGCAATGGGACCAAATGCACGGTCACAGAATGATCATTAAAATCCTGTGTAAGGGGTACGTGTGAGTACAAGAGCAAGTTCGCTACCCTCGCTTCGGTCTCCAGTAACATCTAGCCCCAGCGACCGCAAGGGGCCGGATCTAATGGGAACGGGGATCCTGATCTTCCGTCAGGTAGAGATAACTATCGTTGTGGTGGAGAATGACACACCGATCTAGCTTTAGATCGAAAGATCGAACCCTGCAATCTTAGCACCACAACTCCTCTGGTTATGAACCAAGTCACAGACTAGGTTGACCTCGCCAAGAAGGCTATTCCCTGCCTGCACAACGAAGAACACAAGCAAGAACAAGAAAGAACACAACCAAATTGCAGATGAATGATTAAACTCATGAAGTTGGGGTCTCACAAACCGATGAACGGCGAAATTGTTCTTGACAGAATAATCTAAGCAAAACCCAAACCCTAATGGGGGGTGGCGGTTGTTTATGAAGACTTTAGGGTGATGCAAGACCCTGGGCGTGCCCCTAATGGGCCCAAACATGATACGTGGTCCAACGGACCAAAAGACAGTGTCGCAGCACCCTGGCAGATTCTGGACGCTAACTTGTGACCACGATTCCCGTTGATTTCGAATAGCGTTTGATGTGAGACCACTTGGATTGGTTCCTTATCAAATTAGCTTTCCATCCATATGTGGATCATCGAAAACGGAGTCCAGATGCGTCCTGGGTGACCAGTTTAAGGCAGACTAGTCCTGGAGGCCGAGGCAGACTCAAAATCATGTTGGACCGGGCCTCCGGTTCCTGTTGGACGTCCTTGCTAGTCATCATTGCCTCCACCTCTTCCTCTATGTCCCTCATGACCTCTCCAATGTTCCTAATCAATATAACATCATTAGGTAGAAATCTATTCTCAAAAATATGAAAAGGATCACTTAAGAATGAGCTCACCTCTAAATTAAGTTGTCGCCTTCGAGCTCGGGTCATTGGACCTTGCATAATGGTTGGAGGATCAGTGGGTGCATCTGAAGGAGTGATGTCCTCATCATCCTCCACCTCTTGAAATGGAGTCATCCTCGACTCAAGCTCATCTTCTTCTCCCAAATAAGGTTTCAAATCTATAATGTTAAAGGTGGGACTAACCCCGAACTCGGGTGGCAACTCAAGTTTGTAGGCATTATCATTTATTTTCTCAATGATCTTATAAGGACTAGCTGCTCTTGGCATTAATTTAGACTTACGCAGCTCAGGAAATTATCTTTTCTCAAATGTAACCAAACCAAATCACCCGGTTCAAGTTTAATCTCTTTTCTACCTTTACTACCAGCAATTCTATACTTTTCATTCATTCTTTCAATATTTGCTTTAGTTGTTTCGTGCAACTTACGAATAAAATTAGCATGCTCTCTAGCATCACTATGTATTCTCTCAGTGGTAGGTAAAGGCAAAAGATCAATAGGAGCACGGGGATTAAAACCATACACTACCTGAAAAGGACTTACCTTGGTGGTGGAATGTTCCGCCCTGTTATATGCAAACTCCACATGCGGCAAACACTCTTTCCACATCTTCAATTTGCGCTTCAAAATTGCTCTCAACATGGTGGACAATGTTCGATTCACAACCTCAGTTTGCCCATCAGTTTGGGGATGACATGTTGTAGAAAACAGTAGCTTGGTCCCCATTTATTCCACAATGTACGCCAAAAATGACTCAAGAATTTTGCATCACGATCTGAAACAAGAGTAGAAGGCATACCATGCAAGCGAACGATTTCTTGAAAGAAAAGGTCAGCAATATGAACAGCATCGTCGTTCTTATAACAAGGAATAAAATGTGCCATCTTAGAAAAACGATCAACCACCACAAAAATACTATCCCTCCCCCTCTTAGTCCTTGGCAAACCCAACACAATATCTATAGATATATCAGCCCAAGGAGTAGAAGGAACAGGAAGAGGCATATACAAACCATGTGGGTTCAACCGTGACTTAGCTTTTTGACATGTGGCACACTAAGCCACATATCGCTCTACATCTCGCCTCATCCTTAGCCAAAAGAAGTGTGTGGACAGCACCTCCTCCGTCTTCTTGACACCAAAATGTCCCATCAATCTGCCTCCATGTGCCTCCTGCAACAACAAAAGACGAACGGAACCAACTGGAATGCATAGACTGTTAGCTCTAAACAAAAATCCATCATTGATCATAAACTTATTCCATGTACATCACTTTATACAATTAAGCAACACATCCTTAAAATCAGGATCAAGCGCATATTGTTCTTTTATTGATTAAAGACCAAAAATCCGATAATCAAGTTGGGACAGCAATGTATATCTTCTAGACAAAGCATCAGCAATCACATTATCCTTTCCTTTCTTGTGTTTGATAATATAAGGAAAAGATTCAATAAATTCAACCCATTTAGCATGCCTACGATTCAGATTAGTTTGAGAGCGAAGATACTTAAGCGATTCATGATCAGAATGAATAACAAATTCTTTAGGCCACAAATAATGACGCCACGTCTCTAAAGAATGAACAAGTGCATACAATTCCTTATCATACGTGGAATAATTAAGAACAGGGCCATGCAATTTTTCAGTAAAGTAAGCAATGGGTTTACCATCTTGCATCAAAACACCTCCAGTGCCAACTCCACTAGCATCACATTCTAGCTCAAAAGTCTTACCAAAGTTTGGAAGTTGCAGCAATGGTGCGTGTGTGAGCTTGTCCTTCAAAGTGTCAAAGGACTCCTCATGTGCCTTTTCCCAATGAAACACCACCCCTTTCTTCATCAACTCATGCAATGGGGCAGCAATGGTGCTAAAATCTTTGACGAAGCGGCGGTAGAATCCTGCAAGACCAAGAAAACTCCTCACCTGTGTGACGGTTTGGGGAACTAGCCAGCTCTTTATGGCTTCAATTTTCATCTCATCCACCTCAATTCCCTATGGAGTTACAACATAGCCAAGAAAAGAAACTCGATTCGTGCAAAAGATGCACTTCTCAAGGTTACCAAATAAACGTGCATCACGTAAAGCATTAAAAACAGCACGTAAGTGATCCATATGTTCATCAAAAGACTTGCTGTAAATCGATATATCATCAAAGTAAACTACCACAAAATGGCCAATAAAAGCTCTTAAAACCTCATTCATTAAGCGCATGAAAGTGCTAGGTGCATTTGTCAAACCAAAAGGCATTACTAACCACTCATACAACCCGAATTTGGTTTTAAACGCAGTTTTCCATTCATCTCCAAGTTTCATTCTAATTTGGTGGTAGCCACTTCGCAAGTCAATCTTAGTGAAAATTATAGAACCACACAACTCATCAAGCATGTCATCTAGCCTAGGAATAGGATGATGATATCGAATAGTAATATTATTGATGGCTCTACAATCAACACACATACGCCAAGTTCCATCTTTCTTAGGAACCAAAAGTACAGGAACGGCACAAGGACTAAGGCTTTCATGTACATACCCGCAGTCCAAAAGGTCTTGGACTTGCCGCTGAATTTCCTTAGTCTCCTCGGGATTGGTTCGATAGGCAACACAGTTGGGCAAGGTTGCTCCCAGAATTAAATCGATTTGATGCTCTATTCCTCTTATAGGTGGCAGCCCCGGGGGTATCTCTGCTAGAAAAATGTCCTCATACTCCTGCAAAAGGTTAGTGACAGCAGGAGGTACCGAGATAACAATATCATCAAGTGAAAACATAGCTCGTTTGCATACCAAAGCATAGCAAATATCATCATCAGAAATTTCAGTAAAGTCACATTTTGTTGCAAGCATAACACCACCCTTCAATTTAATCCCCTCAGCCTTAGAAATAGATGTAGACTTATCCTTTTTAGGTGGGAAAATAGAATTAGCAACTTGCTGATTTTTAGATTGAACATCATTCAAACTAGCAGCGCGTTCTCTATCAGCTTGTACAATTTGAGCAAGGGTCAAAGGTACCAAAGTAATTTTCTTTCCTTTATGCACAAAAGTGTATTTATTACTTCTACCATGGTGTGTAGCATCATTATCATGTTCCCAAGGATGACCCAATAAGAGTGAACAAGCTTGCATAGGTACCACATCACAATCAACAGAATCAGTATAAGAACCAATAGAAAATGATACTATGTAAGTTTGTGTTACCTTTGCTTTACCTGAATCATTTAGCCACTGAATATGGTATGGACGTGGGTGTGGGCGTGTGGTCAAGCCAAGCTTCTTGACCAAATCAGAACTCACCAAATTATTGCAGCTACCTCCATCAATAATGACACGTGCTCGACGGTTGTTGATGACGAAGAAAATCTGGAACAAGTTATGGCGTTGTAGCTTCTCAGGTTGCTGGACTTGTGAGCTGAGCACCCGCTGTACAATGATGCTCCTAAAGGCCGCCGTGGCCTCATCACCAAGGACTTTGCCATCCTCCTCATCTGCATCTTGGTCTTTTTCATCCTCAATGTCAGAGGTGCTGATGTAACCATCTTCTGTAGCAATATATGCCCGCTGACTTGGGCAGTCCTTCTGCACATGGCCAATGCCATGGCAGCGGTGGCACTGAATGCCCGAAGTGCGTCCCATCGATGCAACGGAGGAGGCACTCTTGGTAGGCACCTACAAAGAATTTTTACCTAAATCTGAAGGTCGTGCGGGAGGTGCCTTAGGTGTAGCGGAAACTCCAGAGGCTGTTGGTCGCTTGCTCGCTGGTGGAGGCGCCCGAAAAGTGGTTGGCTTGGTCAGCCCCGAAGGTGGTGCCGAGCGTGGCGTGTATGTGGTGCTAACCTTGCTCTTGCTGTGCTGTTCACACCCCTACAATTCCTTTTCTGGAAGCATAGCAAACTGAAACAACTGGTTGATAGTGTTAAATTCTTTATAATCAACAATGTCCTGAATCTCACGCCTCAAACCCGAATAAAAACGACAAATGGCATCTTCGTTCTCCTCCACAACACTACAGCACATCAATCCCTTTTGGAGCTCACCATAGTAATCCTATATAGATTTATCTCCTTATTCTAAACGCATCAATTTCTTACGCAAGTCTCTATGATAAGGAGGAACAAAATGATCACGCATGGTTGACAGTGTTAAATTCTTTATAATCAGCAATGTCCTGAATCTCATGCCTCAAACCCGAATAAAAACGACAAATGGCATCTTCGTTCCCCTCCACAATACTACAACGCATCAATCCCTTTTGGAGCTCACCATAGTAATCCTATACAGATTTATCTCCTTGTTCTAAACGCATCAATTTCTTACGCAAGTCTCTATGATAAGGAGGAACAAAATGATCACGCATAGCTACCTTAAGTTCTTCCCATGTACCAGGTAAAGCATCTTGTGCAGCTAGCCCATTCCACCAAATAATGGCAAAATCCTTAAACTCACTAGTAGCTTGTCGATCTCTATGATGCTCAGGCATAAGGTGGGCGCTAAACTTTTGTTCTACTGCCATCTCCCAATCAAGATATCCCTCAGCATCATAATGACCTGAAAAAGATGGTATTGTGAACTTAATCTTAGCATAAGGATCATCGGGCACACGGTGATTATTACCTTGATGGTGGTGGACACCACCCATTCCTGTCATGTTGCGGCGAAGACGTCGTCGTAGTCTTGCTTGTCGGAAGGTTGCTCGATCTATGTTCCCAGCGGCATCATGCACCGTGTCTAGCTTCTGGCAAGAGACCATCGGTGTTGCTGCCGGAGACATCATTGTTGTTGACCGCCACCAAGGTTTCCAACTCAGTAACCTTGTCGGTAAGCGTGGAAATTTGTTTGTCCAATCTCTCCATGTTGTTGCCAATATTGAGTTCAATGAGTGCGTCAGTGACGGCCTTCCTAACAGCCTCATTCATCCTTTTTTGGACATCCTCTACAACAACCTGTAGTTGCTCTTGGCTAACACACTCGTTGAAACCCTTACGATTGTTATCTCTAGTCTGATCACCTCCTGCCATTGTAAACACAAAAACAGGAACAAACAGTGAAAGTTATCCCTACCAAATGACTACTGGTTGCAGTGGTGTCACTTTTCACAGCAAGTGGAAGCGTCTTACCAAGCTCTTACAAAGTTCTTACCAACACAAGTAGTGGGCGGTACAATCGGCGGCTGGTTCATGATACCTATGAGGTAGTGGTACCGAGATTGCAAGGCCCTTTTTCTATACTGATCTGAAGAGTTTGTGGAGCTTGGAAGGCACACAAAGAATAATATGTATATCTGGCACACAAGTTAGTAACAGGAAGTAATGCTGAATTAAAGTCCAAAGTACTTGTTCTCATTGCTGGTCTAAAATGTTCCAAGTACTAGGTGTGTGACAAAAGTATGGTGGATAGCAAGGTGACAGGTGTGTGAAAAATAAGTATGGTGGATAGCAATAGCAACATAAACAAGGAACCAGACAGCACACGCTAACATAGCTCACTTTGGCCTTCTCTATGTGCTCCTCTAGCTATTGTTCCTCTTTTGTCCCTCTCTTTTTTCTATTTTTTTGGGCTGTCGTTGTTTTTTTGGGAAATTTTGACTTTTTCTTTTTATTTTTTTGATATTTTTCCTTTACTTAGGAGCACAAAATAAGTAACCACAAAAAATATGAGCTTAAACAAGTGAAAGACGTGGCCTGTGGAAAATTCAGAAAACTTGCTCAAAATCGACAAAAACCTTATGACCACGAAAAGAAGATCTTGTGACCACTCTTTGACCAATTTAAAATTTTCCAACCCCAACAAGATGGGGAAAGACGGATCCAAAAAAATTTTCTGATCGATTTTGATATAGGGAACGTCGAAATCGGAGTTCGTATGCGAAAACAAGACCAGTTTTAAGAATTGACTCCGAATTAGAGGATAAAATGGGAACAATGTGCGCAAAATTGGTCACAGCAGCAAATATTTGATGGAAATGATGGGGGAAAACACATGAACTAGACTCTAACATGACCTAACCAACAACAAGACCTTGACTAGGACACAAACTCAACATGATGGACTCTGAAACCGAAATATGCAAAGGCTATGGCGCAGAAGGTTCTAGGACAGGAAAAAAATATGGCACTGGACTATGGGACGAATGCGAAACACTCAAAACTAGGGGATAAATATGAACCTGATGGTATACCTTAGCTCTGAATACCACTTAATGGGAACGGGGATCCTGATCTTCCGTCAGGTAGAGGTAACTATCGTTGTGGCGGAGAATGACACACCGATCAGGCTTCAGATCAAAAGATCGAACCCTGTAATCTTAGCACCACAGCTCCTTTGGTTATCAACCAAGTCACAGACCAGGTTTACCTTGCTAAGAAGGTTATTCCCTGCCTACGCAATGAAGAAAACAAGCAAGAATAAGAAAGAACACAACCAAATTGCAGATGAATGATTTAAACTTACGAAGTTGGGGTCTCACAAACCGATGAACGGCGAAACAGTTCTTGATAGAATAATCTAAGCAAAACCCAAACCCTAATGGAGGGGTGGCGGCTGTTTATGAAGACTCTAGGGTTTTGCAAGACCCCTGGATGTGCACCTAATGGGCACAAACACGATACATGGTCCAACGGACCAAAAGATGGTGTCGCAACACCCTGGCAGATTCTGGATGCTGACTTGTGACCATGATTCCCATTGATTCCGAACAGCTTTTGATGTGAGACTACTTGGATTGGATTTCTTATCAAATTAGCTTTCCATCCATATGTGGATCGTCGAAAATGGAGTCTGGATGCATCCTAGGTGACCAGTTTAAGGCAGACTGGTCCTGAAGGCCGAGGCAGACTCGAAATCATGTTGAACCGGGCCTCCGGTTCCTGTTGGACGTCCTTGCTGGTCATCGTTGCCTCCACCTCTTCCTCTAAGTCCCTCATGACCCTCTCCAATGTTCCTAATCAATATAACATCATTAGGTAGCAATCTATTCTCAAAAATATAAAAAGGATCATTTAAGAACGAGCTCACCTCTAAATTAAGTTGTCGCCTTCGAGCTCGGGTCATTGGACCTTGCATAATGGTTGGAGGATCAGCGGGTGCATTTGAAGGAGTGATGTCCTCATCAGGATCTCACTCGGGGGATAATAAAGGTAAATAAAGGTAAATACCTCCTTTTTGAAACAATCATTGCGTCAGACCTCCTCCTCACATTAAGAGTAGCGGCAAGATTTGTGGGAACAGATAAACAAGCATGCTCGCTAAGACTGCAAAAAACCCCATGCCCCGATGGCTATGGTAACTTTGCTCATCAGCACGACCGAAATTTCCCCCTTGTACACCTCGGGCCCTACGGTCTTAACGAACGGAAGGGTCAGATCGCATAAACCTTTTTTCTCTAATGCAAAAGGGAAGAAAGCAAGTTCAAACGAATGAAACAAAATTATGAAATTGTTTTCGGACGCAAAAGTACCGACACTTGTCCACGGATTATAGATAAATGTTTATCAGACTCGACCAACTAACTACCCCTCTGGGGGAGAACCATGTCTTCAATTTTGCTCGCCAGGCTTTCCGCGAGAGGAGTCACCGCCGCTTCTATTTCATCCAGCTCAGAGGGCTCATAGCTAGGTGCGAAACCAAGGCTCATTGCCCCCAGGTTGATGTTAACATCATAATGCGAGCGGGCGATGGCGAAGGCTTGGATAATCCCCAAGCAAAAAGCTTCCTTCTCCAGCTGGCGCACCCACGCTGTGATATCTATGGCTCGGGCTGCAAGCGAGCTGGTCCCTTTCGCCTACACCACCCGCAGGTCATTGCAGACAATGCTAAGGCCAACCTTCAGGAGTTCGAGGTTGTCGCTCTCCGCTTGAAGAACACTCCTCGCTTCGGCGAGATCCCTGGCAAGTCCGGCAGTGGTGCCCTCGGCCTCCAGCTTCTGAGCCTTCATGGTATCAAGCTCGGCCTGGAGGGAGCTGATCCTCTACTGCACCTTGTCATGCTCTCGCATGGCCTGGTCACGCTCCCCGCGTACCGTACCGCGCTCCAAGTGAAGCCTCTCCGAGGTCTGGCATTGCTCATCTCGCTCCCCACGTAGCCAAGCGACCTCCTCGGTGTCCAGCTTCACCCTCTGCTCCAGGGCCATGGACCTCTCCTCGGCTCACAGCTTGAGCTCCCTCATCCTCCTATCCCACTCAGCCGCGGTGTGATTCACCGTCGCTAGGATCCGGTCCTTCGGCAGCGGAACCGGGCTATCCCCGAGGACGAGTCTCTTCGGCTGGTCCCGCTATCCCGAGGTTAGCTTCAAGGGGTCAGAAATTCAAGTGAAGAGGAGGCACGGGAAAAGGGAACTTACGAAATCGATGAACCCCAGTTCTGGCCGCATTGGGGGATGCCCCGGCACCAGATACATGAAATCAAGGACAACACTGGCGCTGTCCTTCAAAGGCTCCATCGCCTCCTTGGGGGAGCGCTTCATCGATGAGCGCCGTCCCTTTAGGAGACGCCCTGGGCACCATCAGGTACAGGGGGAGCGCGCGGCTCATCAGCGGCGCCACCCTCCACGTGTGGTAGGCGCCGATGATCCCTGATCCCTTCACGCCCCTCTCCTTCAGAATTTGGAGGGCGGCGAGATGGTCCTTGATCCTCTTCTTATCTTTGTTTGGGACACCCCACTTCCATGACCCCGGGACCTCTTCGATGAGGCGCCTGGAGAACACCGGCAAGGGGGCGGCCATGTCATCCTTGATGTAAAACCATTGTGAATTCCAACCCTTGTTGGAGGTCGACAGACGCATCAACGGGTAGATGTTCGCCTGGTTGTTGCACAGATGAATGCTGGCACATCCCATCAACATGCTCAGCTCTTGCTTCCCAACCCGCTTCTTCGATAGGTTGATGGCGAAGAGATACCGCCATAGATTGAAGTGGGGACTAATCCCTAGCAAACCCTCACATAGGGCGACGAACGCCGCAATATGCTAGACCCCATTAGGAGTAAGGTGCTGCAACTCCACCTGGTAGTAATCCAACAGCCCCCGAAGGAACTTATGAGCAGGTACGGCGAATCCCCGCTCGTGGAAGAGAGCAAAGGACATGACATATCCTTCGGGCAGTGATGACTCATCCTCATCATAGGGCAGCCGCCACTCCTCGATGATGGTCAATGGGCAAAGGAGGCCACGGTGGATGAGTCCCTCCAGGCGCTGAGGGGTGATGTTGGATCTGCACCCCGGCTCCATTGAAATGATGGAGAAGGGGATGGAGGTGAGCTTGATGGTGGCCGCGATGCAAATACGAGCTTGGTGACGGCTACGATGTGGGTGCAGGAGGCTTAGGCGATTGGCAGCGGGGGTTGTCGATGCGAAGGCGAGGAGGCAAAGTACGGAACCCTGGGGGCAAACCCCTCAGTTTAATAGGGGCGATGGATGCGAGAAGGGCCACTGCCTGCCTAGGTCTGCAAGCCTGCCATGACACACCGCCGCATCATGTTGCAGGATACGCGCCCCTGATCCCTATCCTTTCCCACCAAAATCACGCTGGACGGTTTGCCTTCCCAAGCAGACTCGGACTCTTTTCCCACAAAAGGGGATATAGGTCAAAAAGATTTTTCTCTGGCCCGCCTAGACTCGGGATCTCAAGGGCTGGCCCAACAGTCTCGACGGCCATCCCAACGAGGGATGGGCCCATGAGAGGCCAGAACTTAGGAACGCAAGCCTGAAGGCAACCTCGATCCGTAAATTAGATCCCAACCAGGCTAACCCTGGATGGATCCCCGCGAATGGGATACCAGGGTATCCTTTAAACTGTCTAGATTGACGAAAAACCAAATCTCACAGCCATACCCGCGAAGGGTCCGAAATTACCCTACGGGCGATTCTATCCGAATCCCCGAGGGCTCGTGGGCTACACCCGATGGGTGCACTCGCGCGCAACCTCTGGCAAATCAAAATACCCCCGGGGTGATTTTGCCCGAATCACCCAAGGGCTCGGGGGCTACACCCATCGGGTACGCTCGCGCGCACCCTCTAGCAAGTCAAAATACCCCCTAGGGGATCATATCCGAATCACCCGAGGGCTCGGCGACTACTGTCAGGGACCTAATATCGGGGTACCCAATGAGGTGGAATTAATAACCATCGAACGTTGACACTTCCGGTCAGACAAGAACACAACTACACTTCTTGTCTGAATGATGGAAGATTGGTTCCGCCTCACCCAACCCCCAAGGGCTAAGCTTTGCCTCACCCGATGGCTGAGGGTCGGCTCCCCCTCACCCGATGCCTAAGGGCTGACTCCGCCTCACTCGACGTATGAGGGCTGGCTCCGCCTCGCCCAACGGCCAAGGGTAGGATCTGCCTCGCCCGACGCCTGAGGGCTGGCTCCAACTCGCCTGACGGATGAGGGCTGGCTCCGCTTCACCCGACGGCCGAGGGCAGGCTCCGCCTCGCCCGACGAGCATACCCTGTTCCTTCATAAATATGAGCACAGGGTACGACAAGACATTTGAGTCAACCGTAGTACCGAGGGCCATGCCCTGCATGCCTGCAGGAAGGCACTGTCCGGATGCGATGGGACGGGCGCTTTAGGCCCTTTCCATCCTGACAGAGCCCAAACAGTGTTGTAGGCGCCGACTTTTGTCCCACAATGTTGTAGGCGCCGCCATCAGCCCTCGGACGTGGATACAAACACGAGCATACGACAACCACTATGATCCAAGATAGAACTCACATCATCTACAGTGACGGATGTATGGTCATTTTCCCGACTACTCTCCGAAGGGTCATGGCTCGGCTCTCTAGCACGTCGCACCATCCACTAGTGTAGGATGGGATGCGCCCACTTCCTGCAAGAGGCCAGGGCATGGCCCTATAAGGATCAACGAACACGCCATTCCTGACATGGTCTGCCATGTTAGCAGGGCAGGCATAGGGGAAAAGGAAGACCCGGTTCCCTCGAAGGACCTTCTCGACCTTTGGTTTTTTCCTCTTTCTCCTGTCTATAATGCATGTTGCCCCCTTGGTCTATAAAAGGGAGGGTAGGGCACCCCACTAAGATGATGGATCGATTTTAGACAGAAGACGACGGATCATTTTGGACACACAACACGCAGTCAAGCAACAACCGAGCTCTTGGCGTCCTTTCGACCCTTCCATCAGAGACTTGGGACCTGTCCCTCTCTCGACCGTTTGTACCCCCTACTACAAACCTTTTTCGGTACTAATAACACGAGTAGCAGCAGACTAGATGTAGGGACATTCTGCCTGAACTAGTATAAACCTTATGTCCTTTAGTACACCATCCGAGCATACGTGCAACATTTATCAATTTACTAGCCGGTGTTTGTTCAAAACACCGACAGCCGCGGGCTCTGTCACACCCGACCCCTTGAGTGCAGGCTCCATCTCGCCCGACCGCAAGGCCGCGGGCTCCGTCTCGCAAGACCCCTTGGGTGCGGGCTCCATCTTGCCCGACACCGACCTCGAGGCTGCGGGCTCCATCTCACCCGACCCCTTGGGTGCGGGCTCTGTCTCGCCCGACCCCAAGGACACGGGTTCTATCATGCCCAAGGCCACGGGCTCTATCTTGCCCGACCTTGAGGCCATGGGCTCTGTCTCACCCGACCCCAAGGACATGGTTTTCATCTCGCCCAAGCTCGCGGGCTCTGTCTCGCCCAACCACGAGGATGTGGGTTCTGTCTCATCCGACGGGGACCCATACCACCGCCAACTACTCCAGGTCCAAGCGTATGGGCCTAGGTCAAAACTCTGATACTAGGGAAGAGGCTGGCATGCCTCGATGTAACCCGTGGCCATGACAGGCCATACCTGGGGGTTCACATCAAGAATAGTGTCGGCATGCCTCATCCTCGTACGGACACTGACAGGCGTGTCAGTTCACCACGACGTCCATCGGGATGGAGTGGAACGCCATGACCAGCAGATGACGCCTGCGCATGGAACCAGTGATGCATAGGGCCATGACATGGAGCCGTCCCGATTGACATCTACAAGATCGGTGAGACCCGCATGAAGGAGAAGAAGGAACTGGCAACCCTAGAAGCCTTCTTCTCTCTCTCTAATTCTTCTCCTTTTCCTCCTCTGTAACCCATGTTTTCCCTTCGCCTATAAAAGAAGAAGTAGGGCACCCCATGAAAAAAGGATCTAAACACAAGAGCACGACATGAGCACACGGCTAAGCGTAAAGCGAGCTCCTAGCACCCGTTCACTCCTTCCACCAGAGACTTGGGATCCTCTCTCTCTCCCCCCTTTTGTAACCCCTATTGCAAACTAAGTGCCAGTAACACGAGCAGCAGTGAACTAGACGTAGGGATGTTCCACCTGAACCAGTATAAACCCTTGTGTCCTCCAAGCACACCATCCGAGCCAGACATACAAATACAAATTCACTCATCAGTGGTCCGAAAACACCGACACTGGTGTTCATGCTTGGCCACCAAGAATAGTTACCCTACTCTGCACTCTGTTTCTTCATACGTAGGAGTAGCCTGTAGTAATGTTTTCCTAATTTGGTTGCCCTCCCTCTCAATCACCATGTTACCATACCTGATAGATTCAACACTCACAGATTCATGGAACTCGAGGATATCAACACTCCGGCAACCGCCCAAGCTTACTGTCAATGCCAAATGGCTCGGTTTGGTAGTATCATGTTCAAGTTCACGTTCTCTAGGAGAAGATGGGCATTACATAGGAGCTGCGCATTGGGCCTCCCATCCCGTTTCATGCGCTGCATCCGAAAGTAGAAAAGTACTTCTATAATTCTAAACCAATCCGGCCCAGTAACTTTGCTGTTGGCATGCTAGGTGCGCCTGGCTCGCCTTCCCATCCGCCAGTCGCTCCTTCTCTGCTGCTTCTTCAGTAGTTTCAGTGTTCATATCTTCAGGCCCTTCATGTTCTTCAGGCCCCTGCTCTCCATTATTGGTGACATCTCCTTCTCCTTTACAAATGGCTTGTCCCTAAGCTGGTGCACGAGGGAAGTCTTGATGGAGCACTTGCTCATCCTCCCATGTAGCAAGAGTTAGAGGTAGCAGGGACCACTTGATCATCACCTAAGAAATGATCTTGTTCTTGTGCTGCTGAAGACGTCGGTCTAGTATAGCACCTAAAACTGAATTGTAGGATCTGGTAACTCGGTACTTACAGATTGAGTAGAAGCCACCGCCTGTTTCAATTGTGGGACATGAAAAACTGTGTGAATGTTGCAGTCAGTAGGGAGTTGAAGCTTGTAGGCCACTTCTCCAATCTTGTCAGTGATCATGAAAGGGCCAAAGAACTTGAAGGAGAGTTTGTTGCAAGATCTATTGGCCAATGATGTTTGGACATATGGCTGGACCTTGACATAAACAAAATCACCAATTTGAAAGCTGCAAAATGAACAATTCTTACTTGCCTATAGCTTCATCTTATGTTGAGCATGAAGGACATGTTGGTGAATCAGTTGTTGCATCAGATCCTTGTCTTGTATCCAAGTATTCAGATTAGAAGAATCACTAGTAGCTAGAGCATCAATGCCCAAGTGATGAGGTTCATGACCATAGAGGAAAAAGAAGGGGGTGCATCCTACAGCAGAGCAAAAAGAGGTGTTGTACCAGAATTCTACCAATGACAACTGATACGATCCTAACATATGGGTATGTTAAGCCCTGGGATCAATGGCTCCCGATTGAAGAGACCCCCTGACTGACCCCTCCAGGATCGCCCTGGGGCTCGGTGTCTATACCCACTAGGTATGCTCACGTGTACCCTCAAACCAAGGAACCTGCCTGAGGGTGAGCACGCCATGGCCTCTTCTCAGGGCTCGGGGGCCTGCCCGAGCCTTAGGCTCCCAATCGATAGGAAACCTGAGCCTGGCCCTTGGCTCCTACCCAGCCTATGATGCCAGCCGAGGCCTAGGCACTAGAAGACATGCCCCGATTCATCGAGGCTCGGGGACTCCCTGACGCAACACTTTGGGCACAGCTTTGCTGGCCGCTCCCCCAATAGGGTCATGGATGGGGTGTGACACAAGAAGACATGCTCTTCTCGGTCTCTGGGGGTGTCGGTGTTTGATGACCGGCAACTCATCACAGGGTTACCCGGGATGATGTTCGAAGGGCTTCGGCGTACGTAGAACTCGACAATAAACTCATCACTAGTTCGGGCCCTCATAATCGAGTAACAGCCTTTTACGTCCAGTCAGCATGTAGCCTTTTGTGTTGGATTGATTGGTATGATTGTTAGGGTAAAGGGGGTGCACCGTACCTCTCTTTATATAGGGGAGAGGGTAAGGGAATGTATCTAGTCCTAGTCGGTTTGAGAGGGCCAACCCTATTGAGCCCCTAGCATGAGAAAGGCCATGATGGAGGGATGTAGATGAGGTTGTGTGCTGGGACGTGAGCTTGCTTGGCAAAAAACTAACAACCCTTGCAGTGTTGTACCAACTCTTCTACGTCTTTTAGTGCTATAGGCTACTAATACCTAGATCTAAAAGGCTTGCCAGCTAGAGTCCTAGAGGCTGCATGGTTACCGCAGCACCCATAATGGATTTCTTCTAAAATTTGCTGCCCTTCTTCAGGTGTGATGTGTTTGAGGAGAACACCAGAGAATGCTCCCCATCAGTAGAACCTGTCTCTAATTAAGATGTAGTTCTTGCTTCTATGTGTGATTTGCTCTGCTTCTACCTTGTCGTCAGGCTTATGTATGAAGACTTGTGTCCTTGCTGGGTTAATGACTAGCACTTGTACATCTAGAGCTAGGATATCGGTTGATGTGGAAGCTTCCTACTTGATTGAGGGGGCGTCGAGTTCCTGAATAATCACACTAGCCGGTACCTGCACTCTGTCTGATCCCAATTTGGCGAAAACATTAGCTGCAACATTGAGATCTCTTATGACATGATGGATTTCTAAGCCTTGAAAGTGCTTCTCAAGTTTGCGGACTTCAGCATAGTAGGCATCCATGGTTTCTTTGATGCAGTCCCAATCTTTATTCACTTGATTAATGACCATCGAAGAGTCACCATAGATGAGTAGTCGCTTGATGCCGAGTGAGAGTACCACTCAGAGGCTATGTAAAAGGGCCTCATACTCATCTTCGTTGTTGGTAGCAGGCCAGAGTATTTGTAAGACATACTTAAGCTGCTTGCCATCAAGAGAAATAAAAAGGACACCAGCACCTGCGCCTCCAAGCTTGAGAGAGCCATCAAAGTACATCTTCCAATGATCTAGGATGACTATCGGAGTAGGTTGCTGGATTTCAGTCCACTTGGCTATAAAATCATCCAAGACTTGGGACTTGATAGCCTTATGGGAGGCAAATTCGATGTTGAGCGCTCTGAGTTTGACTGACCACTTTGATATGCACCCTGTTGCATCACGGTTGTGTAGGACGGTGCCGAGTGGGAAGTCAGATACCACTGTAACCTTATGCTCATCAAAGTAGTGGCGGAGCCTGCGAGAAGTAATCAAGAGGGCAAATAGGAGCTTTTGCACATGTGGGTACCTAGCCTTGGAGTTTGATAGCACTTCGCTAATATAATAGATAGGTCATTGTACCTTATATGCATGTCCTTCTTCAACACGTTCCACAACAATTGCCGTGCTGACTACTGTAGTAGTAGATGCAATGTAGAGTAAGAGTGGCTCTTGTTTTTTTGGTGGAGTAAGTATCAGAGAGTTTGAGAGGTATTCTTTGAGCTTTTGAAAGGCCTTGTATGCCTCTTTAGTCCACTCAAACTTGCCGGACTTCTTCAACAACTTGAAGAAGGGCAAAACCTTCTCTCCAAGTCATGAAATAAAATGATTGAGGGCAGCCATGCACCCTGTCAACTTCTAGACGTCTTTGACACAGTGTGGACGAGTCATCTGAGTGATCGCTTGAATCTGCTTTGTGCTAGCTTCAATAGTCCGATGGCTCACAAGAAAACCCAAAAGCTGTCCGAATGGGACTCCAAACACACACTTGGTTGGGTTGAGCTTCCAATTATACTCACGGAGGTTGTCAAAGGTTTCCTTCAAATCAGCGATTAGAGTAGAGGGATCCTTGGTCTTAACGACTACATCATCTATGTAGGCTTCCACATTATGACTGATCTGTTCACTTAGGCATGCCTGGATAGCCCATTGATAGGTTGTGTTGGCATTTTTTAAACCAAAGGACATAGTCGTGTTGCAGTAGGCACCAAATGGAGTGATGAAGGATGTCTTGCTTTGATCTTCTTTCCTGAGGGCAATCTGATGGTAGCCCGAGTAATAATCAAGAAAGGATAAAAGGGCTGACCCAGCTATAGAATCTACAATCTAATCAATGCGAGGTAGTCTGAAGGGATCCTTTGGGCAATGTTTGTTGAGATCTATGTAGTCGACGCACATGAGCCACTTGATCGACTTCTTCTTCTGAACGAGTATCGGGTTGGCTAACTAGTCAGGGTGCAACATTTCCCTAATGAACCGTACCGCCAACAGCTTTGTGATTTTCTTGTTGATTGTTGCCTTCTTGTCTGGTGAAAACCATCGTAGGCGTTGCTTGACCGGCTTTGAGCTGGGATTCAATTCTAGTCTACGCTCAGCCAACTCTCTCGAGACACCTGGCATGTCGGCCGGCTTCCAAGCGAAGATATTTTTGTTGTCCCTAAGAAAGTTGGTGAGCGTGAGTTCCTATTCCTTTGGAAGGTGGGCACTGATAAGCATCATCTTGGTAGGATCACCGGTACCCAGGTCAATCTTCATGATGTCTGAGTCGGAAGGTGGCGTGATAATACTCGCCTTCTTAGTCGATATCTCCATGTCTTCGGGTTTAGTCTATTGTGCAAGGTTGGCAATCTCCTGTGCTTCAAAGGCTTGCTGCGCCTTAGCTATGATCTAGACGGCTTTCGTGTCATGATCGTAAGAGCACTTTAAGTCACCCCAGAAGGAGAGTATGCCATTGGGACCAAACATCTTGAGCAAGAGGTATGGGTAGTGTGGGATAACCATAAACTTGGCTAGAGCTGGTCATCCAAAGATGGCATGGTAGGATGATTCAAAATCAGCCACCTCCAACTTGATGAACTTCGTTTAAAAATTGTTTAGGGGTACCAAACGTAACCAAGAGCGTGATCTGTCAGAGTGGTATAGGAGCTTTTCTCAGTACTATCTCGTAGAAGGGGACGTCTATCAGAGTAAGTAGGCTGGTGAAGTCCAGGCCTATCTTCTTCAACATATCTACAAATATAATATTCAATCCTACGCTACCATTGATCAGGACCTTGAGGACCATCATGACAACTATTGTCAAACCCAGGATGAGTGGACAATGGCCAACATTGGACATGCTAGTCCATTGATCTTTCCTGGAAAACTAGATCGGGTACTCAGACCAATTGAGGTACTTAGGCATTGATGGTTCTCCTGCCATGATATCCTAGAGTGCTAGCTTTCTAGTGCACTTGTTAGATGAGGATGGTACTCCTGCAAATATTACTGCAATGGCACCCTTAGGATGCTGAAAACCTAGATCAGGGTTGTTGTCTCTATCCTTGTTGTTATCTTCCTTACCCTTGCCCTTGTTGCTCTTGGCATAAAACCCTAGCTCCTGAAGTTGTCTGCACTTGGCCACCGTGTGCTTGGCGTTTTTGTGGAAAGGGCAGGGTAGGTTCTTAAGGTCTTCAAACTTCTTGGTGTTCTTATTAGACTCCTTGGACCTATCCATGGAGGCAAGGGTGTTGTCGGGTCCTCGTTTTCTGTTGGACTATCCACCCTAATTGCCCCTAGGGTCATAGTTTCTGTTGTCCTGCTAACCGCATGGGAATCGCTCGTGAGTACACTTTCAGACGCAATCATCTTCTAAACCATTCACTTGAAATCTTCAGTGGTCTCTGGGTTATCATCACATAATTTTTCAAACTACCACTTGTACTTGATCCCATTGGAGAAGTGCTCAATCACCTCTCTGTTTGTGATATCATAGACTTGGGCTTGTAACTCTGCGAAGCAGCAGTAGTATTCCTAGAAGGTCTTGTCTAGCTTCTATTTGCATGTTCTAAGCTCTATCCGAGTACTTGGGTGGGTGAGGATGCCACAGAAATTTTCACAAAACTTGCGCTGAAGTTGCTCCCAAGTATCAAAGTATAAGACTTTGATATCATGGTCGCCACCAGCCAACTCGATGGACTAAGAGTAGATGCGTAACCATTGGTTGGACTCTATTTTCCCATCATACCTAGAGTGGTTGGATGACTTGAATTTGTAAGGTAGCTTGGCATTAAGAAGTCTATCAGAGAAACATGGGAATCTATCAGGTGAAATACTGGCTTCCCTATACTCGGACTTCCCCTGCCCTCTCTATTGTTGTAGCGGTACCCTTGATTTCCATTTAGGTTATCCTGAGGTGCTAGACATGAATGAGCTAGTAATTGGTATGGGTTACCCTATCGAGAATTGGTAGGAGCACGAGGATCCCTCGAGAAGGGTTGGGAGCGGCGGATGGCCCTCTTGCTGCTTGCATCTGTAACGCTGTGGATTCCAAGATGACTTTGAGATGCCGTTGATCATCGGTTGAGTTTTCTATAGCGGCCAGCTCGTTGGACAAGGCATAGACGTTAGTGTAGGGTGTAGTGAAAACCCTATGGCCAGCTACTTCCATGAACTCGGTGTCGAGGTTGCGAGAAGCAGATGCCCTGAAGGCATCACACTCCCAACATTGCTGTTTTATTTCTTCCTCTTGTTGGCGTTGGTTGTACTCGGCTTCTATGGCCAAGCGCTGTCGCTAAATGTCTCGGTAGGCTGCCTGGTGTGATAGAACCGCCCAATTTATACAAGATCTAGTATGGTTGTCCCCGTTTAGCCTGTTGACGCGCACATACTTTCACTTATATAAACCCGGTAGTCCACCGAGTGTCACGAAGGACCTCATAAATCAACATCACAACCAAGATCGTATGATTAAGCAAATATACATCACATACACAGAGTTGTAGCAGAAATAATATTACAAATGGGTTCACAAATAATAATACAAGTTTGGGTTTCAAAACCGATTAGTGAAAACAACATAGCTTTCAAATGATTACAATAATATAAGTTCCAAATACATTGCTAGCATAAATGACATCCTCTGATAAAAGAATATAGATGAGAAATAACTATAGAGTCATCGAGCCCACCGGTGGTTAGCCATCATCTTTAGTAGGCCGAGAACTTCACCTACAACATGGTGGGATAAACCCTGAGTACTCGAATGTACTCAGCTAGACTTACCCATCATAAACCAGAAATAAAGTGACACCAAAGAGTATGCAAGGCTTTATAGGTGGAGCTAGCTTGACAAAATTTTGCATAAAAGCCAATAGTTGAGCTATAAATTTTACAATTCGGTAACCAAGTTAATTATAGCTATCCATCTCTAGATTAGCAACTAACTTGTGCCAAACATGTGGAATATCATTTGGTAACATCAATAGTAACCATAGCCGGTGTAGTAATATGAGTATCATCATCATAACCATCAAGTTTCCATTAAGTTACTCTACATTGCCGCTGCTCAGTCAAGTTCTCACTATCCGAGAGAGATGGTGATTCGAATCGATTCCTACTCAGCTGGGGAATTATTCCTAATACAAACCCATACTTTCCCTGTCGGGGTCGCATCGGGTCACCTTTGGTACAACTCAGGAACCAACTTCACGATTCTGATCAGCGCCGCACCCTCAGAGATTCTACCAATCTGCCAGGAAGATCAGGACTCGAACCTGCCCCTAGACTCACACCATTGGCTCTCTGCACATCCTTACTACCAACTAGGGTGCGCACTTTCACTTACCAGGTCCTGGCCTGAGTTGAGCTACTTGGCTTCGCGGTCGGAACGACTTATCCAGCCAACTAAGTGCTAGGCATGCGTTCAATATGACATGAGGATGTACAACGCTTTGGTCCTTAACCAACACAGACGGGGATAAATAGGCACCGAGACCACCATGCCTTGTTGCTTCTCTATCACAATCCCGCCCGGTCTCCTTTTATTTATCAACACATGGTTATTTCCACGATAGCAAATATAGCCAACCGTGCTTTGGTATCCACCTATATCTCGTAGGTGATAGGAAATCACCCGACTTCTACCAGTCTAAGCATTGCTAAGCATATATTTGATCCTGGACCTACATAGGGTTCAAGGTATATTTCTAGACAAGGTAGTTCTATGCATCAAGTGGTTCCAATCAACTCTTATAACCTAATGCATCAACATAAAGGACTCAAGTGATATTTGTAAAAACATAGGAGGCTTAGAATGCTTCGGGGCTTGCCTGGGATCCAACACTAGGTTAGTGTTTGTTAGACGACACTCGCTTGACAAGCATCTCCCATCTTGGCACTTGCTTAGTCCTTCTATCTTCTGGATGGATTCACCAAACTCCATCTTTGGGTTCGGCTCCAACATCACATCCTTCACGTGGTTCATCTAGCACACCTAGATGAGATGCAAGATGCAAGTGCATGAATATGAAGAATGGTAATATGAGATGCATCACATAATAGCATTCGAGGCAACATAAGATCATGCAAGACATAGTCACCTAGAGTTATTTAACTAAACATCACACAACCTATTATAGAGGGATAGCAAACATATTAGGCATGGCACACAAGTGAACTTAAGTTCAGATATTGCACACATGCATCGATCTAGAACTAACCAACATGTTTAGCCAAAACAAGAGCAAGCTAAAGCAATCACCTAGCATATGTATAGAAATCTGGACAGCAGCACGGCACTCACTTGTTTTAACCATAACTGGAGATATAAGCATCTAACAAGGGTGACCCTAGACTTTCTGGAAAGCTAATGAAATTATCTAAAACTTTGTTATTCATTCTAAAAGCTACCTCATAGATTAACATGATCAAATATGCCAATATCTCAGGTCTATATTGATAAGGAAAGAAAACTGACATTAACTTTAGAAATGTATAACTGGCGTTTTAATCATCCAACAAGCATGATCCTTAACTTTATAGAACTATTATTAAGTTATCTACAACTTTCTTATTATCATCTTTAGGTGATTCAATAGTTATTTGGCCTTAAACACACAAAGCAACAATTATGTCCAAAACATGGAGAAAATCTGACATGCAGCTTCAGACAGCAATAAATTGAGTTCTAGATTTCACAACAAGGTGGTTCTAGACTTTTTAGAAATCTTAGAAAACCAAGCACAACTTTGTTATAAATACCACAAGCTAATTCTAAAGTTAACCAGATCAAACATCATAAAGAAGACATCTCTGTTCAGATTAGGACAGAATCTCACTCCACTTCACAAGCTCATAGCTGGAGATTTAGACCACCAAAAGGGCTGATCTTTAATAATTTGGAAATATAATTAAAAGCACTACACTTCTTCTATTATCTCTAAGACATGATTCAAAGCTAAGCTAAGTCAAACAACACAATTATTCAGATCTATACAGAGAGCATGCAAAACCGAACAAGGAAATTATAAAATCTATAGCTCCAAAATTATTAGGACTATGGTCATGAAAATTTAACACAAGCTATGTTATGAAGTTACCTACAACTTTGGTATTCACCATAGTCACAGAAAACATCATTTGCATCACGAAACTAATTGCACAACTAAAACTGTACCTGCAGTCTAGACAGCTGAGGCATACCACATACATCTCTTATTTAATTGCTACAACTAACATGTTCTTGACATACATGCTACTCTAACAACTTGCTACAACTAACATGCTTCTTGAAAATCATAGCACTTACTAATAGCTATGAGAAGCATCATAGGACAATAACTACATAGATCCATTAGCAAACTTTCATCCTCTATGTATATAATGCAATATATATGCTATTTTTAGTGCCATATGAGAACAACTAGTTTGGGGTTGAGATTTTTATGAGTGGTAGATGTTATCAAAACATGGCTACTGCACAAATTTCACATGCTCCGGTTTTATAGATTAATGACTATGAAAAAGACAAATTGCTATTGCAAGAAAACATGTAAAAGCAAGATAAATCTAAAGATCATCATTTTCTACAAATACATAGCCATATTATATGTTATTATAGTAGCAAAACATCATACAAAGGTAGTGGAACCACATTTTCCATTTTTACACCTACATAAAATTTATAACTTATTTAAAACCATTTATCAAGCAATAAACAAGTTAAATAAACAAATCAATCATACTATATCCAATGCCCATTAAATTTTTACCACAGAATGCACATAGCATCATAATCCTACCATCAAAATTTCACATCAATTGGAACACCACAACTTTAGATATGAAAATGACAAGCAAAACAAGCTACAATTGCCAATTTAACAAGATTAAATCAAAACATGATAAAAATAGTACACAACTAGCATGTTTCATATTTTTCTTATCTAGAGAGTGTCATCACAAGACTAACACAATTAGAATCACAATTTTTGGACTTCCATAATTCATGATATGCATCTAACCAACTTAAAAGGATTTCTAAAAGCACTTTGCAAGAATAAATAAAAACATCAGAAACTTTCTACTAACACATATCATATTATGAGTCTACTATGTAGATCTACTCATAAGGATTCCAAAAAGTCCTCATTTGCTATTTTTGGATTTTTCTACAATTTATTAGGACTTTTCAAAGCTTTAGCCAATTAAAAGGAATAATGGAAAAACACATTTGCACAGGGGACCCTGCAAGAAACTTTAATTAAACCAAGCAAACAAGTCCTAACAACACTATTTGTAAGAGTCTTGGATTCTGCACTTAACCCCTTAGAAGAATTCCTATTTACGTGAGAAGCTCCCTCCTCATCTTCAGCCGACTAGAAGAAAGGCAGCTCGCCGGAGCTCGCGATTCCGGCCGCCGTGGTGCTCGTCGGTGGCGAAGGAGGGGTCCCGGAGAATCAATGTGCCCAGCCACACCCATAGGAGGTCCAATCGTGGACATAGACAGCCGATGGAGGGACGGCCATGGGAGCCAGAGACGGTCACGGCAGGCGCACACGGTGGTGGAGGCGTTCGGAGGAGAGGCACAACGCACATGGGGTGTCTCGAGGAACATGAAGGCGAGCCTAGTTGGGACAGAGGAGGCTCATAGTAACGGCGGCGAGCTCGGCTCGGGAGCTGGCCATGGTGGCAGCGGTGGTAGGCTCCGGCATGCTAGCTAGGGCTAGCGCATGCGCAAGGTGGAACACGCCATCATGAAGGTGGTGGTTGTGGTCACAAGAGTGGATGAGGCGTAGAGGGGATGGGAGGCATGGGCGGCGTCGAGCTCCGCTCTGGCGTCCATGGCGGGCGTGGCCGCGGGCAACAACAGAAGTAGCGCTAGCAAGAGAGCGGCATGTGGCGGCAGAGCAGGAGCCACAAAGCTACGCAGGGGAAGAGGAGAGGGAGTAGCGCCAGTGGCAGCAGCTCAGGCTCTGCCCGGCAGCTTGCCATGGCGGCAGCGGCCATGGAGGAGCGGCAGCGATGGTGAGAGCGAGAGAAAGGGAAGAGAAGGTGACCGTGGAGTGGATCTCAGTGCGGGACAATGTTTGGTAGTGGCACGGCTTAGGCAGGGCATCCACGACGCATGGAGTAGGGGCGGCAAGCTTGGCAACCGTGTGTCCCCTATCGGGCCTGCCATCGAACACCTGTCGCGTGTCGGTGTGGGCGAGGTGAGGAGCCAATTTGGGCAAGCTACGGGCTGTATTGGATCTTGGCTCAAAAGTAAAGTTGTAGCCCACCTAATGATCTACAAAACTTATTAAAGGTGCCTAGCCATTAGAGCTCTCCATTAGCGCCTAATTAAGCCCAAAGTTGACAATGTCAGTGGCTAATCGAGGATTAAGCCTTTCTCTGCTTGAGATCGAATTACATGGTCAAATTGATTCCAACTTGTTGTATGTCCATCTCCAAAACATATATTCCAACTTTTATATTTGGCTCAACTTGAGTTGCTTAAAAAAAATCCAAGAACACGAAACGCCAATGCCAATGACGATGAATTCTGGACTTAGAATTATTTAGAGCCCATAAACAGTAGCTGATTCCATCTTGAGTCCTCTATTTGATCCACTTAGAAGTTGAATCAGGTCTTGGTCCAAAAATAAAGTTTGTTGTACTCCACTCAAACTTCAACTTTTATTAACGGTCAAACTTTATATCTGCTACAAAAACCATTTCTTCATCTTGGTCAAAGCAACACCTCGTTAAACCTCGGAATTAGGGTTTTCGACCAATTAAGGCCTTTTCTTGACATTTGCTCAACACGAACCCTTCATGACTTTTGTTGTAGAGTTCAATTAGAGTCATTTGGGCAAGGTAGTAAGGTTTGGTTGATGACCTATAATTCCATTCACTTAATAGTGCAATTCAAGCAAGAATGTAACTCATCATTTCATGTGACTTTTTAGCTCCAAACTTCATTAAACTTTTCCACTGGTCAAGATGGATGCATGTTGATGTAATGTACATGAAGTAGGCATGTTTAACATTACTCTTGCATAATCTTAACAAGGGTATACATGTAAGTAAGGGCGTGTTGTCCAAGTTTAAGTTGGAGCTCACTCTTGTAGATTTGATCTTGACACCTTCATCACCACTTAACATGTCATGTTTGAGATCAAACCCATTGCTTAACTGGTGACAAACATATGGGGTGTTACAGTTGGTACCGTTCCCACTCTTCCCTATGGTGTTGGGCATGGTTACGGCGAGCCTATCATGCTCTGTTCTTCCTTTGCCTAGCTGCCTTCTGTTCATCAGTTTCTCCGGCTGGGGCTAGGGTGTCAGGGGAGATGATGGACAAGGTTTCTTCTCCATCCTAGATATCTAGTGCTTGAGGCATAGAGATTTCAGGTGGGTGACCAGACATAAAGACTTCCCTAGAATGTCTTGGAGCCAAGTGATTCCTAAATTCCACAGTCATCGCGTTGTCCAAAACCTCCATAGAACCGTGGTCATCGTCGACTGGAAGAATGCTGCCATCTTGGTAGGGTAGGAGCTCTATCATCCCGACTAGATGAGATGGATCTATAGAAGAAATGCTAGGTCAAGCACCCAACCAATGAATGATGCCTCCCTTAGGCATGGTGGACAAAACCAGGCCCTTTTGGGTACCTATCAATGGGATCTCCTGCTCTGACTACATGAGGTAGCTGATTGTATCCTGATAGATTGAAGCTGTATTTTTTAGTCCGAGTGAAAAACAGCTTGGTTCTTCAGCTTGGACTTTAGATGGGATCTCCAACTCAGATAGCCTGCTCGTGTCCGAGTGGGAGTCTTAGTTCTTTCTGGCCTCCTGTATCCGAGTTGGATCAAAAATCGAGAGGTGAGAAAACTTCTCGGCGAGTTGATCCAGTGTGGTCGTGGAGACGGCTGGAGGAGCTTGAAGTACCAGGATCTCGATGAGGCAACTTTGGAGTTTGCTGTTGTCGTCCGGCTTGTAGATCTAGGAGCCAAAGATGAAGGTGGTTCCCACCGAGAAAATCATGTTGTCGAGCCCCTTCCTGGTGTGCCAGCTGTCGGTGTTTGATGACCGGCAACTCATCGCAGGGTTACCCAAGATGATGTTCGAAGGGCTTTGGCGTACGTAGAACTCGACAATAAACGCAAAGATACGAACGGTTTATACTGGTTTGAGCCCTCATAATCGAGTAATAACATTTACGTCCAGTCAGTGTGTAGCCTTTTGCATTAGATTGATTGGTATGATTGTTAGGGTACTAGGGGGTGCACTGTACCTCTCTTTATATAGGGGAGAGGTAAGGGCACGTATCTAGTCCTAGTTGGTTACAACAGAGGAGTCTTAGTCCTATTATAGAATCTAGCTTTCTTAGTAAGCTGACTAAGTTGATCTTGATAGCCTGAAGTCCATGCCACCTTGTCTTACATCCTTCAACAGATCATGGGCCAGCCTAGGGCCCATTCGATTAGTAACCCCATATGGGGAACCAATAGGACCCTAGTCCATTTGGGGGCTCGAGGGCTTCCGGGCTCGCGCATTGGCCCCTCGAGTTGACCTCCCTAGCCACCAAGAAGACTCCAGAAGGTGTGCCTAGGGGAGGCCGGTCCAAGCCAATATAGCCTAACACTTAGTGTGTCAGAACAAGCCAGTCGAACGACGCCTAGGGCTTCTTTGGCTCCATGACACCACCATGGTCCGTAGAGCGCCACTACAAGACCCTCCTAGACTTCAGTGCATGTTGACCATAGGCTCAACCCCCCAAACCACCATGTACCCGACCTATCTCGATATATAAGGGATAAGGTCAGATCCTAGGGGGAGGACGATCTGAGATAGATCATTCCATTCCTCATCGATCCACACTTGCTCAACTCCAAGAGTAGAGCCACCTAGAGAGGGGCACTATGGGTGGTATAACCCCAGGTACCCAATGCAATGGACATGGGCCACACCACTAGGGGAGGTCCAGCCCATAAGATCAAGGCCTATGGTGCCCAGTTCTGGTCGGCGTGCACCGCAAGGCAATCAGAAGACATCTTGGCAGTGAAGGAAGATCTTTTTCGATATGCTAGATATCGTATTCCTTGTAAATACTTACTATATATCCGAATAGATCTAGGCCTAAACCGACTGGTAACACTACCTCCTAGACTATATAAGGCGAGTAGGGACCCCTTCGAATTCATCTCATATTCAATACAATCCAACAAAGACACATGACATAGGGTATTACGTCAATAAGATGGCCCGAACCTGTCTAAATTGTTGTCTCTATGCCTTGTGTCACCATCCGGTTCCTATTACGCGCACCTCCACCAATTCATCTACTACTGTGGGTATACCCCTCGATAGACTGCTGACTAGATTTCATCGACAGTAGCGTGCCAGGTAGGGGGTGTGCGTGCTGATTCCATGACCAACCAGATGGTCACTTTCCTAAGCTCCATGGCCTTTCCTGAACTAGGCCAGATCTTCATGGTTGGATCCATGACTTGGATCATCGGCCCCAACGGCAATAGGGAGATCATGGAAGCGGTGCAGGATCACCCTGCGCCGATCATGCTAACACTTGCAATGATATCTCCGATCCCGATGCCCCACTGCTGGGTTGGGAGATCCATCAACAATGATGATCTTATCACATCCATCGATCGGGTCATAGACTGCTTAGCAGAATGCCAGCTCCTCGTGGGTTCGGTCCTAGATCAATCTAGAGTGAGCGACGAATTTCCCATACTCCAAGATCACCAAGCCGCTACAACCGAGCGACCTGCTTGGGCACTTCGTTCAAGGTGGTTAGATTCTGATCTGGTGATCACGACAACTCCAGAAGTGCGTACCATTCAACTCCGACCACTCCCTGCCCTAACAAAAAGCATGTCGAAGCCCTATTCTTTCGGGTTGGTGGGTGCAGGTCTAATCTGTCAATACATCGTGCACCATCTTTTCACCCACCACGCCGAGCATAGCCATGTTGACGACCTCTATCAGATCAACTTCCTTGAGGCCAACTAGCCTATGCCAATGGCTAACATGGTGCAAATCTGAACAGACCTTCCGGATGACATGCTCTAAAACAATCCTAGAGGAAAACCCTGAGCCATACTCTGAAAGCTCTAGTAGCACTTGCCCACCTTTCCCTCTAGGCTTTGGGAGAGAGCTCTTCATGGTTAGCCACTATAGCATCACTATCGATGGAGAAACTAGTGTCCGGTGCCATGAGCGCGAAACCAGGAACGCTGATCACCAGTGACATCGCAACGAAGAAGCAGAAAATGCCATCCAAGTTGCTAGAAGTGGCCCATCGCCTCTCACCCATAATCTTCAACAAGAGTTCCTCATAGTGGACAACTAGCAAGTAGAGCAGACGCCGAGCACCAATCTAGCTATGGCTACCCATGAGTTGGCTAGACTCCCACCAATGCCGGAGGTACTCAAGATTCAAGCACTGCTTAAAGCAGCTCAGGTCCAAGTCAATGATATCCGAACCTAGCTTCGTCTTATTCGACAGTGACCGCACACAGTCGTAACCCCCATTGTTTTTGCCATGATGGGGGAGTCATTACCATAGCGGCCAGATCGTCTAAGGGGGGGGGGGGTCCAAGGGCAATGTCGCCATCAATCCTGGATCACAAGGACTCTAAAATTAGCATGGCCAACCAGCTGGTAATGCCAACCAGGAGGTTAATCAACCCCTGTGCGGTGCCGCCCATGACCGCATCAACACTAATCTCGATGTTCACAATCGCATCAACAACAGTCATGCCCAGCGACATCAGGCAGAACTCCAATGCTGATAGGAGTATGATGACTAACACGGTGACCCCGTCGGCCTCCGACCACTCCCCGCTATCGAGCCGATGGGACCCCACCCCTTCACAGCAGGCTGTGAGCTGTACAGTGGCCCATAGGCTTCAAGATCTTTGAGGTCAATCTCTACGATGGCAAGGCTAATCCCGAGCAGTGGATGCAGCTCTACGAGATCGCCGTACGTGCCATCGGGAGAAATAGCGACGTAATGGCAAATTATTTGCCTGTCATGCCATCCCTGATAGCCAACAGTTGGCTTATGGGCCTAAGGGAGGATTCCATCGAATCTTGGGATGATCTCAAGAAAGCCTTCGTCAAGAATTATATGGCAACGCGCCAATAGCCTAGCATGAAATATGATCTGGAGAAACTCCGTCAGACCTCTGGGGAACCTCTACGAAGCTACATTAGGCGCTTCTCCAAAACAAGGGACACCATCCCCAACATTATGGACAACAAGGCCATCTCCGCTTTCACCAGAGGAATCCATCACCATTAGGAGCTATGCTCCGAACTTTACCGCAAGAGGCCCCAGACCATCGGCGAACTCCTCAAGGTTGCAAACTCATATGCAGATTCTGAAGAAGCTGATCGATAGTTCAAGGACAACGTTGCTCATGCTTCCCGCTCGCATCGACATTGTGATGATGATCGCCAGAAGAATGGGGTTATGAAGATCACGACAGGCGTTACGATGATCGTGAATGCCGACATAATGATCAGCCAGAGGGATCGAGGGCTGCACAGCCACGTCGCCGCCGACCGGAAAATTTCATCAACAACGTAGAGTAGCCATGAGCTAAGCGCAATTTTAATGCTGCCTATGAAAAGCTCCTTGACGGTCCATGCCCAATTCATAAGAATAGCAAGCACACGATGCGATAATGCTATGGCATGGGCAAAGCTTTCCGTGATGAACAGTAAAAATGGCAGACGCGTAAGAACGATGAGTCCGATGGTGGCAAGGAGGAGGAGCATCCTAAGGATGCATGACTTGCTTTCCAAGATGCCATAAGATGGTCGTCACAATCTTTGGAGGATGCGCCACCTCTGAGAGCAAATGCTAGCAGACGCTCACCGCTCGGTATGTCATGTCGATCACCAAGTACGACATGGTCACCGATCCCAAATCTCTAGACTGGTCAGAGCATCCTATCACATTCAATAGGGCCGACCAGTGGACAGATATCCCATACCCTGGGCATTTCCCACTCGTGCTGGATCCAACCATCCACAACGTGCGGTTCAAGAAGGTCCTTATCGATGGTGGGAGTGCCCTCAATATCCTCTTCACTGGAGCCCTAACTGAGTTAGGCCTCACAAAGGACGATCTCATCCATGTTGATTCTCCATTTTGGGGTATTGTACCTGGCAGAGCGTCCCAACTTTTGGGGCAGATCACCTTGCCAGTCTAGTTTGGCAACGCCGACCACTTCTGTACTGAGTACATGAATTTCTTTATGGCACACTTCGACACCGCCTACCATGCCATCCTTGGCCGACCAGCTCTCACCAAGTTCATGGCCGTGCCCCATTATGTCTATCTAGTGTTGAAGATTCCAACAGAGCAGGGTGTCCTCACCATGCGCGCCAACATCTCCACCGCCTACGAATGCGAAAGAGAAGGACTCACCATCGCCGAAGCGATGGACCTCTCGGCTAGAATGGAGGCTTGCTTCGCTAATTCTAAGAAGGTCCATACATATAAAAGCTATGACCCGACCAGTGTCATATTGGCTCTACAATCAAGACGGCGTCGACACCCCTAATCCATGGCGCATTGAACACCTTAGGCATTTCTATCTTTGAGATGTTCTACTAAAGATATATACCTTTTTTATGTATTTCAATAATAATTATATCTGTGACACTTTCTCCATTTGTTTTCCATAATTTTTCTTAAGTTACTTATTTCTTCATACTAAACATCTTTAATATGACATATACTATCACGCTTTGATTCACCAACCAGCCATGTTCTCCTTCGCGTTATCTAGAAGAAGTCCTGTTCTCAGTCTAGCACCTAAATGTGCAAGGGCAATAGTGCTCTATGTCATGGGTAGTCGGCAATGGCTCCTCGACGATACCTATATTCCTAAGCACGCATAGGAGCTAAGCTCTTAACACCATGGGATGTGGAATAGCTAGCGCATAAAAC
This sequence comes from Miscanthus lutarioriparius, assembly GCA_904845875.1. NCBI lineage: Eukaryota > Viridiplantae > Streptophyta > Magnoliopsida > Poales > Poaceae > Miscanthus > Miscanthus lutarioriparius. The sequence continues at coordinate 61,831,647 of CAJGYO010000012.1, forward strand.
AAGATAAAAGACTAACAATGCATTGTTAATATTAAATATTAACATTTTATACATCTTAATCATAATGTTTCATACATAGCCGTTTGGCATAACGTAGATAAATTTGTTACATGTCATCATGGTTGAGGATCAGCATCAACAAACAGATCCAAGTTGTCCGCCAGCATGATTGCCAAATCAGACACCTCCTCCTCCAGTGCGGTGATTTGCTCGTCGCTTAGATTTTAGGCAAAGCCACCCTCGATTCGTTCAAGCTTCATCGAAGTGTAGAATGACTGGACAACTGCCAGTGCATGGCCCACGGCAAAACAAGTGATGCCACGAGCATAATGTTAGAAGTTCTCTAGCTCTGACCTGCACCTCTCCAAGATGACATCTAACTGTGGTCGCCTGTCGGGCTCTAGGAACTGTGGGTCGATGAGGTCCAGCATGGGCATTATCCCATTGGTCATGGCCTTCATCGTCTCTTTACTAGCTTCCAACCGGAGCGCGAAGTCGTGGAACTATGCTTGACTATTGGTTCGGATCACTGCAGACAAGGACGGCAATCGTCTTAAAAATCTTCTCATAGCAAGAAGAGTATTAACATGAAGAATAACTCACGTTGCAGTTCATCGGTGAGTTGTTTTTCCACCATCCAAGCTTCATCACTTTGTTTCTCCACTAGCGCTATGGCTTCCCACGCTAGCAGAACTTGGGTCTTCGCCTCCACCTTGACATCACGTGCCAAAGCATTTCGGTTTCCGCCTCCACCTTGGTAGCACGCGCCAAACCCGCTTCGGCATCCGCCTTCCTCAGAGCTTCAACAAGCTCTACACCAATCAAAGATTTCGGTAAGCATGGGCAAACTAAAGATATGAAATCAATACACCAAAGGGCCTAAGGCCTTACTTTTTCTCGACTTACGCCATCGCCTAGCTGATTCTTCAGCTCCCAGTTCTCCGCTTTAAGTTGCATTTTTTCTATGTGCAGCTTATCCTAGTCGGTGTGTACTCTAGCCAGCATCTTCTCTATAGTCTTCATAGACTCACATAACCTCTGGTATTTGGCAACCAATGAGCTGCCCATTCTAGCTGGTGTTTACGGCTCTCGAAAATCTTCAATACCTCCTATGGTGACTAGCAGTTAATAGGCATAATCTATAATCTCAATTGGTTGTGCAGACTGACTTACTTCAATTTGGCCAGACACCGATGCTAGTCTAGCCCTGAGCTTCTTCACCTGCTCGCTCGCCTCCTGATCCTCCACCACCTCCATCGTATCTCCACGGCATACGAAGGTCCGCAAAAGCTAAGGAAGAGGATCCTCGGTATTTGGTGTTTCACACTCAGTTTCTTCAATCACCTCGGGGGACTCCCTCGCCTGCCTCGGCGCTCGGCCAACTCATGGTCGGATGGAGGGGATAAGTTCCATCCCTAGCATCTGAGCCTAGGGACTGGCCCTTGGCTCTGGGTGACTGCTCGGCTCAGTAGCAACATCTTTGTTCATTCACTCCGGGTGCTCAGGGACTTCATATTGGGGACCAGCCTGGTCTACAGGAGCCTCTCATGTTTCTTCTACCTGTCCTGCCTCAGCACCCTAAGCAGCGGCTCTCGCGGCACTTGTCTCAACTGCTCGCCAAGCAGCGCTGATGTCGATCGAGTGAAGCTCCTCGGCTGATGTTTCCCTACAACATGATGTCTTATCATCGATACTTCCACACTAGTTTTGCTTGGACTAAGTCTAGAGCAGAAACACTTACTCGTTGGACTGCTTGCGTGCAGCTCTGAATGGCTAGGGCTTTTTGGAGCTCCCCTGGCCTACAGTTGCCGGTACAAATCTTGAGAACACCAGAGGTGGTCGGTTCGCCTCTGATGTTTCTGTCCTCACTGTGGTGTCCCTCTCGGTCGAAGCCTCTAGTCTAAGCTTGGGACTTTGCCCTGAGTGGATCTCTGGCTGGTGGTGCCTTGGGCTAGTCGATCGGAGGCTCTAGCAGTTGGTGCCGGAGCGGCCATCCGCACAGCTTGCCGCTACAACGTCTCGCTTGCATCTTCATCATCGTCTGACCAGTCCGTGATGACTTGTCGGCTGGCCAGAGGCTCTCTCATCAAGATTCCACCCTTGGGTGCTGGCGGATTATTTGGTTTTTTCTTCTTCTTCGCTGGATCTTCTAGGGCTGGCTCTTTCCCGCGTGGTGGCTGCCGACGCCTGGGAGGTTTCTCCACCATGTCCTAGGATGAGGATGACGAACTGCTCTCCAATTGCAGAACGGTAGGAGCCTGGGTTGGATGGGCATCTACGCCCTTCGGCCAAGTGCCATCCGACACGTCCGAGACATACACAGCACGATTCTGCCCACAAGTTTTCAAGAAGACATTTTAACATCATCAAGATTTGACATTATAAGGACTTCAAATAGTACACTCTTACCCGTGGTGGTAGATTTGTGACGTGGTATGCCCTCCACTACCCCACATTGTTCAGTTGGGTGTTAGTTAAAAAAAGCTCCAAGAGCTGACCTTATCCTCTCGGGGGCTTCCCACGTGGTATCTTCATCACCGACGTACTCATATGCAAGGTGGACTCTCTCCTTGCTCGGCTGAATCCGGCGGGAGACGAAGTTGATGGCTACACCAACTCCATTAAGATTGTTTCGCATCTGATCTAGAATCTGCAGAAGCTCAGTGACCTAGGTCATCTCCTCACCATTCAGTCTTGCCGACCAGTTTGCGCTTGGCATAGCTAAGTGGTCTATGCCTGTAGACAGGCTCGGTTCAGCATTTCTAATATAAAGCCACTTAGCATTCCATCCTTTCAACGACGTGTTGAGAGGCACTTGTATGTATTCTCTAACCATGCCATCCCTCAGCTACTGATAAACACCACCGACCACTTTGGGGGACCCAGATCCAGAAAAGGGTTTGAGGCAAAAGAAATAGCAAAAAAGATTGAAGTGCGGAGCGATTTCGATGAACGCTTCGCATAGATTAATGAAGAGGGAGATATGAAGGATACTATTGGGATGGAGATGGCACAGGCTAATGCCATAGTAACCAAGAAGTTTCCATAGGAAAGGATGCACAGGAATCCCAAATCCGCGAGCAAAATAAGCCACGAATACAACGAGTTCGCTGGTATCGATGGTTAGGAATGGTTCACCTGCAGTGGGGCGCCATCCGATGGTTGCTTGATCATGAAGGATGCCTTTGAACACCATTCCTTCCAAGATCTTTTGGGTGGTCGTAGATTTGACCCATTCTTGGTCGTGGCGGACCTCACCGGTACTCTCCGCCACCTCCCTCCCTGGCTTCTTCAGGCTCGAGTGGTTGCGTTTCTTCCCACCCTTCGCCATGGATCAGATTTGATTTGATTTGGCTGCAATTTTGATTGTGGAGATGCTACGGTTGCGGCTATAGTAGTGTGCGAGAAGGAGAAGCACCGATTACTATGCGGATGCGAGAAAGGTGTGCTAATGCAGAATGAGGAGAGTGCACCGCTGTGGGTGGATTGAAACAGTTTGACACCAACCCTTTATCTTCAGGGTTTTTGGGAAACCATGCTGACCCCGCCGCATTGTTCGCCCCCTCCGCAATATTTGTGCCACCTCCTTTACGCCCCTCCTACTTCTCCGTCAATTGTTATTGGGCCAGTATAAAGGGCTTACGAGCATACTAAACGGATGAGCCTGCTTTGTCGGTTTACTTCTCCAAATTTCACCACGATCTCCAATTTTAGCCACGATCCCCAATTTTCACCACGGGTCTCCAATTTTTGCCACGATCTCCAAATTTCACCACAATCTCCAATTTTCGCCACGGGTCTCCAATTTTCACCACGATCTCCAATTTTCACCACGAGAATCCAATTTTTGCCACGATCTCCAATTTTCGCAATGGGTATCCAATTTTTGCCAGGGTCTCCAATCTCACCATGGTAAAGTGCTAAGCACTCTCCAAATCTCTCCATGTTCTCCAAATTTCACCATGTTCGCCAATGTTTTCCACGGTATAGTGCTAAGCACTCTCTATTTTCTCCAATTTCACCATGGTATAGTGCTAAGCACTCTCCAAAATTTGCCATGGTTAATTGCTAAGTATTCTCTCCATTTTTAAGTGCTCAGCACTCTACAAATTTTACTCCTATGTCTAGTGCTAAGCACAGAGATTTACTTCTTTATACAATTATGAATAAACTCCAAATAAACATAAACTGCTCTACAGGATATAAAATTCACCGATACATTGCTCCTGATAAATTTCGCTCTGTTTTCTTCATCACTGAGTTCATATATTTTATTTTTAAATCATGTAGTACCTGTCCTACATATTTGTATTATAGGATCATCGTCTGGGTGGTCGCACCATCTGGCCTTCGGATTTCTCTGCCGATCAACTGGTCAGACCACTAGGTTCATGACTTCATCACCGACTAGTTGGTCGGACCTTTCGGCATTCACTTCTACTCGGCGCTCACTTCGTCATCGACCAGTTGGTTGGGCTGCTTGGTACTTGATTCTTCGCCAATCAATTGGTCGGATTGTCTGTCGTTTCATCGTCAGTTACTCTGGGGGCTTGCCAGCTAAGCTGGGGACTTTGTTTGCCGATTCGCTTGTTGACTTAATACGTTTTGCCTCCAGTACTAAGCACTTTCCGTTTTCTCCATGTTTTATCGCTCTGTATTATTGAAGTTTACTCCACGTACCCAATTCTAAGCATGGGGACTTCGTCCTTTACACTTCATTCTTTGATCCTGCTACAAGATGTTTCTTTATCTTACAGCAGGCTCGGGGACTAAGTGTGTACACTTCACCTTGCAGTGAATGTACTATTTTTTTTTCTTACTGGTTTTCAGCTAAACTGTGGACTAGTTGTGCTCCCTGTAACAGAACCGTCCAATTTATAAGAGCAAAAGTATAATAGCAATCACTGAAGTGATCAAACCATCATACTTGAACCCATATAAACCCAGTAGATCGAAGAAATCATGAAGGATCTCAAACAAACCAACTTACAAACCAAGATCGTACATGATTCAACACAACCAGCCACATGTTACAACAGGTTCATAAATAGTTCTCATACATCGGAGTTTCAACTAAGTTAGTACAACCCAAATTTAGAAGTAGCAGAAGCAACATAGTTTTGAAACAACATCTCGATAGTTCAAATACATAGCCAGCTTAGGATCATCTCCAACAAAAGCACATAGATGAGATGATATAAAATGGCAATGCCCTTGGTCTTACTCTCCATCAATTGCAGGAGTTATGCAATGCTTGCAATAACTATGGTACATCACGTCATCTGCAACAAATGGGAATAAACCCTGAGTACGAGAATGTACTCAGCTAGACTTACCCGTCATAAACCAAAATAATAAGACACCAAGGAGTATGCAAGGCTATAAAGGTGGAGTTAGCTAGACAACATTTTGCATAAAAGCTTAAGTAATATAACTTGGAGATTTAGTACCTCTAGCATCAATTTGAATAACAATTCAATTAAGCATCTCTAGATTAGCAGCTATACTAGAGCAATCACTTGATTAAGCTAACAAGCATTAGTAACCATATCCGGTATAAGAATAATTTGAGCATCATCATAACCATCAAGTTTCAATTAAGGTACTCTACATTGCCGCTGCTTAGTCAAGTTCTCACTATCTGGGAGAGACGACGATTCGAATCGATTCCTACCTAGCTGGGGAATTTATTCTTAACACAAACTGAGGCACACCCCACGAAGGTAGCCTCAGATCACCTTTGGTACAATTTAGGACTAACTCACGGGTCCAATCAGCGCCACACCCTCAGAGATTCTACCAATCTTCTAGGAAGATCGGGACCCGGTCCCGCCCTTGGACTCACGCCATTGGCTCTTCGCACATCCTTGATGCCTCCAGGGTGCGCACTTTCACTTATCGTGGTCTGTCTTGAATTGAGCTACTCGGCTTCGCGGTCATATCATCGGATTCGGATCCGGCTAGCTAAGTGCTAGGCATGCGTTCAACATGACATGAGGACGTACAGTGAATTGATCCTTATTCGACACTAACGGAGATAGATAGTCACCTAGGACCTCCATGCCTTATTGCTTCTCTATCACGATCCTGCCCGGTCTCTTTTATTCATTGCCACATGGTTATATTCCACGATAGCACATATAGCCAACCGTGATTAGTTATCAGCCTATATCATGCAGGTTATAGGTAATCACCCGACTTCTACCGACTAAGCATGGCTAAGCATATATTCAATCCTGGACCTACATTGGATTCAAGATACATATATATCTAAACAAGGAAAATATATGCAGCAAGTGGTTCCAATCAACTCCTAGTACTTAATGCATCAACATAAAAGGACTCAAGTTGATAGTTTGAAAACATAGGAGGCTTAGAATGCTTCGGGGCTTGCCTTTCACAAAGGTTGACGGTTGATGATCTAGGCACTCGGGCAACTATTCACCATAGGGCTCACCTTCTCCTAGGGCATCCGGTTGCTACACTTCCTCATGCTCTTCCTAAGGATCGGCCTCGTACTCCAACACGGTGATTTCCTCCATCGCACCTATTGCATGCACATGCAAAAAGTGAGAATCATTAATGCATAAGAAGGCTCATGGATGACATGGCATGATAATGTACATGGTTAAATCATGACTATCATATTAGGTCATTAGGATGATAACAAAGTTAAATTCTTATTTACTAAGTAGGTGCATATCTCTTCTCTAGAAATTTGAAGAATCCACACTAAGTCAATTTTTGGACTACAACACAGCGGCTACAAGTTTTAATCATAAATGGAATTCTACTCATCCAAATCCTATGATCTTGGACTTTCTGGAAAGCTTATAAAATTTCCTACAACTTTCATTAAATCACCAAATGCTGATTCAACCACTATCCGAGTCAAAATAGGTAAACTTTCCAAATCTGTCCAAAAAATCTAGAGAGTAAGCATTTCGGGAGACTGACTTCTAACAGCTATAACTCTCAAACTATTTGGCCTATTGCCCTAAAATTTTTACAGCAAACTCCATTTTTCTTATGCAAAAAACCTAGCAATAGAATCTGTACAAAACAACTTCGACAATTGAATTTTAGAGCCATAATATTTTTACTGCATACAAGCAATCAAAATTGGGCAGAACTAATGGTACCAACAGTTTATAGGCATCATACACACTCTAGAAGATATGATGGTCAAGCCCAAATAAATTATTTAAATGTCTTTATTAATTTATTTAGACACTAAGGTAAAATAAGGAAAATATATCAAAAGTGCACAATAAATTCTGAGAAAATTACAGTAGCCTACATATGACCCCAAAAGTCTACTGTACAAATTTCATGCCATTTGGATGAGTATAGCTGTCTCTACAAAAATGACAAGTTACATAGGCTTATTATAGCAAAAATAGTTAACCCTATTGAAAAGTGTCAAACAACAGATTTTATTATTTTTCTTAGCTTCTCTAAAACCCATTAACACAGTACAAAAATTTGCATGGCAATATGTTACATATTTTTATCCTTATGAATTTCCTTAGAAAACACCATTTATTAAAAGATAAATAGAAAGACCCTACTCCAATTAAGTTTACTGCAAATTCAACATTTTTCCTAACTATAGCAAGTCAACACAAGATCAGCAAAATTGAAATCACAATTTTATCACTTTCCTAGCTCCAGTTATACATTTTACAAGATTGAAAACAATTTATAAGCACTTATCTAGCTCCATTTAATTCTCTCAGAAAAACATAATAGACAGTAGGTTTCATATTTTTATCAAATACTACAGTCCATGATGAATCCAACCAAATTTGGTTCACTCCATTTGGACACTCCTAGCTCTAAATATGAATTTTTGAAACATGCATTCAAATCTGTGAAAACAAATAAGGAAATCAAGTAATACACAAACTGACAGATGGGGCCCGCTGGTCAGTAGGACCCACACGTCAGCGATACTAGAGTAGGGGAGGTGCTCTAGCCATCCTTATCTCATTGACAACGAGATCACTGACGATGACTGTGACACCAACATGTTCCCCACATCAAGCCGCGTCGGTTGGTGGTGAATACACGACCTAGGGGTTCACTGGAGACAGCGCGCCGACGACAATGGTGGATGGTGGAGGTAGCGCGGCAGTATGCCAGTGTTCTCCAACCATCACGTGCTCTAGTGAGGTGTGCTATGGGTTTATAGAAACCAAACGAAGCTATCTTGGGTGGTTAGGGTTCCGGTGAGGCGGCGGTGAGCTCTGCTCATGTGCATGGCCGCGCGGCGGTGATGGCACGACATGAGGTCACCAACGTGAGGTTAGGGTGCCGTTAGGGTGTTAGCATCTAAATGGTCACCGACGTGAGGTCCTATGACCTACAGAGGTGACAAGATGAGAGAGAAATAATGAGAAGGCTCGCGCTGGCGTTGGCCATGACGAGCATGGAGCTCGGCGGTGCTCCGGTGAGATCACCAGTGGCGGAAATGGCAAAATGCACCCCTACCTAGACTCAAAGTGCTTGGCAAAGGGGTGGAGGTTGAAGCGTGGAACAAGGTGGAGCTGTTGGCATGATCGATTGGAAAATTGTGTGGCAACGGCGGCGCTAAGCGATGGCGAAGCTGGCGGCGACAATGACGAGCTCGGCGTCGCCTTTGCGGGTGCGAGAGCGAGCGAGGGAGAATAAATGAGCGAGAGAGAGCAGACGCGCGTGTCGTGGCGATGTTGAAGCCCTCCCCGGCTAGACTGGTGGGGCCCGCACTGGCATATGGCCGCCAAATGGCGAGCATGGCTAGAGGCTGGTCGACCACCATCGGCCCGACCTAAATCGGCAATGCCGTTTCAGTTCAACTTAAACCGTCCCCTTCCTCACTCTCTATCTCTCAAACCAGCGTGCTCAGTGAAAACCATAGTAATCAAAGTTGTAGAGCTTCATGAGTACTCCAACTTTGCTTAAATGAGTTGAGTCTAGATCGGCCTAGTTTACAAACTACAGCGCATCAAACACAGGTACATTGAAACTGTAAACCACTCCTAGACTTAGAAAATTTTCCAAGTCAAAAACAGAAATTCTTTTGCTACCTGTGAGCAGTTTTTGAGCATGCTATGCACCGAATTCGGTCTTGACCCAAAAATAAAAATTGTTACTCTAGCCAAGTACTACAACTTTTGTTAAGGGTGCACTACCATGCAAACAATCTATGCTATAGTTCAACTTAGGTCAATCATGCAACTTAAAAATGATAGCTTACACAATAACCATGACTTAGAGGCCAATTGGGTCTAAGTCATGAATACCAAAGTTGTTCCATATGACATTCTAAACATGTTAAAGGTACTCCTATGGGTCCCACAAGCATTTCACACATTGATCACATGTAAACCCTAGCCTAGGTATAAATTTAAAAGGCATCACAGGTGATATAAGCAAGATATTGAAGATAGAATTTGACATGCTCATGCTCATGAATGATCAATGATGCTTGTGCTCATGCAATGCCAATGCCAAATGCATGATTAACACTAGGGTGTTACAGCCCCTCCCCCCTTATAGAAATCTCGTCCCGAGATTGGAAAGATCTACCAATTATTGTAGAAAGTGGGGTAGGCGTCACGCAGAAAATTGTCCCTTTCCCACGTTCCATCTTGCTCACTATGGTTGTTCCACACCACTTTATAGAACTTAACCACCTTACTTTGAGTCACTCTCTCCATTTCTTCTATCACCCGGATATGTTCTTCTTCATACGTCAAATCAGACTAGATCTTGACATTAGTTGGTTCAATGGCTTCTTTGGGCACACAAAGATATTTCTTCAATTGAGAGACATGGAAAACATTGAAGATGGCGCTCATCTCTGGTAGTAGTTGAAGTCTATAAGCTACTGGTCCACATTGCTCAATAATTTTGTATGGGCCCACATATCGGGGCCCCAGCTTTCACTTCACACCAAATCGATGTACCTTTTTCATCGGTGATACTTTCAAGTACACATAATCACCAGCTTCAAATACAAGAGGACTCCTTTTCTTTTCTACATAACTCTTTTGTCTTGATTGAGTAGCTTCTATATGTTGCTGAATGATCTAAACTTGCTCTTCAGCTTCTTTGACAAAGTCAATACCATAATACCTTCTTTCGCCTGGCTCAACCCAATTCAGAGGAGTTCTACGCTTGCGGCCTATGGGGGGTATGCCCCCGGATACCCATGGCAGACCACATGGGCTATGCCCCCAGGGGTGGCCCAGCCCACAAGACGAAGCCTTGCGGGGCACGACGCTGCTTGGCGCCTTCTACAAGACACTGGGAAGATATCCTGAAGATACTACAAGATCTATTAGGATACGTATGATCCCATGATTCCTATAATCTGTTATTACTTTCCGGTTATCTCCTAGATCTAATCGACTTGTAACCCTACCCCCCGAACTATATAAGGCGGGCAGGGACCCCATCCAAACTCAGCAATATCATACGATAGCCAATACAAACCAATAGACCATAGGAGTAGGGTATTACGTCATATTGACGGCCTAAACCTATCTAACTCGTGTGTCTCTGTTGCCTTCTTGTTCTCGATTACACGCATCTCTACTGATCAATCTACCTTCATGGGATACCCCTCGGAGGACTACCGACGATATTCTGTTGATAGTTAGCGCGCCAGGTAGGGGTGTGTGTGCTGTTTCCATGTTGAGCAAGATGGTACGTTCCACAAGCTATTCGTCCCTCCCACAGTCTGGCCAGATCTTCATGATCGGATCGATGTCGTGGGTCATCAATGCTAACAAAGTCGTAGAGCTCATCGAGCCAGTGTAGATCGAGTCCGCGTCAATCACCCCAACACCTATGACTGTAGATCCAATCTTAGAACCGCTTCTGAGGTTGCCTTCATCGACAACTTGCCGCTCGCTTCCTCGCTACCAGAGGAGGCAAATCAACAACGATGATCTGATCGCATCCATCGATCGGGTCGGCCAGAAGCTTGCCGATTGCCTCTCCATCACAGAATCAACTCTGACCACTCTGGTTCAGCGCCGACCACCCTTCGATCTAGATCTGTTGGAGGCTGCTCGAGAAACTCCAGGGGTTGCGGCTCTACTCTTTGGGCTGACCAATATCACCGCCACTTATCAAGAGGCCCAGCGGGGCAAGTTCATCGACCAGGTTGGAGATGTCCAACCTCCCACCGACCAGATCGCCGACCAGCCTCTAATGGCCGTCAACATGCTACATGTCGGCCAATGCCCTAAAACATCCCTCCAAACCATCTTGGAGGAGAATCCAGACTCTGAGTCCTAGGGCTCTATGGAGACTGTCGCTGAGACCACAACCGAACAACTTCTCCCTCCTTTTTGTGGTGGCACAATCTTCAACGTCAGCGTCGATAGCCCCTCGCGGGAAGGGGAAACCGAGGAGGACCATGCCGCTCGCATCAACAGGAATGTCAGCCGAGCACAGCACCGAGCAAACAAGGCTACCCTTGCGATGGTCGAGGCTTAGCTTCACTCATAAGGAAGGCCACGCCAACTCCACCGCAACCTCGACGACAAATTTCTTCATGTTGACGGACACGACATCTTCAAGACCCCAAGCTCCAACCTGGCCATGGCCGCCAACGACCTCGCCTAGCTCCCATAGACACCAGAGGTCGCCAAGGTCAACGCCATGCTTAAAGTGGCACACTGCCAGGTCAATGAGATACGGCAGGATTAGAGACCTTCATACTCCACAAGCTCGATTCACCGATCAGCCGCACTTATATCTGATCACCGCCCAAGTCATTTCACCAACCAGCATCACGACGACAGACAACCCTCTAGGGGGGAGATAGGGGCAACCGCATCGAACACCTTCACCAACACGACCAAGAGGTCGACCAGGACATCCGAGTGCGCCTCAATAATCTCCGAGACGCACGACGACATATTGACAAGCACTGCTTCGGTCGCCATGAAGAAGAAGTACACTGCCATCAAGAGTATGAGCAAGAGTACGGTAACCCGGGCTTAGCTCTCGAGTTGCTCAACACTAACAATGCTACAGATCCCGGTGCCAACAACCCCAAAGGGCCCCCAGCATTCACGAGGGCACTTTGAACACTCTAGTGGCCCCATGGTTTCAAAATCACTAGGGTCGAGCCCTACAAGGGAAGGATGAACCCCACACAGTGGTTGCAGGCTTACAACATTGCTATGCGTGCCACCAGAGGAGATACCAGTGTCATGGTGAACTATCTTCCCGTCATGCTCACGCCAACCGCCATGAACTAGTTCACAAGCCTTGCCCTAGATTCCATCGGATCCTGGGAAGAGCTGAAAAAGGTCTTCACCGACAACTATATGGCTATGTGTACTCGGCCGAGCACCAAGCATGATCTGAACTGCATCTAAGAGGATCTGTTCGAGCTCCTCCGTAGCTACATTAGACACTTTTCTGAGATGACGAATTCTATTCCTAACATCACGGAAGCTAAGGTCATCACCGCCTTTCTCTGAGGACTCCATCACTACAACCTCCACTCTAAGTTCAATCGCAAGCCGCCAATAGGGATTGGTGAGATGATTATGACCGCCAACTAGTATGCCAACACCGAGGAAGCCAAGGTGCACTTCAACAAGGATGCAGGCACTCATCGCTCAGCTCGCCGTAGCGACGATCGCCACGATAACCGGCGCCATAGCGATCGCCACTACGATGACCACAGTCACCATAGGGACAGTGGCCATGATTGGCCAGAAGGATCCAAGTCTGATCAATATCGCCGCCGCCGACCAGACCATATCATTACCGCTGTTGACGAACCTCGCGCCAAGCGCAACTATGATGAGCAATACAAGAAGATCCTCGATGGCCTGTGCCCTCCCCACAAGAATGCCAAGCATAACATGAAGGACTGCCTTGGTTTGCCCAAGGAGTTCCAGGCCAAAAAGTCAGATGACAACAACAACGATGGAGCCAGAGGCCACCGACCACCTGGGGGCAACAACAATGCCTTTCAGGGTCACGATAAGGTGGTCGCCACCATGTTTGGGGGCCTCGCCTCCACCGAAAGCAGAAGAGAACGGAAGCTCACCGCCCGCCGGGTGCTCACCATCAATGCAGAAGACGCCACCACCAACCCCAGTTATCACCCCTAGTCCAAGGTCCCCATCACTTTCAGCAGGGCCGATCAGTGGGCGAACATCCCTTACACAGGGAGTTTCCCCCTCGTCCTCGATGCAACCATCTAGAACGTGCTCTTTAGAAAAGTGCTTGTCGATGGCGGGAGCGCTCTGAACCTCCTCTTCACCAGAGCCCTAAAGGAGTTGGGCATCGGGTTAACAGATCTCACACCCTCCGATTCCTCCTTCTAGGGTGTGGTACCTGGCAGGGCATCCAACCTGCTTGGAGAGATCACCCTACTAGTACAGTTCAACACAACAAGCAACTACGTCGTCGAGCACATCAACTTCTACATCGCCGACATCAACACTGCCTACCACGCCATACTTGGTCGGCCAGCTCTAGCCAAGTTCATGGCTGTACCACAATACGCTTATCTGGTGCTGAAGATGCCTTTGCCTGCAAGAGTCCTAGCCCTATGGGCCAACCTCTCCATCGCCTACGCCTGCAAGATAGAGAGTTTCACCCTCACTAAAGCCACCAACCTCTCCATCTAGATGGCCAGTGTGGTCACCGACGCCAAGACGGTGCCCGCCGATGACCTGGAGATCCCATCACTGGAGCCTTCTCGCGCCTTCGCCAAGTCCTAGGAAACCAAGGAGGTTGGCATCGGCCTCGATGACCCCTCCAAGACCGTGAAGATTGGGGCTCACCTCGACCCCAAATAGGAAAGCGTGCTCGTCTCCTTCCTACGTGCCAACGCCGATGTGTTTACTTGGAAACCTGCAGACATGCTGGGGGTACCATGGGAGAAGATCGAGAACTCCTTAAATGTCTCGCCGACCATTAAACCGATCAAGCAAAAACTTCGATGATTCACGCCAGACAAGAAGGAGGCTATTAGGGTAGAAATAAAATGGCTCCTAGCAGCCGGATTCATAAAAGAAGTGTATCATCCTGAGTGGTTGGCAAACCCTATTCTTCTTCAAAAAAAGAATAAAGAATGGAGAATGTGTGTTGATTACACTAATCTTAACAAACACTACCCTAAGGACCCCTTTGGTCTGCCTCGGATACCCGAGGTTGTAGACTCCACCACTAGCTATGAACCGCTCTCCTTCCTCGACTGTTACTCCTGCTATCACCAAATCTCCCTCAAGGAAGAAGACCAGATCAAGATGTCATTCATCATGCCTTTCGATGTGTACTGCTACACCACCATGTCCTTCGGACTCAAGAACATCGGGACGACATACCAAAGGGCCATCCAAATGTGCCTCGATCAACAGATAGGCCACAACATCGAAGCTTACATCAACGATGTGGTCATCAAGTCCAAGACTGTCGATAATCTCATTGCCGACCTCGAAGAAACATTCGCCAACCTGAAAAGGTACCGATGGAAGCTGAACCCTTCAAAGTGCATCTTTGGAGTTCCATCTGGTATACTCTTGGGCTACACTATCAGTGCCCATGGCATCGAACCCAACCCCAACAAGGTCTCTGCCATCACCAACATGAAACGGTCAATGTCCATCAAAGATATACAGAAGCTTATAGGTTGCATGGCTGCTCCTAGCCGCTTTATATCGCGCCTCGGCGAAAAGGGACTACCGTTCTTCAAACTCCTCAAGGCTTCCGAGCACTTTTCCTGGTTGAAGGAGGCAGATAGAGCTTTCGAGCAGCTTAAGTTGTTTTTAACGAAGCCTTCAATCATGATGGAACCTTGCCCAGACAAAACTCTACTGATCTACATCGCCGCCACTTCTCGCGTCGTTAGCACAGCTATCGTTGTCGAACGTGAGGAGGTCGGGCACGCCTACAAGGTGCAATGTCCGGTCTACTTCATCAATGAGGTCCTTAATGAGCCTAAAACTCGTTATCCTCAGTAGGCCATCTTGATGCTTTCTTGATAGCTATTGTTATAGGAGAACTCAGCCAAAGGTAGCCATTTCTCCCACGAACCCTTTAAAGATATTACACAGGCCCTTAACATGTCTTTAAGAATCTGATTTACTTGTTCTGTTGCCTAGCAGTTTGAGGGTGATAAGCAGAACTTCGGATCAATTTGGTACCCAACTGATTATGCAAATGTTCCCAAAAATGATTTATAAACTATGGACCTTTATCAGACACAATGGTTCTTGGTATCCCATGCAATCGCACTATATGAGTGATATACAGCTCTGCATATTGATGTGGGTGGTAAACTATCTCAACTGGAGTGAAATGTGCAAACTTTGTCAGATGGTCCACAATTACCCAGATGGAATCGTTACCTTTCTGGGTGGTTGGGAGACCAACAATGAAGTCCATGCTGATTTCTTCCCATTTCCAACCTAGAACAGGCAATGGTTGGAGTAGCCCTGCTGGTTTCAAATGAATGGCTTTGACTCGGTACATCTTGCTGCAATCTCTTTCTTCATCTTTGTCCACCAAAACTGGGTCTTCAATTCCTGGTACATCTTGCTACTACTAGGGTGGGTGGACAATTTAGAAGAGTGTGCTTCATCTAAGATTTGGTTTCTATGTTCTCTATCTTTAGGTACAACAAGTCTATCCTTAAACCAAAGTACACCTCTCTCATCTAATCTAAAATGTTTAGTCTCTTCTTCTTCCATCTTTCTCTTGATATGAAATATACCCACATCGGTCTTTTGGAGTTCCATGACCTTAGCTTCAAGAGAGCTACTGATAGTGAGATTATGTAAAACTACACGATGTAGTAGGTTGAAGCCATCTTCTAGTAATGGTTTGCTATGATACTTCCG
The DNA here is from genome assembly GCA_904845875.1 of Miscanthus lutarioriparius. NCBI lineage: Eukaryota > Viridiplantae > Streptophyta > Magnoliopsida > Poales > Poaceae > Miscanthus > Miscanthus lutarioriparius. The sequence goes on from CAJGYO010000012.1 coordinate 61,847,510, forward strand.
GCTCAAAGCATTTGCAACTATATTTGCCTTGCCTGGATGATAATGCACCTCTAGGTTGTAATCGTTGATTAGCTTCAATCACCTTTGTCTCATGTTCAACTCAGGTTGCGTGAAGATGTATTTGAGGCTCTTGTGATCAGTGTAAATGTGACACACATTGCCTAGCAATAGTGCCTCCAAATCTTTAGAGCATGAACAACCGCGGCTAGCTCTAAATCATGAGTTGGGTAATTAACCTCATGTTTCCTCAATTGACGTGAAGCATAGGCAATGACTCGGCCCTCTTGCATGAGCACACACCCCAAACCAGTACTAGATGCATTGCAAAACACATCAAATGGTTTTTCTATGTTGGGCTATGCTAAAACCGGGGCAGTGGTCAACAAAGTCCGTAAAGTGTGAAAAGCAGTTTCACACTCCAGAGTCCACACAAATTACTCATCTTTCTGAAGTAATCTGGTCATGGGCTTGACTATATTAGAGAAGTCTAGAGTGAAACAACGGTAATAACATGCTAAACCAAGGAAACTCTAAACTTCATGAACTGAAGTCGAGGCCTTCCAATCCATAACTTCTTGCACTTTGCCAAGATCTACCAAAATTCCATCTTCAGATAACACATGACCAAGGAACGGCACTTTCTTTAACCAAAATTCTCATTTACTAAACTTAGCATACAGCTTATGTTCTCGCAACCTTGTTAAGACAACTCTTAGGTGTTCTTCATGATCTTCTGCATTCTTAGAATAGACTAAGATGTCATCAATAAATACCACCATGAATTTATCAAGTTCAGGCATGAACACCGAATTCATGAGATACATGAAATAGGTAGGAGCATTGGTCAGTCCAAAAGACATGACAAGATACTCATATAGACCATACCTAGTAGAGAAGGTAGTCTTAGGTATGTCTTCCGACCTGATCCTAATCTAGTGGTACCCCGATCTCAAATCGATCTTGGAGAACACTTTAGACTTTGATAGCTGATCGAACAAGATATCAATTCGAGGCAATGGATACTTGTTCTTGATCGTTACCGCATTAAAGGGTCGTTAGTCCACACACATCCACAAAGATTTATCCTTCTTTTTCACAAATATGGTGGGACAACCCCATGGTGATGAGCTGGGTCGAATGTGACCTTTTTCAAGAAGCTCCTGCAATTGCACCTTAAGCTCAGCTAATTGTAACACCTCGGGTGTTTAAAATACTAAAACCTGACATGTCATCATATGCATTGCAAAGCATTTGGCATTTGGTGAAAACTTTGAGATGCATACACTAAAACAAGTTTATATTCATGTGGTATGTGTTGAATTGTATTGTTTGACTTAAATTCAAAGTTTGTTTGGATTTTTGAATTTTTCGAGAAAACCCCGCTTTTCAGCATTTAAATCCTACCCTGAAAATCCATTTCAAAATCTAAGCATAATTTGGGGTTGATCCCAAAAGCAAAAGTGTAGAGCTTGGCAAGTTATACAAAGTTTGTTTTTGGAGTTTTTCAAGTTGTTTAGAAAAATTTTGAGTAATTCAAAAAGGCGTAATTCGTTAAATTTCCCTATTCAAATTCAAAAGTTCATTTCAAAATCTAGACCGAATTAGGAGATGGTTATAGAAGCAAAGTTGTAGAACTTTTGATTTTGAACAACTTTTGTTTTTGGAGATTTTTGAGTTCTTATGAAAATTTGAGAGTAATTTGTGAATTTTGGCGAATGGCAAACTTGTAATTACTGTGAACAGTGTCCACCGTCGAGACTACACCGCCGATGACCTTCTTCGGCGTTCCAGGCGCGTCATGGCCATCCTTGGCGTCGTGCTGGCACAGAAATGGCTCTGTCGTGGCTTCCTTGAGCTTCTGAGTCGCGTTATAAGAACCGAGACGCCATCGTCGTCGTTTTTCTTCCTCCTCTGCTTTTCCCGTCGCCACCACCGCAGCTCTGTCGAGCTCTCGCCGTCGACTTAGCGCCATTGCCGTCTCAGCAAAGCCTGTCCCAGCTCCGCCTTAACCTTATGCGTCCAACCGACCCACCAATTCAGTTTATCTCCACCGGAAACTCGCTGTCCACGTCTTTCTTCTTCGCGGCCGGCAACACCTCCGCCGAGCGCGATTCGCCGTGGCCAGAGCTCCACGGTGCATCTTCGTCCCTGGTTTTGGCTAATTCTGTTTCGTCTCGATCTCAGTAGTACTTAATCCATAGCTGGTTGCTCATTTTGATCATCGCGATCGCGGTACACCATCCCGACGACGTTTTGCTCGCCGTGATCACCGTGATCGTTGTCATCCGCGCCTCTCGCTTGCTTCTCCGACCTCGCTCCTTGCTTCAACGCGTTCGGGGTGAGCCTCGGTGCTTCCTGAATCCCTTGTTTGAGCTCTCTACCGGTCGCGACACCGCCGCGTAAGGCCGCTGCGCCACCACCGCGTCCGCCATGGTCGACGACGAGCTAGTATAGGGCCGTGTCGGTCTTGATAGGGATGTCAATCGATGCGCCTAGACTTGGTGATCATTTTGATACGTTGGTGTCGTCACGGTGATCTCACCGTCGGCGAGAAATCGCCGGTCGAGCCGTCATTGCCGTGGTCAACGCCGGAGGTTAGGGATGACAGTGGGGTCGGGTTGTCGTGACTCAGCGTTCAAATGGATTTTTTCTATTTTCAGATTTGAATGAATAGTGTCTGTTTTTGTTATTTTTGTGTAGATTTATTTAGAGCTCCAAAAATTATGAAAAGTTTTGTGTGACTTCTCTGTGATGTATAGTATTTAAGAAAAATATAAAATAATGTTTTTCAGTAATTTTTGAATGTGATAAAAATTGCTCAATTTTTTAATAAATGGATTTCCATGATTTTTTCTAGGCTTATTTATATATCCAAAAATTATGAAATTGGTTTTGCCACTTAGTTATCATGTAATGAACATTTACAAAAATTTTGAGCTCAATTGGAATAAGTTGATTTATTTCATAATTTTTAATTAAATAATTAATTCATAAAAGCAAATAGTAACCTTTAATGATTTAGGTTTTGTTTGAAATTTTGATTGAGTGATGACCTTGGATCATTAGTTGATAATGATCCTTGGCAATTGATTGGGTGTTGCGAAAAAGGTTTGACTAGTTTGACTTGCAAATCGTATCAAGAAGGAAAGTTGTATTCAAATTATTAATTTTGCATCCATCATCGAGCATCATGTTTCGTATTCCACATCATGTTAAACCATGGCATTGTTATTACGTGTAGTAAACGAAGGTGAACACGTGGTAGTTAATCAAGTGGTTGAGGAGGTTAATCCGTCTGTTGAGGTCGGACCGAATACTTGTGAAACGTCGCAGGAGCCGGACTTTTCCATCAACGAAGGCAAGCCCCGGATGCATACAACCCTACCTTGTGTTTTACAAATTGATTTTGCTTTTGCTTTCCGCATCGCATTAAGTGATTAGGAGTTAAGTAAGAGCCTAATTGGTGCATTACCATCCTTGTTATTCCATATTTACCATATTACCAGCTTTTAAACTCAGATATGCCTAGTTTTGCTTAGCTATGCGAGAACGATGAAAGTCGGGTGATTACCTACCACCGCAAGTTTTAAATGGAACATTGGTTAATTATGTTAGCATGTGATATGGGAATGTGGAGTAATAAATCTAGACCCAAGCGGACTCGGTGTGTGAGCCACAAGACATGGAGGTCTTGTGAGCGGGTTCTTTCCTTTGTGTCAATTAAGGCACGTCCGTTGTTGAATTGCATGTGGTGAGAATTTGTAGTACTAACCACATACTCCGTAAGCTTCCTAACTTGGCGATTCTATTACGAGAATGGCTACTCATGACCGGGAGTGGAGAGATGGCGGAATAGCGTGTACCCACATGGCTATGGGCTGGATTGGTGGAGTCTCAGTATTCTCGGGTGGCGCGGACCCGTTCTTGTTTCAGAGGATCTGAGGTTAGGTTGGTATATGTAGGTCGGGGACCTGCATATGTCGTGTGGTCTGGAATTCCCAGCTGGGTTTACAATCGGTTCGAATTGTCGTTGCTCCTCGGTTATGGAGACTCAACTCACTGTTCATCATCGTAGTATTAATAACTGGAACTTGAGAATGGTGGATGAAGGTGTTGGATATGAAGTTTCATGATCTCATTACGGATCGTGTCATCTTTGTATACGAGTTTATGAAGTTTAAAGTGTTGAAATAAAGAATTTTGTTAAAGAGCTTTTACGCAAAATAACTTTGATTATTGCTAAAACCATACCTTGAATCCCTGAGCCTGCATTCTTGAGTTATCAGTTTTTATTTCAGATAAGTCTTGTTGAGTACTTTTGTACTCAGGGTTCGTTGACCCTTGTTGCAGGTGAGTCTCATGAGCAGATCTGTTGTGGATCGTGCTGCATGACAGTTGTACCTTGTGATGACGATGAGAAGTAATTGTGTGGCCCTTGGGCAGGGCAGCCTCATTGTGTGTTTTGTATTATATTATAATGCCACTCCACTACTTTCGTTTGTTTTAATATCGAACTTAGTTGTATGGTTTGAAACAAATGGTTTGTAAACTATGTTATTGTAAGTCTTCCGCTACTTTTACTCTGATGTATTTATTTGAATAAATGGTTGTAATACTGAATGACTCTGTAATGTGATCCTGCTCGGAAATCGTGGATGATTCGGGGTTCCCCGAGGACACCCGACAGTCTTCTTAAATTACCAGGAACATATGCATAGATGTCAAAGGTCGTTGGATAGTGACAGGTGCATGTGGGCCCTATAATTTAGGAGGTTCTGCCACACTAATTCATTGGGTGGCATCCTATAAGGCATTCATGAGATAGGTGCCGTGCCTAGTAATAATTCAATCTTGAACTCTACTTCTCTATTAGGCAGTAACCCAGACAACTCATCCAGAAACACGTCTAGGAATTCACACACCACCGTAATGTCAACAATAGTCACGGGCTGGATAGCATTAGCTACATTTTGGAGGTCAAAAACTCTGGGAAGTGGTACTAAGAAAGCATTCTTACTGTCCGGTTCCCATAACATAATCACCCGAGTGGAAGTATTAATAAGAACTCCATGGCCACTCATCCATTTCATTCCCAGGATTACATCTATTCCCAATCCGGGCAATACTACAAGATCTACAGTATACTCCCGGTTGCTTATTGAGATGCGCACATCTCTAAGTATTTGTTTCATGGAGATTTGATTTCAGGCTGCACTTATGCAGTAACTACCCTTATCTACAGTACTACCCTCTGATTATGTTTGGATACAAATGTTTGACTCATAAATGAATGCGATGCCCCAGAATCAAACAAAACAACAATGGGATGTTGGTTCACAAGAAACGTACCCATAGTAACAACTTCACCGGTAGGAATTTCTTCAACAGTGGTATAGTGCACATGTCCCTGACGCAAATTGGAATTACCCTGCTTCTGGTTGTTCTTCTTGGGATAGGGGCAATTTCTTGCCCAATGGCCGGGCTTGTTGCAGTTCCAACATGAAAAATTGCTGGGTGGAATATTAGAACTTCCCTGTCCTGTGCCACCCTTTGGTAGAGCAACCAAATAGGCCTTGCGAAATACCTTCTGGTTCTAAATAGTTTGCACCTTTTTTTTGAGGTGGCCTAAACTTGGGAGTAGGTGGGCAAAACTGACGTCTCGCAGCAATAGGAGCTTTTGACTGAGAAGCGCCTACTTCAAAGGCTCTCTTCTGATTCTTGGATGCAGCATAAATGTTCTTTTAATTGTCTTGAGTTAAGGCGTCATTGACAAATTCAGTGAAAGTGGTAGACTTGTTATTAGCAAGGGTCTTCATCAGCTTGGGACCAAGCCCCCGCTTGAAACTAGCAATTTTCTTCACATCAGTATCAACAAATTCCATGGCATATCTTGACAAGTTGTTGAAAGCATGTAGATATTCAGTCAAGCTCTTGGTATCTTGTGTCAGCTTCATAAACTCGGTATGCTTGATACTCATAAGACCTGGAGGAATATAGTGTCCCTGGAAAGCAGCCTTAAATTGGTTCCAGGTAATGTGAGCATTCTTAGGTAGAGTGGCTCGGTGATGACTCCACCAAATGCCTACAAGCCCTTGCAACTGGTGGAATGCATACTCAATTTTCATTGGCTCAGTCAGCCTCAGCAAATGAAACTTTTGTTCAAGTGTGTTCAGCCATTCCTCTGCTTGGAGTGGCTCTTTAGCCTCCTTGAAATAGGTGGCTTGGTATCTAGGAACTCCTTGAAATCACTGTATTGGTTTGGCTCTGCACCCTGGCGCTGATGTCTACCCTGGGCAACTTGCTACGCCATGGTGCGCATAGCCTCGCCCATAGCATGTCGCCCTTCAGTGAGCATAGCCATCAACTCTACCGGAGTGGGTGGGGGTGGTGGTGGCAAATCTTCATTGTCATGACCATTCAAGCCACTACCCCCGACACCATCATTCCCATTGTTCCCACCAGCTCCAGAATGGGTGCGAGGCATCTGCGGAATTGCAACAATAAGCAATTATTGATGATGTCGCAAAATTATAGAAGAATTGTATAATTATACCAAACTAAATTTACTGGAGAGAATTTAAATTCATACAATAAAATAGAGGCACAATAATTCATTTCCATAACCATCACATCACCAATTATATTACCTAATGCCATTCGCAATGCATTCCGTATATGCCAAATTGCTTGCCAACACAACGGGCATTCATTAAAAGTGCAATCACAACATGAATTACATGTAAGGTTTCAAGAGTACATCAAAGGGTACATCAGGAGATCGAACTAAATTATGAGTTCATTATATAAATGATCGAAGATAGAGAGCCAATGCATCTAGCTAGATACTAAAGCTAAGCTACTCCTCTGGGTGATCGCTGTTGATGTCGGACACACCATCACCGTGATCGTCCTCAAAAGGCTCGATCTCCTCATCTTCAGGCTCGGCCTTGGTGTCCACCTCCATACCATCGTCCTCAGCAATCAACACATTGGGATCTTCTTCCACCGCTAGAGCATCTGGAGGAAGAATTGGGTTCACCATATTGTTGAGACGATGAACATCCAGCTGAAGCTCCTCAACCTGGCGTATAAGTTCCTGCTCTCTATGATCAAACTCCATTGCCTGCCTAGCAGCCTAAAACACCGCTCAAATTCTATCTGCCTCCCTAGTCTCAGCAAGATGAATAGCCTCATCTCTCTCCGTACGGATCCCCTAAACCTCTGCTATGGCTGCATCCCTCTAAGCAACAGCACGGACAAACTACCCCCGACGAGCTTCCAAGGCTGTCATATAATTTCCTATCTCATTCTGAGCTGCTCTAACTGCCCTCTTGTGCCTACGCACACGTTCTCGCATCCTGGGCTGTGCAGCCTATGCTCTTTAGAGCTGTTGCATACAGCTGATGTAGCTATCCTGGCGAGAGTAAAATATCTTCATAACAGCATACATGGCACTCATGGTAGCATTACTACTTCCTGCTCTTTCATCCCGTTCTCTTACCAAAGCATTAAAGCTTGGTTGGGTCTAAGCGATTTGTGATGTGTCCACTTGAGGAAAGTATCTGATAGGACCGTTGATAAGCTCATCCCCAAACTCCTAACATATCTCACTGAGGACCTCAAAAGCTGCAACTTGGGCACCATTCTAAGGTGTCTGCCCATCTGACTCCACACTCCAGCCATGCCACTATGAGTGATCAGCATGGGCTAGGACAGTCACCCGTACGTCGTACCACTGTTGTCTCTCAGTTACCACTTCGCTCCAAAAGTAGCGAGGCGGTTCAGCATACCCGACCGAGTGCAGTACCCTCCACAATAGGGTGGGTGTACCAAATAGTGCCAAAAAGGTGTCTCTTGCTACAGGGGCTCCTGGGGCTGCCATCTGTATCAAGATGGTATAACTCCTGTGAGACAACACAATCACAGAAAAGGGTTGCATAACATAATCTGAAACTTAAGGGGGAGGAATAATGTAATGATATGAATGAATGATTAATCATGATGCATGCACGTTCCATACGTCCTCGCAAACTTAGGAAAAATTAAATCCTTAACGATATACGCGGTGGCATACATACATTCTCTCAATATAATTATAACTAAATGAGCTACACATTTCATTGTTAGTGTACCTGCAGAAGATTCATTTCAGCCCATCCCAACAATTAAATGTACAAGAATGTAATTTGGGCTCTAGGTTGAATATATGAGAGCGGTAAACTAAATACTTCCATATATATATATATATCCCAATATATATACTTCTGTATCAAAGTTATCCAATAACAATTTATTACCCACAATTAAATATGCACCATACACACATGCAAGCATGCATATATAGCCATATGAAAGCTAGCTTTCCTCGATCGCACGCCCACATCTTGCGGTCATGCCACTCATAAACTTACCTTCTTACCTGGGCGTAGAGGCATTCGATCCATACATTACCACTCAAGTCAATGGCATCCATACAATAGCACACCGTATGGACAATGAAAGTAAAAACCCATCCAATGTTAGTACTTAAATAGCCACCTAATAGTCCCTAACTGGGCATAAAGGAGATGACCACTGGCATACTTTATATTTTTATAAATTAAAACCTTTTTTTTAATACACACATGACAAGTTTAATGTTGAACCTTGCTCTGATACCAGCTGTAATAGAACCGTCCAATTTATAAGAGCACAAGTATAATATCAATCACCGAAGCAATCAAACCATCATACTTGAACCCATATAAACCCGGTAGTCCGATGAAATCACGAAGGATCTCAAACAAACCAACGTACAAACCAAGATCGTACATGATTCAACACAACCAGTCACATGTTACAATAGATTCACAAATAGTTCTCATACATCGGAGTTTCAACAAAGTTATTACAACCCAAATTTAGAAGTAGCGGAAGCAACATAGTTTTGAATCAACATCTCGATAGTTCAAATACATAGCCAGTTTAGGATCATCTATGATGAGGACATCACAACTTTGTAGCATACAAGCCAAGGAGAGGAGGAGGTCCAGCATGGGAGTCCAATGCATCTTTTTCATGGTGGAGGCCCAGTCCAACTGAAGTTGGAGCCCATCTCGAGTTCCAGGACCAGTCTGCCTTAAACTGGTCACCCAGAACGCATCCGCCTCTGTTTTCAACGATCCACATATGGATAGAAAGCTAATTTGATAAGGAAGCCAATCCAAGTGGTCTCATGTCAAAATCTATTCGGAATCAATGGGAATCGTGGTCACAATTCAGCGTCCAGAATTTTCCAGGGTGTTGCGACACCGTTTTTTGGTCTGTTGGACCGTGTATCGTGTTTGGGCCCATTAGGGTGCACGTCCAGGGGGGGTGACGCCCAAGACTCTATAATTAGCAGCCATCGCTCTCCTTAGGGTTTAGGTTTTGTTTAGTTCTTTATTTCCTCATGAAATAGACATCATTTTGCTGCAACTGTGCCGCCAAGGCTACTTGCTGTGAACCAGGACCCCAGTTCTTGATCTTGTTCGCCTGTGGCGATTAGTCCTTTCGAATAAAGACTTAAACTCCTTATTTTCATAAGTCTCATATTTATTTGTAATTTCAAATTACATTCATCCCGCTCTTGCTTGTGTTCTCGATTCACTGTTAGGAAAGCCTTCTCGGCGAGGTCAATCGCGTTCGCGTGGTTGATAACCAACGGAGCAGTGGTGTAACGGTTGCGGGGGTCCGAATCAGTCTTGGTTCGAAGACTAGATCGTGAACATCGAGTCTCCACCAATCGGTGCTATCATACCTTTCGGAAGATCGGGCCTAGTCTACATCAAGGGGTATCAGAGACCTTGTTGCCCGTTATGTATAACTTTGTTTTCCCCTTTAGATTGTTATTGTTTTTGCATTACCTATGGTCCACAAAAAGCCAAAAAAAAATATACCACCACATATTCCCTGTCCTATAACCTCGTTGTGCCGTGCAATTTCGTTTCTGTTTCGCATTGTTGAGTTTCTATCCTAGGTCAAGTTCTGGTTGCTAGTTTTAGATCATTTTGAGTCCAGTTTCTGTTTTTTCCTTTATTTTTCATCATAATCCGTAAACACCTTCAAGTCTTGTTGTGTTTCCTTTGTTTCCATCAATCCCTAGTCCATGCCATCTAATTTGTTACACTTGTCTTCACTGTTTCCATCAAATCCTTGCTGCCGTAACCAATTTTGCACGCATTGTTCCCGTTTTGTCCTCTAATTCGGAGTCAATTCGTAAAACTGGTCTAGTTTTCGCATACGAACTCGGATTTCGATGTTCCATATATCAAAATCGATCGAAATTTTTTTGGATCCGTCTATCCCCTATGTTGTTGGGGTGAGAGATTTTTATTTTGGTCAAAAAGTGGTCACAAGATCCTCTTTTCGTGGTCACAAGGTTTTTGTCGATTTTGAGCTCGTCTTCTGAAAATTCCACAGGCCACATCTTTCACTTGTTTAAGCTCATATTTTATGTGGTTACTTCTTTTTGTGCTCCTATGTGAAGGAAAAATATCAAAAAAATAAAAAGAAAAAGTCAAAATTTCCCAAAAAACAACGACAGCCCAAAAATAGAAAAAAGAGAGGGGCAAAAGAGGAACAATATCTAGAGGAGCACATAGAGAGCGCCATTTGAGCTATGTTTGTGTGTGCTGACTTCTACCTTGTTCCTAATCATATTCCTGCTGTTCACATCACTTGATACATCTGGTACTTGGAACGTGAGTAGACCAGCAACTAAGACAAGTACTTGGGATACTTATTCAGCTTTGCTATTCAGTTGCGATTATTGTTTTTTCCTTGCTACTATATTGTGCCTGTCCAAGCTCCATTTTCTTCTAACCAAGTACAGGTTTGCCTTGCAACTGTTACACTCGAGCTACAATGGTATCACAGTCACTGACGGTTTGCACCGCCTGTTGCTTTGGTAAGAACACTTGTAAGACCGTGGTAAGACGCTTGAGAGTTGAGTGCCTTGTTTTTCCTTGTCCACAACCTAGGTAGTTGGTAGGAATAATACTATTTATGTTGTCTTCTCCTTTCTACTAACCATGTTAGGAAAAGTCGGAGGCAGCGGCCAAGGAAACGAGGACGCACCTATAGATTTTAATGACTGTGTTTCTAAGAATGAGCTTCGTGCCGTTCTTGATGACAAGTTCAATGAGATCCTTCAACAAATCACCAATTTGGCCAAGAGGATTGAAGATGTTGAACAACGACATCCTGAACCACATCCTCAAGATGAAGAGGATGATCTTTCTGAAGAGGATGATGGTGACGCGGAGGCTGAAGCCGAAGCTCAACGACGTGCTGAGGATGCATGTAATCGTAATCGGTTGAACTTTAACCGACGCGGTATGGGAGGTAATAACCAAGGTATTCATGATCCTTTCTCTAAAACCAAGTTTAAGATACCTCCTTTTTCTGGTTCTGCTGATCCTGAAGCATATTTAGATTGGGAGATGGCTGTAGATCAAAAAATTAGCTCCCATCAAGTACCGGAAGAATATAGAGTTTGACTTGCTACTAGTGAGTTTACTAGTTTTGCTCTTTTCTGGTGGAATGATATTTGCAATAATGTTAATGCTAATGCTAATGCTAATGCTAATGCTCATGCTCATATACCTCAAACCTAGACTGCACTTAAACGATGAATGAAATTGATATTTGTTCCTCCATACTATCAGCGTGATCTACGATTAAAACGGCAATGTTTAAATCAAGGTAGTAAGACTATTGAGGAATATTATCAGGAGCTTTTAATTGGTCTAGCACGTAGTAACATACGAGAGGATGAAATGGATAAGTGTTCAAGATTTTTTGGAGGTTTGCGTCATGAAATATAGGATGTTCTTGACTATAAAGAATGGACTAGATTTTCTCAATTATATCATTATGCTATTAAAGCTGAGAGGGAAGTACAGGGACGACAACCTAGGCGTTCCACAACTCCGTCTGCGACTCCATCCATTCCTTCACGTCCAACCAAGGTGAGTAAATTTTCTAATGTGCAGACACCACCAGCGCCTGTAAAGAAGAGTTCTCCTATCACACCTTCTTCCAGTGGATCTACTACACCTTCCTCTAGCAGCTCTTCTAAAGTTGTGTGCCACCGCTGCAAGGGCATGGGACACATTGCTAAAGAATGCCCAAGCAAATGCGCATATATTGCTACTGATGATGGTGGGTATGCTAGTGCTAGTGATGAAGAGAATGAATTTGCACTTGCAACTAATCTTTATGCAGATAAATTTGCGGATAGTGCTGAATATCCTGATGAGGTAATTGATAGTGTGGCCTGCACTGCAGACTACAAATCAATCATTGTTCAGCGTGTTTTGAGTACACAAGTTGAGCCAGTAGACAAGCTACAACGCCATAATTTGTTTCAAATGTTCCTCATTGTCAATAATTTTCATGTTCGTGCTATAATTGATGGAGATAGCAGCAATAACTTGGTAAGTTTTGAACTTGTCAAGACTCTTGGTTTATCTACATGTGCTCTTCCACATTCATACCATGTTTAGTGGTTCAACAATAGTGGTAAGGCAAAGGTAACACAATCTGCTGGTGTGCATTTTTTTATTGGATCATACCATGATTATGCTGATTTTGATGTCGTGCCTATGCAAGCTTGTTCACTTTTGTTAGGCCATCCTTGGCAATATGATAATAATGTTGTACATCATGGTAGGCAAAATAGATATATTTTTATGTTTAAAGGAAAGACCATTGCTTTACTTCTGTTAACTCCTGCTGAAATTGTGCAATATGAAAAGGAACTTACTGAAAAGGAAAAGAAAGGCCGTGATAAAGACTCTAGCAAATCATTAAATGAACCTTCAAGTAACATGAAAGAAGTTTTGTTTGCTCTTAAATATGTTCTTGTTGTTCATGATGAACCATGTTATGCTCTAACTTGTACATCGCCTATATGTCCACTTGATCCTACTCCTAGTGCTATGCCTCTTGTTGGTACTAACCTTTTGTAGGAGAAGGAGGATGAATTTCCAGCGGGGAAGCCACCATGGCAGCCGTCTTTGCGAAGGATGGGGCGCCAAGATGAACGTCTTCTTCCGGAGCCATCGTTGATGTCATCCAATGGAGGAGACGATCTACCTCAGTCGAGGATGACTTCAATTCAAGAAAGGAAGGATGATGAGGACATCACAACTTTGTCACATACAAGCCAAGGAGAGGAGGAGGTCTAGCATGGGCATCCAATGCATCTTTTTCATGGTGGAGGCCCAGTCCAACTGAAGTTGGAGCCCATCTTAGGTTCTAGGACCAGTCTGCCTTAAACTGGTCACCCAGGACGCATCCGGATTCCGTTTTCAACGATCCACATATGGATGGAAAGATAATTTGATAAGGAAGCCAATCCAAGTGGTCTCACATCAAAAGCTGTTCGGAATCAATGGGAATCATGGTCACAAGTCAGCGTCCAGAATTTTCTAGGGTGCTGCGACACCGTTTTTTGGGTCCGTTGGAGCGTGTATCGTGTTTGGGCCCATTAGGGGGCGCGTCTAGGGGGGTGACACCCAAGACTCTATAATTAGCAGCCATCGCTCTCCTTAGGGTTTGAGTTTTGTTTAGTTCTTGATTTTCTCGTGAAATAGACATTGTTTTGCTACAACTGCGCCGCCAAGGCTGCTTGTTGTGAACCAGGGCCCCAGTTCTTGATCTTGTTCACCTATGGCGATTAGTCCTTTCGAATAAATACTTGAAATCCTTCTTGTTTTCATAAGTCTCATATTTATTTGCAATTTCAGATTGCGTTCATCCCGTTCTTGCTTGTGTTCTTGATTCGCTTGCAGGAAAGCCTTCTCGGCGAGGTCAATCGCGTTCGCGTGGTTGATAACCAACGAAGCAGTGGTGTAACGGTTGCGGGGGTCCAAATTAGTCTTGGTTCGAAGCCTAGATCATGAACATCGAGTCTCCACCAATAGGCGCTATCATACCTTTCGGAAGATCGGGCCTAGTCTACATCAATCTACAACAAAAGCACACAGACGAGATGATATAGAATGACCATGCCCTTGGTCTTACTCTCCATCAGCTGCAGGAGTTATGCAATGCTTGCATAACCATGGTACATCACGTCATCTGCAACAAATGGGAATAAACACTGAGTACGAGAATGTACTCAGCTAGACTTACCCGTCATAAACCAAAATAATAAGACACCAAGGAGTATGCAAGGCTTTAAAGGTGGAGTTAGCTAGACAACATTTTTGCATAAAAGCTTAAGTAATATAACTTGGATATTTAGTACCTCTAGCATCAATTTGAATAACAATTCAATTAAGCATCTCTAGATTAGCACCTGTACTAGAGCAATCACTTGATTAAGCTAACAAGCATTAGTAACCATATCCGGTATAAGAATAATTTGAGCATCATCATAACCATCAAATTTCCATTAAGTTACTCTACGTTGCCGCTGCTCAGTCAAGTTGTCACTATCCGGGAGAGACGGCGATTCGAATCGATTCCTACCTAGCTGGGGAATTTATTCCTAACACAAACCGAGGCACACCCCACAAAGGTAGCCTCAGATCACCTTTGGTACAATTCAGGACTAACTTGTGGGACCAATCAGCACTACACCATTAGAGATTCTACCAATCTACCAAGAAGGTTGGGACCCGGTCCTGCCCTTGGACTCATGCCATTGGCTCTTTGCACATCCTTGCTGCCTCTAGTGTGCGCACTTTCACTTATCGGGGCTCGGCCTGAATTGAGCTACTCGGCTTCACGGTCGTATCATCAGATTTGGCCAGCTAAGTGCTAGGCATACGTTCAACATGACATGAGGACGTACAGTGAATCGGTCCTTAATCGACACTGATGGGGATAGATAGTCAACCAAGACCTCCATGCCTTGTTGCTTCTCTATCACGATCCCGCCCGGTCTCCTTTATTCATTGACACATGGTTATATTCCACACTATCACATATAGCCAACCGTGATTAGTTATCAGCCTATATCATGCAGGTGATAGGTAATCACCTAACTTCTACTAACTAAGCATGGCTAAGCATATATTCGATCCTAGACATACATAGGATTCAAGATATATATATATATATATATATAAACAAGGAAGATATATGCAACAAGTGGTTCCAATCAACTCCTAGTACTTAATGCATCAATATAAAAGGACTCAAGTTGATAGTTTGAAAACATAGGAGGCTTAGAATTCTCTGGGGCTTGCCTTTCACAAAGGTTGGGGCTGATGATCTGGGCACTCGACCAACTGTTCACCATCGGGCTCACATTCTCCTTGGGCCTCCGGTTGCTGCACTTCCTGATGCTCTCCCTGGGGATCAGCCTCATACTCCAACACAGTGATTTCCTCCATCGCACCTATTGCATGCACATGCAAAAAGTGAGAATCATGAATGCATAAGAAGGGTCATGGATGACATGACATGATAATATACATGGTTAAATGATGACTATAATATTGGGTCATTAGGATGATAACAAAGTTAAATTCTTATTTATGGAGTAGGTGCATATATCTTCTCTAGAAATTTGAAGAATCCACACTAAGTCAATTTCTGGACTACAACATGGCAGCTACAAGTTTTAATCATAACATGAGTTATACTCATCCAAATTCTATGATCTTGGACTTTATGGAAAGCTTATAAAATTTCCTACAACTTTTATTAAATCACCAAGAGCTGATTCAACCACTATACTAGTCAAAACAGGTAAACTTTCTAGGTCTATCCAGAAATTCCAGAGAGTAAGCATTTCGGGAGACCGACTTCTAAGAGCTATAACTCTCAAACCATTTGGCCTATTGCCCTAAAATTTTGACACAAGATAGATAAAGAAATTCCCTACAACTTTGTTACCTACCATTTTTATAGAAAACTCCATTTTGCCTATGGAAAACACCTAGCAACAGAATCTGTCCAAAACAACTTCTATAATTAAATTTTAGAGCCAAAATATTTTCACTACATTCAAGCAATCAAAGTTGGGCACAACCAAGGCTACCAACAGTTCATAGGCATCATACACACTCTAGAAAACATGATGGTCAAGCCCAAATAAATTCTTTAAATGCCTTTATTAATTTATTTGGACACTAAGGTGAAATAAGGAAAATATATCAAAAGCGCAAAATAAATTCTAAGAAAATTACAGTAGCCTACATATGATCCCAAAAGTCTATTGTACAAATTTCATGCCATTAGGATAAGTATATCCATCTCTACAAAAAAAAACAAGTTGCATATGCTTATTTTAGCAAAAACAGTTAACCCTATTGAAAAGTGTCAAACAACAGATTTCATATTTTTCTTAGCTTCCCTAAAACCCATTAACACTGTACAAAAATTTTCATGGCAATATGTTACTTTTTTATCCTTATGAATTTCCTCAGAAAACACCATTTATTAAAAGATAAATAGAAGGACCCTACTCCAATTAAGTTTACTACAATTTCAACATTTTTCATAACTAGAGCAAGTCAACACAAGATCAGCAAAATTGAAATCACAATTTTACCACTTTCCTAGCTCCAGTTATACATTTTACAAGATTGAAAACAATTTAAAAGAACTTATCTAGCTCCATTTAATTCTCCAACAAAAACATGCCAACCAGAAGGTTTCATATTTTTACCAAATACTACACACCATGATGAATCCAACAAAATTTGGTTCACTCCATTTGGACACTCCTACCTCTAGATATGAATTTTTGAAACATGCATTCAAATCTGTGAAAACAAATAAGGAAATGAAGTAATACACAAACTGACAGAGGGGGCCCGCTGGTCAGTAGGGCCCACGCGTCAGTGATACTAGAGCAGGGGAGGTACTTCGGCCAGCCTTATCTCACCAGCGATGATGGTGACACCAACATGTTCCCCACATCAAGCCACGTCGGTTGGTGGTGAATACACGACCTAGGGTTCACCGGAGATAGCTCGCCAGTGACAATGGCAGACGACGGAGGTAGCGGGGTGGTACGCCAGCGTTCTCCAGCCATCACGTGCTCCAGTGAGGTGTGATATGGCTTCGTAGAAACCAAACAAAGCTATCTAGGGTGGTTAGGGTTCCAGTGAGGCGGTGGTGAGCTCTGCTCACGTGCATGGCCATGCGGCGGCGATGGCACAGCGGTGCGCGGTCATGTTCTAGCGCCGTTAGGGGGGTAGCATCTAAATGGTCACTGGCATGAGTTCCTATGACCTACAGAGGTGACAAGACAAGAGAGATAAAGAATGAGAAGGCTCGCATTGGCGTTGGCCACGATGAGCATGGAGCTCGGTGGCGCTCCAGCGAGATCACCGGTGGCGGAAACGGCAAAATGCGCCCCTACGTAGACTCAAAGTGCTTGGCAAAGGGGTGGAGGTTTAAGCATGGAACAAGGCAGAGCTGTTGGCACGATCAATTGGAAAATGGTGTGGCATTGGCGGCGCTACACAATGACGAAGCTGGCGGCAACAATGGCGAGCTCGGTGTCACCTTTGTGGGTGCGAGATAGAGCGAGGGAGAGGAAATGAGCGAGAGAGAGCAGATGCACGCGTCGTGGTGATGTTGAAGCCCTCCTCGGCCAAACTAGTGTGGCCTGTGCTAGTGTACGATCACCAAATGGTGAGCGTGGCCAGACGTCGGTCGGCCACCATCGTCCCGACCTGAATCGGCAATGCCGTTTCAGTTCAACTGAAACCGTCCCCATCCTCACTCTCTATCTCTCAAACCAGCGTGATTCAACGAAAACCATAGTAATCAAAGTTGTAGAGCTTCATGAGTACTCCAACTTTGCTTAAATGAGTTTAGTCTAGATCAGCCTAGTTTACAAACTATAGTGCATCAAACACAGGTACATTGAAAATGTAAACCACTCCTAGACAGAGAAAATTTTCAATCAAAAATAGAAATTCTTTTGCTAATTGTGAGAAGTTTTTGAGCTTGCTATGCACCGAATTAGGTCTTGACCCAAAAATAAAAGTTGTTACTCTAGCCAAGTACTACAACTTTGCTTAAGGGTGCACATCCATGCAAACACTCTATGCTATAGTTCAACTTAGGTCAAACATGCAACTTGAAAATGATAGCTTACACTATAACCATGACTTAGAGGCCAATTAAGTCCAAGTCATGAATACCAAAGTTATTCCATATGACATTCTAAACATGTTAAAGGTACTCCTAGGGTCCCAAAAGCATTTCACACGTTGATCACATGTAAACGCTAGCCTAGGTATAAATTTAAAAGGCATCACAGGTGATATAAGCAAGATATTGAAGATAGAATTTGACATGCTCATGCTCATGAATGCTCAGTGATGCTTGTGCTCATGAAATGCCAATGCCAAATGCATGCTTAACACTAGGGTGTTACACTCTTGGCTAAGCTAGGAGTTGGTTATCCTAAGTAAGTGATTGTTGAAATTCTTTGATCCTGACACCAGGTGTCTTCTTCACCTACTGTTAGGCTCGAGGACTACAATGTATATATTGCACCTTGCAGCACATATATCAGTACTAATATCCTCTTTGTATAAGTCATGAATGATGATCATCTAACTTTGCCAATGAAGCCTAAGTGTGTACACTTCACCTAAGGTGAAGAATTTTTGAATTTTAAACTTGAGCTCCTTACATCCTTCTAGCAAGCCTTATTTGGCTAAGTCCAGGATCAGGTCACCTGATAAATTGGTTGGCTTCAATTTCTACCGGTCGGATTACTAGTTAAACTAGTCGACACTTCATTCTGTTGATTGGATTACCAGTTAAACTGTTTGGATTGCCAAATTTGCTGGCCGACTCCAAGTTAAATTGCTCAGACTTGCTCAAGACGATGTTGCTCAGTGGATACAAGGCGCTCAGGGACTAGCTATGGGGGGTATAACCCTAGGTACCCATGGCAATGGACATGGGCCACACCACTAGGGGAGGTCTAGCCCCATAAGATCAAGGCCTTTGGTGCCCAGTTCTGGTCGACGTGCACCACAAGGCAATTTGAAGACATCTTAGCGATGAAGGAAGATCTTTTCGAATATGATAGATATCGTATTCCTTGTAAATACTTACTATATAACCGAATAGATCTAGGCCTAAACTGACTAGTAACCATACCCCCAGACTATATAAGGTGGGTAGGGACCACCTCGAATTCATCTCATATTCAATACAATCCAACAAAGACACAGGACGTAGGGTATTACATCAATCAGACATCCCAAACCTATCTAAATCGCTGTCTCTGCGCCTTGTGTCACCATCCGGTTCCTATTACACACACCTTCACTGATTCATCTACTACCATGGGTATATCCCTCGGTAGACTACTTTGCTTCTTTCCATTGCTTCAACGCTTGTTTCAAGCAATAGTCAAGAGTTACTAAAGTAGTTTGTCCTATTCAAAGCTATAATCAGTGAATAATATGCACACAACAATAAAGACAGTTGTTTTTTCTAGTGAGAAATCGAGGATTTCATCGATAGGCACCGAGAGCTCCTCCACCGCACCCGTCATCTTCCTCCTCTTTGACGAGGGGAAGGCTCCATCGTTGGTGAGGCAACCTCAGGATTAGCACTGAGCTAACACTCTACCAAATCTCTCTACCTCTTGTACACTCTGTTGGAACCCCCTGATTTTGGGTGCTCTTGAGTATAAGGATCGTCAACTACTGGACGTAGGGCACCGATCAACCTAAACTAAGATAAACCGTTGCATCGTCTCTGTGACTCTTGTGTTCTTGAGTCCACCGAGCCACCGGACACACATACTCTAACACCGACTTGAACAACAATGCCTGCCATGGTTCTGACCCCATGAGAGCTGGTGCGCCAGGTAGGGGGCAACATCATGTGCGATTTAGGCTCTATGGTGTCCAGAGCCACCCGCCTCGTCACCAGAGCAAGCGGCACCGCCGTAGATGGTGGTGTTTGCTTCCCTACCAAGTTCTTCATCACAACTAGTGCCTTCACTCTGGGCTAGGTCCTTAACTTTGGGAGCCTAGCCTACATCACCGACTGCTATGGCGAGCTTCATCCGCACAACGGGGTGACAAGCTCTCGTCGTCGCCCCCTCTGTCAGGCCTCCTAGGAGCAGATCTCGTGGTCCTAGCCTAACAAATCTGGCATGGTCTGGGTCCGATCCCCACCATGTTGGACTGCCTCTAGATGTTCTACATGCTGGCTAATGTCGACTACTAGATCACCACTAGCGAGGTGCTCTCGCTACCTGACAACTTCTGGTACTACCTCCTGGACCTACCTTTCAGGATCTAGAATGTGGTCGTGTCATTCCAGCTAGAGCTGGAGCACCTCATTTGCCGCAAGGCACCATGGAGCACCATCCACTCTAGCACCACGGGGGCTGACGTCCCCTCACTGTGCACCTTCCTTGAGATCCTGTTAGGGATGGCCTGAGAGCGCCATCCTATCCATTGTCGTGGTGCTGATGACTCCGACAACATCGACTACTATGCCCCATCACGCATGTGCTACTATGCTGATGGTGAGGTTCCCGTTTGGAAGGTGCCAGAGCTCATGCCGTTGGATCAGAGTCCCTACGGCCCCATGAGCAACCTACGAATAGAAGGTGGCCTGCTTGTAGGCTCGACAGGCGGACTTGGAGGCCATCGAGGTAGAGCTTGCGCCCTAAAAGTGGGGGCTTGCACGGCAATGAGCCGCGTGGCCCCTGCTAACAACGATGATGCCAACTCAAGAGCCTTGGGCACCTCTCAACGATGGAAAAGCAGGTCAAGGCGATGGTGGCATTCGATCATTTAAGCCACATAGATGCGCCTGATGTCACTAGCGGCCACGGCGGCATGGTGGACCCCTCCATCCAGGCGCTTGGACCTCCAAAAGGGGCTGACATGATTGAGGAAGGCTCCAGCCCTTCCCTGTGAAGGAAGACCGTAGCCAATCCTGCTGTCCGAAGGCTCAGAGCGCAAGTCATGCTACATCATGCCCATCGTTTGCCTTGACAAAGCACCTAGGAAGGAAATGCAAAGCTATGCAACTTTCCCTGTTTGTTTTCCATTTCTATACCTTACATTTCTAAGTTGAATATTGGGTTCGCTTTCTAATTGCCGTGAATCTGCCCTCCTTCCAGTAAGCGCGAAGCATCGTGAGGCCTGCCTCGCCAGGTGCTACCTGCCCGACCTTCCTGTAACACCCCAGGTGTTTGCCACTAGTTAAGCAATGGGTTTGAGCTCAAACATGGCATGTTAAGTGGTGATGGAGATGTTAGGTCAAACATATGAAAATAAGCCACCAGTTAAACTTGGACCATTCACCATTGCTTACCTGCTGCCCTTTTCTAAAAAGTATGCTTGGGAATTGCTGGGTGTACTTGTTTCATGTGTCTCGCATCAATATCCCTCTATATTGATCCATGCAAAAGTTTCATGAAGTTTGGAATCAATAAGTCACATGAAATGACAAGTTATGTCCTTGCTTGAATTATTTTATAAAATGAATGAAATTCTCGATCATCAACCAAATCTTGCAACCATGCCCAGATGACTCTAGATGAACTCTAGAACAAAAGTCATGAAGGGTTCGTGTTGAGCGGAGGACAAGAAAATACCTCCATTGGTCTAAAACTTGGATTTAATCTTTATCGTGATGCTACTTTGACCTGTGTTGACCAATCACTTATAGTGCTTGCATGGGGTTGCACCTTAAACCAAAGTTGAAGTTTGAGTAGAGTAGAACAAACTTTGTTTTTGAACGAAGAGCTAAATCAGCTGGGAAGCAAGTCAAACCGAGGCTCAAAGATTGAACTCAGTGCAGTTTTGAAGCTCCAAAAATCGGCTAAGTGTTGGAACTACAGTTTTCGGTTCTCAGTTTTCATGAAGCTATATTTGGTGAATTTTAGTTTGCAAACCGTTTTGATTTGGACCAAACTCCTTTAATAAAAGTTGGAGTACTCTTGTAGCTCTATGCAACGGTGCAATCGTTTGAGTAAATAACGAATTGTTTTGAGAGTTATGAAGGGACAAAAATAGTGTTTCAGGCGTATTTTTTAGGTAGTATTTGTCAGCTCCTTAACCGTTTTGAATCACCTGAGCTCGATGTGGCCGACCGGCCGTAGCGCTTCACCGCCGCGTGGAAGACGCTCGCCTGCATGTGCACCACCTCACTCGCCACCTCGCCTAGCTCGCTCAATTTGGAGAAGCCGAGCACCCTCTCGTCTGTCTTGCTTGCTCACTCTCACCCCTTTCGCTTTGTGCCGGAGCGTGGACACCGAGCACCACCATGGCCGCAAGCAGAGCAAGCTCCCCCCACCGTCCATCCTCGCTCCCCTTCTGTGCTCCTCGCCGCGCCTCCAAGCTGCCGTAGCCGGCCGCACCTAGCCCAGCCGGTCACCTCAGACCGCCACGCACGCGCGGAGCCGGCCGCCATTGTCCGCAAGTCAAGCTCCACGGCCGCCATCCTCACTCGTCCTTTGAGCCTCCTCCATCCTAGCCGACCTCACCCTCGACCTCCCCGCTCGCACGCTGCCTCCTGTACGCCACCTTTTCGGTCGCGCAGCCACCGGCAGCCGTCGCCGTCGTAATCCGTCGGCTGTCGGGCCGCTGCTCGCGTGGCCGCGTGAACTCGGGCAGCCTCGGGCCGAGCCGAGCTGTCCTCTAGGTGCGCACGGACCCCCTGGTGCTTCCCCATCACTCCCCCGCCGCCGACATCGACAAGCTCCAGTGCCTCCTCTGTTCATGTTCGCGTCAAGGACCTCCTACAGCAATTCGAAGAAGAGCAGGGGTCGTTTTGCGAAGCCGTGACTCATGTGAATAGTACTCGTAAGGACCTCTTCACTGAAGTTTGATTTGTATTTTCCGCAGGGTCCCCGATGTAAGATTTAGATCTCCTTTTCTCTGATTTTTGCAGATTTGAATGCTCCACTTTGAAAATTCATAGTAATTCATAGGAAATTCGTAAAATAGCAAATAAGGACTTTTTGGAATCCTGGTGAAATTGTCTATGCAGTAGATCTATAATATTACAAGTTTTAGTTTAAATATTTTGCTGTAAAAATAGATCTATGCAGTTAGGTTCTTAATACTAGTTATGTCTTGTCTTTTTCATAATTGAAGTGGTGGTGCTCAAATAAATGTGAAATTTTTATGGAGTGTTACTCTGGTGATGTTTGATGTCTAGTTAAAATTTCAGGAGTTTAAGATTGATGGTTTAAGAGTTATAAAAAATAACAAATTCCTTGTGTTGCCTTGCTCCTATTCTGAGTAGTCCTGCATGTTTGAATTAATTGGCTTAGTTAAGTTATGAATCATGACTTGATGAAAATACATGAGTTGTAGTAATTTTCTTAAGCTTTCCAAAAAGTTAAATATCATGATTCTTGGGTAAGTAGATCTTGAGTTATACGTGCTTAAATCTCTGTGGCTGTTTCTGCCCAAAACCAGACAGGGTTTCCTTGTTCTTACTGTGGGGCCTTCTTAATAGTATAATTAGCTTTAGGTGTTTACAACAAAGTTGTTTAGAATTTGCTAAGATTTCTAAAAAGTCTAGAATCACATTTATAGTACATGTATAACTCCATTTATATCTGTTTAAAGTGGCATGTCAGTTTCTGTCTATGTTTTGGACAGAGATGCAATTATTGGATTAGTTGACCCTTCTAACTGTAAAATCATCTTAATATGAGAATAACAAAGTTGTAGATAATTTATGTATCTAGCTTCTGTTAAAATTTGGTGGTATTTGGCCTTGTGGTTTGTGAGTTATGCCTGTTTAAAGTTGGGTTTCAGAAATGGCTGTTTTCTGTCAATTGTGGACCAGTTTCTGTAAATGGGTATATTTGACTTAGTTAACTTGAGAATCATGCTAAGATGATTAAAGATTAATTGTAGAAAATTTCATAAGCTTTCCAGATTGTCTTGTTGCATGTCTTTTGGATTAGTACAACTCCTGTTATGAGTAAAATTAGCTGCTGCTGTTTGCAGCCTTGACTCTATGATTGCCGTGAATAACTGGTTTGTCTTGAATGCTTATGTGATGCATCTTGTGTTACCATTCATCACATTCATACACATGCATCTTGCATCTCATCTAGGTGCGCTAGATGAACCACGTGAAGAACATGATGTTGGAGCCGAACCCGAAGACGGTGAATGGAGGATCTATCCCGAAGATGGAAGTACTAAGCGAGTGCTAGGACCTGAGACGTCACCAGGACGGTGCAAGCTAACTGAACTGACTTGTGTCGAATCCCAGGCAAGCCCCGGAGCATTATAAGTCTCCTAATTTATAAAAGCAATTCTTTCTATATATATGAATTTATATATTGTTGCATTAAGTTGTAGGAGTTGATTGAAACCGTTGATGCATTTATTACTATCCTTGCCTATCTTATTACCTTTTACCCTGTTAGGTCAGGATCGAATAACTGCTTAGCCTTGCTTAGATCGGTAGCGATCGGTGATATCCGGTCACCTACATTATAGGTGGTTACTAGAAGAATTTAGCTATGGAAGGAATGATATCCTGGAATTAACCATGTGTGATGGATAATTGGAGACCGGATAGAAAAGTTGGAGGCAACCAGACAGGGTTCTGGGGTGCTGTTAGTTTCTGTCTGTGTCGATTAAGGACCAATCGTTGCTCATCCCTCTTGTCATGTTGAACGCATGCCTTACATTTAGCTGGCCGAATAAAGCACCTTTCGACCACGAAGCTGGGAGATTATTCGGGCCAAGTAGATTGCCCGCAGCGCACTGTACCGAAGCTGGTGTGGTAGGACACGGGGGCACGATGATAAGACCAAAGGGCAGCCGGTCGGCCCCCGGGTACATGTGGTTCCTGGCAAACTCGAGATTTTCTTGGATAGTTTACTCGGTGACCGATACCTCACTTTAGCGGGTGAGTGAGGTTTGTGTAAGGAATAAATCACCAGCTGGTTAGGAATCGATTCGAATCGCCATCGCTCCTGGATAGTGAGCACTTGACTCGAGCTACGGCATCGTAGTAATTATTATGGAACAATGATGGTTATCTGGATGGTATGGGATATGCTCAATCTAAATTGGTAACTGGATGTTATTGGTTAATCAAGTGATTATTATAGTACAGGTGTTTACCTAGATGGATAGATTATAATAAAGATGATGCAAAGTACTTAAAATGGTTTCTTCATGATAGCTTATGCTTTTCGCAAATGAGTCAGCTGGCCCACTAAAGAAAGCCTTGCATAATCCTTGGTGTCACTTTATTTCTGGTTTACGACGGGTAAGTCTGGCTGAGTACATTTGAGTACTCAGGGTTTATCCCACCTTGTTGCAGGTGAAGTTCTCGACCTGTTGATGATGGTGGCTAACTGCCAGTGGGCTCAGTGATTCTATATTTACTTCTCATCTATATGCTTTTGTCTGAGGATGTCACTTATGCTAGCAATGTATTTGAAACTTATATTAATGTAATCATTTGAAAGCTATGTTGTTTTCTCTAATCGGTTTTAAAACCCAAACTTGTACTATTATTTGTGAACCCAATTATAATATTATTTTTGCTGCAACTCTGCGTATGTGATGTGTATTTGCTTAATCACGTGATCTTGGTTGTGATGTTGATTTACCGAGGTCTTTCGGGATACTCGGCGGACTACCGGGTTTATATAAGTGAAAGTAGGTGTGTGTCAACGTGTTAGCGGGGACAGCCGTACTTGATCTTGTATAAATTGAGTGGTTCTGTCACAGCTGGTATTAGAGCAAGATTAAGCATAATACTATCATGTGCCTAGTTTTAAAAACAAAGTTTTGGTTTTAAAACTCCTATTTTGACTAAAACTTTAGCTACAGGCAAATTTGTCAAAACTTATTTGTAAAACTATGCTAGCGACATCTTCCTTGATGCCCAGTTAAGGACTATTAGGTGGCTGTCTAAGTACTAACTTTGAGGGATGTACTTTATTGCAATTTTTCTTTCATCGTCCATATGGCGTGCTATGGTATGGATGCCATTCGCTTGAATTGTAATGTATGGATCAACTGCCTCTACGCCCAGGTAAGTGTGAGTTGTGAGAGCATGATCGTCCAACTGTTGGTCTAGGGAAAGTTAGTTGTGGTTACTGGAATATTTACATGTTACACACATGTATATATGAAGGTACTTAATTGTGGGTATATCTGTTGGGTAGCTATGGATATCGAAGTATATATATCTGGGGATGTATATATGAAGAGTATCTTAGTTTACTGTTTTCATTGTGTGCTTAATTATCTCTTATGGGGATGGGCTGCAATGAATTTGCCTGCAGGTACACTAACCACGAATGCGTAGCTTGAATGTAGCTGACGACTAGTTATATGTCGAGAGAGTATGTGTTATGCCACCGACATAGAACGTGATTGCCACCTTAGGCTGGCAATTTCGTGAGGACGAATAGGACAAGCATGCATCATGATTGTGCTTGTGCATAAATATGCTTCCCTTCCTTTGTTCTAGTACTAAGTAACTTGTGAGCGATGTATTGCACTATCTTCCTTGTGTGGAGTTAAACAAGAATGCCTTGTTCCATGTTGCTTGAATAGGAAGTGCTTGAGAAAGGTGTGTGCTTAGCCTTGCTAGAAATAATTGTGGTTACATGCTTAAACCTATAATGTCCTCTAGTTTAGCCAAGTGGTGGGTATGTATGCTTGTTATCAAATTAGTGCCATAGTTATCACCCCTTTTGTCCTCGGTAAGCATACGAGTGTTGAAGAGCGCTATCAAAGAACCACATCCAAGTTTTGGTAATCTCATGGTTGTCATTTTCAATTAAGTTCTCTCTTAGGAGACTGAGCCTGTACATGTGGTTGCTAGCCCTTGAACGTTGCGCTACGAAGACCTTTATCCATGCCTTTGCTTGACCTTCGACCCAAGCTTAGCCCCCTTCTTTGCTCGCATGGTTTGTGGTTGTCCCGCGCCTGTGTGGAAGGACCTTGCTCAAAAATCCTTGTTAGATCTCATTGCTCCTTCTTCTACTAATGATCTGGTGCAACGCTAATCGCTATCTACCCTGCTTTGGAACCTTTTCCTCGCAGATCATGTCGTTGCTTTATCAATTGAATCCTTAGTCAGTGCCTTGGCTCTATCCCTTGAATCTTGGTTGTTTTGTCTCCAACTCTCTCAAGTCTATGGACATTTATCAGTCTTGATCTCATGTTGCTGCTCGGCAAGACCAAATCTCATGTCAATCTTTACCTGGTGATCACCATGGTGGACACAATGCGTTTATGGAAGTTAAGCAAGAGTCTCCTGCTTAGTTGCCTTCAGCAATTAGGTTATGTTCTTTTGCGCTGTGTTTTGATCTTCTGATCGCCTCCTTGTTGGCTCTTAACCTTGTGACTACCTTTGTTTGCTATCCTTCCTTCGCATAGTGCTTGCTCCTATGCAACCAAATTTGTGCCATGTAAAAATTCTTGTGGGTTGTATGTTCAGTAATGGTGCCACAATTAGCGATCTACGGTGCCGTGACGAAACCGAGAGCCTCCTGTGGGCGCGCACACAAGGTTGTGCTACTCGGCACGCGCTGGTATCGAGGTTCCTTGTCATGATCCATTGCAGAACTGCACCGATGTGTTATTTTCACGTGAGCTCTTCCTTGGTTATCTCTCCTTATCATGTCAAGAGATCTATATGTCAAACTAGATGCAATAGGACTCCCTTTTGAAGTCGTCCAATGGTTAACCTTTGAAGAACAGGTCACTAACAGGAACATAAACAGACTGCAAGATGTGGTAGATAAGTGACTCTACTCAACGTGACTATCCCTGTAATGACGTCGGTCATCTAGTGAGCAACTTATGTCATTTTCGTTGGATCAAAAAGGTGCACTACACTTAAGGTTGAACAAGTTATCAGTCGGATGATAAATGGACTAGGATATTAGGTGTTGTAACAAGTTATTGTCGAGGCCACTCCCTATCGAACACCATCCTCCATGGCTTCACGGAAGCGCTCTGGCGTAGCTCGGAGCTACACGTTCACCTCCACCACGTTGTCATGCACCCCTAGGAAAGAGGGCGTGGTAGGCGCCTAGGGCCATGATTCAAAGCTCTGACAACTCTACACCATGGGAGTCGAGGTGGGTTTGCAACCTGCCCGCCTCCTCCTAGAGACTCCGGAGCTGCTCGCCCAGACAATGGGCTTCCTCCCTCGACTCTGCATTAAACAAAGGTTCGAAATGTCAAAACAATGTGTGAGCGTGGCCTAGAGTCCACCATCTGTGGGGAGCCAAGTTGGAGAAAGGGAATGACCCACACCTTCAAGCTCTAACCTCAGACAAGCCGCCTCTACCTGCGCCGTGCCATGCACGTTCTTTGCCGTCACCTCTGCCAGTCGCTCCTCTTTGGCGTCCCTCCAGCATCCTCCACAGCCTCAATGTCATCCTCTTGCTCCTTCCACAGCGCCTTGACTACCAACGCAGAAAGTATGAGCGGGGCACCATGAGGGGACGCCCCTAACGAAGGGGCACGCCCATCAGATCCAGTCGTCGATGAAGAGGGTGGCTGCAAGCGAGCCTGGTGCCAGGGAGGCTCACCAGTGCTTGAGGAACCGACCTCGATGACTGTCCTCCCAGGGAATCTCCTACACATGACATGAACACTGGTGTAAAAAATGGTAATGAAAGCACTGAGAAGTAAAGATAATACTTATCTATCCCGTCGGGGAGATGATCAGTGAGGCGGACTCCGCCCGCGCCAAGCAGGCCTCCTCTGGCGCCTCCATGACCCTCTGTCGACCGCCACCACGTGTGCCACTAGAGCTAGAGCCACCATACGAGGTGAGCCAAATGCCAGCACCGGCGCGTCCGCTGTCCCTATCGGAGCACAAACCGTTAACATAACTTGGATAGCTGCATGAAAATGATCACCAACATAGGTTTAGGGGTTTAAACAGACAAATTCCATGAGTTTTGGTGAATCTATGTTTTCAGTAGGGTTTATTCAGAAATCCATCAAGGTGGACCATGTAAGCATCTAGGCCCCTAGTTTGGTTTTGGTGATTATTGATGACACAAGATTACTATAACTAACGTGTGTTTTGTAGAGGCAATTTTAGTCAGGTCATGGTAATGGTAATTGATTGGGTAATTATGGTTTTCATGCCCCTATAGATGGAAATCATTTTTGTAATGTTGATTTACCGAGGTCTTTCGAGACACTCAATGGACTACCGGGTTTATATAAGTGAAAGTAGGTGCGTGTCAACGTGTTAGCGGGGACAGCCGTACTTGATCTTTTATAAACTGGGCGGTTCTGTCACACTTCCAATCTTGGTCAATTTTTGCTCCCAGACTACCTGACCTAGTGCTAACGCCTGTGCACCACCAAAGAGGGCACCGCCAAAGTGGATCCCAAAGGCCGATCGGATGGAAGGTCGGGCGCACCCAAGAAGCAAAAAAACAGGGGCGGTAAAGAAATGGCAAACACACAAACTAAATATTTACAACAAAAACATTATATTGTTCTGAGGACAACACCTCTTAACCCAACCACAGGACACATGCTGGCTGATCTCTTCTCTCATAGGGACAGGGGAGGCGTCCTGCATGGCCGTCACTCTTCAATGATTTAGCAAGAGGCCATGGAGGATCTCATCTAGGGGTGCGATCACTCGGATGGTGTCGGTGGCATCCTCTAGGCGGGGCATCAAGAATGCCAGGTCGATGGTGTCAATACCTGTGAGAAAGCCTCCCACCACCTCATGGACATTCACCAAGCCGACGAAGCAAAAGTAGACCATGGCCAGCATCGAGGACACTCCCAGTTGAACACCATCCTCCATGGCTTCACGGAAGCGCTCTGGCGCAGCTCGGAGCTACACGTTCACCTCCACCACGTTGTCATGCACCCCCTAGGAAAAAGGGCATGGTAGGCGCCTAGGGCCATGATTCAAAGCTCCCACAACTCTACACCATGGGAGTCGAGGTGGGTTTGCAACCTGCCCGCCTCCTCCTAGAGCCTCTGGAGCTGCTCGCCTAGACAATGGGCTTCCTCCCTCGACTCTGCATTAAACGAAGGTTTGAAATGTCAAAACAATGAGTGAAGGTGGCCTAGAGTCCACCATCTGCGGGGAGCCAAGATGGAGAAAGGGAATGACCCACACCTTCAAGCTCTGACCACAGACAAGCAGCCTCTACCTACACCGCGCCACGCACGTTCTTCGCCGTCACCTCCGCCAGTCGCTCCTCTTTGGCCTCCCTCCGGCATCCTCCACAGCCTCAATGGCATCCTCTTGCTCCTTCCACAGCGCCTTGACTACCAACACAGAAAGCATGAGTGGGGCACCATGAGGGGACGCCCCTGACGAAGGGGCACGCCCATCAGATCTGGTCGTTGATGAAGAGGGTGGCTGCAAGCAAGCCTGGTGCTAGGGAGGCTCACCAGCGCTTGAGGAACCGACCTCGACGACTGTCTTCCCAGGGAATCTCCTGCACATGACATGAACACTGGTGTAAAAAATGGCAATGAAAGCACTGAGAAGTAAAGATAATACTTATCTATCCCGCCCGGGACATGATGAGTGAGGCGGACTCCGCCCACGCCAGCCGGCCTGCTCTGGTGCCTCCGTGATCCTCTGTCGACTGCCACCACGTGTGCCACTAGAGCCAGAGCCACCATAGGAGGTGAGCCAAATGCCAGCACCAGCGCGTCCGCTGTCCCAATCGGAGGACAAACCGTTAACATAACTTGGATAGCTGCATGAAAATGATCACCAACATAGGTTTAGGGGTTTAAACTGACAAATTCCACGAGTTTTGGTGAATCTATGTTTTCAGTAGGGTTTATTCAGAAATCCATCAAGGTGGACCATGTAAGCATCTAGGCCCCTAGTTTGGTTTTGGTGATTATTGATGACACAATATTACTATAACTAACGTGTGTTTTGTAGAGGCAATTTTAGTCAGGTCATGGTAATGGTAATTGATTGGGTAATTATGGTTTTCATGCCCCTATAGATGGAAATCATTTTTGTGATGTGGATTTACCGAGGTCTTTCGGGACACTCGGCGGACTACCGGGTTTATATAAGTGAAAGTAGGTGCGTGTCAACGTGTTAGCGGGGACAGCCGTACTTGATCTTGTATAAATTGGGCGGTTCTGTCACACTTCCAATCGTGGTCTATTTTTGCTCCCAGACTCCCTGACCTAGTGCTAACGCCTGTGCACCGCCAAAGAGGGCACCACCAAAGTGGATCCCAAATGCCAATCGGAAGGAAGGTCGGGCGCACCCAAGAAGCAGAAAAACAGGGGCGGTAAAGAAATGGCAAACACACAAACTAAATATTTACAACAAAAAACATTATATTGTTCTGAGGACAACACCTCACAACCCAACCACAGGACACATGCTGGCTGATCTCTTCTCTCATAGGGACAGGGGAGGCGTCGGGCGTGGCCGTCGCTCTTCAATGATTTAGCAAGAGGCCATGGAGGATCTCATCTAGGGGTGCGATCACTAGGATGCTGTCGGTGGCTTCCTCTAGGTGGGGCAACAAGAATGCCAGGTCGATGGTGTCGATACCTGTGAGAATGCCTCCCACCACCTCATGGACATTCACCAAGCCGACGAAGCAAAAGTAGACCATGGCCAGCATCGAGGACACTCCCAGTTGAACACCATCCTCCATGGCTTCACGGAAGCGCTCTGGCGCAGCTCGGAGCTACACGTTCACCTCCACCACGTTGTCATGCACCCCCTAGGAAAAAGGGCATGGTAGGCGCCTAGGGCCATGATTCAAAGCTCCCACAACTCTACACCATGGGAGTCGAGGTGGGTTTGCAACCTGCCCGCCTCCTCCTAGAGCCTCTGGAGCTGCTCGCCTAGATAATGGGCTTCCTCCCTCGACTCTGCATTAAACGAAGGTTTGAAATGTCAAAACAACGCGTGAACGTGGCCTAGAGTCCACCATCTATGGGGAGCCAAGATGGAGAAAGGGAAAGACCCACACCTTCAAGCTCTGACCTCAGACAAGCAGCCTCTACCTGGGCCGCGCCACGCATGTTCTTCGCCGTCACCTCCGCCAGTCGCTCCTCTTTGGCCTCCCTCTGGCATCCTCCATAGCCTCAATGGCGTCCTCTTGCTCCTTCCACAGCGCCTTGACTACCAACGCAGAAAGCATGAGTGGGGCACCATGAGGGGACGCCCCTGACAAAGGGGCACGCCCATAAGATCTGGTCGTCGATGAAGAGGGTGGCTGCAAGCGAGCCTGGTGCCAGGGAGGCTCACCAGCGCTTGAGGAACCGACCTCGATGACTATCCTCCCAGGGAATCTCCTGCACATGACGTGAACACTGGTGTAAAAAATGGCAATGAAAGCACTGAGAAGTAAAGATAATACTTATCTGTCCCGCTGGGGACATGATGAGTGAGGCGGACTCCGCCCACACCAAGCCAGCCTGCGCTGGCGCCTCCGTGATCCTCTGTCGACCACCACCACATGTGCCACTAGAGCTAGAGCCACCATATGAGGTGAGCCAAATGCCAGCACCGGCGCGTCCGCTGTCCCTATCGGAGGACAAACCGTTAACATAACTTGGATAGCTGCATGAAAATGATCACCAACATAGGTTTTGGGGTTTAAACTGATAAATTCCACGAGTTTTGGTGAATCTATGTTTTCAGTAGGGTTTATTCAGAAATCCATCAAGGTGGACCATGTAAGCATCTAGGCCCCTAGTTTGGTTTTGGTGATTATTGATGACACAAGATTACTATAACTAACGTGTGTTTTGTAGAGGCAATTTTAGTCAGGTCGTGGTAATGGTAATTGATTGGGTAATTATGGTTTTCATGCCCCTATAGATGGAAATCATTTTTGTGATGTTGATTTACCGAGGTCTTTCGGGACAGTCGGCGGACTACCGGGTTTATATATATGAAAGTAGGTGCGTGTCAACGTGTTAGCGGGGACAGCCGTACTTGATCTTGTATAAATTGGGCGGTTCTGTCACACTTCCAATCTTGGTCTATTTTTGCTCCCAGACTCCCTGACCTAGTGCTAACGCCTATGCACCACCAAAGAGGGCACCGCCAAAGTGGATCCCAAATGCCGATCGGATGGAAGGTCGGGCGCACCCAAGAAGCAGAAAAACAGGGGCGGTAAAGAAATGGCAAACACACAAACTAAATATTTACAACAAAAAAGATTATATTGATCTGAGGACAACACCTCTTAACCCAACCATAGGACACATGCTGGCTGATATCTTCTCTCATAGGGACAGGGGAGGCATCGGGCGTGGCCGTCGCTCTTCAATGATTTAGCAAGAGGCCATGGAGGATCTCATCTAGGGGTGCGATCACTCGGATAGTGTCGGTGGCATCCTCTAGGTGGGGCATCAAGAATGCCAGGTCAATGGTGTCGATACCTATGAGAAAGCCTCCCACCACCTCATGGACATTCCCAAGCCGGCGAAGCAAATGTTGACCATGCCCAGCGTCGAGGCCACTCCCTATCGAACACCATCCTCCATGGCTTCACGGAAGCGCTCCGGCGCAGCTCGGAGCTACACGTTCACCTCCACCATGTTGTCATGAACCCCCTAGGAAAGAGGGCATGGTAGGCGCCTAGGGCCATGATTCAAAGCTCCCACAACTCTACACCATGGGAGTCGAGGTGGGTTTGCAACCTGCCCGCCTCCTCCTAGAGACTCCGGAGCTGCTCGCCCAGACAATGGGCTTCCTCCCTCGACTCTGCATTAAACAAAGGTTCGAAATGTCAAAACAATGCGTGAACGTGGCCTAGAGTCCACCATCTATGGGGATCCAAGATGGAGAAAGGGAAAGACCCACACCTTCAAGCTCTGACCTCAGACAAGCAGCCTCTACCTAGGCTGCGCCACGCATGTTCTTCGCCATCACCTCCGCCAGTCGCTCCTCTTTGGCCTCCCTTCGGCATCCTCCATAGCCACAATGGCGTCCTCTTGCTCCTTCCACAGCGCCTTGACTACCAATGCAGAAAGCATGAGTGGAGCACCATGAGGGGACGCCCCTGACGAAGGGGCACGCCCATTAGATCTGGTCGTCGATGAAGAGGGTGGCTGCAAGCGAGCCTGGTGCCAGGGAGGCTCACCAGCGCTTGAGGAACCGACCTCGATGACTGTCCTCCCAGGGAATCTCCTACACATGACATGAACACTGGTGTAAAAAATGGCAATGAAAGCACTGAGAAGTAAAGATAATACTTATCTATCCCGTCGGGGAGATGATGAGTGAGGCGGACTCCGCCCGCGCCAAGCAGGCCTCCTCTGGCTCCTCCATGACCCTCTGTCGACCGCCACCACGTGTGCCACTAGAGCCAGAGCCACCATAGGAGGTGAGCCAAATGCCAGCACTAGCGCGTCCGCTGTCCCTATCGGAGGACAAACCGTTTACATAACTTGGATAGCTGCATGAAAATGATCACCAACATAGGTTTAGGGGTTTAAACTGACAAATTCCACGAGTTTTGGTGAATCTATGTTTTCAGTAGGGTTTATTCAGGAATCCATCAAGGTGGACCATGTAAGCATCTAGGCCCCTAGTTTGGTTTTGGTGATTATTGATGACAAAAGATTACTATAACTAACGTATGTTTTGTAGAGGCAATTTTAGTCAGGTCATGGTAATGGTAATTGATTGGGTAATTATGGTTTTCATGCCCCTATAGATGGAAATCATTTTTGTGATGTTGATTTACCGAGGTCTTTCGGGACACTCGGCGGACTACCGGGTTTATATAAGTGAAAGTAGGTGCGTGTCAACGTGTTAGCGGGGACAGCCGTACTTGATCTTGTATAAATTGGGCGGTTCTGTCACACTTCCAATC
This sequence comes from Miscanthus lutarioriparius, assembly GCA_904845875.1. Classification (NCBI taxonomy): domain Eukaryota; kingdom Viridiplantae; phylum Streptophyta; class Magnoliopsida; order Poales; family Poaceae; genus Miscanthus; species Miscanthus lutarioriparius. The sequence continues at coordinate 61,882,305 of CAJGYO010000012.1, forward strand.
TTGGTCTATTTTTGCTCCCAGACTCCCTGAACTAGTGTTTAACGCCTGTGCACCGCCAAAGAGGGCACCGCTAAAGTGGATCCCAAATGCCGATCGGAAGGAAGGTCGGGCGCACCCAATAAGCAGAAAAATAGGGGCGGTAAAGAAATGGCAAACACACAAACTAAACATTTACAACAAAAAACATTATATTGTTCTGAGGACAACACCTCACAACCAAACCACGGGACACATGCTGGTTGATCTTTTCTCTCATAGGGACAGGGGAGGCGACGGGCGTGGTCGTCGCTCTTCAATGATTTAGCAAGAGGCCATGGAGGATCTCATCTAGGGGTGCGATCACTAGGATGGTGTCTTTGGCATCCTCTAGGCGGGGCATCAAGAATGCCAGGTCGATGGTGTCGATACCTGTGAGAAAGCCTCCCACCACCACACGAACATTCACCAAGCAGGTGAAGCAAAAGTAGACCATGGCCAACATCGAGGCCACTCCCTATCGAACACCATCCTCCATGGCTTCACGGAAGTGCTCTGGCTCAGCTCGGAGCTACACATTCACCTCCACCACGTTGTCATGCACCCCCTAGGAAAGAGGGCATGGTAGGCGCCTAGGGCCATGATTCAAAGCTCCCACAACTCTACACCATGGGAGTCGAGGAGGGTTTGCAACCTGCCCGCCTCCTCCTAGAGCCTCCAGAGCTGCTCGCCTAGACAATGGGCTTCCTCCCTCGACTCTGCATTAAACAAAGGTTTGAAATGTCAAAACAATGTGTGAACATGGCCTAGAGTCCACCATCTGTGGGGAGCCAAGATGGAGAAAATGAATGACCCACACCTTCAAGCTCTGACCTCAGACAAGCAGCCTCTACCTGTGCCACGCCACGCACGTTCTTCGCCGTCACCTCCGCCAGTCACTCCTCTTTGGCCTCCCTTCAGCATCCTCCACAGCCTCAATGGCATCCTCTTGCTCCTTCCATGGCTCCTTGACTACCAACGCAGAAAGCATGAGCGGGGCACCGTGAGGGGACGCCCCTGACGAAAGGGCATGCCCATCAGATCCGGTCGTCGATGAAGAGGGTGGCTGCAAGCGAGCCTGGTGCTAGGGAGGCTCACCAGTGCTTGAGGAACCGCCCTCGACGACTGTCCTCCCAGGGAATCTCCTGCACATGACATGAACACTGGTGCAAAAAATGGCAATGAAAGCACTGAGAAGTAAAGATAATACTTATCTATCCTGCCGGGGAGATGATGAGTGAGGCGGACTCCACCTGCGCCAAGCAGGCCTCCTCTGGCGCCTCTGTGACCCTCTGTCGACTGCCACCATGTGTGCCACTAGAGCCAGAGCCACCATATGAGGTGAGCCAAATGCCAGCACCGGCGCGTCCGCTGTCCCTATCGGAGGACAAACCGTTAACATAACTTGGATAGCTGCATGAAAATGATCACCAACATAGGTTTTGGGGTTTAAACTGATAAATTCCACGAGTTTTGGTGAATCTATGTTTTCAGTAGGGTTTATTCAGAAATCCATCAAGGTGGACCATGTAAGCATCTAGGCCCCTAGTACCTAGTTTGGTTTTGGTGATTATTGATGACACAAGATTACTATAACTAACGTGTGTTTTGTAGAGGCAATTTCAGTCAGGTCATGGTAATGGTAATTGATTGGGTAATTATGGTTTTCATACCCCTATAGATGGAAATCATTTTGGTTTTCAAAGGATGGACGAGATGGTTAAGGATGGACTAGTTCTAAGTGTTGTTTGGCGTTAGAGAGACACTTAGAGTAGTGGACTTTGTTCTTTTTCCTTTGGCCATACTATTAAGGGGAGTATGAACTAGTAGCTTGACCTAGGTGAGTCTAATGGTTTAGGTGTGGTGCACACTTGTCAAACTTAGCACTAGGTAGCTCAAGGATAGTCCATTGGTCAATTGAAGTCGTTGCCGTTCACAAAAGTTGGTCAAATTTGAGGTGAATGGATACTTGTGTATTGACCGGAATCTTGGACCAGACGCATGGGTACCGTGTTCAGTCAATAATGTAGCACGCACTACAAGGGTAGAAGGACGATCAGACGCTGGCTCATAATCAAGATCAGACGTGCAGGTGTGCGCAACTATAGCAGAAAGCGCACAGCATTCACGAAGGACCAAACGCTGTGACCGTTGTGACCTGACGCACAAGAGGCCACGTCCGGTCAATAACAGTAAGCATCCAGAGAGGAAATTTGTGGACCAAATGTGTTAGGTCTAGGTGGATTGGATGCTACAGTGCGCCTAGTCCCTCTAATGGACTCCTCTTACAGGATGATGCAATGTAGCCGTTGGCTACTGACCGGACCCGTCCGGTCAATTTGACGTGAGCATCCAATCACCCCAAAAATGCTGAGTTAGAACCCAACAAGTATGTTTTGAAGTGGGGAGTATAAATACTTCTCCCACTCATCCAACTTAGCTGTCTTGCCCATTTGTTCAGTTGAGAAACACCTTTGGAGAACAAGGGAGAGCAAGAGCCTAGTAGGGTGATTGAGATCTTATAATCCAAGATTAAGGACCTCATTAGTGCATAGGGAGTAGCAAGTGTGCATCCACCTTTCTCATTAGGCTTGTCTTGGTCAAGTGAGAGTTTGTGCTTGTTACTCTTGGTGATCGCCATCACCTAGATGGTTCCGTGGTGATTGGAAGCTTGGTGACTATCTGGCGGAGCTTGTGGATGACCCAAGTCATGGTGTGAGCGGTTGTGGGAGATTCACCGTGATAGTGTGTCGAAGAATCAGCCTGTAGAGAGTACTTGATCCTTGCATGGATCAAGGGGAGCTACACCCGTGCACGGGTGCTCAAACGAGGACTAGTGGGGAGTGGCGACTCTCCGATACCTCAGAAAAACATCGCCGCGTTCCTCTCCCTCTCTTTACTTTGAGCATTTACTATTGAGCAATTCAATTTATGTCTTTACATTCTTAGAATTGCCATGCTAGAGTAGGATTCGAACCTAGGGTGCAAAACTCTTATGCTATAAAACAATAGAAACACTTCTAGGCACAAGGGGGTGAAATGGGCTAAGTGTAGGGCTTAATTATTGCAAGAAATTTAGAATTAGCCCAATTCACCCCCCTCTTGGGTATCTTGATCCTTTCAATTGGTATCAGAGCCTTGTCCTCCTTAAATTAGGTTTAACTGCCTAGAGCAAGATGTCCCATGGGGATAGACCCCCTCCTGTCTTTGAGGGAGATGATTTTCCTTATTGGAAAATTCGCATGGAGGCGTACCTAGAAGCTTTAGATATTGGAGTGCTTAGAGCCACCTCACAAGGCTTCCCAAAACCTAAGGATCCCGCCAACCTTCAAGGTGATGTGGTTCACTACAAAAAGTGGAATGCAAAGGCTAGAAACACCATTTTTAGAGGCCTTTGCAAGGATGTCTTTAACCGTGTGTGGAAGCACAAAGACGCCCATTCACTATGGTCGGACATTTGAGCGGTCCATGAGGGAACCAAGAGTGAGTGTGAGGAACGCTATCACCTTGTGATGAAGAAGCTTAATTCATTTAAAATGCTTCCTAGTGAAAGTGCAAATTAAATGTATTCACGCTTGAATGTTCTTGTAGAGGAGGTCAATGGGCTTGGACTCACTCAAATGAAATCATCCGATGTTGTGAGAAAGATCTTGAGTGTCCACCCCATTGACAAGTATGGGCATATTGTGATGGTGCTTCATCAATGTGATCTTTCCACTACTATGCCAACTCAAATATTGGTCAAGATCAGTGCACATGAGATATACATGCACATCACTCCACAAGATGGCTCTTCTTCCACCAGGATGAAAGATTTGGCATTCAAGGCTAGCCTAGAGAACAGGGGCAAAGCAAAAGTTGATAATGATAGCTCAAGTGATGATGAGATTGATGATGCAAGTCTTATTCTCATGGTGAGAAGAACCACCAAGATGCTCAAGAAGCTAAACAAGAATGGTGTCAAGTTTGATGGCATGAAGAAGAAATTCATCACTAGTAGTAGAAGGAAGCCCATCTCCGAAATGGATTGCTACAATTGTGCAGATCTTGGTCATCTAGCTCATCAATGCCCCAAACCTAAGAAATACAAGTACAAGAAGAAGTACAAGGGCAAGAAAGATGACTCAAGTGATGATGATGATGAGAAGAAGAACAAGTGATACAAGAAGAAGGATGACAAGAAGAAGGAATTTCACAAGAAGAAGAATGGCAAGGCTTATATTGTTGGTGATTGGCTCACAAACATTGAATCATCAAGTGGCTCATCCGATGATGAAAGTGAAAATGATGAGAAGGTGGCTGTTCTTGTGATTGGCTCTTCACTATCTCCACTGACACCACCGTCATCATCCTCTACACACCTATGCCTCATGGCCAAGGGTGAACGAAAGGTACAAAATGATGATAATAGTAGTGGTGATGAAAATGCTAGTGATGATGAGAATGGTAGTGATAGTGATGAAGAATTTGAATCACCTTCTTATGATGATCTTGTAAAATTATTAAACCAATACACTAAAATCATTAGAAAGATAAGAGCTAAAAATGAGAAGCTAGAACTTGAGAATGACTCACTCTTAGCAAAGTATGACATAGCCAAAAGAGCTAATGATGAGCTTAGAGAAGAGAATAAAATTTTGTTATCGAAACTCAAGGAGCTCAAAACCTCTAAAAGGGAGCTTAGAGAAAAACATGATAAACTTGAGGGGATACACAATGAGCTCACCGCTAGTTACAACTTGCTAAAAGAAGAGTACACCAATCTCAAGATTAATCATGACAATCTTGTTCTTTGTCATGAATTATTGTCCAATGAGTCACATGATGCTACTAAAAATGTTGTTAAGATTGATATAGCCACATCATGTGATGACTTGATTGTTGAGAGCATTGAGCAAGGTTCTAGTAGCAAAGGCAAGAAAGTGGTTGAATTTGACAACTATGATGATTATGTCAAGCTCAAGAATGAAAATGAAAATCTCAAGAAGGATCTTGAAAAGCTATCAACCACCAACACAATTATGATAGATAATCTTAACATTGATCATGATATAGCTCTTGAGAATGAGATGCTTAGAGAAGAGAACAAGAGACTCAAGATGGAGAAGAATCACGATGCACTTAGAGAAGAAAACAAGAAACTCAAGTTGGAGAAAGAACATCTCAAGACTAGTTTAAGCAAGTTCACAAGAGGCCAATATCTCCAAAGTGAGCTACTTATGAACACCGTGATGAAGAAGGATAGAAGTGGTATTGGGTTCTTAGCAAATCAAGAGAACAAAGCTCAAGCTCAACATCAACAACAATACAAGGCAAAGCCTAAGCCAAAGAGATGCTTTGAGTGTGGACAAGGAGGTCACTTTGCTCATGAGTGTGAAACTCCACCACCACAACCCTTGCCCAAGCATGCTAGACCCTTTGCCTTCAATGCTCACTACATGCTTAGAAAGGATTCTAGTAGAAAGATAAAAGTCATGTTCTTAGGTCCACCCAACAAGAATAGGCCTAAGCAAATTTGGTTTGCTAAGTCACTAGTTGAGAAAGTCAAGGGCCCTCATCAAGTTTGTGTCCCTAAACAACAAGCTTGATCATTTGTGTGTGTAGGTGAACTACAAGACCCGTGTAAGTCATTGGGTTGTTGATAGTTGTTGCACTCAACATATGACCGGTGATCCTCGTATGTTCACTTCACTAGATGAAGAAGTAGATGGTCAATAAAGGATTACATTGGTGACAATTCAAAGGGCAAAGTACAAGGGTTGGGCAAAGTTGCAATATCAAATGATCACTCAATATCAAATGTGCTATATGTTGCTTCATTGAGCTTCAATTTGCTATCCATTTGTCAATTGTGTGATCTTGGCTTTCAATGTTTGTTTACCGAGAAGGAAGTGGTTGTGTCAAAGAAAGATGATGATCAAGTTATATTCAAGGGTTTTAGATAAAACAACATATATCTAGTGGACTTCACCTCCAAAGATGCAAACTTAAAGACATGCTTATTCACCAAAACATCACTTGGTCAACTTTGGCATAGAAGACTTGCACATGTTGGGATGAGCTCACTCAAGAAGTTAATGAAAAATGAGTTGGTTAGAGGTTTGAAGGATGTGAAATTTGAGAAGGATAAGCTTTGTAGTGCATGTCAAGCCGGCAAGCAAGTTGCAAACACTCATTCAACCAAAGCTTACATGTCAACAACAAGAGTGCTAGAGCTTCTCCAGATGGATCTAGTTGGCCCAACAACTTACAAGAGTTTGGGAGGCAATCTCTATTGTCTTGTGATAGTTGATGACTACTCTAGATACACTTGGGTGTTCTTCCTTCATGATAAGACCAAAGTGGCCGCATGTTTCAAAAAGTTTGCCAAGAGAGCACAAAATGAATTTGAAGTGAAGCTCAAGAAGATAAGAAGCGACAATGGGAAAGAATTTAACAACACAAACATGGAAGCATATTGTGATGAAGTTGGGATCAAGCATGAGGTCTCTGCAACCTACACTCCTCAACAAAATGGTGTAGTAGAGAGAAAGAACCGGACACTAATCACCCTTGCAAGAATAATGCTTGATGAGTACAATACACCTCAAGATCTATGGGCGGAAGCCATCAACACCGCATGCTATGCATCCATCCGCCTATTTCTCCAAAAGTTTCTTGGCAAGACCCCTTATAAGTTGATCAATGGGAAGAAGCTAGACGTCTCATTCTTTCGGGTGTTTGGTTGCAAATGCTACATCTATAAGAAGCGGCAACACCTAGGGAAGTTCCAAAGACATTGTGATATTGGTTTTATTGTTGGTTACTCATCAAAGTCCAAAGCATATCGAGTATTTAATCATGGCACCGGCTTGGTTGAAGAAACATATGATGTGGAATTTGATGAATCTAATGGCTGCAAGGAGCGCATGAGAATCTTGATGATGTAGGTAATGAAACATTGAGGGAGGCCATGAAGAACATTCTGGTTGGAGACATAAAGCCCAAATATGATGAAGGTGATGTACAAGTGATTGATCCACCCTGTTCATCAAATGTGCCACAAAATGATGATAAAGATGAGAGAGTAGAAAATGAAGATACTCATTGTAACACCCCGGTGTTAAGCATTGCATTTGACATCTACATTTCATGAGCACAAGCATCATCCAAGCATTCATGAACATGAGCATATGAAATTTCATCTCATTCTTATACATTATCACATGAAATGTTGATTTTATATATATGTTTATGCTTGCAATCATGTATGACCAATGTATGAGATGGTTGTGAGGTCATGAAAACACATTAGACACATCTAGAATGATAAATGGAACAATGTTTGCATTCATGACATATGCCAAATTTTGCTTCTAAGTGTTGGTTTCATTTGAAATGCTATTTTCATGATACTAGTTTGACCAAAGTTGAACAGTAGCTTAGATTGTTTGCATGGCTATGTGACCTAAATAAAAGTTGTAGTACTTGACTAGGGTAACAACTTTTATTTTTGGTTTAAGACCTAATTCAATGCCTAACATGTTCAAAAATAGCTCCAAAGTAGCAAGGAAATGCTGTTTTGAGACTTGCAAAAATTTCTAAGTCATAATGTTGTTTATAGTTTCAATGTACCTCACTTGGGAGCATTGTAACTAGATAACCATTATGAATTAGGGGATGCTTCCTAAAGAAAATTTATAGATTACATGTAGTTCTACAACTTTGGTTAATAAAGTTTTTGCAACGGACAAACGGATTTGGAGTAATATCACCACGAAGCAGCGCTGTCAGGCTTCGTTCGCGACTCTGATCGCATGGACGCGCGTGGCATCATGGTCGACCGGCGGTGTTGGCCTGGTTGGTCAGGCCAGCATAGGAGAAAAGGCATGTGCCTCTGCTGCTCGCCTCCATTCGCTCCCTCTCGCCCTACCGCACTTGCTCTCGCTGCTCCCCGAGCGGAGCCATGCCGCTGTCGCCACAGCCGCACTGCCACCACGCAAGATCACTGCCACCGTAGCACCGCCATCACCTTCCCCACCTCCCCGACCTACTCGTGCCTTCATCTAAGCCGAGGTAAACACCTATGATTCCTTTCCACTGCCGCGGCCTTTCCGCCGCCGCGCTCTCGCTGCCCTAGCACCATGCGCGTAGCCAAGCTCGCCGGCGCCACCTCGAACCCTAACCTGCGCCTTGTAGCTTCACTAAGTCACCGCTGAAAGGTCCTAATGGCTAGAGGGGGGTGAATAGCCTATTAAAAATTTCTACAACAGCACTTAGCAAACCAGTTAGACAAAATATGAGGCAAAGCGAGTGTTGCGCTAGCCTACTAAAAATGCAAGCCACCTACCACAATTCTAGTTTCTATAGTCTCTATCCACACAATGGCTATGTCACTACACTAAGTTAGTGTGCTCTCAAAGGCTAACTAAAGAGCCACATTAATCAAACTAACAAGCTCTCACGACTAGCTACACTAAAGAGCTTGACAACTAGTTTGCGGTAATGTAAAGAGAGAGAGCAAGATGGTTATACCACCGAGTTGAGGAATGAACCAATAAATCATAAGAATGAATACCAATGAAGACCAATCACCTTGGAATCAAATGATGACACAATGATTTTTTACCGAGGTTCACTTGCTTGTCGGCAAGCTAATCCTCGTTGTGGCAATTCACTCACATTTGAGGTTCACACGCTAATTGGCATCACACACCAAACCCTCAATAAGGTGCCACACAACCAACACAAGATGAGGATCACACAAGCCACGAGCAATCCACTAGAGTACCTTTTGGCTCTCCAACAGGGAAAGGTCAAGAACCCCTCACAATCACCACGATCAGAGCTGGAGACAATCACCAACCTCCACTCGATGATCCTCGCTACTCCAAGCCATCTAGGTGGTAGCAACCACTAAGAGTAACAAGCAAATCCTACAATGAAACATGAACACCAAGTGCCTCTAGATGCAAACACTCAAGCAATGCACTTGGATTCACTCCCAATCTCACAAAGATGATGAATCAATGATGGAGATGAGTGGGAGGGCTTTGGCTAAGCTCACAAGGTTGCTATGTCAATGTAAATGGCCAAGAGAATGAGCTTGAGCTGGCCATGGGGCTTAAATACAGAGCCCCACGAATAGAGCAGTTGGGCTCCCCTGTCCACTGAAAATCGGAGTGATCGGACATGCCAGTCGGATCGACCGGACGCACCCTACCAGCGTTCGGTCAACGGATGGCTGCCACGTCATCCCTGGCTTCAAATGCTATGTGCCTAATCTCAACGGTTAAGTTGCGACCGGACACGCACCACGAGGATGATTGGATGCTGCTATGCCTGAGTCTGGTCATTTTCAGTAAGGTTCTAGAGAGGCAAAAACATGACCGAACGTGTCTGGTCCACCATGACCGAATGCACTAGTGCATCCGCTCCTCCTCCTCTTCTCTGCACGTCGCTACATCAGCAGGACCGAATGCTGAACAGTGTTCAGCCAGAGTTCGGTCACCTGCATCTGGTCCTAGGCCGAGAGTAGCCCGAGCACACCACTGATTTTATAAATGACCGGACACTGCTCCCCCAAGTCCGGTCACCACGTGACCGGTGTCCGGCCATTGTATTTCAGTGACTATCACCTCCTTCACTTCACCAACTTCTCCACCGTTGCTCAAATGTGCCAACCACCAAGTGTATCACCTTGTGCACATGTGTTAGCATATTTTCACAAATGTTTTCAAGGGTGTTAGCACTCCACTAGATCCTAAATTCATATTGCAATGAGTTAGAGCATCTAGTGGCACTTTGATAACCACATTTTGATACGAGTTTCACCCCTCTTAATAGTATGGCTTTCGATCCTAAGTGTGATCACACTCGCTAAGTGTCTCAATCACTGAACCGAAAAAGGTCCTATCAATTTCACCTTTGCCTTGAGCTTTTTGTTTTTCTCTTTCTTATTTTCCAAGTCCAAGCACTTGATCATCACCATGGCATCACCATCATCATGATCTTCATCGTTGCTTCACCACTTGGAATAATGCTACCTATCTCGTGATCACTTAGATGAACTAGTTTAGCACTTAGGGTTTCATCAATTCACCAAAACCAAACTAGAGCTTTCAATCTCCCCCTTTTTGGTAATTGATGACAACCCTTACACAAAGATATGAATTGAAATTTAATTGAATCAATGTTGCCTGCCCAAGCATATTTATCATGTGTAAAAAGATATGGACAAGTTTCATGAACCCCGAATGGTAGCAATTGCTCCCCCTACATATGCTTAGATAGGAAATATAGGAGACAATGTCTACCAAATGATGCTAAGGTATAAGAGACAGACCTTTGAAGCGTGATACCAATCGGAGTGCACCAATATACCATCCTTAGCACCATGAGTAACTAGACATCCACAAAAACTAGAATACCCTATGAGATCAATCATTAGAAGTAAGGGTCTAGTTTTCATAATATCAACATGAGTCTAGTTACTTAACCTATGCATGATAGTTTTTATTTCATCATTCAAACCTACAACTAGCATACACCACACAAGCATGGATATTGAAATTTAAAAACTTGTGCCATGCAAGCAAATATATGAAATGCACATTCAAATGCACCATACAAGTTCATGAGCTTGCTCCCCCTACTTGTGTGCTTAAAATTTTAATTGATCCCCTTCCTTTGTCATATCTCTCCCCCTATGTCAAATTCTCCCCCTATCACTTATATCTTTGTTTCTCTCCCCCTTTGTTGTCTTTTCACTATGTTTGTACACTATTTCTCTCCCTTTGTCATCAATGACCATAAAGGTTCAAAAATGCAGATAGGTTGAGATTATCAATGTCAATTAACGGGGTGAGGACCATTTTCCCAAATTTGGTTCAATCTAGAACATTTGCCATAGATATTTAACTCGGTTTGATCCAAGGACAAGCTCCTTCACACCTCCAAATAAGGGTTATCTTGTACCACGTTGAGTTAAACACTTATAGCTCATTTTCTAGATCAAACACTAGGTTTACAAGCCCACAAACATGTCATATGCTACCACTAGACCAAATTAAGCATAGAAGCAATAGTGGTACCATACAAACATCAAAATTATTTGATTTTCATGAATGAGCCTATTAAATGTGAAAGATGACTAGATGCACTAAACATGTCCTTAGCAAGGATGTATGCCATGCCAATCAACTTTTACCTTGGATTGCTCAAATTAGAGGCATGTCATATAAGGGGGGGGGGTGCATCAACACATATTTGAGAATTCCAATATGTTCAACTCATTCCTTAGCTTGCAAAACCTTTTCTCATCCAATGGCTTGGTGAATATATCAGCAAGTTGATCTTCAGTGCCTACACTCTCAATGCAAATGTCCCCTTTTAGTTGGTGATCCCTTATGAAATGGTGGTAGACATCAATGTGCTTTGTTCTTGCATGTTGAACCAGATTGTTGGTTAACTTGATTGCACTCTCATTGTCACATAGCAATGGCACTCTCTTGAACTTGATTCCAAAGTCACTCAAAGTGGCCTTCATCCAAAGTATTTGTGCACAACAACTACCGGCGGATATGTATTCAGCTTTGACGGTTGATAATGCAACACTATTTTGCTTCTTTGATGACCATGAAACTAGTGATCTTCCCAACAATTGACATGTGCCCGAGGTGCTCTTCCTTTCAACCTTGCATCTAGCATAATCTGAGTCAGAGTAACCAACTAGCTCAAACTTTGCTCCTTTGGGGATACCACAAACCAATATTTTGTGTATGCTTCAAGTACCTCAATATTCTCTTTGTAGCCTTCAAATGACTTTCTCTTGGTGAGGCTTAAAATCTTGCACACATGCATACACTAAACATGACATCCGGCCTTGATGCGGTCACATAGAGTAGGCTTCCAATCATAGACCAATACAATTTTTGATCCACCATATTGCCACTTGCATCACTATCCAAATTGCCATTTGTCCCCATTGGTGTGCTAATGGCTTTGCTATCACCCATGCCAAACTTCTTGAGCATGTCTTTGATGTACTTACCTTGACTCACGAATATACCATTCTTCAATTGCTTGATTTGAAGATCAAGGAAGTAACTTAACTCTCCAATCATGGACATTTTAAACTCATTAGCCATCATCTTTCCTAATTCTTCACAAAAGTCTTGATTGGTTGATCCAAATATGATGTCATCAACATAGATTTGCAACACAAATAAGTCTTTGCCAATCTTCTTGGTGAAAAGAGTGGTGTCAACCTTGCCCATCATGAACCCTTTAGAGAGTAGGAAGTCCCTCAATCTCTCATACCATGCTCTAGGTGCTTGCTTCAAGCCATACAATGCCTTCTTCAACTTGTACATATGGTCGGGCTTCTTATCATATTCAAAACCAGGAGGTTTCTCAACATAAACTTCTTCATTGATGTAACCATTTAGAAATGCACTCTTAACATCCATTTGATAGAGCTTGATGTTGTGGGCACAAGCATAGGCTAATAAGATTCTAATTGCTTCCAATCTAGCAACCGGGGCATATGTTTCTCCAAAGTCAAGACCTTCAACTTGTGTATATCCTTGTGCTACCAATCTTGCTTTGTTCCTTACTACTATCCCATCTTGATCCTGCTTGTTTCTAAAGACCCATTTGGTTCCAATCACATTGTGTTTGTCGACAGAATATCATCGGTAGTCCTCCAAGGGGTATCCCACGAAGGTAGATTAATCGGTAGAGATACGTGTAATCGAGAACAAGAAGGCAACAGAGAGACATGAGTTAAACAGGTTCACGCCGTCAGTATGATGTAATACCCTACTCCTGTGGTCTGTTGGATTGTATTGGCTATCGTATGATACTGCGTGTGTTTGGAGGGGGTCCCTGCTCGCCTTATATAGTCTGGGGGGCAGGGTTACAAGTCAGTTAGATCTAGGAGATAACCTGAAAGTAATAACAGATTACAGGAATCATGGGATCATATGTATCCTAATAGATCTCATAGTATCTTCAGGATATCTTCCTGGTGTCTTGCGGGAGGCGCCGAGCAGCGTCATGCCCTGCAAAGCTTCATCTTGTGGGCTAGGCCACCCCTGGGGGCATAGCCCATGTGGTCTGCTGTGGGTATTCGGGGTTATACCCCCCATAGCTAGTCCCCGAGTGCCTTATACCCATTGTGCAACGCCGTCTTGAGCTTGTCCGAGCAGGTGCGAACAAAGCTGAGCAGTCAAACTCATGGTTCGACCACCATGATGAGTTGCTGAACAGTTGTGAGCCATCGTCGAGCAGCGTGAACCATCGCCGAGTAGCGTGAGCCGTCACCGAGCAGTGTGAACCATCGCCGAGCAGCGTGAACCGTCGCCGAGCAGTGTAACCCAAGTATGGCTTGCCATAAGGATGTAAGGAGCTCAAGTTCAAAATCTAAAAATTCCTTTGCAGTGGACCAAGTGTGCCCTCTTAGAGTCCGACCACGAGAAAGGGAGATAGTCTTCTTCAGCTTCAGGAGTTGCGGAGTCTTCTAGATTAAAGCAAACACACTCACTGCAAGGTGAAGTGTGCCCACTTAGTCCCTGAGCCTGACAATAGGTGACATGGTCACATGGTGCCAGTGTCCAAAGTATAAGAAAAGTAGAAGAGCAGCCGAGCAGGCAGCCAGTCCCCGGGCGTAGCCTCGAGATGAAAAAAGCACACTCACCGCAAGGTGAAGTGTGCCCACTTAGTCCCCAAGACTGACAGTAGGTGATGTGGTCACGTGGTGCCAGGGTTAGAAATAGTAGTCAATAGAAGAAAATCCCTAGTGCGGTGAGGAACCAGGTCGTAGTGCTGACGTAGTCCCTGAGCCACAAGAGGAAATCTTGGAGAAAACAAATCCTAGAGAAAAAACCGGAGCAATGGCTGTACAGTAGTAATTACTGAGCCATAACAGATGGTGGAGAAGTTGGTGAATATTCGGTGGGTAGTAACAAATTACGGCGATAAATGGGCGATACGGGCTACAGTTGTGCGAAAGCCTAGTTAATGGCCCACCATGCTATTGCGGAGAATTCAGAGTGGCGCAAATCATGGGAGCGGTTTCCCAAAAACCCTCGAATGCAAAAGGTGGGGGAGTGCTTTATAACTGCACCGCCGCACCCTACGCTCCCACCTTTGCCACTTTGCCATTTTATCTTCCTCCTCAGCCCTCGTGCTTTCTGATTCACATCCACACGTGTATCCACCGCCAATCCCAAACCAAATCTAAGAGATGGCGCCAAAGAAGGGAGCTGGTAACCCAAAGAAGGCGAGCGCTAGAGTCAACCGTGACGATGAGTGGGTCCCATCATGCATGGGGGAGGCGGAGCTCAACAGGTTGGTGGAGGTGGGCGTTCTCCCAGACCGTGTCTCCGCCGGATGGTGGCCAGCTAGCGGTGATCCCTTCCCAATGCCCCATACCGATGAAGCCATAGTTTTTGAGGATTATTTCTGGCGCGGGTTAGGTTTCCCCGTTCATCCTTTCTTGAGGGACCTATTGGAGTTTTGGAGAGTCAGTTGTGCAATCTCCACCCAAACACCATATTGCACATATCTATCTTTATCCATTTCTATGAGGCGTATCTCGGAGTCCTTCCCCACTTTAACATCTTTCGTCATCTGTTCTGGTTGAAGAAGAAGGGTGGCGGTGGTTCCAAGGTGGTCGGCGGCATTTATCTACAACTCCGCTATGGGTTGGCAGGCGAGTACCTCACTGTACCACTGAACACATCGCTGAAGGGGTGGAATGCTAGGTGGTTCTACATGAAGCAGAGCCAGCATGCCATCCGTTGCAACATCGACTATGTCCCGGAGAGCCAGAGGAGCTGGTCAGAGAAGCCGAGCAGTGCTGACATGGAGCAAGTGAAGGAGCTCCTCGGCTTGATAATAGGCATGAAGAACAATGGTGGACTAGTTGTGTCGAGCTTCATAGTGCGCCATGTCTAGCCCTACAAGGAGAGGGCCCACGCAGGCTATGACTTCAAGGGGGACACTGACGGCACCCGGGAGAGGGCAGAGATGCTGTCGAGGGATGATGTGCTAGAGCGAGCCAGAGAGCTATTCACTCCATTTGCCTCATTCAGTGTGTCAGGGCAGATCAGGCCCTTCAACTGTACCAACCCGCCTCCTTAGCTAAGCATCCCAATTGTTTTGTTCCTGATGCTTTTTATCCTTTACCGTTGCCGAGCAGTGAACTAATTCACTTATGGAAAGATCCATTTGTAGGAATGAGCGGTGTACTTCTTGGGCATGCCGAGGGGTGATTGGCCGTAGGCAGTAGATGCTCGACCACCAGCTCAGCCTGAAGAAGGTGCCAACAGAGCCTCGTCGGAGTCCGGAGGCGCAGACGCTGGTCAGACGAAGAGTCCTCCCCTGGTGTTGGAGAAAGTCTAGGGGAAGAGGGCAGCAGCAGATGAGTCGGCCCAGAAGAAGAGGAAGACAGCGGGTGCTGTTCATCGCAAGCCGAGTGGCATCTCGCTTGGTGGTGACCGGACCACTCGGACGCAAAGTGCGGCGATGTCCGAGTGGTCAGATGATGACGGGGCTCCCATAGCTCCTCCTCTAAGCACTAAAGCGCCTCCACGCAGCTCGCGTGCGGAGGAGCAATCGAAGGGAGGGGAGGGAGTCCCCGAGCAGCAAGCGAAGGGAGTCCCCGAGTAGCAGGCGATGGGAGTCTCGGAGCGATAGGATGAGGAAAGGCCAACGGCGGAGGCCACGAGACCTCCACCCTAGGGCGTGGGAGTCTTCCCTAGGACCACGCCTGGGGATTTGGGTAGGCAGCGCCGGTTCAGAAAAGTGTACCAGTAGGCCAACACATAAGTATCCTTGCCTCGTAGTTATTTTGCTGTCATATCCTTATCTCTTTTAGCGATTGACGAGCTAATCTAATGCAGAGCGAGGCGTATGGAGGATCTGACCCTGCCCGTCTAGACTGACAAGCAGCCAAGGGCTGGTCCTGAGGCGGAGGCAATGCTGGTAGACCTCGTCCCGGAGTCCTTGGGTGCTCAGCGGCCTATGGAAGAGTCGACCGCCACTGCCGATGTACTTGGTGGCGGTGAAAGGTTGGCGCCAATGGTGGAAGCCGTTGGGTCCTAGGGAGCAGAGGCTGGAGTATCCGGCACCGCGCTGGAGTCCAGAGCAAAGGAGCCTGCGGTGCCAAGGGAGTAGATGGTGCTTCGTGAAGTGTCGGAGGGCATGGTCGGACACGCTATCGGCCACCGAGCCCCTAGGTGGTGCCTCCAGCTATGGAGGAGGATGAAGTGGAAGAGATTGAGCGTGAGGAATCATGACCTCAAGCTGTCCAAATCCTCCGCAAGCGGGGAAACGAAATGGTGGTTGTTGAAGAGGAGGACACCACCAGGGAGCTTAGGAGATTGGAGTCTGCTCTTGCCACAATGATGAAGCAGATCAAGGTCAGTATTGCCTCTGCAATGCTCATCTTTGATGTTGGAGATCGGAGTTCTTCATAGTCTTGGTGCGTTTGCAGGGGATAGCTTGGACTGCCGAGCAATGGCGCCAGCTGATCAAGAGGATGGAGCCCCTCGCTGAAGAAAATAAAAAGCTGAAGGAGGTGATGAAGCTCATGGAGAAAAACGTCCAGAGGGCCCAACACGAGCGAGATCTTGCTGAATCCAACGTGCGGGATCTAGAATACTAGAAGGGCGTCCTATCCGAGTAGCTAGCAACCACATCCGAGCAGCTATAGGGCAAGTTCGAGCAGCTGGAACATAGCTCCGGGCAGGTGACAAGTCTTTCCACGTAGCTAAAGCGGAAGTCCAAGCAGCTCAGGATCATCTATGATCATAGAAAAGGTATGGCGTATTGGTGATTTTGCTTTGCATTGTTGAACAATCATATTGTTGCTGACGATGGTTATGCTTGTAGAGCAAGATGTGGAGCTTGGCCAGCTGCGCCAAACCATTAGGCAACTCCAGGAGGAGGAGAAGAAGACAGCTGGGCTGGCAGAGAAGCTGGCCGAGGAGCTAAAAGGTGAGTTCTTCATGGTTGGAGTTACTGGTGGAGTAATTTCTTGGCTTGACGGACCCTTGCAATGCTTGTAGACTATCATTAGAGGGTCAAGGCACAATTCGATGTGCTAGAGTAGGAGGCCTCCTCAGCCCGATGGTAGGCCACCGTGTCCGAACACCATCATCGATAGGTGCACGGCGGCGTGGGAGAACTTCAAAAGTTTCAACCACAATGCCACCGTTACCACCGTTACTCACGCCCTTGCGGTGGTCCGCTCCCACTACCCAACCATTGACCTTCAAGTGATAGGGGCTAGATTTGCCAGAGGGATGGGTGTGACAGAGCACCAGCAGCTAGAAGATGAGGTGGAAGACACAGCGAAGAAACTGGCCAGCGACGTCGACCTGTTCGGTGAGATGGATGGCGATGGTGAAGCCCGGTGATCTGCTCGAAGAGTATTCTGTATTAACTAGAGAGAGTAGTTAGAACGCGCAAGGGCACAGATAAACATTTATGGATATGTATAAATGTTGTAAAGTGACAAGTGCATGTTTATGCAGTTTGCTAGTATTGCGGTGAAAAAATCGTTGTAGTGTTAACCCTAACACGATTATATGTAGTATAAGTAGCATTCGAGCAGTTAGTTCGTTACTAAACTCTTTGGCCTTGGCTAGCCCATAGTCTACAACGTCGAGCATGGAGCCCATGCATGTGTAGGAGGAACAGGCATGACCAAGGAACCGCAACCAACCACCCATAACGTAGAGCGTGGAGCCCCTAGCACGTGTAGGGAGAGATTAGAGACTGGGTCTTCTCCATAGAGAACAGAGCGGAACGTGTGCTGCTCGATGGTTGGCGAAATAACTTGGAGATAAATGTAGTATTAGTAGCGTCCGAGTAGTTAGTTCTTTACTAGGCTCTTGGCCTTGGCTAGCCCATAGTCCATAACATCGAGCGCGGAGCCCGTGCACGTGTAGGAGGAACAGGCGTGACCAAGGAACCACAGCCGACCACCCATAACGCAGAGTGTGGAGCCCGTAGCACGTGTAGGGAGAGATCAAAGACTGGGTCTTCTCCATAGAGAACAGAGCGGAATGTGTGCTGCTCAACAATTGGTGAAACATCTTGGAGATATGGAGAAATGTGGCAGAGCATTTATGGAGATCTCGTATTGGAGTTTATTAAGGAGTAGCTTAAAGCTAGCGACCATAAATGGAGATTAAACCATAGTGGAGAAATAATGGAGACAAGTTATGGCGACCAAAACTTTATTCATCATGGAGTGGAGAATACATATCTAGAATGTTTCAAGGATAGAAACATATAAGGTGCTCGATGTGCCATGAATTGGGGATATTGATCCGTCCAAGTCACATAGCCGATAGGACCCTAGTCGGGTAACCTCTTTGACCACGTAAGGCCCTTCCTATGGGGAGGAGAGCTTGTGCATCCCTTTGGTTTTCTGTTTTCTGCGGAGAATGAGGTCACTGACAGCAAATGAACGACCTTTGATGTTGCGGTTGTAGTATCTTCGCAAGCCTTCTAGGTATTTGGCTATGGAATACAAGTGATCAGACATTCTTCCGCAGCCCTGTCGACGTCCTCTGTCTGAACAGCTGCGGCTTGCTCTTCATCATAATTTTCCACCCTAGGTGCTTGGAAGGCAATGTCCACTGGTAGTGTGGCTTCTGAGCCATAGACCAAGAAATATGGACTTGAGTGTGCAGTCCCCAGACCATAGCTGGTAGCTCTTTGAGCCATCTGCCTGAATGCTTTTCTTCTTTCTGATATAGCCTCTTTTTGTGGGCATCAAGGATCATGCCATTCGCCCATTCGACCTGGCCATTGGCTCTAGGATGGGCAACGGAGACGTATTTGACAGAGATGCATCGGTCTTTGCAGAAGTCCCAAAAATGAAGACCAGTAAATGTAGTTCTAAGGTTTGTGATAATGCTGTTTGGGAGACCGAATCTGTAGATGATATCTTCGAAGAGCTCGACTACTTTCTTTGCAGTGGCCAAAACAAGCGGTTTGTATTCGATCCACTTGGAGAACTTGTTAATGGTGACGTACACATACCGGAAACCACCTGGCACTGGCTTGAAGGGCCCGATCATATCCAGTCCCTAGCATGCAAAAGGCCATGAAGCTAGGATGGTCTGTAGCTCTTGCCCGGCACGTGTATTTGCTTGGTGAAAAATTGGCATCCTTCACAACGTCGAACGAGGTCTTCTGCATCAGAGATGGCCGTGGGCTAGTAAAAACTAGCTCAGAAAGCTTTGTCGACCATGTTTCTCGAGGCCGCATGGTTGCCGTAGGAACCAGAGTGAATTTTGAGAAGTAGTTTCACTCCCTCTTCTTAGGTGATGCATTTCTATAGTATCCTTTCCTAAGCACTTTTCCTCATCAAGTTCCCATCCACAAGTACATAAATGCTTGCTTCGATGGATTAGGTGTTCGGTTTCAGTCTTGTCGGTGGGTATGTCAGCGCTGGTGAGGTACTTGATGAACTGTTCCCTCTAGTCGGTGGCCGGCGAGGGTACTACAAGTACCAGCTGCTTGGTGGGGGGAATTTCCTGAACTTCCTTCTCTTCCTTAATAGACGACGTAAAGAGGTCTTGAACGAAGACCCTCGGTGGAATCACGGTGCGAGAAGAGCCTATCTTAGATAGGTAGTCGGCAAGCTGATTTTGATCTCGTACCACGTGGTGGTACTCGATACCGTAGAACTTCCCTTCAAGTTTCCTGATTTCAGTGCAATATGCGTCCATCTTCTCACTGGAGCAGGACCAGTCTTTATAGAGCTGGTTGATGACCAGCGTGGAGTCCCCGTATACCACGAGGCATTTGACGCCGAGCTCAATAGCTATACGGAGTCCGTGGAGACACGCTTCATATTCGGCGGCGTTGTTGGAGGCCGGAAAATGTATTCGGAGAACGTATTGGAGCTTATCCTTGGTTGGCGTAATGAACAGAATGCCAGCACCAGCACCATTGATGTTGAGGGCACCATCAAAGTACATCTCCTAGTGTAGGGGCAAGTAGCGGGGATGGGTTCTTGGATCTCGGTCCACTCAGTGACGAAGTCAGCGAGCGCCTGTGACTTGATGGTAGGCCTACTTCTGAATTCAATGGAGTAAGTGCCAAGCTCGATAGTCCACTTGATGATATGGTCGTTGGCCTCTTTGTTGTGGAGGATGTCCCCCAGAGGGAACTCGATGACCATGATGATCTTGTAGTACTCAAAATAATGGCGGAGCTTGCTCAATGTGATCAGAATGGCGTATAGTAGCTTTTGAACCTGAGGATAATGAGTTTTGGGCTCATTAAGGACCTCGCTGATGAAGTAGACCGGACGTTGCACCTTATAGACGTGCCTGGCCTCCTCGGGTTCGACGACGATAGCTGTGCTAATGAAGCGAGAAGTGGAGTTGATGTATATCAGTAGAGTTCATCTAGCCGAGGCGCCATCATGATCGAAGGCTGTTTAGAAACAACTTGAGCTACTCAAAAGCTGTGTCTGCCTCTTTTGACTAGGAGAAGCGCTCGGAGGCCTTGAGGAGTTTGAAGAAAGGTAGTCCCTTTTCACCATGGCATGATATGAAGCGACTGAGAGCAGCCATGCAACCTATAAGCTTCTATATATCCTTTATGGACATTGGTCGTTTCATGTTGGTGATGGTGGAGACCTTGTCGGGGTTGGGTTCGATGCCATGGGGGCTGATGATGTAGCCTAGGAGTATGCCAAATGGAACTCCAAAGATGCACTTTGAAGGATTCAACTTCCATCTATACCTTTTTAGGTTGGCGAACGTTTCTTAGAGGTCGGCGATGAGATTCTTGGCGGTCTTGGACTTGACGACCACATCATCAATGTAAGCTTCAACGTTGCGGCCTATCTATTGATCGAGGCACATCTAGATGGCCCTTTAGTATGTTGCCTCGATGTTCTTGAGTCTGAAGGACATGGTGGTATAGTAGTACGCACCGAAAGGCATGATGCACGATGTCTTGATCTGGTTGTCTTCCTTGAGGGATATCTGGTGATAGCTAGAGCAACAGTCGAGGGAGGAGAGCAGTTCATAGCCGGTGGTGGAGTCTACAACCTCATCTATCCGAGGCAGGCCGAAGGGGTCTTTAGGGTAGTGTTTGTTAAGATTAGTGTAATCAACACACATTCTCCATTCTTTATTCTTTTTCTGAACGAGAACAGGGTTTGCTAACCACTCAGGATGATACACTTCTTTTATGAATCCAGCAGCTAGGAGATATTTTATTTCTACCCTAATAGCCTCCTTCTTGTCGGTTTGGCGGTCGGCGAGACATTCAAGGAGTGCTCGATCTTCTCCCGTGGTACCCTTAGCATGTATGTAGGTTTCCAAGCAAACACGTTGGCGTTGGCATGTAGGAAGGAGATGAGTGTGCTTTCCTATTTTTGGTCGAGGTGAGCCCCAATCTTCACGGTCTTGGGGGATCGTAAAGGCCGAGGCCGACCTTCTTGGTTTCTTTGGATTTGGCGGAGGCATGCGGAGGCTCCAGCGCTAGGATCTCTAGGTCGTCGGCGGGCACCATCTTAGTGTCGGTGACCACATTGGCCATCTCGATTGAGAGGTCGGTGGCTTCGGCGAGAGCGAGACTCTCTGTAGGGCTATGGAGAGGTTGGCCCATAGGTCCAGGACTCCTATAAGCGAAGGCATCTTCAGCACCAGATAGGCATAGTGTGGTATAGCCATGAACTTGGCTAGAGCTAGCCGACCAAGTATGGCGTGGTAAGCGGTGTTGAAGTCAGTGACATAGAAGTTGATGTGCTCAACATGGTAGTTGCTTGCCGTGGTGAACTGTACTAGTAGGGTGATCTCTCCAAGCGGTTTGGATGCCCTGCCAGGTATCACACCCTAGAAGGCAGAGTCGGAGGGTGTGAGATCTCCTATCCCGAGCCCCAGCTCCTTTAGGTCTCCGATGAAGAGGAGGTTCAGAGCGCTCCCGCTGTCGATGAGCACTTTTCTGAAAAGAACCTTCTAGACGGTTGCATCGAGGACGAGGGGGAAATGCCCAGTGTAAGGAATATCTACCCACTGATCGGCCCTGTTGAAGGTGATGGGGACCTCAGACCAGGGGCGATAGCTGGGGTTGGCGATGGTGTCTTCCGCATTGACGGTGAGCACCTGGCAGGCGGTGAGCTTCCGTTCTCTTCTGCTTTCGGTGGAGGCGAGGCCCCCGAAGATTGTGGTGACCACCTTGTCATAATCCTAGAAGGCATTATTGTTGCCCCCAGGTGGTCGGCGGCCTCCAGCTCCATCGTTGTTGTCGTAGTCTGGCTTTTTGGCCTAGAACTCCTTAGCCAAGCCGAGGCAGTCCTTCATCTTATGCTTGGCATTCTTATGGAGAGGGCATGGGCCATCGAGGATCTTCTTGTATTGCTCATCATAGTTGTGCTTCGCGCGAGGTTCATCAACGACAGCGACGATGTGGTCTGGTCGGCAGTGGCAATATTGACCAGACTTGGATCCTTCTGGCTGATCACGGTCGCTGTCCTGATGGTTACTGCGGTCATCATAGCGGCAGTCGCTGTGGCACCAGTCGTCGGGGCGATCATCGCTTTGGTGAGTTGGACGATGAGTGCCCGCATCCTCATTGAAGCACACCTCGGCTTCCTTAGCATCGGTGTACTGGTTGGTGATCGTAATCATCTCGCCAATCCCCATTGGTGGCTTGCGATTGAACTTAGAGCAGAGGTCACGGTGATGGAGTCCTCGGACGAAGGCGGTGATGACCTCAGCTTCCATGATGTTAGGAATAGAATTCCTCATCTTAGAAAAGCGTCCGATGTAGCATTGGAGGAGCTCAGATGGCTTCGGATAGATGTGGTTCAGATCATGCTTGGTGCCCGACCGAGTACACGTAGCCATGTAGTTGTCGGTGAAGACCTTTTTTAGCTCTTCCCAGGATCCAATGGAGTCCAGGGCAAGGCTTGTGAACCAGTTCATCGCAGTTGGCATGAGCATGATGGGAAGATAGTTCGCCATGACACTAGTATCTCCTTCGGCGGCACAAACAGCAGTGATGTAGGCCTATAGCCACTGTGTGGGGTTCATCCGTCCCTCATAGGGCTCGACCCCAGTGATTTTGAAATCATGGGGCCACTAGAGTGTTCAGAGTGCCCTTGTGAACGCTGGGGGCCCTTCGGGGTTGTCGGCGCCATGATCTGCAGCATTGCCTGCGTTGAGCGGCTCAAGAGCTGAGTTTGGGTTACCGAACTCTTGCTCGTACTCTTGATGGCGGCATACTTCTTCTTCATGGCAACTGAAGCGGTGCTCGTTGATACGTCATTGCGCGTGTCGGAGATTATTGAGGTGCGCTCGGACGTCCTGGTCAACCTCCTAGTCGTGTTGGCAAAGGTGTTCGATGCGGTTGCCCCTATCTCCCCCCCTAGAGGGTTGTCTATCGTCGTGGTGCTAGTCAGTTAAACGACTTAGGTGGCGATCAGATCTTGGCACGGCTGATCGGTGAATTGAGCTTGTGGAGTATGAAGGCCTCTAATCCTAGCAGATCTCGTTGACCTGGCAGTGCGCCGCTTTAAGCATGGCGGTGACCTTGGGGACCTCCGGTGTCTGCGGGAGCCTAGTGAGCTCATTGGTGGCTACGGCCAGGTTGCCACTTGGGGTCTTGTAGATGTCGTGGCCGTCAACATAGACAAATTTGTCGTCGAGGTTGCGGTGGAGTTGGCGTGGCCTTCCTTGCGAGTCAAGCTGAGCCTCGACCATCGCAAGGGTAGCCTCGTTTGCTCAACGCTGCGCACGGTTGATGTTCCTATTGATGCGGGCGGAGTGGTCCTCCTCAGTTTCCCCTTCTCGCGGGGGGCTGTCGACGCTGACGTTAAAGATTGCGCCTCCACGGAAGGGAGGGAGAGGAGGTTGTTCGGCGGAGGTTTCGGCGATAGTCTCCGTAGAGCCCTAGGACTCGGAGTCTAGATTCTCCTCCAGGATGGTTTGGAGGGATGCTCCAGGGCATCAGCCGATGCGTAGCATGTTGATAGTCGGCGAAGGCTAGTCGGCGATCTGGTTGGCGAGAGGATGGATATCCCCTGCCTGGTCGGCGAATTTGCCCCTTAGGGCATCTTGATAGGCGGCGATGACGTTGGTGAGCCCAAAGGGTAGGGCCGTTACCCCTAGAGCTTCCCGAGCAGCCTCTAATAGATCTAGATCAGAGGGTGGTTGGCGCTGAACCAGAGTGGTCAGAGCTGATTCTGTGATGGAGATGCAATCAGTGAGCTTCTAGCCGACCTGATTGATGGATGTGATCAGATCGTTATTGATGATTCGCCTCCTCTGGTAGTGGGGGAGCGGGTGATGAATTGTCAGTGAAGACAACCTCAGAGGTGGTTCCAAGATTGGATCTACAATCGCATGTGTTGGGGTGAACGACGTAGTATTGATCTACACCGGCTCGATGAGCTATCTGACTCCTTCGGCGTTGATGATCCACGAGATCGATCCGACCATGAAGATCTGGTCGGGCTATGGGAGGGACGAAGAGCCTGCAGAACATACCATCTTGTTTCATATAGAAATAGCATTCACACCCCTACCTAGTGCACCAACTATCAATAGAATATCGTTGGCAGTCCTCCGAGGGGTATCCCACGAAGAAAGATTGATCAGCAGAGATGCGTGTAATCGAGAACAAGAAGGCAACAGAGACACGAGTTAGACAGGTTCAGGCCGTCAATATGATGTAATACCCTACTCATATGGTCTGTTGGATTGTATTGGCTATCGTATGATATTACGTGTGTTTGGAGGGAGTCCCTGCCCGCCTTATATAGTCCAGGGGGCAGGGTTACAAGCCAGTTAGATCTAGGAGATAACCGGAAAGTAATAACAGATTACAGGAATCATAGGATCATACGTATCCTAATAGATCTCGTAGTATCTTCAGGATATCTTCTCGGTGTCTTGCGGGAGGTGTCGAGCAGCGTCATGTCCCGCAAGGCTTCGTCTTGTGGGCTGGGCCACCCCTAGGGTCGCAGCACATGTGGTCTGCCATGGGTATCTAGGGTTGTACCCCCCATAGTGTCCCTTTGGTCTCTCTACTAATTCTCATACTTGATTTCTTGTGAAGTTATTCAATTCTTCATGCATAGCATTCACCCAATCAATATCCTTCAATGCTTCATCTATCTTCTTTGGTTCAATGGATGACACAAATGAGAAATGCTCATAAAATGAAGCCAAACTTGATCTAGTTTGCACACCTCTTGAAATATCACCAATCATAGTATCCAATGGATGATCCCTTGCAATATTGGTTGGTTGGAGTATTGGAACTTGATTGCTTCCACTTGCTTGATCATTGGATTGTGATGTTGTGCTAGCCACTTGACTTTGTTCATTGTCATGAGAGCCATTTGTACTAGCTTGATTTGTATCATCTTGCAAATTTGTGTTAGAGAGCACTTGCACTTGATCATCTTCGTCATCATTCATTTGCCTAGGCCTCAATTCACCAACATCCTTGTTCTTCATGGCTTTTGAAAGTCAAATGCCTCTAACATCTTCCAAGTTCTCATTCTCATCTTGGGAACCCTTGGTTTCATCAAATTCAACATCATGAACTTCCTCAGGAGTACCACTATCCAAATTCCAAACTCTATATGCTTTGCTAGTAGTTGAGTATCCAAGTAGGAATCCTTCATCACATTTCTTGTCAAACTTACCCAATCTAGTGCCATTCTTCAAGATATAGAATTTGCAACCAAACACCTGAAAATATGCAATGTTGGGATTTCTACCATTCAAGAGCTCATATGGTGTCTTCTCTTTTAATGGGTGACAATAGAGGTGGTTGCTACAATAGCAAGCCGTGTTGATAGCTTCGGACCAAAAAGATTGACTCACATTGTACTCACTAAGCATAGACCTTGCCATATCAATGAGTGTTCTATTCTTCATCTCAACAAGGCCATTTGATTGTGGAGTGTACTTGGCCAAGAATTGATGTCTAATTCCAAATTCATCACACAACTCATCAATTCTAGTGTTCTTGAACTCACTACCATTGTCACTTCTAACTCTCTTGATGGTTGTTTCAAACTCATTGTGAATGCCCTTGACAAATGATTTGAATGTTGCAAACACATCACTTTTGTCCACTAGAAAGAATACCCAAGTGTATCTAGTATAATCATCCACTATGACAAAGCCATATTTGTTTCCACCGATGCTAGTGTATAGTATTGGCCCAAACAAATCCATGTGGAATAACTCAAATGCTTTACTAGTGCTCATCATGCTTTTCTTAGGATGAGTGTTTCCAACTTGTTTGCTGGCTTGATAAGAGCTACAAAGCTTATCCTTCTCAAACACAACATCTTTCAATCCTCTAACCAAGTCATGCTTAACCAATCTATTCAATTGTTTCATTCCAACATGACCAAGCCTTCTATGCCATAACCAACCCATGCTAGACTTAGTGAACAAACATGTAGATAATTGAGCTTCACTAGCATTGAAATCAACTAAGTATAGATTCTCATATCTAAAGCCTATGAAGATCAAGTTAGAGCCATCTACACTTATGATCTCTACATCATCTACCCCAAATATGTATTTAAATCCAAGATCACACAATTAAGCCACAGATAGCAAATTGAAGTTCAAGCTCTCTACTAGCAACACATTGGATATGTTCATGTGATTTGATATTGCAATCTTACCAAGCCCTTTGACCTTGCCTTTGCCATTGTCACCAAATGTGATACTATCATAACTATCATTGCCATTGGTATTGATTGAGTTGAACATTCTTGCATCATTGGTCATGTGTTGAGTGCACCCACTATCAAGAACCCAATGCTTTCCTCCGGCTTTGTAATTGACCTATAAAAGAAGATCAATTCTTTTTAGGTACACAAACTTGCTTGGGTCCTTGAAGGTTAGTGACCAAGCTCTTTGGCACCCAAATGGCTTTCTTCTTTGAGCCCATCCATGGTGTACCAATGAACTTAGCTTTCACATCATTTGTACCCTTAGTAAGCACAAAGAAAGAATTAATCTTAATTGAGGATACATTAGCTTGTGACTTCTTGTTCATGCACTTTTGCTCTACATGACCAACTTGCTTGCAACTAGTGCAAAACCGACCATTGTTCTTCACAAAGCTAGTCTTGTGAGGAATAAAGTCCGCCTTGCCTTTCTTGGGGGTATAGCCTAATCCCTCTTTGTAGAGAGAAGCTCTTTGGCTACCCAAGCACATAAGCAAGCGGTCCTCACCACCATAGGCTTTGCCTAAGGCGCAAGTGAGCTCATTGAGCTCCTTCTTGAGGGTCTCATTCTCAACCATTAGTGAGGCATTGTAACAGAACCGACCAATTATACGAAATTAAGTAAGAGAATCATCCACCAGAGCAAACGATTGAGCAAACTTAAGCCCGTATAACCCGGTAGTCCATGAAATCACAAAGGATTTCAAACCAACTCGTGTCCCAGCCATGATCGTAATAAGTTTAGCGGTCACCATCACATATTACATAAAAGTTTGCATCACGGATACATCAGAGTTTCAACATAGTTATTACAAAACCAGTTTGAATAAAAGTAGCGAAAGTCATTTGTTCAAACCACACACACACTCACGCGGAGTTTAAATATAGTGCCAGCGAATGATCATCTCCAACAAAAGCATTAGACGAGACGTAAGGAATGACCATGCCCATGGTCCTAAGCATCACCCATCGCAGGATAAAGGCAGTTGATACAATAGCCGTAATACATCTGCCCATCTGCAACAAGTGGGAATAAAACCCTGAGTACGAGAAGGTACTCAGCCAGACTTACCCAACATAACCGAAAATAAATGACACCAAGGATTATGAAGGCTTTATAATAGGGTAGCTGACTCATTTGCAAAAGAAGCATTTTTAGCATTTTAAGAACCTTTCTAAAAGCATTATTGTCAAGTTAATTAGTATTAACTCATCGACTAGATTTGCACCTATACTAGAGTAAACATGTGATTAAGCAATTAATGATAACCACTTCATCATTAAACAACTTCCATCTTGTCATATTCACTATAACTGCCCAAGTGTTCCATAAACATTTACTACGATGAAGTCACTCAAGTCAAGTGCTCACTATCCGGGAGCGATGGCGATTCGAATCGATTCCTAACCACCGGTGATTTATTCCTTACACAAATCTCACTCACCCGCTAAAGTGAGATATTGATCACCGAGTCAACTTTCCGGTATCTCGAGTTTGCCAGAACCACATGTACCGGGGCCGACCGATCGCACTTTGGTCTTATCATCCCGCCCGTGTCCTACCACCACACCGCTTCGCACACAAGGCGCTGCTGGGCAATCTACTCGGCCGAAAAATCTCCCCAGCTTCATGGTCGGAAGGTACTTTATCCGGCCAGCTAAATGTAAGGCATCGTTCAACATGACTCGAGGCCCAACAACGGTCGGTCCTTAATCGACCTGCACGGAAACACTACAGTCCAAAACTCTGCAAGTCTCCGCCTGGGTCTCAACTTCATTTAACACTTAGTTATACCATGACTTCATAGCCATCCAAACAGATCCGGTAACCACCTATAGCTCGCAGGTGACAGGAAATCACCCGACTTCTACCGGTCTAAGCCAGCTAAGCATTGACTCGACTGCGGATACCAGGGTAACAAGGATATAGTATAACAAAGGTAAACAAGGTATAATGCAGGAACGGTTGCAAACAACTCCTGAACGTAATGCATCAATTTAAAGTAAAGTATTTAATGAAATCATTGCAAACCAGGAGAAAGATGCTCCGGGGCTTGCCTCTCTCGAAGGAGCTCGGACGGTGATCGGGGCACTCCGAAAGTTCTTCAACGTCCTCCTCGTCGGCTTCTAGCACTTCCTGCGGCTGCACCTCGAGCTGCTCCTCGGGCTCCTCGGGTATGACGACTGGGTTCTCGGTTTGCGATCCTGTATGATGCAATGCGCGTAAGTGCTTATGCAAACGGTGCATCGAATGAGATGAATACGATGAATATGTTTGAATGCAAGGTAGTCACATCATCCAAGAAAATATACTACAAGCACATGTCATCTACTGCATTCTCTTCTACTACTAATAAGTTAAGTCAACACATCTTATTAAATGCTTCAAAGATACACCAAAGCTAACATTATTAACTAACTTGCATTAAAGAGGATTATTTTATTGCATTTGAAACTAAGGCTACAACAGCAACCTATATTTCTGGTGCTTATAAAAATCTAAGAAAATTACAGTAGCATAGTACTACTCTAAGTAGACTACCATAAAATTTTCATGGCATTTGGATAAGTAAAATAGTCTACACAAAAATGACAAGCTATAGCATAAAAATGAGCATGAAATTACTTTGTACTATGAAAAGTGTCAAACAACAAATTGAGTATTTTTCCTATGTTCTTTATAGCATATAATCACTGTACAAAAATTATCAGATGCATGTTTTATGCAACTTTGGCTCTTTAGCAAAAATAACAAAAGTCAGCCATTAAAGGGACTTGAACTACACCTCAAAAGTTTTCCACAGCACATGCATGAAATATATTTTTCCTAGGAAATACATGACATAAGAATATTAACAAACTTGGAATCATATTTTTCTGAAGCCTATATATTTTTATACACATTTTTCAAGTTATCAGCAATTTACATGATTAAATAAAATCCTACAGAAAAGTATCCCAAAAATGACATGCAATAATTTTCCCAAGTAGATCTGGTGATAAGGAACCTAGCAAATTTTGTTTCAACAAATTTGGAGCAAGTTTGATCACCCAAACATTTTTCAAATCATTTCAGCTTTAAATTAACAAATAATAAATGGAAATCAATTCATTTAAGAAATACTGGGCCGGCCCGTGGGGAACAGCCGGCCCATGGCCGCATCTGGCCCGTGCGGACCGAGCGAAAAGGGAGCGCGGCGGCTTGGCAGGGCCTCGGCCCACGGCCGCTTCGACCGGGCCACTGGCAAGCGGAGGCGGGCCTCATTGGGCGCTGCATGTTGGGCTGGCCTCGGCCAATGAAGCGGCAGCGGCCATCTCCGGCCACGGCAGGGCGAGCCGGTGAGCGCATGGGCTGTGCTAGGAGACGGCGAGCGCGGTAGGGTAGCTAGGCGAGGCTGGAGGGGAAAAGGAAGACGACTTCCATGGCGGCCGAGCACGGCGGCGCCATGGCCGTCGGTGGCGAAGCGCGGGGAGGCTCGACCTGTGCACGGAAGGCGGCGCAAGCTCGAGCGCGGCTTGAAGGAGGGCGAGGCGGAGTTGCGGGCGCGAGGAATCGGGGAATGGCGCGGTGGTGCGGGAGACCGACGCCGGCGGAGCTGCGGGCGCGGCGAGGGCGGAGCTCGGGGCTCTCGGCTCTGGAGGAGAAGGAAGGCAGCTTGGGCGGGAATGAGCGAGCGCACGGGCACCGGCAGTTGAAGGCGGGCACGTGGGCACGGTGTTAGGCCGCAGCTGCCACGCGGCGGGCGACGCCGGCACATGGTCGCCACGCGGCGGAAGTTCTCTGCCCCGATCATGCGGCGTGCGCAATGACGGCGTGGGGAACGCGCGCGGGGCAGGGCCGAGGCGCAGCACAAATGAAAGCGGCGCAAGGCCGGGCCGACTTCATGAGGTGGGTTGACGTTACATAGGCGAGGCGCAAGGGTCAAGGGGACGCGGCCAGCCGGCTTTGGCGAAGGCGGGCTGGAAGCGCGAGGCGGCGGCCCGCTAAAACAGAGAACATTTTTTTAAATTTCCATTTTCAATAAATTTTCAAATAACAGTTTTCAAATATTATTTTGAGCAAGAAAATGACATCTTTTTAAAATGGACCAAAAACAAAAATTGATTAGAATTTAATTCCCTACAACTTTGCTTTTATGACCAAAGTCCAATTCTATCTAGATTTTAAATTATACAATCAAAGTTAAATTTTAACTCAAAACCCTAATTTTTGAGAATTATTTTTAAAGAAAAATTTGGCAATAATTCAAATACAAACCTTGCTCCAAAAATTGTGCTAAACAATTCTAGATGATTTACACTCATAACCAAACAAGTTCTACTAACCCAGCAAGCAAGAATCAGAGCAAAACAACTCTAATAAGTGTATGCATCATTTACGTTTCACAAACATGTTTCAGATGTTTCAAGTAATGTTTCAGTTATTATATGCAAGATTATGCATGTATGATTAGGATGCTTGATGATGCATGATATGCATGATTTGCAAAGCCCTAAATGTAGGCATAACACCGGGTGTTATAGCCTGCCTTATATAAAAATCTCGTCCCCGAGATTTGGGTTACTGAACCATTTGTTATAAAATTCTTCATAAGCTTTTTGCGAGATACTCTCCTGTTTCCCAAGTTGCATCTCCTCATCATGATGATCCCATCGTATCTTGTATGTTTTCACCACACTATTCCGAGTAGCACGTTCCTTAGTGTCTAACACCGGATCGGTTGTTCACGATACACCAAATCTGATTTGAGTTGAATACCTCGAGGTTCTATTCTTTCCTCCTAACACGCAAACATTTCTTGAGATGTGATACATGGAAAATCGGGAAAATCAGACTCATTGTCTCGTAACTCTAACTTGTAGGCTACCGGACCTCTTTGTTCTAAGATCTTGTATGGTCCTACGGAATCTCGCGGCAAGCTTTCTTGGACTCCAAACCTTTTCTTCTTCATTGGCGTGACTTTCAGATAAACATAGTCACCAACTTCAAAACTAAGGGGTCTCCTTCTTTTGTCTGCATAGCTTTTCTGATGTGATTGGGCCGCTTTCATATTCTGCTGAATAATATGAACTTTCTTCTCGGCTTCTTCTACAAAGTCAATGCCATAATATCTTCTATCACCAGGCTCGACCCAATTCAATGGTGTTCTACATTTTCTGCCATATAAAGCTTCGAATGGGGCCATCTTGATGCTTTCTTGATAACTATTATTATAAGAAAACTCAGCTAACGGTAACCATGACTCCCATGATCCCTTAGAAGACAATACACAGGCTCTTAACATGTCTTCCAAAACAGCATTCACTCGTTCAGTCTGACCATCTGTCTGAGGATGATAAGCAGTACTGCGAATCAAACTAGTTCCTAAGCCTTTGTGTAAATGTTCCCAAAAATGAGCCGTGAACTGTGAGCCTCTATCAGATACTATGGTCTTTGGTATACCATGCAACCTCACAATTTTTGCGATATACTTCTCGGCATATTGAGGTGGTCGATATGTTGTTTTGACAGGTAGGAAATGAGCGGTCTTGGTAAGACGATCCACAATTACCCAAATCGAATCATGTCCTTTTGGAGTAGTGGGCAAACCCGTGATAAAATCCATACTTATATCGTCCCACTTTCAACTAGGGACTGATAAGGGTTGCAACATACCGGTAGGTTTCATATGAATTGCTTTCACTCGACAACATGTGTCACATCTGACAACATATGCTTGACACTTTTCACTATGCTAAACTATTTTTGCTAAATAAGCATATGTAACTTGTCATTTTTTGTAAAGGTAGCTATACTTATCCAAATGTCATGAAATTTGTACAGTAGACTATTAGGGTCAGTTGTAGGCTACTGTCATTTTCTCAGAATTTATTAAGCACTAGAAATATTTATCCTTTAAATCACCTTATTATTTAAGGAAATTAATAAATGAATATAAATAATTTAGTTATGTTTAACCATGATGTTTTCTGTGGTGCTTGTGATGCATACGATCTGTTGATGTTATTAGTTAGGCTTAGAAGTAATTGGTTGTATGCAAAGAGTTAATTATTTCCTTATAATTCAACTAGATGGTTGCATGTATAGTTTCTGTTGGGGTGATGATTTCATGATGATGATGATCTTTTCTATAAAGATGGTTAATAACAAAGTTGTAGATAACTTAATGATCTACCTTGTGTTAAATTTTCATAGTCATAGGCCTCATGGTTTAAGAATTATGGTTGTTAGAAATCTGCTGTTTGAAATGCTTGCTCTCTAGATACATCTGAAAGATTGAATTGTTTGACTTAGATAACTGCTGAATCACATTAAAATGATTAAAATAAAGTTGAAGGCAATTTCATAGGATTTCTAGAATGTCCACAACCATATTATTTTGATGTGGATAACTCCAATTATGGTCAAAATAAGTGGTTGCGGTCTTGTAGTCCAGAAAATGATTTACATAAGTGTTTGTGTAAGTTACTAGAGTAGAGATATGCACCTACTCAGTAAAATAAGATGCAACTTGTTATCACCTTAATGCAATGCTATTGAAAACACTTATGAGGATGCATTCATCACACCATATCATATTATACATGTCATCATATGTGCATTCGTGATATCTTATTTCATGCTCATGCATATAGGATCGTTCGAAGGGATAACTCTTCTAGAGTTCAACGAAGAAGAAGAGGAGGATCAGCAGGAGACGCCTTAGGCCATAGCTCCAGGAGAAGAGGAGCAAACTCTCGAGGACCTCCCTAAGTGCCTAGATCACTAGCCAATCTCTTTCCTCAAAGGCAAGCCTTGGAGCATTAAAAGTCTTCTATGTTTTACAAAATATCACTTCAGTCTTTTATGGTTGATGCATTAGGTTATAAGGGTTGATTGGAAACACTTGATGCATAGAACTACCTTGTCCAGTTACAAATACCTTTAACCTTGTGTAGGTCTAGGATCGAATATATGCTTAGCCATGCTTAGACCGGTAGAAGTCGGGTGATTTCCTGTCACCTGTGAGATATAGGTGGATACCAAAGCACAGTTGGCTATATTTGCTATCGTGGAAAAGAATCATGGGATAATATAAAAGGAGGTCGGGCGGAGTCTATGTGTAGGTTGACTCATGTGATTCCGTGTATGTCAATTAAGGACCATACCATTGCTGGCACTTCTAACAAGATTGAACACATGCCTCTCACTTAGCTGGCCAGATAATTTGTTCCGACCGCGAAGCTGAGTTGCTCAACTCAGACTAGGCCTTGTTCTGTAAAAGTGCACACTCTGTATGGTAGTAAGGATGTGTGGGGAGCCAGACGTGAGCCCAAGGGTAGGCCAGGCCTGAACGTCCTGGTAGCTGGTTGTCCCTGATTGTGCGGCGCTGATCAAACCCGCGAAATGTGGACCTGAGTTGTACCAAAGGTGACTATTGATCTGCTCTGCCTAGGTTTGTGTTAGGAATAAATTCCTAGCTGGTTGAAATCAATTCAAATCACCGTCTCTCCTGGACAGTGAGAAACTTGGCTAGCTCCAACATCGTAGTAACTATGTTATGGAATATGATGGTTCGGATGAACATAGAATTACTACATTGGCTATTGTTACTATTGTATGCTACTGAATGATATACCACATGTTTGGCACAGGTTAGTTGCTAATCTAGAGATGAATAGCTATAATTAACTTAATGACCGAATTATAATTGGACAACTGAAATAGTCGCTTTTTATGCAAAAATGTTGTCATGCTACCTCCACTTATAAATACTTGCATGATCCTTGGAGTGACCTTGTTTTTGGTTTATCACAGGTAAGTCTAGCTGAGTACCTTCTCGTACTCAGGGTTTTATTCCCATCGTTGCAGATGGTACAGTTGATCATGGCTATTGCAAGAACTGCTTTTGTCCCATCATGGACGAGGAGTGAGCCCAAGGAAGGCATCTCTTATTAATATTGTGATAGAACCACCCAATTTATACAAGATCAAGTACGGCTGCCCCCACTAACACGTTGACACGCGCATACTTTCACTTATATAAACCCGGTAGTTCGTCGAGAGTCACAAAGGACCTCGGTAAATCAACATGACAACCAAGATCATATGATTAAGCAAATACACATCACATACACAGAGTTGCAGCGGAAATAATATTACAAATGGGTTCATAAATAATAGTATAAGTTTGGGTATCAAAACCGATTAGTGAAAACAACATAGCATTCAAATGATTACATTAATATAAGTTCTAAATACATTGCTAGCATAAGTGACATCCTCTGATAGAAGCATATAGATGAGAAATAAATATAGAGTAACCGAGCCCACCGATGGTTAGCCACCATCTTCAGCAGGCCGAGAACTTCACCTACAACATGGTGGGATAAACCCTGAGTACTCGAATGTACTCAGCTAGACTTACCCATCATAAACTAGAAATAAA
Organism: Miscanthus lutarioriparius; assembly: GCA_904845875.1. Taxonomy (NCBI): domain Eukaryota; kingdom Viridiplantae; phylum Streptophyta; class Magnoliopsida; order Poales; family Poaceae; genus Miscanthus; species Miscanthus lutarioriparius. The sequence continues at coordinate 61,917,474 of CAJGYO010000012.1, forward strand.
GTGACACCAAAGAGTATGCAAGGCTTTATAGGTGGAGCTAGCTTGAATTTTTTTTTGCATAAAAGCCACTAGTTGCGCTATACATTTTACAATTCGGTAACCAAGTTAATTATAGCTATTCATCTTTAGATTAGCAACTAACATGTGCCAAACATGTGGAATATCATTTAGTAACAGGCAATAGTAACCATAGCTGGTGTAGTAATGTGAGTATCATCATCATAACCATCACGTTTCCATTAAGTTACTCTATGTTGCCGCTGCTCCATCAAGTTCAAACTATCCAAGAGAGACGACGATTCGAATCAATTCCTACCCAGCCGGGGAATTATTCCTAACACACACCCAAGCAACCTGATCAGTGGTCGCCTTGGGTCACCTTTGGTATAGCTCAGGAACTAAATTCGTGGGCCGAGCAGCGTCGCACTCTCAGGGAGTCCACTCTGCCAGGACGTCAATCTGCCCACGGACTTACGCCAATGGCTCCCCGCACATCCTTACTACCGCCAGAGTGCGCACTTTCACTTCCCGGCTTCTGGCCTGAGTTGAGCTACTCGGCTTCGCAGTCGAAATGAGTTATCTGGCCAACTAAGTGATAGGCGTGCGTTCAACATGACATGTGGACGTACAACAAATCGGTCCTTAACCGACACAGACGGCGATAAATAGGCACCAAGACCTCCATGCCTTGTTGCTTCTCTATCACATTCCCGCCCGGTCTCCTTTTATTTATCAACACATGGTTATTTCCACGATAGCAAATATAGCCAACCATGCTTTGGTATCAACCTATATCTCGCAGGCGATAGGAAAAAACCTGACTTCTACTGGTCTAAGCATTGCTAAGCATACATTCGATCCTAGACCGACATAGGGTTCAAGGTATATTTCTGGACAAGGTAGTTCTATGCATCAAGTGGTTCTAATCAACTCTTATAACCTAATGCATCAAACATAAAAGAACTCAAGTGATATTTGTAAAAACATAGGAGGCTTAGAATGCTCCGGGGCTTGCTTGTGATCCAACACTCGGTCAGTGTTTCTTAGATGACACTTGCTTGGTGAGCTTCTCCTGCTTAGGCACGTACTAAAGGGGTCCTTCCATCTTCAGGATAGATCCACCACACACCGTCTTCAGGTTCGGCTCCAACATCACGTCCTTCACCTAGTTCATCTAGCATACCTAGATGAGATGTAATATGCAAGTGAATGAATATGAAGTTTGGTAATATGAGATGCATCACATAATAGCATTCAAGGCAACCATAAGATCAGGCAAAACATAGGCACCTAGAGTCATTTAACTAAACATCACACAACCTATTATAGAGGGATAGCAAGCATATTAGGCATGGCACACAAGTGAACTTAAGTTCAGATATTGCACACATACATCGATCAAGAACTAACCAACATGTTTAGCCAAAACAAGAGCAAGCTAAAACAATCACCTTGCACATGTATAGAAATCTAGACAGCAGCACAGTAGTCACTTGTTTTAACCACAACTAGAGATATAAGCATCCAACAAGGGTGACCCTAGACTTTCTGGAAAGCTAATGAAATTGCCTACAACATTGTTATTATCACTAAAAGCTTATTCCAAAGCTAACCAGGTCAAACATGCCAATGTTTCAGATCTACAGAGAATTAGGACATAAAAGTAATAGTAATTTCAAAAATGCATAACTGGAGTTACATACATCAAACAAGAATGAACCTTAACTTTATAGAAATCTTATTAAATTATATAAAACATGTTTATTATCATCACAAGGTGATTCCATAATTAACAAGGTCAATCAAGCAAAATTGAGCACCTCTGTTCAGACATGGACAAATTTTGCCATGCAACTTCACAAGCTTATAACTGGAGCTCTACAACACCAAAAGGGGTGATCTAGGATAATTTGGAAAGCTTATGGAAAGTAATATAACTCTTATATTATCACTAAGATATGATTTCATACTTAACTAGGTCAAACAGTGAAATCCTTGAAATCTACACAGAGCATAGGCCAAACATAATAGATCATTTGTTAAATTCATAAGTCCTAAACTCTCAAACCTGAGATCATGAAAATTTAACACAAGCAAGATAATGATAATTATATACAACTTTTTTAGTCACCAAAAACACAGAAAATATCATTTACACCATGAAAATAACTGCATAATCAAAACTGCACATGCAGCTCAACAGCAGAGGTACAATTATAGACAGAAAACTGATAGGCACTTTAGAGAAGCATAACTAGAGTTCTAGATGTCCAAAAAACATTATTATTAGCTTTTTGGAAATATAATAAAGTTACCTACAACTTTGTTATTATCATCTTAAGATGATTCTATAGATAACAAATTCAATTAATCCAATGAATGCATCTCTGTCCAAAACATGATAGAATTTGACATGCCACTTTAAACAGCTATAACTCGAGTTCTGTATGTCCAATAAATGTGGTTCTAGACTTTTTAGAAATATTAGAAAATTATAAACAACTTTGTTATAAACTCCTAGAGCTAATTCTACTATTAACAAGGCCACACATTACCAACAAGGCAACCCCGTCTGGGTTTGCGTAGAAACAGCCACACAAATTTAAGCAGCTATAACTAAAAATCTACTTAACCAAAAATTATTCTCTTTAGCTTTTTGAAAATCTTAACAAAAGTTCTACAACTCATTTATTGTCATCAAGGCATGATTCAGAACTTAGCTGAGCCAAATTAACACAAACATTCAGGCCTATTCAGAATAGGAGCAAAGCAACGCAGGGCATTTATTATTTTTATAGATGTTAAACTATCAAGCTTAAAGTCCTTAAATTTTTACCAGACATCAATCACAACCTGGTAAGATTTCGACAAAAATTTCACATTTATTTGAGCAACACAACTGCAGTTATGAAAAAGAAAATTATAACTAGTATTCAAAACCTAACCTGCATTAATCTATTTTTATAGCAAAATCTTTAAACTAAAACATGTCATATTATAGATCTACTGCATAGATAATTTCACAAGGATTCCAAAAAGTACACATTTCTTATTTTACAATTTTTCTACAAATTATTATGATTTTCCAAAATTTTAGCACAGAAATCTACAAAAGAAAAGATTAAACCGAAAAAGGAAAATACTTTTGCATTGGGAACCCTAGGGATCACAGAAACCAACTAAGCCCATATATGTAAATATATGTGTCTGGCATTTATGCAAAGTGAACACATGAAAAAGCTTCTATTTATGATTCACCCCCTCTTCTTCTTTCTCTCCACGCAGGACACAGCAGAGGATGAAGGAGGACGTCGGGGAGGCTGGGCTCCGAGCAGCTGATGGTCCGTAGTGGCAAGGAAGGGGATGGCCGACTTTGGTTGTGGCCAGCCGTGGCCCTGGCTCGATAGAAGCTCAGAGCAGTCGAGGCGGTGGCGAGAACTGGGAAAGGTGCAGCGCGAGGGCCAACACGACCATAGGGAGGAGGAGGAAGGACTGGTGGTGGAAGAGAAGAGGGAGAGCAGCGCCAGCAGCAGTGGCGTCTCACCATGTACGGCCATGGCGCTGGCAGGGAGCGAAGAAGAAGGGGAGAGCGAGGGAGGGGCGAGCGCTCGGGCTTGGTTTTTCCCAAACGGAGGAGTGGCGTGGCCAGCATGCGAGAGCGAATCTAGTCACGTGGCCTGCGCCGCTCGAAGCTGGTCGGCCACGTCCAAGTGCTCTAGGCTAGTTCAAAAATGCCAGAAAAACCAACTGAACCCCCATTTTCTCGCCTCTCTATATCCTAAACCGAGCGATGAAAAACTAAACCAATTGCACAGTGTTGTAGAGCCAAATGAGGACTATAACTTTGCTTAAAGGTTTTTGGTCTAACTCGGATTATATTAGAAGATAGACAGCTCCAAAGTAGGGCTCATGAAACTGAAAGTTCAGTTTTAGTTAACCCAGACTTAGCAAATTTTTGAGCTCCCAAAACAGCCATGGATTCCAACTTGAGGTCTCGGTTAGACGAAGTTAGAGACTGAACTAGGTCTTGACCTTTAAACAAAGTTTGTTCTACATAAGATGAACTACAACTTTTATTTAGGTCCCACCTTCATGCAAGCACTCTAAACAGTTGGTCCACATCGGTCAAAACCCTATCATGAAAAAGGACAATTCTAGCTATTCCAACAATCATTTTCTATTTTTTGAAATCATTTTTGAACATTCAAACGTGCTCCAAGAATGATGAGACTTATATTGTTGTTTCCATCACAAGGTGTACTCCAAATCATATTGAGGAATCCACTTGAGCTGCCATGTAAATTTGGAAGATAAAATGCCACAAACTTGCCATCACGCTGCTACTGGTCGAGGACTTAGAATATTTCTGAGCTCAAAAGGAGCATTGCATTCAAAATTGAGGCCACTGTTTGAGCCACTTAGAAGTTGAATCAGGTCTTGGTACAAAAATAAAGTTTGTTGTACTCCACTTAAACTTTAACTTTAATAAAGGTCAAACTTCATATCTAGTACATAAACCATTGGTTCATCTTGGTCAAAGTAGCACCTCGTTAAACCCTGGAATTAGGGGTTTTGACCAATTGAGGCCTTTTCTTGACATTTGCTCAATACGAACCCTTCATGAATTTTGTTGTAGAGTTTAATTAGAGTCATTTGGGTAAGGTATCAAGGTTTGGTTAACATCTCATATTCCCATTTACTTAATAAAGCAATCCAAGAAAAATTATAACTTATCATTTCATGTTATTTCTTGATTCCAAACTTCATGAAACTTTTCCACTAGTCAAGATGGATGCATGTTGATGTAATGTACATGAAATAAGCATGTTTAACATTATTCTTGCATAATCTTAACAAGGGTACACATGTAAGTAAGGGTGTGTTGTCCAAGTTTAAGTTGGAGCTCACTCTTATAGATTTGATCTTGACACCTTCATCACCACTTAACATGTCAAGTTTGAGCTCAAACCCATTGCTTAACTAGTGACAAACACCTGGGATGTTATGGCCCTCCCCGCTTATGGGAATCTCGTCCCGAGATTTGATGCGAAAGACTTTTAAGGGAAGAGAAGCATGTCATCCATTTTCCAACATCAGTTCAGTGATAGCATTAGGCTACTTGACTTCGGAGTATCAGAGAGGCTAATTTGGTCAAGACACTTTCTGATACTTGCTCTTTGTAGTAAGTTTTTGTCTAAATAATTTCTTTCATTGACTTCCATGAAGCATTGTTACTTTGGGAGGAATCCAAGACGGCACAATTCTTCGTTCTCGGGATATGGAGAGTACTATGGAGCATAAACTAATTACCCACAATCTCTATTTCCCTAGTGGATGTAGCATGGATCATGTGAACTTTGCATTAGACTACAAGCTTCTAAAAACTACTCAATACAATGGTTCCATGTTCATTCACAAAGTTCAAAAAGCAGTCCTCTACCAAGGTAGCTTGATTACAACCTTTCATAAGGGATGAGATCACAGATTGGATAAACATCCTATGTGGCGGTGAGAAACCGAGTAACCAACAGATAATGTCTATGTCGATCATAACTGTTCAATCACTCATATGCCAATCTATGGAAAACTACGTAATGTTTCATGTGTGCAGCTCTCTTTCTCTAATGATAACACCATATTATCAAAGTCTGTTCAGTGAGCGGTGAATGTGATAGCTGACTCTGTTGACTCAGCATTTTCAATGATCATTATTTGAGGGAATCCTCGTATCCAAGCGGCAACAATGATCTGGGTTGAATCTGAGGCAACCTCATGGGTAAAAACACATGGAAGGTACCAAGGACAAGTCCACCTTAGAAAACATTGCTGAAGAAGGATGACAACGAGGTCTGGAGGGCAACAAAGGTTGTAGTTATTCACCATCCAGAGAAACAGTACACTACTAAGCATGTTGAGCAAAATTTTCCTTCAAGGTGTAGCAGTGGAGTAAGTTGGGTTAACTTGCACTGCCGCAAAATTAGCCTGGTTAGACTACTTTTGACATTGAGACTTCCTTTCTAATGTCAATCAACAACTCAAAATCAAAGTATGAAATCTATTGTTTGACACTTTTTGAATTATTTTTGACTCATAATGGCACAAATTGACTTGTAGAACATCTTGACTACTCACCATTGTTGATACGAGAGAACAAAAGCAAGGCACAAAAGGGGTGCAAGGAGTCTTCTCTAGGGCATCTAAAGTATTAATAATCCTCACATTGTCAACATGACCTGAACTACAACACAACCTACTAATATGAGGGATGCTAATAGTCAGCAGAGAAATCATAGATGCTGTACCTCACGGTAATCAGTTCATATCATGCAAACTACTGTTCCATTGTGCACAAATTGTTGGTAGGCATTTAGATACAAAAGTCCTCTAACTACTGGCCAAAATTCAGCTCAAACGGGACACCGTTTGACTATCCAAACAAATCATCTACCAAAACTGCTTTGTTCTGAAATTTTTGGGACCGAACTATCAAAACATCTCTCAAATCCAATGCTTTACTCAACCAATCCTCAAACCAACTTAAAACATCGAAGTAACTTAAGTGAGGAATGAGATCACCAAGTGTGGTGTGAATTCAACCATGTTTGAGCCACTAATCACTGGCTTAAAGATAACCGGTTTAGTGCCATGAAATCTCGATAGATTTCCCGCTCTTCTTTTCTTTTGATCAACGAGTTGTGGATTGTGTTTTGCACTTTCTTATTCTCTTTATAACCGCAGTAGCTTTCTCGCTGAGGATGGAGGCTAGGGTTTTCCTCATGTGCTTCCTAGGGAACAACTTCAACCGTTGATTTAGGCACCAGCTCAATGATACCCAAGCATTGGACTGGTGGGCTATATTTGCAGGGCACAATGCATACTTCACTTGGAGGGGTAGTCCTACAAGATAAGGAAACATTTCTGATTATCCTTCTATGCTTCATCCAATAGGGTCTTGAACAAATCCTTTGATAGCACCATATACATAATGATGCTAACCGAGACTAGGGATGTGCTTTCTCTAGCTCTTTACTTAGCCGATACAGCATCCTGCACTATTTGTGTGATTGTCCAAGATGGAATTGACTTGATGACATAGGGCTTGGAGAAGAAAGCAGTACTAGCATCGATGACCAACTTTGCTATTTCTTTGCTTAACATTATTCCGTGAGATCTAGCCTTCATAGTTACCAAAGAGTCATTACATAGCTAGAGATTAACCTTCCTACTGGTAACTAATCGGTTATCTCTCAACACCAAAAAGGTTCCAAATCTTCACTCTTAACAATAAGAATTGTGGTCGAAGCATAAATAGATGGTCACCATTGAAGTCAGCAGAAAGGGGTCACACCGAAGAAGGTCGGTTGATCATATTACACATAAAGGTCAAGACTTGGATAGAAAGCTCATAAGCACCAGGTGCCTATTATAGGACATAATATCCTGGTCCATTTATCATCCAACTGATAACTTGTCCCACTTTAAGTGTTGGGTGCCCTTTTGATCCAATGGGGATGACATAAGTTGCTCACTAGATGACCGACATCATTACAGGGACAGTCAAGTAGAGTCACTTGTCTACCACCTCTTGCATTCTATTTATGTTCATGTCAGTGACCTATCCTTCAAAGGTTATCATTTGGACGACTTCAGAAGGAAGTCCTATTGTATCTAGTTTGACGTATAGATCTTCTGACAAGATAAGGAGAGATAACCAAGGAAGAGCTTATGTGAAACTAACACATCGGTGCAGTTCTGCAATGGATCATCACTAGGAACCTTGATACTAGCGCATGCCGAGTAGCACAACCTTGTGTGCGCGCCCACAGGAGGCTCTCGATTTCATCGTGGCACCATAGATCACTAATCGTGGCACCATTACTGAACATACAACCCATAAGAATTTTCATGTGGCACAAATTTGGTTGCATAGGAGCAACCACCATGAGAAGGAGGGATATCAAACAAAGGTAGTCACAAGGTTAGGAGTCAACAAGGAGGTGATTCGAAGATGAAAACATAGCTCAAGAGAACATGGCTTAATTACCAAAGACAATTGAGTAGGGGACTCTTGACTAATTTCCATATACGCCTTGTGTCCACCAAAGTAATTACCAAATAAAGATTAACATGAGATTTGGTCATACCGAGCGGCAACATGAGATTAGGACTGATAAATATCTAGAGACTCAAAAAGGTTGGAGACAAAACAAATGAGATTCGAAGGACAGAGCCAATGCACTGACTAGGTATTCAGTTGATAAAGCAATGACATGATCTGCGAGGAAAACGTTCCAAAGCTAGGGTAGATAGCGATTAGCGTTGCACCAGATCATCTGTAGGAGAAGGAACAATGAAGTATGGCAAGGATTTTTGAGCAAGGTCCTCCCACATAGGAGCGGGACAACCACAAAACATGCAAGCATTCAAGGGAACTAAGCTTGGGCCTAAGGTCAAGCAAAGGCATGGAAAAAGGTCTTTGTAGCGCATGTTCAAGGGCTAGCAACAACGTGTACAGGCTCAGGCTCCTAAGAGAGAACTTAATTGGAGATGACAACCAAGAGATTATCAAAACTTGTATGCTTACCAGGATAGCGCTCTTCAACACTCGTATGCTTACCGAGGAAAAAAGGGGTGCCGCTACGGCACTACCTATATAACGAGCATCCACACCTACATCATGGTCTTAAGCAAGCAATTCGAAATGCTCAATCCAATTAGCTTAAGCTACTATTACTAAGCACAAAGCTCACACATAACAAGCGGTCACCAACAGTAATACCCCTACACATATCATGCAAAACATGGTGGTAAGGTACTGTTATCTTTTATTTCCTTTTTACTAAGTAGGTCAATATCTCTTCCAAACAAGTTTTACGTATACTTAGCAAATTAGTTTTCAAGGGGTGAAGTTTTTGCTAACTACTAACTTGTCATCTATTTCCTTTGGAAACAAACATACACGGCAAAGCTAATCACACACTACCTTCAAGCATAGCTATTCAAGCGGCATGGAACAAGGCATTTTGCCTAGCTTCACACAGGGAAGATAGTAACCTCACATTGATCACAAGTTACTTAGTATTTGAACAAAGTGAAGGAAGCATATTTATGCACAAGTAGAATCATGATGCATGACCGTTCTATTCATCCTCACAAAATTGCTAGCCTAAGGCAGCAATCACGTTCTATGTTGGTAGCATAACACATACTCTCTCGACATATAGCTAGTCGTCAACTACATTCAATCTACACATTCGTGGTTAGCGTACCTGCTGAAGGATTTCATTTCAGCCCAACCCCACAATTATATATGCAGAAATGAAAGTCCGGGCTCTAGGTTGCAAGCTAAATACTTCCATATATATATACCCATGTATATATACTTCCAGATCAAAGCTACCCAAAAGTAAATATGTCTATACATACATATAGAATATGCATATATAGCCGTACCAAAGCTAACCCACAATTAAATACTTCAGTATATATACGAGATATATATACTTAAGTATCAAAACTACATCTCCCCTTTGACCACACACTCACATCTTGCGGTCATGCCACTCACCATCTTACCTGAGCGTAGAGGTATATTGATCCATACATTACCATTCAAGCGAATGGCATCCATACAACAGCACGCCATATGGACAACAAAAGTAAAAATTGCAAGAAGTAAACCCCCCATAGTTAGTGTTAGTTTCCTTATTGCCACCTAGTAGTCCTTAATTAGGCACCAAGGAGGATGTCGCTAGCATAGTGTTGCAAATTAGTTTTGACAAATTTGCCTTTAGCTAAAGTTTAGTCAAAATAGGGTTTTTAAAACCAAAACTTGGCTTTTAAAACTATGTACATGATAGTATTATGCTTAATCTTGCTCTCATGCCAGCTGTGACAAAACCGCCCAATTTATACAAGATCAAGTACGGCTGCCCCCGCTAACACGTTGACACGTGCATACTTTCACTTATATAAACCTGGTAGTCCGTCGAGAGTCACGAAGGACCTCGGTAAATCAACATCACAACCAAGATCGTATGATTAAGCAAATACACATCACATACACAGAGTTACAGTGGAAATAATATTACAAATGGGTTCACAAATAATAGTACAAGTTTGGGTTTCAAAACCGATTAGTGAAAACAACATAACTTTCAAACGATTACATTAATATAAGTTCTAAATACATTGCTAGCATAAGTGACATCCTTTGATAAAATCATATAGATGAGAATTAAATATAGAGTCACCGAGACCACCGGCGGTTAGCCACAATCTTCAGCAGGCCGAGAACTTCACCTGCAATATGGTGGGATAAACCCTAAGTACTCGAATGTACTCAGCTAGACTTCCCCATCATAAACTAGAAATAAAGTGACACTAAATAGTATGCAAGGCTTTATAGGTGGAGCTAGATTGACAAAATTTTGCATAAAAGACACTAGTTGAGCTATACATTTTACAATTCGGTAACCAAGTTAATTATAGCTATTCATCTTTAGATTAGCAACTAACCTATGCCCAACATGTGGAATATCATATAGTAACAGGCAATAGTAACCATAGCTAGTGTAGTAATGTGAGTATCATCATCATAACCATCACATTTCCATTAAGTTAGTCTACGTTGCCGCTGCTCAGTCAAGTTCTCACTATCCGAGAGAGACGGCGATTCGAATCGATTCCTACCCAGCTAGGGAATTATTCCTAACACACACCCAAGCAACCTGATTAGTGGTCGCCTCGGGTCACCTTTGGTACAGCTCAGGAACTAAATTTGTGAGCCCGACAGCGCTGCACTCTCAAGGAGTCCACTCTGCTAGGACGTCAATCTACCCTCAGACATAAGCCAATGGCTCCCCGCAAATCCTTACTACCACCAGAGTGCGCACTTTCACTTCCTAGCTTCCGGCCTGAGTTGAGCTACTTGGCTTCGTGGTCAGAATGAGTTATTCGGCCAACTAAGTGGTAGGCATGCGTTCAACATGACATGAGGACATACAGCGAATCGGTCCTTAACTAACATAGACGGGGATAAATAGGCACCAAGACCTCCATGCCTTGTTGCTTCTCTATCACAATCCCACCCGGACTCCTTTTATTTATCAACACATGGTTATTTCCACGATAGTAAATATAGCCAACCGTGCTTTGGTATCCACCTATATCTCGCAGGCGACAGGAAATCACCCGACTTCTACCGGTCTAAGCATTGCTAAGCATACATTCGATCCTGGACCTACATAGGGTTCAAGGTATATTTCTGGACAAGATAGTTCAATGCATCAAGTGGTTCCAATCAACTCTTATAACCTAATGCATCAATCTTAAAAGAACTCAAGTGATATTTGTAAAAACATAGGAGGCTTAGAATGCTCTAGGGCTTGCCTATGATCCAACACTCGGTCAGTGTTTCTTAGATGGCACTCTCTTGGTGAGCATCTCCTGCTTAGGCATGTACTACAGGGGTCCTTCCATCTTCGAGATAGGTCCACCATACACCGTCTTCGGGTTTGGCTCCAACATCATGTCCTTCACGTGGTTCATCTAGCGTACCTAGATGAGATGCAATATGCAAGTGAATGAATATGAAGTATGGTAATATGAGATGCATCACATAATACCATTCAAGGCAAACATAAGATCAGGCAAGACATAGACACCTAGAGTCATTTAACTAAACATCACACAACCTATTATAGAGGGATAGCAAGTATATTAGGCATGGCACACAAGTGAACTTAAGTTCAGATATTGCACACATGCATCGATCAAGAACTAACCAACATGTTTAGCCAAAACAAGAGCAAGCTAAAACAATCACCTAGCACATGTATAGAAATCTGGACAGCAGCACAGCAGTCACTTGTTTTAACCACAACTAGAAATATAAGCATCCAACAAGGGTGACCCTAGTCTTTCTGGAAAGCTAATGAAATTGCCTACAACATTGTTATTATCACTAAAAGCTTATTCCAAAGCTAACCAGGTCAAACATGCCAATGTTTCAGATCTATAGAGAATTAGGACATAAAAGTAATAGTAATTTCAAAAATGCATAACTGGAGTTACATACATCAAACAAGAATGAACCTTTACTTTATAGAAATCTTATTAAATTATATAAAACATGTTTATTATCATCACAAGGTGATTCCATAATTAACAAGGTCAATCAAGCACAATTGAGCACCTCTGTTCAGACATGGACAAATTCTGCCATGCAACTTCACAAGCTTATAACTGGAGCTCTACAACACCAAAAGGGGTGATCTAGGATAATTTGGAAAGCTTAAGGAAAGTAGTATAACTCTTATATTATCACTAAGACATGATTTTATACTTAACTAGGTCAAACAATGAAATCCTTCAAATCTACATAGAGCATTGGCCAAACATAACAGATCATTTGTCAAATTCATAACTCTTAAACTCTCAAACCTGAGATCATGAAAATTTAACACAAGCAAGATATGATAATTATCTACAACTTTTGTATTCACCAAAAACACAGAAAATATCATTTACACCATGAAAATAATTGCACAATCAAAACTGCACATGCAGCTCAACAGCAGAGGTACAATTATAGACAGAAAACTGATAGGCAATTTAGAGAAGCATAACTAGAGTTCTAGATGTCCAAAAAACATTATTATTAACTTTTTGGAAATATAATAAAATTACCTACAACTTTGTTAATATCATCTTAAGATGATTCTATAGATAACAAGGTCAACTAATCCAATGAATGCATCTCTATCCAAAACATGGACAGAATTTGACATGCCACTTTAAACATCTATAACTAGAGTTGTGTATGTCCAATAAATGTGGTTCTAGACTTTTTAGAAAGCATAGAAAATTTTAAACAACTTTGTTATAAACACCTAGAGCTAATGCTACTATTAACAAGGCAACACGTTACCAACAAGGCAACCCCATTTGAGTTTGGGCAGAAACAACCATAGAAATTTAAGCAACTATAACTCAAAATTTACTTAACCAAAAATTATGCTCTTTAGCTTTTTGAAAAGCTTAAGAAAAGTAATACAACTAATTTACTGTCATCAAGGCATGATTCATAATTTAGCTGAGCCAAATTAACACAAACATTCAGGCCTATTCAGAATAGGAGCAAAGCAACACAGGGCATTTGTTATTTTTATATCTCTTAAACTATCAAGACTAAACTCCTGAACTTTTTACCAGACATCAAACACAACCTGAGTAGCATTCCATAAAAAATTCATATTTATTTGAGCAACACAACTGCAATTATGACAAAGACAAATACAACTAGTATTCAAAACCTAATCTGCATAAATCTATTTTTACAGCAAAATATTTAAACTAAAATATGCCATATTATAGATCTACTGCATATATAATTTCACAAGGATTCCAAAAGGTCCACATTTGTTATTTTACGATTTTTGTCCTAATTATTATGGTTTTCCAAAGTTCAGCACAGAAATCTACAAAAGAAAAGATTAAACCGAAAAAGGAAAATACTTTTGCATTGGGAACCCTGGAGATCTCAGAAACCAACTAAGCCCATATTTGTAAATATATGTGTCTGGCATTATGCAAAGTGAACACATGAAAAAGGTTCTATTTATGATTCACCCCCCTCTCCTTCTTTCTCTCGACGCAGGACACAGCAGAAGACGAAGGAGGACGCCGGGGAGGCTGGGCTATAGGCAGCTGATGGCTGGCAGTGGCGAGGAAGGGGATGGCTGACTCTGGCCATGGCCAGCCATGGCCCTGGCTCGGCAGAAGCTCGGCTATGGCCTGCTGGGAGTAGCCAGTATAGCATCCACATGTCCGGCGGCTGTAGCGGCGAGGCGACATGGCTCGGAGCAGTCGAGGCGGTGGCGAGGACTAGGAAAGGTGCAGTGCGAGGGCCAACACGACCGGAGGGAGGGGGAAGGACCAGCGATGGAGGAGGAGAGGGAGAGCAGTGCCAACAGCAGTGGTGTCTCACCATGTACAGCCATGGCGCTGGCAAGGAGCGAGGAGGAAGGGGAGAGCGAGGGAGGGGTGAGCGCTCGGGCTCGGTTTTTCCAAAACGAAGGAGCGACGTGGCCAGCATGCGAGAGCGAAGCTAGCGACGCGGCCTACGGTGCCCAAAGTTGGTCGGCCAACACCTAAAAAACCAACTGAACCCCCATTTTCCGCCTCTCTATCTCCTAAACCGAGCGATGAAAAACTAAACCAATTGCATAGTGTTGCAGAGCCAAATGAGGACTACAACTTTGCTTAAAGGTTTTTGGTCTAACTCGGATTATATTGGAAGATAGAGAGCTTCAAAGTAGGGCTCATGAAACTGAAAGTTCAGTTTCAGTTAACCTAGACTTAGCAAATTTTCGAGCTCCCAAAACAGCCATGGATTCCAATTTGAGGTCTTGGTTAGACGAAGTTAGAGATTGAACTAGGTCTTGACCTTTAAACAAAGTTTGTTTACATAAGATGAACTACAACTTTTATTTAGGTCCCACCTTCATGGATACTCTAAACTATTGATCCACACCGGTCAAAACCCTATCATGAAAAAGGACAATTCTAGGTATTCCAACAAGCATTTTCTGTTTTTTTAAATCATTTTTGAACATTCAAACGTGCTCCAAGAATTATGAGACTTGTTTTGTTGTTTCCATCACAAGGTGTACTCCAAATCATATTAAGGAATCCACTTGAGCTGCCATGTAAATTTGGAAGATAAAATGTCACAAACTTGCCATCACGCTGCTACTAATTGAGGACTCAGAATATTTCTGAGAGCTCAAAAGGAGCACTGCATTCAAAATTGAGGCCACTATTTGAGCCACTTAGAAGTTGAATCAGGTCTTGGACCAAAAATAAAGTTTGTTGTACTCCACTTAAACTTCAACTTTTATTAAAGGTCAAACTTCATATCTGGTACATAAACCATTTCTTCATCTTGGTCAAAGCAGCACCTCGTTAAACCCTGGAATTAGGATTTTTGACCAATTGAGGCCTTTTCTTGACAGTTGCTCAATACGAACCCCTCATGACTTTTGTTATAGAGTTAAATTAGAGTCATTGGGGCAAGGTAGCAAGGTTTGGTCGACATCTCATATACCCATTTACTTAATAAAGCAATCCAAGAAAGATTATAACTTATCATTTCATGTGACTTCTTGATTCCAAACTTCATGAAACTTTTCCACTGGTCAAGATGGATGCATGTTGATGTAATGTACATGAAATAAGTATGTTTAACATTACTCTTGCATAATCTTAACAAGGGTACACATGTAAGTAAGGGTGTGTTGTCCAAGTTTAAGTTGGAGCTCACTCTTGTAGATTTGATCTTGACACCTTCATCACCACTTAACATGTCATGTTTGAGCTCAAACCCATTGCTTAACTGGTAACAAACACCTAGGGTGTTACAAATACTTCTCATATGCTTTTGTGGATGTGATCATGAGCTAGCACCGTATTGAACTATGATGGCAGATGTTCGTTTCAAACTTTAATTTGTTTCTGCTACTATTTTACTCAAACTTGGTTTGTAATAACCTTAATTCGTACTCTGATGGATGAACTATATTTGTGAAACATATGTAACGTGTGACATGTATGTTGAATCATGTATGATCTTGGTTGTATGTTGATGGTTAATCGAGACCCTTCGTGGTACTCAACGGACTACCAGGTTTATATGAGCTCAAGTATGACAGTGCGACTGCTTGCGGGCTGCCATTGTACTTGTGCTCTTATAAATTGGTCGGTTCTGCTACACTCATGTCTCTCTTGACTAAATGGTGGCACAAGCTCAAGATGTTGATGCTCCACAATCTCCTCCTCAAGTGGTTGAAAGAAGAAATTCGCCTCTATTTCAAGCACATCCATAAGATCTCATCATAGGGAGTCCTTCAAAGGGTGTAATGACTCGCTCTCAAAAACTTTCTTCATTTATTGAACATCACTCGTTTGTTTTTTGCATTGAGCCTAAGAATGTAGAAGAAGCTCTTCAAGATTCGGATTGGGTAAATGCCATGCTTGAAGAATTGAAAAACTTCATCCGCAATGAAGTTTGGACACTTGAAGAGAGACCACAAGATGCAAGAGTCATTGGAACAAAGTAGGTGTTCTGCAGCAAGCAAGATGATCAAGGCATCGTTGTGAGGAACAAGGCAAGGCTAGTTGCAAAGGGGTTCTCTCAAGTTGAAGGGTTGGATTTTGGAGGGACCTTTGCACCGGTTGCAAGACTTGAAGCCATTCGTATCCTTCTTGCATATGCATCTCATCATGAAATGAAATTATATCAAATGGATGTTAAAAGTGCATTTTTAAATGGCTTCATAAATGAACTAGTCTATGTTGATCAACTTCCTAGGTTCAAAGATACTAGATATCCTAATCATATTTATAGGTTGTCCAAGGTGCTATATGGGCTAAAGCAAGCCCCAAAAGCTTGGTATGAGCGCCTTTGGGATTTTCTCAATGAGAAGGGCTTCACCATTGGGAAGGTCGACTCTACATTATTAACCAATAAGCTTGATGGACATATCTTCATTTGTTAAGTATGTGTTGATGATATCATATTTGGCTCATCAAATGAAGACTATTGCAAAGAGTTTGGTGAATTGATGTCGAAGGAGTTTGAGATGTCTATGATTTGAGAGCTTACATTCTTTCTTGGTTTTGAAGTCAAGCAAATGAGAGAAGGGATTTCCATCTCTTAAGAAAAGTATACCAAGGATCTTCTCAAGAGATTTAAAATGGATGGATGCACGCCAATCAAGATACCAATGACATCTAATGGACATCTCAACCTAGATAAGGGAGGTAAATCGGTTGATCAAACTTTCTACCGTTCTATGATTGGTAGCTTGTTATATTTGACCACATCTAGGCCCGACATCATGTTTAGTGTGTGTATGTGTGCTAGATTTCAAGCTAGTCCTAAGGAGGCTCACTTAGTTGCCATTAAAAGAATCCTTAGGTACCTTAAGCACACACCAAGCATTGGGCTTTGGTATCCCA
The DNA here is from genome assembly GCA_904845875.1 of Miscanthus lutarioriparius. Classification (NCBI taxonomy): domain Eukaryota; kingdom Viridiplantae; phylum Streptophyta; class Magnoliopsida; order Poales; family Poaceae; genus Miscanthus; species Miscanthus lutarioriparius. The sequence continues at coordinate 61,934,496 of CAJGYO010000012.1, forward strand.
AAGGAGCTAGATTCCAACTAGTTGGCTATTCCAATTTGGATTATGCCGGTTGCAAAATTGATAGAAAAAGCACATCCGGAGGGTGCCACTTGCTTGGTAGATCAATAGTGTCTTGGACCTCTAAGAAGCAAAATAGTGTGGCTTTGTCCACCGCCGAGGCGGAGTACATTACCGTGGGTGCTTGTTGTGCATAAATCCTTTACATGAAGCAAACTCTTCTAGACTATGGTATAGTTCTAGAAAATGTACCTCTTTTGTGTGACAATGAGAGCGTGGTAAAACTTGCTAACAACCCGGTTCAACACTCTCGCACTAAGCACATTGATATCCGTCATCACTTTCTTAGAGATCATGTTGCTAAAAATGATATATCACTAGAAGGTGTAAGGACCGAGGATCCATTGGCAGATATCTTCACAAAACCATTGGATGAGGCTACGTTTTGTTGGTTGAGGAATGAGCTCAATGTGCTTGACCTAAGTAACTTCTCTAAAAAATGAGCATGTGTTGTCCCTTGCATTGCATTGTAATATAAAACATATTTAATTTTTAGTAATACACTTAGGGCTTGTCTAACATGGTTAAGATAACCGCCGTAAAGCATGTGAAAAAGCTTAACCTTAGATCAAACTTGATAAGCAACTAGCTTTACCTTTCTCGTATTGCATTGCATATGCATGTGTGTTGCTTTGTCATTTCTTCTCGGTTAACTTTTGAGCATCCGTTGTGTTCATCGACAAATAGGGAGAGCATTTGAAGCTCCGAATGGTTGAAATCCCTATTGTGTGGCCACATGTTGCTCCTCACCTCTATTGTTGCCTATTTTTCTAAAAAGAATTATAGCCAAAGGCAAAATATTTTGAAAATCTTGAGGGTCTGAGCGAGGTCTCTCATATCAGTTCTAATTGGTGGTCTGTTGGTGTTTATTTGTATTGGAACTTGATTGTCAGAAAGTGTCATGAAGGCAGAAAGGTGATCAACTGCTGAATTGTGACTGGACCCATAGCTTGTAGCATCCGGTCGATCTGTGCACAGTTGAACTGACGCATCAACAGGATCCCGGCAGCGTTAGGTGCGGATGTCTCAGCATCCGGTCATCACGAGGATGTTCATAGGAATCGACCGGACTTTACACCATGTCAGCTCATGTGCAACGGACATGTCAAATCACCGTGAAGGCACTTTTGGATCTCTCTGTTATCGATCGAACTTAGGGGAGCAGCGTCAGATCATTTCCACCAGTGTGTCCGATCATTGCTGTCTCAGTGGAATAAGATTCAAAATCTAATCTAACATGTGGGGCCTGCACTACTCCTTTCCCATTCAGCAACTGCCCACGGCCATTCTTCTCGCATCCGTACGCCGCGCCGCCTACGAACCCTTGCGCCACGCCACCACCGGCCACCACACGCCATCATCGGCTCGGGCCACCTCCTTCGGTCGATCTCGCCTGCACCACCGTGACCGCCTACGCCCATGTGCCCACACTTGCACCACCACGCCACGACATCACCATGGACACGCCATCACCACTGCCACCAGTATGTCATCTTCCATCATGCACCAGCCCTCTTCTCGGCCTAGGCGACTTCATGTCCTCGGCCTCGACATCCAAAGCCGATGTTTCGGCATTCTCCTTGCTCGGTGCACATTCCTCTAGGGTGTGCACCTCCACCGCCCACCAGGTGTTTGTCGCTTTGCCTGAACCAACTTAGCTTCACTATTTGATCTATTTCCTCGCTGATTCTGTTGTAGTGCCCTACCTTTATGTCCAGCAATTGTGCACCGACATTTCCATGACCTGAAGTGCCCCCATCTTGTACTGGTTTCCTTGATCCATGGTGCCCCTACATGTGTCAGTGACTCACCTTTTCACAGGGGTTCTTCTCATTCTAAGGTAGTAAGCCAAGTTCATTCTATTCGTACCTCACTGCTTGCTTCTGATTAGGATCTCGCTCATCTCCAGAATATAATGTGATGCTCAAATGTATTCTACCTATTTCTACCCATGCAACGAGATAGTGTGCTTGAGGGTACTTCATAGCTAATAGTGGCAGTTGAACCTAGGGCCAAGCCCGTGGGTATGGATTGAGGCCAAGCCTCAGTGAGTGTCAGCGGACAATGGATCTGAGTAACAGTGGCTTTCTTGTTAATAGACTAATGGGTAGTTGATCTTATTTAAGTTTGTTAGTGACAGGGGAGCTCTTGATTGCTTGATATTGTTTAGTGGTAGTTGATCTTTGTAGGGTCAGTCATGGCTCATTGTAAGAACATCAGGGGTGGTCCCGACGATGATGAGAGGCGTCCACCTCGCCTAATAGAGCAGAAAAAGGCAAAGGGGCCAAAGAAGATAGTTACAAAGAAGAAGTGCAAGTGTGGTGACATAGAGGTAGAGAGAGCAGCAGCAGTGGCCACCGCCACAGAGCATGCTGAGAGAGGTGGCAGACGTAGTGGTGTTCGCATTGACGATCAATTGTCACCAGCAAAGAGGGCAGCAATGGAGGAGTTTGAGGCTAGTCATGGTAGTCGACGTGGTACTATCATGCTTGGAGGCCAGCATGTATCTCTAGAGAATGCACCAAGGCGCACTCGTGTGGATGAGATTCAGCCCTAGGAGGAGACCGAGCAGCACTAGGAAGAGGTAGCATACTAGTAGGAGCAACCACTATGATGCTCAGGTCGTGCTCGTGCTCAGGTGACACCTAGGCTAGAGAGGCAGAGGTGTGGTTCTCGGCCACCTCCTAGACCATGAGGCACGCTGCCAGTAGAGCACTTGGACTTGAGGGATGCCATAGCTCGGTAGGTGCAGCAGCTTCGCTTGTCGAGGTTGAGCAGTGGTTCCCACCTTAGCGGGACAAGAGGGCTTCAGAGGGTTTCTACACAGTGCTGTAGGAGGATTTCTATAATGCGTAAGTGTGTCGTTTGGAGGCTATAGTGGTAGTTGGAGGAGATCAGGTTCATCCCCACCTCACTTTCCTGCCTGGCTTGGCAAACCTCTTGGGGTGGACTGGTAGGTATGTTGCTAGTTGGGTCAGAGAGTTCTACGCTTCCTTGTGGATCGACCTCGGTCATAGGTTCATTCACTTAGCTTTCAGAGGCCATGACCACAGGCTGTACAACAATAGGGTCAGAGAGATACTGAGGATTCTGGAGTTAGTCACCAGGATTCACCAGATCTACTATGGATAGACTCAACCACTAAGATGTCCTCACGGCGGAGTAGTGCCACCCACCGACCTAGTCAGAGCTTGCTTTTGAGAGCCATTCGGTGAGGGTTTGAGACGTACTTCGGGTGCCCTTACACCTACGGCTCATGTCCTAGACACGGTCATACGGAGGACCTTGCTTTTGAGGGGTGGCTACTTTGTGTTTGACTCATATTCTGCTTTGGTTAGTCCACACCTGATCTCTTTGACACCATTTGATATTTGGGACTTGATACTTTCAGAGATGGAGGACACTGTTGTACAGGGCTTCAAGGGCCACCGTTAGTTGTCATATGCCCATTGGATTTATTTTATCATACTATAGGCCTGTTCACATATACCACCTGAGGTAACAACTGAGTTGACTAGTACTACTACTGAGTTCCTCGAGTACGACATACGTTAGCTGATAGGTTCTAGTACTTAGAGTAGGACACCGAGGCAGAGCCATCGCTAGAGGCCCGAGGTACCAAAGACAGAGGCTGAGCAGGATGAGGCCATCAAGGCTTTGGCAGAGTCAGAGCTTGTAGACTTGGAGGCATAGCCAGACAACAAGGACAAGGATGACGTGTCTAGCAGTTTAGACAAGGACTACTAGCCTATTCCATGGATGCCCCATGGGCTCATGATAGGGAGGCCAATGGTTCCAGCTCAGCTCTACCTCAGCCATCGTAGATAGACCCTGCTCTGATAGCGATACTTGATAGGATGCAGCAGGAGCAGACATGTTAGGCATAGGCCATAGCTATAGCTCTCACTTAGATGCAGACATGGTAGGACCAGTTCTAGCAGCAGCAGTAGGTTGTTCAGCAGCAGCAGTTAGAGACTCTACAGTAGCTTCTTGGCTTCATGGAGCATGTCCTTATAGCTATAGGGATTGCTCCTTTCTGATCCACATTGCAGCTTGGTTTGACTATTATGAGTACCTAGTGACTTCAGAGTCAGGGATAGATAGCTCCACAATTTACCTCACCCACGAAGTAGGTTTCGTAGTGGTTTGATACACTAGGGACACAGACTTAGAGCTTCACTCTCATTGTCACTGGATTCACCCCTACTCAGTCTGAGTCAGTGTTAGTGTTAGATACACCGGTCTCCAAGAGCTTGGCTGCCGCTTTTAGCGAGATCATAGGTCACCCCACACCTCTAGAGCTTCAGATGCCTATTACTATGGCAGCAGTTCTAGTCACAGGGACTACCAAGACTCTCCCATCTTCTGTTGCTTCATGAGAGCCACCTCAAACAGTCACTAAGATAGTTGTGGCTCCACTTCCTACAGAGATAGCTTCAGAGCCATTGGGTTAGGCTACAACTTTAGCTTCTACTTCTCAGCTAGCCGACCTAGTTATTGAGACCATAGAGCAGACCTAGACCACTCCACTTCTTGCTTCCGAGTCAAAGGGTCAGCCGCCGATTGCTCGAGCTGGTCAGTCAGTTGTGAGTCTAGAGTCAGATGATGATGCTACTCAGTTTTAGATCTCTCACCGTACCTCAGCACCAGACTCGTCTACTTCTATCCCGCCGTCCGACCCTTAGGTTTTGGTGCTTTATGCCAAAGGGGGAGAGGGAGCGAGTCTGTTAGATTTAGGGGGAGCGTGTGAGCTAGACTCGTTCTTTTATGTGTGATATTTCATGCATTCACGTTTACTTTTATGCATTATGTTATATGTGATATATGTGTGATTGTGAGACTTATGTTACATGTGTGCTTTCTACTTTGATATATATGACTTGTTACTTGGTTATGATCATTTGCCTTGCTTCCGTGTTTTACTCCAATACAAATGAGCTTTACATTGTGTACTCATGCTTATTTCATATCATGTGAGTACATTGTGTTGGCCTGGGTCACATAAGCATGCCTAACCCTCTTTTGTTCTTATTGTCAATTGCTTATATGAACCAAGCATGTTGAAAACCTCACCCATCTTTTATACACATACTCGAGGTTGTGTTGTCATCAATCACCAAACATGGGGAGAATGAAAGCATCTAGGCCCCTAGTTGGGTTTCTATGATTAATGATGACACAATATTACTGTGACTAATGTGTGTTTTGTAGAGGCAATTTGAGTCGGGTCATGGTAACGGTAATTGATTGAGAAATTATGGTTTTCATGCCCCTATCGATGGAAATTGTTTTGGTTTTCAAAGGATGGACGACAAGGTTAAGGACGAACTAGTTCTAAGTGTCATTTGGCATTGGAGAGACACTTAGAGTAGTTTAGGACTTTGTTCTTTTTCCTTTGGCCATACTATTAAGGGGGGTATGAACTAGTAGCTTGACCTAGGTGAGTATAATGGTTTAGGTGTGGTGCACACTTGTCAAACTTAGCACTAGGTAGCTCAAGGATAGTCCACAGGCCTAATGAAGTCATTGCCGTTCACAAAAGTTGGTCAAATTTGAGGTGAATGGAGACTTCGATATTGACCGAACGCTGGACCGAACACATAGGTACCACGCCTGGTCAATAGTGTAGCGCATGCTATAGGGGAAGAAGGATGACTGGACACTGGCTCCTAATCAAGATTAGACACGCAGGTGTGCGCAACTATAGCAGAAAGCATGCAGCACACATGAAGGACCAGATGCTGTGACCGTTGTGACATGACGCACCAGAGGCCGCGTCTGGTCAACAACAGTAAGCATATAGAGAGGAAATTTGTGGACCAAACACGTCAGGTCTAGGTGGATCAGACACTATAGTGTGTCTGGTTCCTCTAATGGACTCCTCTGATAGGATGATGCAATGTAGCCATTGGCTACTGACCAGACGTGTCCGATCAATTTGACCTAAGCGTCCGGTCACCCCAAAAATGCTGAGTTGGACCCCAACGGGTATGTTTTGAAGTGGGGAGTATAAATACTTCTCCCACTCATCCAACTTAGCTCTCTTGCCCATTTGTTCAGCTAAGAAACATCTTTGGAGTGCAAGGGAGAGCAAGAGCCTAGTGGGTGATTGAGATTTCATAATCCAAGATTAAAGACCTCATTAGTGCATAGGGAGTAGCAAGTGTTCATCCACCTTTCTCATTAGGTTTGTCTTGGTCAAGTGAGAGTTTGTGGTTGTTACTCTTGGTGATCGCCATCACCTAGATAGCTCGGTGGTGATTGGAAGCTTGGTGATCATCCAGCGGATCTTGTGGATGACCTAAGTCATGGTGTGAGTAGTTGTGGGCAATTCACCACGATGAAGTGTTGAAGAATCAGCCCGTAGAGAGCACTTGATCCTTGCGCAGATCAAGGGGGAGCTACACCGTTGCATGGGTGCTCCAGCAGTTGTGGGCAATTCACCACGATGAAGTGTTGAAGAATCAGCCCGTAGAGAGCACTTGATCCTTGCACGGATCAAGGGGGATCTACACCCTTGCATGGGTGCTCCAACAGGGACTAGTGGGGAGTAGCGACTCTCCAATACCTCGAAAAAATATCACCGCATTCCTCTCCCTCTCTTTACTATGACATTTACTTTTGAGCAATTCAATTCATGTCTTTACATTCTTAGAATTGCCATGCAAGAGTAGGATTGGAACCTAGGGTGCAAAACTCTTGTGCGGTAGAACAATGAAAACATTTCTAGGCACAATGGGGTGAAATGGGCTAAGTGTAGGGCTTAATTATTACAAGAAATTTAGAATTAGCCCAATTCACCCCCCCCTCTTGGGCATCTTGATCCTTTCAGACTAAATCGTCAGAATTAAACACAATTATCCATGATGAAAATAGCTCCAGAAGGTTTTAGAGGACACCAGAAGGTACTCCACCGAAGTAGGGCACGAGAGGGTGACAGGCGGGGCTGGCCGGCTAGCCGCACCTATTGACCAGCAGGCCTAGGGGGCCCATGGGCGGCGCTAGGGGTATGCCCCTGTATGCCATGGAATACACATGTCTTGGGAGCAAAAAAATATATATATACATATATGTATAATGGTACTGGCCCTGTGCATGCATAGAGTGCTACCCTTATGCTCTCACAAAGCAGCATGCACGACCAACATGTAAGCAAAGTAGCAGCTCGCGCAACATGCATGTAGGTGCCTAGCTAGCCTCCGTGGCCGCCTCAAGCAGTCGTGCTCTCTCAACGCAAGGTTGGCAGCAGCCGAGGGGCAAGGCATCGTCGGCCACCACAGTATGTGCGCACACATTCACAGGCCTAATGGTATAGCATAGCATGTTGGTATATTGAATGTTATGTGGCCCCCTCACCCCTCCTAGCTCCGCTCAACTGCGCCCCCATTAGACCCTAGCGCTGACAACTAGTGCCCTACAAAAGAGCCATCGATGACGGCAGATTGCAGCAGAGCAGCAGCACCCAGCTGCACCGTTTTTGGCTCTGACCGACTGGCCCTCCCCCTCAGCCCCCCTCCAGCTCTGGCTTGAAGAAGGGTGGTAGCATATTTGCACTTTGCTTAGTACTATTTCATATTTTCTTTTTATTACTATTGTATATTTTCTTATTACTATTGCATTTTGTACTTTGCTTATTACTATTGCATATTTGCATTGAAAATTTTTTGTACAATGGATGCCCTGCTATAAAGTCTTGGCTCCACCACTGAAGGTGCCAATAGGATAGCCCCTCCTCTCTATGTTAGTTCTTCACCGCCTTAGGGTTTGCATCTCCACCATTCTTGCAAGTTGGTTTGATCCGGGGGTCTAGAATTGGCGCTACCCCCTATATATATCTGCCCTTGCCACCCCCTGGCATAACCCTGATCAACAAGTAGAAGTCAAGAAGGATCAGAAATTAGGGTTTCCAAAGAGAATAGAATAGGTCTCCAATTCTTTAAGTTCTAGTCGAGGCTAGCTAGCAAGATTCAAGTAGAGTTGGGCTATTGCTCAGGATTCTGGATTTGCCATCTGGAGGCTGGTAAAGCCATTGTATCTTTTATATTTTGACTTTGTGCTATTTCAATACTATGTTTCTATTTATTATGTTCCTAGTTTGCTTTAGCAGTATGCTTGATATAGTCATGATTGATAATGAATTTATGCATAAGATCACAAAAGCTTAGCTCAGTACTCGAGTGAGTTAAGTGGTCAACATTATGTAAGCGCAGTGCTTAAATATTGTTTACTTGTGGATGCACTCTATAGTCCTGGCCATGTGGTAGATCGCGAGTGTGACATTCTTGTTGAGTCCTCTATAGTCCACTCCCTCTTTGTAGAACAAGTAGAACCCGGTTGCGAAGGAAATCAAGCTCTGTTCTTGATCTTCCTTAGTAATATTCCTTATGTGTAGATACAGAGTAAATTATGCTATAGATAAAAGTATATATACTAGAGTGTACAAAAGACTTAGTAATTAAGAAATGACTTAGGAATCTTTTCTCTTAATTAATCTCCTACCTAGCCATACTATGTTTATGAGTATCTATTTCTATCTCTAGATTATTATCAATGCCTTACACTTATCATTTATTTATCAGTTGGCTTACCCTTGTTATAGCATGAGAGGAGTTAATGATTCCATCATAAGTATACATATTTGTCAATATCTCTAGCCACCCCATCGCTCCTCCCTGTGGAAAAATATAAATAACGATGCCTAGTATACTCCCGGGTGAAATGCTACAATGGTATATTATCTGTGCGCTTGCGGATTACTTCAACATACATAATCTTCCAAAATGTACAAGTGTCATTAATAATTACCAACAATGCATTTCTGGCATCATTGCTAGGGATGACAACTTAGTAAAGAGTGATGCTAAGAAATGCCAACAAGCATTTCTAGCGCCGTTGTCGGGGAGGGGCACAAGGCTAAAAGAGAATTGATCAAATAAATACTTAGTGATGAAATCAAAACAATACACATCTGCTTTAGCAGGCTTACCCTTGTTTGTCGTTGTTCGTATCTTGTACAGGGTATTGCAGGATTGGTTCTGATTCATCAACAAATTCCATCAATCACAATCAAACCAATCAAGAAGCAACTCAACACCAGTTTCGGAAGCTATGGTTGACAAGACTGCATGAATTCTCTGCTCCAAGCACCGAGAACATTCGCACTGGACCAACACTCAAAACCAACAACCTTTAGTTTGAGCTCAAGCTAAGCCTCATCAACTTGTTGCAAGCTACCCCATTCAGCTAAAAGGCACATGAAGATGATAGTGCTTATCTCTAGAATTTTCTAGAGATTAGCAGCACAATCATCATCAATGACGTCGCTCAAGATATCATACTACCCTGCTTATTTCCATTCTCATTAGTGGGAAGGGCGAAGCAGTGGTTTTACACCAACAAGGATAACATTAACAAGTGGGCAAGATGTGCAAAGGCATTTCTAGCAAAGTTTTTCCCTATAGACAAAACCAATGCCTTAAGAGGAAAATTTTCCAACTCCCAACTGTAGAAAGGAGAAACCATTCTAGAGGCATGGGAACGTTTTCAAGAATACATTTTAGATTGTTCTCATCATGGGATGGAAGACTGGTTGCTCAAGTAAGGCTTCTACCATGGATTAATTCAGAAAGCTTGTGAACAACTTGATGCAACTGCTAGAGGAGCATTTATGTCACTCACCCTTGGAAAAACTAAAACTCTTATGGAAAAGGTAGCCTCTAATGAAGGCTGGTCCCAAGGAAGTATTCAATCATGCAATAAGAGCGAAGAAGTATCAGAAGAGGTGTGTGCACTTTCAACCAAGATGGACGTACTATTGAATTGGCTTGAATAGCGAGCCAGCTACAAGATTGTCAAGCCATTCAAGATGCTTATAATGCCCAAAATACACGTGGAGAATATTTGGGGGTTGATTTTCCCGAATATCAAGAAGATGCAAATATTGTCAATTCTGCTCCACAACAACAGAGACAAGGATGGGGACAACAATGGTCAAATTACTAAGGAGGCAAGTCTACTCGTGATCCTCCATATCCGACAAGGGCATGTAAGACACCGACAACAGTACAAGAAGAGAAGAACGATGAAGTTGAAGAAGTTGAGCCACAAGAACAGGAAATGCAATAAGATTTTCATGACACCAACCTCCTACTATTTCCACATAGAAATCGAAAAGCCAAAGTGGATGAGCAGTTTGGTAAGTTTGTAGAGGTAATTCAAAAGTTATATATCAATATTCCCTTGCTAGATGCCATACAGGTACCTACCATTGCAAAGTATCTCAGAGACATTCTGAACAATAAGAGACCGCTGCCCACCATGAAAGTAATCAAGCTAATAGAGGAGTGTAGTGCGGCCATCCTCAATACATCACTAGTAAAGAAGAAGGATCCAGGATGCCCCACTATTGATTGTTCAATTAGAAACTAGAATTTTGAGTATGCGCTATGCAACCTTAGCGCTAGAGTAAGTGTCATGCCCATGACAATCTTCGACAAGCTCAACTATTCAACACTAACGCCAACATCAATATGCCTACAACTAGCCGACCAATTGGTTCGCTATCCTGTAGAAATCACCGAGAATATTCAGATAAAAATAAGAAATTTCTTTGTTCTAGTAGATTTTGTAGTGCCTGATATGTAGGAAGAAATAAAGACACCCCTCATACTTGGGAGACCCTTCCTGAGCACTACAAATGCACACATTTATGTCGGGGCCGGAGAAATCTAATTCCATATCAATGGGAAGGAAGAACGATTTGCTTTTAAGTCAAGACTGGAACAATGCTCTAAATTGGGTTGGCAAGGGAAGAAAATACAACCATCAAGGTCTCCATCTCCGGGGCCGATTGATGCACCTGAAGAATGAACAAAAATAGAGAAGTCTGGTTTGGTGGACGTAAAATTCCGAACCCTCACCAGGAGGTAAAATCGATTGTTATCCATATTTACTTTTTACATTGCATTTTTACTTTGGTATATTTATTTCCAACACTTGCATTAGAATTTTCATCATGGCATTATAAAATGTTCAGGCCCCGCATAAATAATTTTTACGGTGTATAAAACCCGTATAAAAGATTTACCGTGGTGGCGTAACAATTTTAAAAAAAATACCATCCATTCATCCTCTTATATTTCATAGTATCATAAAATATTTTTTAGCATATATATATGTGTATACGGTAGAAATACAGGAAACCAGGACCCACAGGAGACACTTGGGACCCACTTAACCACCACCAAGCACCATTCACCATTCAGGTCATTTCTCCACCAAAAGAGCACTGACGGCCATCAAATTTTGCTTAAGCATGAAGCATCTGGTGGAGGATGAGGCCAAGTGCGCCCCATGTATGGCTGGCTGGCCCCACCACTAGGTTGGCCGGCCTGCTGTTGTGCCTCCTATAAATGGCCACCCTTCCTGGCTGCTCTCGGCCTCAACCACAGCTGCAAACAAGCCTCTAAGTTCGAAAATTCAAATTCCAAGTTCGTAGTTTGGAAACCCACTTAGAAGTGCTGCCAAAATTAGAAAAAAACTAAAGAGATTGAGGGTAGAAGTTATGTCAAAATTCTGATTGGAAAATTCAATAAGCAATCAAGAATGACTAATCCTCGGACGACTAACTTCTGGACAGCTAACCACTAACATTTTATTTCCTAATCCATTCCACGAGTTTTGTTGTCTGTTGACTTTGTGTAGGATGTTGAACAAGTTCAAGGACAAGCTCATGCGCTCGGGGTCAGGCCATTCTATAAGAAGCTCTTCTTCTAGGGCGAGTGCCGACATGCAAATCGACGTACCACCCACTATAGTCGTAGCGCCCCCTTAGTTGTCATCAGCTGAAAGGAACATCCTGTTGGAGGAGAAGCACCTCAAGTTGTGGAACAAGCAAGAAAAAGGATGCCTTCAAGGAGTTGAAGACCAGAAGTTTCATACACACGTCTGCATATGATCCTGCTCTTCTCTAGGCAACAGGTATGGACATTGAATTTGACTTCATTTTTAGAACTGTTGGTTGGGAAAGCATTTGTTATATTAATGAGCAAGGGTCCAAAATCTTAACATCGGAATTTCTATGCACTCTGCAACTCACTGATACTAAAGTGAAATTTAGACTCTTTGGGAAAGAATTTTCTATCCCCTTGAAGGAGTTTAGTTTGCTTGTAGGAATTAGTTCACAGTGCGTAGTTGATGTAGACTCTGCTCTGTAAGATTTTTTAAGATGAAATTCTAGAGAGAAATTTCTAGAAAACCACAGATGTACTATGCCCTCTTACTAATGATATCCATCACCCTACACTATGGTTTATGCATAAGTGGATAGGATTTTCTGTGTTTCCTAGACCTAACTTTCGCATCGTGAGGGTTGATGATCTTAAGTTACTTTATGCTATGGTGAAGAGAAGGAAAGTCTCACTCGTTAAGTTCATGATGGACCAATGGAAGGACGTTTCTGATCTCACGGGTGATGTTGGGTGCACCACTTTGGTCACTCGCATTGCCCAAATTTTGGGTCTATTGAGTAATGCTTCAGTTTCTTACATTGATATGAACCGCTGGTACCTTGATTATGATTACTCTTGCCAAGCCCATATGCTGAAAAAGAGAAAGAATGGATAGCTCGTCATGATGTATCTCGGGTACACAAATGAGATTCCATTACCTAACCGGGATCTTAGTTTGTATACTATGAATTCTTTCACTTTCAACCTACAGGTTAAGGATGCAACACCCTATAGAAGTGCTTCTTAGAGGTTGACTCGTAATCCATAGCCTCGATATCGTGGCGATGACTTGTAATCCACAACCTCGATATCATGGCGATGACCCTATTCCAGAATGACCGGCGTACACCGGCTATGCAGGCTAGGATCAACCGGGATCTTCCTGCATGTACTAGTCTGAGGAAGCTGGTTGGCAGCAACCATCCCCTCAGCACTCTGAAGGCTCCTGGCAACAAGGTTCAAGCGAGTAGTGGCACCAAGGAAACTTCTACAACTACCAACAACAACACTATGAAGATGTATCAAGTGACCACCACGGGAGACATATGTCTTTCTTTGGCTGAGGCTACCATGACCAAACAGATGGAGCACCACCGTCATGACAACAGGCTGACCACCATTGAAGAAATGCAACACACCATACAGAACACACTTCATCAGTATTCTCAATGGCAGGCAGACATGGGACATGCCATCGCCAACATCCAACAAAACCAGTAGCAGCAAAAAGAGAAATGGAACTACTTGTTCCAAAATTTCAACATCAACCCGCTGTACTGAATGACTATAGTAACACCTAGCTTGGGGGAGGGAGATCCCGCATTTATCTAAGGTAAGTTTTTCTTTTCTAGTACTTTATTTCTTTTCAAGTCTGTCTTGTATTAAAAAAAGATGAATAACTAAAAAAAATAAAAAGATATCTTTTATATATATATATATATATAATAGTAATGTGTGATCTAAAGAATGAAAACAAAATAAAAAGAGTGTGTATAATGTTTGCTTTAAGTTTCTATTTTTAAGAGCTGAATAAATAAAAAGAACTTTGAAGATGATTTCTCATAATGGAAATGATGAATAGTTGCTCTATTATAATTCCTTTCAAGTATCTAGTTTTCAGCTACGAATTCTCCTAAGTTTTGGATAAGATTGTTTTGACATGAGGATTTGCTATGAACCTGAAACTCGTGGGTAGCATATACTTGATCTAAGTCTAAGTAATTGACGGATATGATATGAGAAGGTCTAAGCTGCTATTTATCTTGTTCTAAGTGGTACTAAAATTCTAGGGATTTCTTTTGAAAAACATGAAAATGCTACATGATGAGTTCCTGTATGACAAAGCTTGAATTCCTACCTGAGCCAAACATGATATTTAGGCTAGGAAAACTTCCACTCATATATGTTACTTGTTTTGCATTGAGTTTAGTCAAGCTTTGATGACCCTTATGAGAGGTTTGTCATACTCTTAAAATAAAGATCATGTGCACACCACCCACATATGCACTACACCTACACTAGGGGTAGGCGCAAAAACATGCTTTCCATTTGGATCCACCCAAAAATGTTCTACTCTTACACTGGGAGTAAACAACAACAAAATATGTTTGATAGGTATTTCATTCACCAAATAAATGCTCCAGGTACTTGTTGTTATCTCTCAAAAGTTTGTTGTAGAAAAGAGGCATGGGGCTATGCAAAAGTTATTCATAAAAAATGAAGTATTGAAAAAATGGAAAAGAGATATCTAAAACAATGGTTACTTAGATGCCCTCCTAAAAAGAAAAAAGAAAAAAAGAGAAAAGCGATGAATAAGATAGCCCATGTTCTCTTGCAAAAGCATTTTTCAAGTTTTAAAAGAGAGATATGTTTTCAAAGAGCATAGTAGAATTAAGTTAGCGACCATATACATCCGCCATATATCCATACACATGCACATCTTGATTTGATTGTATGACTCAACTCTCTTTGGATCCAAGGTTTGACTTTACAATATGTGCATTGCAAGTATACTCTTTCATGATATTTCCACTCCTATGAGCTCTACATAAGCCTTAGTTGTTGGAAAAGAAAGGCATAACATCATTATTGCCTCGATGAGGATCCACAAATACCACATTTATTGAGAGACTTGAGAGTGTCATACAATGGAAACTTGAGTTTTATTTTGAAAACTTACAAAAACTCTAGAATAATGGATGAACAAAGAACTTGAGACATAGTGCTTGACTTGATCGTTCTATCTTTCAGTTGCCCCAGACCCAAGTGAAGGTTAAAAGCCCCATGGTTGAAGATAATATGGGTAAGTTTGAAAGTCAGATCAGTTTATTCTAAATCCGGAGGAGAATTTTTTATTGAATGCATGTGTACTTTTGAGGAGAAAAACATAATGGAGACAGGGATCCCGATCTTCCGTCAGGTGGAGGTAACTATCGTTGTGGCAGAGAATGACACACCGATCCGGCTTCAGATCGAAAGATCGAACCCTGCAATCTTAGCACCACAGCTCCTCTGGTTATCAACCAAGTCACGGACCAGGTTGACCTCACCAAGAAGGCTAATCCCTGCCTACGCAACAAAGAACACAAGCAAAAACAAGAAAGAACACAACCAAATTGCAGATGAATGATTAATCTCACAAAGTTGGGGTCTCACAAACCGATGAACGGTGAAACAGTTCTGGACAGAATAATCTAAGCAAAACCCAAAACCTAATGACGGCGGCGGCGTATGATTATAAAGGTCTTAGGGTCGTCACCTACCCTAGACGCGCCCCCTAATGGTCCCAAACATGATACACGGTCCAACGGACCAAAAGACGGTGTCGCAGCACCCTAGTAGATTCTGGACGTTGACTTGTTTCGACGATTCCTGTTGATTCTAAAGAGCTTTTGACATGAGACCACTTGTATTGGCTTCCTTATCAAATTAGCTTTCTATCCATATGTGGATCGTTGAAAACGGAGTCCGGATGCATCCTGGGTGACCAGTTTAAGGCAGACTGGTCCTGTAGGCTGAGGCAGACTCGAAATCATGTTGGATCGGACCTCCGGTTTCTGTTGGACGTCCTTGCTGGTCATCCTCACGTCCACCACGTCCTCTAAGTCCCTCATGACCCTCTCCAATGTTCCTAAGCAAGATAACATCATTAGGTAGTAGTCTATTCTCAAAAGTATGAAAAGGATCGCTTAAGAACGAGCTCACCTCTAAATTGAGTTGTCGCATTCGAGCCCAGGTCATTGGACCTTGCATGATAGTTGGAGGATCAGCAGGTGCCTCTGAAGAAGTGATGTCCTCATCGTCCTCCCCCTCTTGAATTGGAGTCGTCCTCCACTCAATCTCATCTTCTTCTCCCAAATAAGGTTTCAAATCTGCAATGTTAAAGGTGGGACTAACCCCGAACTCGGGTGGCAATTCAAGTTTATAGGCATTATCATTTATTTTCTGAATGATCTTATAAGGACCAGCTGCTCTTGGCATTAATTTAGACTTACGCAGCTCAGGAAATCTATCTTTTCTCAAATGTAACCAAACCAAATCATCCGGTTCAAGTTTAATCTCTTTTCTACCTTTACTACCAGCAATTATATATTTTTCATTCATTCTTTCAATATTTACTTTAGTTGTTTCATGCAACTTACGAATAAAATCAGCACGCTCTCTAGCATCACTATGTATTCTCTCAGTGGTAGGTAAAGGCAAAAGATCAATAGGAGCACGGGGATTAAAACCATACACTACCTAAAAAGGACTTATCTTGGTGGTTGAATGTTCCGCCTTGTTATATGCAAACTCCACATGCGGCAAAAACTCTTCCCACATCTTCAAATTGCGCTTCAAAATTGTTCTCAACATGGTAGACAATGTTCTATTCACAACCTCAGTTTGCCCATCAGTTTGGGGATGACATGTTGTAGAAAACAGCAGCTTGGTCCCCAATTTATTCCACAACGTGCGCCAAAAATGACTCAAGAATTTTGCATCGCGATCTAAAACAATAGTAGAAGGCATACCATGCAAATGAACGATTTTTGAAAGAAAAGGTCAGCAATATGAATAGCATCGTCACTCTTATGACAAGGAATAAAATGTGCCATCTTAGAAAAACAATCAACCACCACAAAAATACTATCCCTCCCCCTCTTATTTCTTGGCAAACCCAACACAAAATCTATAGATATATCAGCCCAAGGAGTAGAAGGAACAGGAAGAGGCATATACAAACCATGTGGGTTCAACCGTGACTTAGCTTTTTGACATGTGGCACACCGAGCCACGTACTGCTCTATATCTCGCCTCATCCTTGGCCAAAAGAAGTGTGTGGACAGCACCTCCTCTGTCTTCTTGGCACCAAAATGTCCCATCAATCTACCTCCATGTGCCTCCTGCAACAACAAAACACGAACGGAACCAACTGGAATGCATAGGTGGTTAGCTCTAAACAAAAACCCATCATTAATCATAAACTTATTTCATGTACGTCCCTCTCTACAATTAAGCAACACATCCTTAAAATCAAGATCAAGCGCATATTGTTCTTTTATGGATTGAAGACCAAAAATCCAACAATCAAGTTGCGACAGCAATGTATATCTTCTAGACAAAGCATCAGCAATCACATTATCCTTCCCTTTCTTGTGTTTGATAATATAAGGAAAAGATTCAATAAATTCAACCCATTTAGCATGCCTACGATTCAGATTATTTTGAGAGCGAAGATACTTAAGCGATTCATGATCAGAATGAATAACAAATTCTTTAGGCCACAAATAATGACACCACGTCTCTAAAGAACGAACAAGTGCATACAACTCTTTATCATACGTGGAATAATTAAGAATAGGACCATGCAATTTTTCACTAAAGTAAGAAACAGGTTTACCATCTTACATCAAAACACCACCAATGCCAACTCCACTAGCATCACATTCTAGCTCAAAAGTCTTACCAAAATTTGGAAGTTGCAGCAATGGTGCATGTGTGAACTTGTCCTTCAAAGTGTCAAAGGACTCCTCTTGTGCCTCTCCCCAATGAAACACCACCCCTTTCTTTGTCAACTCATGCAATGGGGCAGCAATGGTGCTGAAATCTTTGACGAAGCAGCGGTAGAATCCTACAAGACCAAGAAAACTCCTCACCTGTGTGACGGTTTGGGGAACCGGCCAGCTCTTTATGGCTTCAATTTTCATCTCGTCCACCTCAATTCCCTGTGGAGTTACAACATAGCCAAGAAAAGAAACTCGATCCGTGCAAAAGATGCACTTCTCAAGGTTACCAAATAAACGTGCATCACGTAAAGCATTAAAAATAGCACGTAAGTGATCCATATGTTCATCAAAAGACTTGCTGTAAATCAATATATCATCAAAGTAAACTACCACAAAATGACCAATAAAAGCTCTTAAAACCTCATTCATTAAGCGCATGAAAGGGCTAGGTGCATTTCTCAAACCAAAAGGCATTACTAACCACTCATACAACCTGAATTTGGTTTTAAACGCAGTTTTCCATTCATCTCCAAGTTTCATTCTAATTTGGTGGTAGCCACTTCGCAAGTCAATCTTAGTGAAAATTATAGAACCACACAACTCATCAAGCATGTCGTCTAGCCTAGGAATAGGATGACGATATCGAATAGTAATATTATTGATGGCTCTACAATCAACACACATACGCCAAGTTCCATCTTTCTTAGGAACCAAAAGTACAGGAATGGCACAAGGACTAAGGCTTTCACGTACATACCCACGGTCCAAAAGATCTTGGACTTGCCATTGAATTTCCTTAGTCTCCTCGAGATTGGTTCGATAGGCAGCCCGGTTGGGCAAGGTTGCTCCCGGAATCAAATCGATTTGATGCTCTATCCCTCTCATAGGTGGCAGTCCTAGGGGTATCTCAGCTAGAAAAATGTCCTCATACTCCTGCAAAAGGTTAGTGACAGCAGGAGGCACCGAGCTAACAATATCATCAAGTGAAAACATAGCTCGTTTGCATACCATAGCATAGCAAATATCATCATCCAAAATTTCAGCAAAGTCACATTTTGTTGCAAGCATAACCCCACCCTTCAATTTAATCCCCTCATCCTTAGAATTAGGTGTAGACTTATCCTTTTTAGGTGGGAGAATGGAATTAACAACTTGCTGATTTTTGGATTGAACATCTTTCAAACTAGCAGCTCGTTCTCTATCAGCTTGTACAATTTGAGCTGGGGTCAAAGGTACCAAGGTAATTTTCTTTCCTTTATGCACAAAAGTGTATTTATTACTTCTACCATGGTGTGTAGCATCATTGTCATGTTCCAAAGATGACCCAATAAGAGTGAACAAGCTTGCATAGGTACCACATCACAATCAACAGAATCAGCATAAGAACCAATAGAAAATGAGACTCTGCAAGTTTGTGTTACCTTTGCTTTACCTAAATCATTTAGCCACTGAATATGGTATGGACGTGGGTGCGGACGTGTGGTCAAGCCAAGCTTCTTGACCAAATCAGAACTCACCAAGTTATTGCAGCTACCTCCATCAATAATAACACATGCTCGACGGTTGTTGATGATGAAGAAAATCTGGAACAAGTTATGGCGTTGTAGCTTCTTAGGTTGCTGGACTTGAGTGCTGAGCACCCGCTGTACAATGATGCTCCTATAGGCCACTGTGGCCTCATCACCAAGGACTTTGCCGTCCTCCTCATCTGCATCTTGGTCGTCTTCATCCTCAATGTCGGAGGTGCTGATGTAACCATCTTCTATAGCAATATATGCCCGCTGACTTGGGCAATCCTTCTACACGTGGCCAATGCCATGGCAGTGGTGCCACTGAATGCCCGAAGTGCGTCCCGTCGATGCAACAGATGAGGAACTCTTGGTAGGCACCTGCCAAGAATTTTTACCTAAATCTAAAGGTCGTGTGGGAGGTGCCTTAGGTGTAGCAGAAACTCTAGAGGCTGTTGGTCACTTGCTCGCTGGTGGAGGCACCCAAAAAGTGGTTGGCTTGGTCAGCCCCGAAGATGGTGCCGAGCGTGGCGTGTATGTGGTGGTGCTGACCTTGCTCTTGCTCTGCTGTTCACGCCCCTACAATTCCTTTTCTACAAGCATAGCAAACTGAAACAACTGGTTGACAGTGTTAAATTCTTTATAATCAACAATGTCCTGAATCTCACGCCTCAAACCCAAATAAAAATGACAAATGGCATCTTTGTTTCCCTCCACAACACTACAGCGCATCAATCCCTTTTGGAGCTCACCATAGTAATCCTATACAGATTTATCTCCTTGTTCTAAATGCATCAATTTCTTACACAAGTCTCTATGATAAGGTGGAACAAAGCGATCATGCATAGCTACCTTAAGTTCTTCCCACGTACCAGGTAAATCATCCTGTGCAGCTAGCCCATTCCACCAAATAATGGTAAAATCCTTAAACTCACTAGTAGCTTGACGAACTCTATGATGCTCAGGCACAAGGTGGGCACTAAACTTTTGTTCTACTATCATCTCCCAATCAAGATATCCCTCAGCATCGTAATGACCCAAAAAAGATGGTATTGTGAACTTAATCTTAGCATAAGGATCATTGGGTACACGGTGATTATTACCTTGATGGTGGTGGACACCACCCATACCTCGTGTTGCAGTGAAGACGTCGTCGTAATCTTGCTTGTCGGAAGGCTACTCGATCTATGTTCCCACAGCATCATGCACCGTGTCTTCTGGCAAGAGACCATTGGTGTTGCTGCCCGAGACGTCATTGTTGTTGACCGCCAACAAGGTTTCCAACTCAGTAACCTTGTCGGTTAGCGTGGAAATTCGTTTGTCCAATCTCTCCATGCTGTTGCCAATGTTGAGTTCAATGAGTGCGTCAGTAACGGCCTTCCTGACGGCCTCATTCATCCTTTTTTGGGCATCCTCTACAACAGCTTGTAGTTGCTCTTGGCTGACACACTCGTTGAAACCCTTAGGATTGTTATCTCCAGTCTGATCACCTCCTGCCATTGTAAACACAAAAAACAGGAACAAATGGTGAAAGTTATCCCTACCAAATGACTACGTGGTTGCAGTGGTGTCACTTTTCACAGCAAGTGGAACCGTCTTACCAAGCTCTTACAAAGTTCTTACCAACGCAAGCAGTGGGCGGTACAACCGGTGGCTGGTTCATGATACATGTGAGGCAGTGGTACCGAGATTGCAAAGCCCTTTTTCTGTACTGATCTGAATAATTTGTGGAGCTTGGAAGGCAAACAAGGAGTAATATGTATATCTGGCACACAAGTCAGTAACAGAAAGTAATGCTGAATTATAGTCCAAAGTACTTGTTCTTGTTGCTGGTCTAAAATGTTCCAAGTACCAGGTGTGTGACAAAGTATGGTGGATAGCAAGGTGACAGGTGTGTGAAAAACAAGTATGGTGGATGGAAACAGCAACACAAACAAGGAACTAGACAACACACGCTAACACAACTCACTTTGGTCTTTTCTATGTGCTCCTCTAGATATTGTTCCTCTTTTGCCCCTTTCTTTTTTTCTATTTTTGGATTGTCGTTGTTTTTTTGGGAAATTTCAACTTTTTATTTTAT
The DNA here is from genome assembly GCA_904845875.1 of Miscanthus lutarioriparius. Taxonomy (NCBI): domain Eukaryota; kingdom Viridiplantae; phylum Streptophyta; class Magnoliopsida; order Poales; family Poaceae; genus Miscanthus; species Miscanthus lutarioriparius. Next base: position 61,955,638 of record CAJGYO010000012.1, read on the forward strand.
TTTTTTGATATTTTTCCTTTACTTAGGAGCACAAAAGAAGTAACCACAAAAAATATGAGCTTAAACAGGTGTAAGACATGGCCTGTCGAAAATTCAGAAAACTTGCTCAAAATCGACACAAACCTTGTGACCACGAAAAGAGGATCTTGCGACCACTTTTTGACCAATTTAAAATTTTCCAATCCCGGCTATGCCGGGGATGGACGGATCCGAATTTTTTTTCTCATCGATTTTGATATATGGAACGTCAAAATCGGAGTTCATATGCGAAAACTAGACTAGTTTTAAGAATTGGCTCCGAATTAGAGGACAAAACGGGAACAATGTGCACAAAACTGGTCACAATAACAAAGATTTGATGGAAACGATGGGGGAAAACACACGAAATAGACTCTATCACGACCTTTCCAGCAAAAAGACCTCGACCAGGACACAAACTCAACACGACGGACTCTAAAACTGAAATATGCAAAGGCTATGGCGCAGAAGGTTCTAGGACAGGAAAAACAAGTATGACACTGGACTATGGGACGAAAGAGAAACACTCAAACTAGGGAATAAATGTGAACCTGACGATATACCTTAGCTCTGATACCACTTAATGGAGACGGGGATCCCGATCTTCCGTCAGGTGGAGGTAACTATCATTGTGGCGGAGAATGACACACAGATCTGGTTTTAGATCAAAAAATGAACCCTGCAATCTTAGCACCATAGCTCCTCTGGTTATCAACCAAGTCACAGACCAGGTTGACCTCGCCAAGAAGGCTAATCCCTGTCTGCGCAACGAAGAACACAAGCAAGAACAAGAAAGAACACAACCAAATTGCAGATGAATGATTAATCTTACAAAGTTGGGGTCTCACAAACCGATGAACGACGAAACTATTCTTGACAGAATAGTCTAAGCAAAACCCAAAACCTAATGACGGCGGCGGTGTATGATTATAAAGGTCTTAGGGTCGTCGCCTACCGTGGACGCGCCCCCTAATGGGCCTAAACACGATACACGGTCCAATGGACCAAAAGACGGTGTCGCAGCACCCTAGCAGATTCTGGACGCTGACTTATTTCAATAATTACTGTTGATTCCGAAGAGATTTTGACTTGAGACCACTTGGATTGGCTTCCTTATCAAATTAGCTTATCATCCATATGTGGATCGTCGAAAATAGAGTCCGGATGCGTCCTGGGTGACCAGTTTAAGGTAGACTGGTCCTGGAGGCCGAGGCAGACTCGAAATCATGTTGGATCAGACCTCCGGTTTCTGTTGGACGTCCTTGCTGGTCATCCTAGCGTCCACCACGTCCTCTAAGTCCCTCATGACCCTCTCCAATGTTCCTAAGCAAAATAACATCATTAGGTAGTAGTCTATTCTCAAAAGTATGAAAAGGATCGCTTAAGAACGAGCTCACCTCTAAATTGAGTTGTCGCATTCGAGTCTGGGTCATTGGACCTTGCATGACAGTTGGAGGATCAGCGGGTGCCTCTGAAGAAATCCATCAAGGTGGACCAAATTGCCAGAACTAAACACAATTATACACGATGAAAATAGTTCTAGAATGTTCTAGAGGACACCAGAAGGTACTCCACCAAAGCAGGGCACAAGAAGGTGATAGGTGGGGCCAACCAGTCCCACCTATAGTTCGGCCAGCCTAGGGGGCCCACAGGATAGCCCCTGCTCACTACATCAGTTCTCCACCGCCTTAGGGTTTGCATCTCCGCCCGTCTTTCAAGTTGGTTTGATTCGAGGGTCCAGAATTGGTGCTACCCCCTATATATTATCCCCTGCCACCCCCTAGCATAACCCTGATCTACAAGCAAAAGTCAAGAAGGATAAAAAATTAGGGTTTCTAGAGAGAATAGAATAGGTCTCCAATTCTTTAAGTTCTAGTCAAGGCTAGCTAGCAAGATTCAAGTAGGGTTGGGCTATTGCTCAGGATTCCAGATTCACCATTTAGAGGCTGGTAAAGCCATTGTATCCTCTATATTTTGACTTTGTGCTATTTCAATACTATGTTTCTATTTATTATGTTCCTAGTTTGCTCTAGTAGTATGCTTGATATAGTCATGGTTGATAATGAATTTATGCATAAGATCGCAAAGCACTTAGCTCAGTACTCGAGTGAGTTAAGTGGTCGACATTATGTAAGCACGGTGCTTAAATATTGTTTACCTATGGATGCACTCTATAGTCCTAGCCATGTGGTAGATTGCGAGTGTGACATTCTTATTGAGTCCTTTGTAGTCCACTCCCCATTTGTAGAACAAGTTGAACCCGGTTGCAAAGGAAATCCAACTCTGTTCTTGATCTTCCTTAGTAGTGTGCCTTATGTGTAGATACAGAGTTAGTTATGCTATTGATGAAAGTATATATACTAGAATCTACAAAAGACTTAGTAATTAAGAAATGACTTAGGAATCTTTTCTCTTAATTAATCTCCTGCCTAGCCATACTACATTTATGAGTATCTATTTCTATCTCTGGATTATTATCAATGCCTTACACTTATCATTTATTTATCATTTGGCTTACCCTTGTTATCGCATGAGAGTTGAGTTAATGATTCCATCATAAGTATACATATTTTTCAATATCTGTAGCCATCCCATCGCTTCTCCCTATGGAAAAATATAAATAACTATACCTGGTATACTCCCAGGTGAAATACTACAATGGTATATTATTCGTGCACTTGCAGATTACATCAACATATATAATCTTCCTAAATATACATGTGTCATTAATAATTACCAACAATGCAATTCTAGCATCATTGCTTGGGATGACAACTTAGTAAAGAGTGATACTAAGAAATGCCAACAAGGAGGGTGCTCGGGGCTAAAAGGGATAGGGCGGACACCCGGCCCCGGGTAGTCCATGCCGATGACCCCGATCATCAGCACCCTGAGCAGCTCCTCCAAGATAGGATAAGGGAACTCCATCATTGGGTTAGTGATCCCCTGGTGCTACCACAACGGATGCACCCTCTCCCTTAATGGGAGGATCTAGTGCTCGATGAACATGCACACCACCATCGGCCCGATCAGCCCCTATGCCTTCAGGGCCTCAATGGCCCCCATGAGTGCAAGAACCTCCACGGCCTCCTCCACTAAGGGGAATAGCCATGACGAAGCGAGGGATATGCCACCCGGCCTCTCCTCTAAGAAGGAAGGGAGCAGTAGGATCATGTTGGGGCGGTAGAACTAGCTCCATCTCCAGCGCATCTCACCATTGAGGCCAGGCGGGTGAGCGAGGGTGAGGTACTGGCTAGCAGCATGCGGTCACACCTGGATCCGGGCACCACCGATCACCAGAAAGGCACCATCGGGGAATGATAGGACCACCTGGAATAGGCATCTCCACAACATGAAGTGGGGCTCGATCCCCAAGAAGGCCTCACATAGCGTGATGAAGATTGCAATGTGGAGGATCACCTTCGGTGTTAGGTCATGGAGACAAAGGCCATAGAAGTATAGGAGGCCACACGCAAAGCAGTGTAGGGGGAGGCCGAGACCCAGGCGGTGGAAATCGGTGAATAAGACGACCTCTTGATTCCTGGGCATCGGCACTAACTCCCTAATGGTGGGGGAATGCTAGCCGACCGCTAGGACCTCCTTCGACGCTAGCCTGTCCTCCTCCATCTTGCTGTTCTCCGCCTCAATGACCTTTGAAGGCCCCCATTCTGCCATGGGGACAAAGGGAACAACAGTGGCAGTGAGCGAATACATGAGAGCGTGGCAAAGTGGAGCCTTTTGGAAGAGAAGGGCTTCGCTGGGAATGGAAGGTAACCTCCCTTCCCCACCTCCCTGAGTTCGCTTTAGTACACCATGTGCAGCGGCTACCACGCTCTCGTGATCCCATGTGCGATCGTATGACATGGCGGCGATTACTAGACCTGAGGTGGAGATGAACCACTGCCTCCCTGTTGGCCCGACCTCTCAAGCCGACCTAAGCGCGCCGCCCACTCTGAGCTTGCATCCTCACAGGACTTGAGGGGATCCAACTTTCCTTGGGCCCTTCGGCTACCATCAACAGCCAGGATCCGCGCGCACCAAGTATCGTGGCTTCTCCTCCGCCAGATCTGCTCCACGTGGCCCAACGTCCAATCTCCCAAACGAAGTGGGACGGTGTGGGAGCGCACACCTTAACTCTTGTACCGAGCGTGGCACCCCAAGCGCCATCAACCGCATGCATAGAGCATCAGCGGAAGGACATGCCCACAAGACACCATGCCACTAACAAGGAGGTCCCATGATGACCTCGTGCGCTACGCCGGCTCCCCAGATAGAGCAACCTGACCCCCTGGTCGATGGGCGCTCGGGCGGTGCGCCCTCAAAACCAACCAACTCACCAGAGTTGGGTTGGGAGCCATTGAGCGGTAGGCCTAACAAGGAATCCCCACCCAAACTTGGTGCGCTCCCCATGCCCCAACCTATGGCCACAGAAGGTCAGCCCAAGGAGGCCTGCCCAAGAGGATTGGGGACTCCTACCGAAGCCCCCAGAAGGGTGTGGGGTGCTAGGTGATCAGGTGGCCCCGAGCCAGAGCCCAGACGCTCTTGATCACCTAACCTACGGCAAGATCTGATCAATAAGAAGGGTGCCCTCGAGCCTTAAGTCGGTAACTCCTAGATGAGTTCTCTGAACCCTCATTCGAGCCACAGTCCTATGCGACATAGGACCAGAGAAGGGGTCAGCACCACTACAGATCGGCCTAGATAGACAAGCACTCCCTTTACACTAGGGAGAGGGCCCCACATAGGGCATCACACTCTCATCAATGGAAGCCATCCCTGCCATGGCTAGCCCGGTCACCAGAAGATAGAATTCAGCCCTTCCTCACCATCATGAACTAGGCCAAGTGAGGCCACGAAGGGCTTGGGGGCTCCTCACAAGATTATAACAGATGGGTATGTTAAGCCTCAGGATCAATGGTTCCTGACCGAAGAGACCCCCTGACTAACCCCTCTAGGATCCCCAAGGGGCTCAAGGGCTTTACCCATCAGGTACGATCATGCGCACCCTCAAACCAAGGAACTTACCTGAGCCTAAGCATGCCATGGCCTCTGCTTAGGGCTTGTGGGCTTGCCCGAGCCTTAGACTCCCGACCGACGAGATACCTAAGCCTGGCCCTTGGCTCCTGCCCAACCTATGATGTCCGTCGAGGCCTGAGCACTAGAAGACACACCTGTTGGCATTTCTAAACCAAGTGTGGAGGTTTTAAGTCCATCACCGGCAACACTTTATGGTTGATGCATTAGGTTATATGGATTGATTGGAAACACTTGATGCATAGAATTACCTTGTCCAGTTACATATACCTTTAACCATGTGTAGGTCTAGGATTGAATATATGCTTAGCCATGCTTAGACCAGTAGAAGTCAGGTGATTTCCTATCACCTGCAAGATATAGGTGGATACAGAAGCATGGTTGGCTATATTTGCTATCATGGAAAAGAACCATGGGGTAATGTAAATGGAGGCCGAGAGGAGTCTATGTGTAGGTTGCCTCATGTGATTCTGTCTGTGCCGATTAAGGACCGTACCGTTGTTGGCACTTCTGACAAGATTGAACGCATGCCTCTCACTTAGCTGGCCAGATAACTCCTTGCGACCATGAAGCCGAGTTGCTCAACTTAGGCCAGGCCCTATTCTATAAAGTGCGCACTCTGGATGGTAGTAAGGATGTGCGGGGAGCTAGACGTGAGCCCAAGGGCAGGTCAGGCCTGAATGTCCTAGCAGCTGGTTGTCCCTGATTGTGCGGCGCTGATCGAACCCGCGAAATATGGACCTGAGTTGTACCAAAGGTGACCTAAGGTGACCGTTGATCTGGTCTGCCTGGGTTTGTGTTAGGAATAAATTCCCAGCTGGTTGAATCGATTCAAATCGCCGTCTCTCCTAGACAATGAGAAACTTGGCTAGCTCCAACATCGTAGTAACTATGTTATGGAATATGATGGTTTGGATGAACATGGAATTACTACATCGGCTATCATTACTATTGTATGCTACTAAATGATATACCACATGTTTGGCACAGGTTAGTTGCTAATCTAGAGATGGATAGCTATAATTAACTTGATGACCAAATTATAATTGTACAACTGAATTAGTCGCTTTTTATGCAAAATGTTGTCTAGCTACCTACACTTATAAAGCCTTGCATGATCCTTGGAGTCACCTTATTTTTGGTTTATCATGGGTAAGTCTAGCTGAGTACCTTCTCGTACTCAGGGTTTTATTCTCATTGTTGCAGATGGTATAGTTGATCATGGCTATTGCAAGAACTGCTCATGTCCCACCATGGACGAGGAGTGAGCCCTAGGCAAGCATATCTTATTAATACTTCTCATATGCTTTTGTGGATGTGATCATGAGCTGGCACTATATTGAACTATGATGGCAGATGTTCGTTTCAAACTTTAATTTGCTTCTGCTACTATTTTACTAGAATTTGGTTTCTAATAACCTTAATTCGTACTTTGATGGATTAACTGTATTTGTGAACCTTATGTAACATGTGACATGTATGTTGAATCATGTATGATCTTGGTTTTTATGTTGATGGTTAATCGAGACTCTTCGTGGTACTCAACGGACTACCAGGTTTATATGGGCTCAAGTATGACAGTGCAACCGTTTACGGGATGCCATTGTACTTGTGCTCTTATAAATTGGTCGGTTCTGCTACACTCATGTCTCTCATGACCAAATGGTGGCACAAGCTTAAGATGTTGATGCTCTAGAATCTCCTCCTCAAGTTGTTGATAGAAGAAATTCGCCTCTATTTCAAGCACATCCATAAGATCTCATCATAGGGAGTTCTTCAAAGGGTGTAATGACTCGCTCTCAAAAACTTTCTTCATTTATTGAACATCACACATTTGTTTTTTGCATTGAGCCTAAGAATGTTGAAGAAGCTCTTCAAGATTCGGATTGGGTAAATGCCATGCATGAAGAATTAAAAAACTTCACCCGCAATGAAGTTTGGACACTTGAAGAGAGACCACAAGATGCAAGAGTCATTGGAACAAAGTAGGTGTTCCACAACAAGCAAGATGATCAAGGCATCGTTGCGAGGAACAAGGAAAGGCTAGTTGCAAAGGGGTTCTCTCAAGTTGAAGGGTTGGATTTTGGAGAGACCTTTGCACCGGTTGCAAGACTTGAAGCCATTCGTATCCTTCTTGCATATGCATCTCATCAAGAAATGAAATTATATCAAATGGATGTTAAAAGTGCATTTTAAATGACTTCATAAATGAACTAGTCTATGTTGATCAACTTCCCAAGTTCAAAGACCCTAGATATCCTAATCATGTTTATAGGTTGTCCAAGGTGCTATATGGGCTAAAGCAAGCCCCAAGAGCTTGGTATGAGCGCCTTTGGGATTTTCTCAATGAGAAGGGCTTCACCATTGGGAAGGTCGACACCGCACTATTAACCAAGAAGCTTGATGGACATATCTTCATTTGTTAAGTATATGTTGATGATATCATATTTGGCTCATCAAATGCAGACTATTGCAAAGAGTTTGGTGAATTGATGTTGAAGGAGTTTGAGATGTCTATGATTTGAGAGCTTACATTCTTTCTTGGTTTTCAAGTCAAGCAAATGAGAGAAGGGATTTTCATCTCTTAAGAAAAGTATACCAAGGATCTTCTCAATAGGTTTAAAATGGATGAATGTAAGCCAATCAAGACACCAATGCCATCTAATTGACATCTCAACCTAGATGAGGGAGGTAAATCGGTTGATCAAACTTTCTACCGTTCTATGATTGGTAGCTTGTTATATTTGACCGCATCTAGGCCCGACATCATGTTTAGTGTGTGTATGTGTACTAGATTTCAAGCTAGTCCTAAGGAGGCTCACTTAGTTGCCATTAAAAGAATCCTTAGGTACCTTAAGCACACACCAAGCATTGGCCTTTGGTATCCCAAAGGAGCTAGATTCCAACTAGTTGGCTATTCCAATTCGGATTATGTCGGTTGCAAAATTGATAGAAAAAGCACATCCGGAGAGTGCCACTTGCTTAGTAGATCACTAGTGTCTTGGACCTCTAAGAAGCAAAATAGTGTGGCTTTGTCCACTGCCGAGGAATGAGTTCAATGTGCTTGACCTAAGTAACTTCCCTAAAAAATGAGCTTGTGTTGTCCCTTGCATTGCATTATAATATAAAACATATTTAATTTTTAGTAATGCACTTAGGCTTGTCTAACATGGTTAAGATAACCGCTGAAAAGCATATGAAAAAACTTAACCTTGGATCAAACTTGACAAGCAACTAGCTTTACCTTTCTCGTTTTGCATTGCATATACATGTGTGTTGGTTTGTCGTTTCTTTTCAGTTAACTTTTGAGCATTCACTATGTTCGTCGACAAATAGGGAGAGCATTTGAAGCTCCTAATGGTTGAAATCCCTATTGTGTGGCCACATGTTGCTCCTCGCCTCTCTTGTTGCCTATTTTTCTAAAAAGAATTATAGCCAAAGGCAAAATATTTTGAAAATCTTGAGGGCTTGAGCGAGGTCTCTCATATCAGTTCCAAATGGCGGTCTTTTGGTGTTTATTTGTATTGGAACTTGATTGGGAGAAAGTGTCATGAAGGCAGAATGGTGATCAACTGCTGAATTGTGACCGGACCCATAGCTTGTAGCGTCCGGTCGATCTATGC